>CM065597.1:15782780-16382780 GCA_033119425.1 Bufotes viridis | reverse complement strand
TGACAGACCAAACTCCCCTTTTAATGCACCGCAAACAACCGCAAACAGTTCATTTGCACAACCGCAAACTCCCCATTTGCACAAGGTTGGATACCAAGCTAGCCATGTCCCGGTGATGTCATTGAAGGTTTCTTCCTCCACCCAGCCAAGTACAACACCAAGGGTCCCCGAAAGGTCCCCGATATGAGTGGTATTTTCTGTAGTACTATTCTCATCAGTTTAATCCCTGTTACGTCCCCAATCTGGGGTCCATCTATTGAACTGATTTTTCGAACGGGGAGATGGTTAAAGAAACGCTGGCTCCCTCCCTTTTGTTTTAATCCACGGTCACTGCATCTGCACCATGCAATTTACTGTCACACCCGATATGAGTGGTGTCTTACCTAGTACTATTCCTATCAGTTTAATCCCTGTTATGTCCCAAATGTAGGCCGGGTACCTTCGACTGCCTTTACAGTGACAGACCAAACTCTCATACACCAAAATGAATTGATTTTAGGAACCGGGAGATGGAAAAAGCAGCTTGGTCGGTCCTCTTACTCCCAAATTGGGGCACTGCGCGTGCACAGAGCAATGTGCTGTGACACCCTATATGAGTGGTGTCTTAACTAGTACTATTCCTATCAGTTTAATCCCTGTTACGTACTCTATCTGGACTAAAGTGTAAAAATTAAATGCCTTATTTATCGGCAAGCTACTGTGCCACCCGGTATGAGTGGTGGTGGACACTGGCAGTGGGCACACTACAGTCTGTGGAAGTCGGCCTGACACACACTGGCAGCAGGCAAGCAACTGAAATTAGACTAAAGTGTAAAAATTAAGTGCCTGAGCCACCCGGTATGAGTGGTGGTGGGCACTGGCAGTGGGCACACTACAGTCTGTGGAAGTTGGCCTGACACACTGGCAGGCAACTAACCTTAAATTAAAGGGTAAAAATTAAATGCCTTTGTTTGATGCAAAGTCCTGTGCCACACGGTGTGAGTGGTGGGCACTGGCAGTGGGCACACTACAGTCTGTGGGCCTGCAGCTCCTCACACACAGGCAGGCCAGGCAACTGCAATATATATATGGAGAAAAAAAAAAAAGCAGACTAATGTAGCAGCCCTAAAAAGGGCTTTTTGGGGTGCTGTCAGGACGCTGTCCTTACAGCAGAGATCAGATGAGTCTTTCAGGACTGGAGTGGACACTGAATTCACTAGCCTAGCTATCGATTTCCCTATTAAATCAGCAGCAACTACACTCTCCCTCCTCTCACTAAGACTGCAGCTTCAGAATGAATCTAAAATGGATGCTGTTCAGGAGATGGGAGGGTCTGGGAGGGAGGGTATGCTGCTGATTGGCTGGAATGTGTCTGCTGACTGTGAGGTACAGGGTCAAAGTTTGCTCAATGATGATGTATAGGGGGCAGACCGAACATCGCATATGTTTGCCTGCCGAGGCGAACACAAACAAGCTATGTTCGCCGGGAACTGTTCGGGCGAATAGTTCGGCCCATCTCTAATGAGGAACAAAGTGACATACACTGCAGGACTGCATGTTTGTTGGAGAGGCATTTGTTCTGTTCAGAGTCACCAGCAGAGGCAGAGCAGACCCAGGTCGGTAAGGTCATGCATGCACCTCATCACAGTGTTGGCGCCTAGAGACTGAGACCAGGCCTGTAGTTAGTTAGTTAGGGTCTCTGTTTGTGTCAGGCCACAAGTGTTGCTATTGTTCATTGCAAGGACTCCACAATTTAAAAGGACATTTCACATTGGAGAGCTGATAAACTTTCCACAAACTCAAACCAGGATGACCTTTTGCTCAGAAGTAATACTCAGGCATGTGCTACAGGACCAGTTATGGGAGGCGGAATAGATCTGTGTAAGATTGTACGCTGTTGTGCTGCACCGCAGGCTAGCCCGTACCACACACCCATACAGTTATTCTTGATTTTTAGGGTAATAACAGGTAACGAGTGCCAGTTTATTGGTGCCCGCCAGTAGGTAAATTACCGCACTTTCCTCCTGCATCCATCGGAGGGCGCCGTGCTGTGCAGCACAAGGGTCTCAGCCTTCGGGCTGGGTGTACGTAAATTTATTGTATGTTTCCAGCATTTGTGGTTGTGTTTATTACCACATGCAAGAAAAATACTGTTTTGGCAAATCTGGTGTTGGGGTTACTTTCCTCGTTTGTGACTTCACTGTATCCTGGAGAGCCCACCCCGATACATGGCTTACATCTACATGCGACAAATTGTACAACTTTTTTTAACCAGTTATTGATTGATTAGATGCAGTACTGAGAAATAAATCCACATGTTAAAGTAAAATTAATTGTATTTTTTGGCTTTTCCATGGTATCAAATGATGGAAAGCTCCGATAAGATATTGTCTTCCTCACTAACGGTTACAAGTGTGATGGAGCATTAAGCTTTTAGGAAGGATGTCCCATTGCAATGTACAAACTTAGGTCACCCCAGAGTTAATAAAAAGTAGACAGAAGAAAGTAGATGCATATTTCTGCTCTTCTATGTTAGTAATAATAAACCTAGAGATTGAGAAAGTACAACTAGCTTCCGGGTAAGTCACTGCTTTTCCTACAATACCAGACTGCGGAATTGGAGTCAATTTTGGGTGCTTGGAATCGGAGTCATAAGTTTGGCTCTCTGAGACCACAACCCTGCTACAATATGTAGAATGTTCCGCAAATGTCATGTGGTACAATAAAGTTTGGTCAAGAAAATACAGAGGAACTACTAATTATATTGTAGTTATCAAAGAGGACCTATCAACTACTTCTACAGTGAACAACATGGGTCAAATAAACCATTTGAAGATGACCTATCTCCTCTCCTGACATGTCTTGTTTTAAGTTACTACTTGCATTTCCCCATGTGATAATAATTCTGGAGCATCTTCTCATGCATCTCTATGCTGTGCCATCCCTCGATTAATCCTGCTAGAAGTTCATGAATTAATTGCTAGCAGTTTGCAATGAAGATCCAGCTGGGTGATACCAGTCGGGGATGTATCTCTGCACATTCTGACACTATCCAATCAGTGCTGCCCGTGTCAGACTGTACACTCCTAACGGAGATGGATCTTCATTGCAAGGATTAGCCAATTGCAGGCTGAGAATACAGTATTAAGTATCTGTCCAGCATGTGGTGGTCAATGTAAAAAAAATCACCTGGTCTCAAAATTAGTTCTGCAGCATCAGAATTAATCTTTTATGTTATCAACCCTCTGTAAAATGTAATAAGACTGGATGCTATGAGCAATACCTTATGTTCTTGTAAATATCAGCAAATGGAAATGCTGTCATGTTCCTAATCTCACCAGTTTCAATATTTATTTGTACATTGTACCCCAGTCAAAGGAAGCACTCGTTCACATCTGCGGTTTTGTCATAGGTGCAGAACAATGAAAAGGACGGAAGTGCCAGATCCATTAAAGGGGTTATCCAAGACCTATAATGCCCCCCTATATGCCTGGGCCCCTCAAAGAGGATGTACTTACTTTGTTCCCCGACACCCGCATTGCTTCTGATGTCGGCATGGCTGCCGCTGCTTCTCCCCAAAGCGCGGATGAAAATATCTGGCGTCAGGAGGTCAGCCAATAGCAGGCCGCAACGAGAAGGAGCCTCCTTAACATCGCAGGTGACGCTAAACAAGGCTTCCTGTTTCTTTCAGAGGGCTTATTCCTGTGCCGGAAGCTGCAGGAAGCAGCTGGTCGATGGGGGTGGGGGTAATGGGGTGTCCTACCCTTATCGATCTGAAATTAATAACTAATCAAGATCAACCCTATTAAAATATATTACCTGATAGGGTTAGTCCTGCTGATTAAAATAATACCTATCTTGTGAAAATCGGTTATATTCTTATCAAGAAAAAAAAGACTTATTATTTATGCAAATTAGGGCTTCAGAGCACCATAGGCGGGCCTTAGCCCCTCAGTGCACCTTAGTTGCCCAGTGCTGACCACACCAGTCGGTGCATTGAAGCCTTTTTTTTTGCATACAGAAATTCTCAAAAGACAGGTATCATTTGGTTTGTCAGGATCATCCCTACTGGGCAGTATGCCTAATTTAATAGGGCTAAGCCTGCTGACAGGAACTTTTTAAATTTTTGTTATAATTTCAGCTGTAACATATTAATTAAAGTTTTTTGTTTTTCTACTTTTATGCAATAATAACTGTTTTTGAAAATATTTTTTTGTGTTGTCAGAGCTACGTGAGCGATTGTTTTTTTTTATGGAAAAGCTGTCGTTTCCATCAGCAATTTTACTATTTTGTTTTTAGTTTCTTTTATTACGATTTTCACCGCATGGGATAAATAATGTGACCATCTTTTTGCATGTGACATTTGGGGATATGGCTATATAAATTATATATAGTTGTTTCATTTTTTTCTGAAAAGTAAAGTTGTTTTTGCTCTTGCACTTAATTTTTTTTTATTTTATTTTTCCAAACATGTTTTTTCTGTTATTTTTTTTCTAAGTGCATTGGTACGTGGCAGTCTTAGGGGCTATTGTAAGGCCCCTGGCTGCCATGGCAACCCCTCGGCACGCTGTGATCGTGTTGTGGAGGAATAGTGGGGTGAAAGAGGTAGCCCCCTTCCTTTCTATCATCACTTAGATTAAGCAGTCAACATTAACAGCAGCATCTAAGGTTAAACTGCCAGTATTGGCATTAACTCTGATCCCGGCAGTGAGAGTGTGGTGCCAGTTGTACAATACAGCCAAGAACACAAAAGTGACGGTGCAGCACAGCTCCTGAGCCCGTGCCACCAGTACATTGACCTGCCAGAAGAATGCACTTCATTCAATGTACTTGCAACATAGTCAAAAGGGGTTACTTTTATTTTTTGCCTTATAAGACACACTTTTTCCCCCCAAAGTGGAGGACCGGGAAGAGGTGAATGCAGCTCTCCCAATGCTTTGTAATCACTGCTTCCTGGTCCTTAGCCACTTGCTGTGCTGTGGATGTTGGATCGCTGTGACCTCACGTTGTGCGTGTCAGTTCACATTGTGCAACAGGAAGAATAAAAACCCTGGATGTTAGGAGTGGCAGCGTCCAGAGCAGGAGAGGTAAGTTGATATTTTTTTTTCTATCTGATCTGAGCATAGGGGTCATTCACATAGAGGTTAGAATATGAAGTATTGTCAACGGAATCTGTAATAGATATATGTTGTGCATCCAAAACAAATAGATATTTAACTAAAATATATAAGTATTATATCTCCTTTTGCTATGATAACTATGCCAACATTTCTTGCTACCTCTGGCTATTCTCTGCATTCTTCCCTCTCTTTTACCATTCACTACTCCTACTCTACTCATACAGCTTATGTCCCCTTTTTAACTCACTACATACATATATCTATTTTAGATCCGTTGACAAAGGTCACTGGATGACCGAAACGTTCGGAAACTAAATGTGGTTCTAAATAATATGGAATCTACTCTGGGTATGAATTCATGTATGATTTTTTTTGATAATATATTAAATGAGCATTGAGCAAACTACTCCAGAAGTACCGCAGATTACTCGATATTGTGTATTTGGAGATTGCCCTCCACTTGCACCCTGATACCTCGACATTTGGTGTGCAGTTAAGATATCTACTAATTCACATGAATGTCTGATCTGAGGTCTGATGGGGGGACTTATGGAGGTCTGATCTGAGGTCTGATTGGGGGACTTATGGAGGTCTGATTGAGGGTCTGATTGGGGGACTTATGGAGGTCTGATTGAGGGTCATTCACATGGAGTTCTGATCTGAGGTCTGACTGAGGGACTTATTGAGGTCTGAACTGAGGTATGAATAGGAGTCATTCACATGGAGGTCTGACCTGAGATCTGATTGGGGGACTTATTAAGGTCTGATCTGCGGGTTTGATTGGGGTTCATTCACATTGAGGTCTGATCTGAGGTCTGATTGGGGGACTTATTAACATTGAGGGTCTGTTCTGAGGTCTGATTAACATTGGGAGTCTGAGCTGAGGTCTTTGGGCAGGTGTGTCTTATAGAGCGAAAAATACAGTAACTCTTGCCTTTGATATGTAAGTCTAAAAGTCCATTTATAGCTTGGCCACTCCAATTTGTCACAATACTGCATGAAACTTTTTAACCTATGCAATTATTGCCAATCCCAGGCATACAGTAGTAGTAGTATTGTAGGGACTCAGTTCTGCCATGCATATAAGCCCATAGCCGGCCATACATCTATATTATGAAAATCAATGTCTGTCCTCCAGACGCTTGAACAGTTGGACACCAAATTTGACACATAGGTACATCAGCTGTTCTTCAGATATTCCAAAAATACAATAATGTCACCATCATTATTAGCCAATAGAAGGTCCTTCAGGCATGACATACACACAGTTTTACTCCAGGTTTCCTTAACAACTCAGCCATTTTTCTTCACTTTTAGAGGTCACTGTTAAGGGGATGGATGCTGTGGAGGTCACTGTTAAGGGGCGGGGCATTGTGGAGGTCACTGTTATGGGGGACAGTTAACAATAAAATAAACTGTGTTTCTGCCTGGTTATATAGGGCTTCTAACAATTTCCCTGTAGAAAAAAAAGAATGAGGGCACCGTTGGAAAAAAAAATCTAATGGTTGCAGAGGGTTTAGGATGCACCTGTGCAGTTTATTTACATGCCGAAGCAGGGAGCCGTTCGCAACCTGCATCAACATTCTGCTGAGCTGTGCCGCTCCCCTGCAGTCCACACATCGGAATGCCGGGCTGTGTGGGAGGAGCAGTGAATGCCTGGGAATCAGCCTCCTCAAACAAAGCCCAGCAGCATGATGTGTGTGTGACCGGATGTGCCCGATCATTAGGGAAACAGGTGAGCATTCAATGTTTTTTTGTTGTTGCTGGTAGAGGGTACTACTGAAAAGGGTATAATGTTTGTATTACTGCTGTAAGGGGAGCACAATGTGGGCATAACTATTGTGAGGGGCACAATGTGGATATTACTACTGTGAGGGTGCACAATTTGGATATTACTACTGTGAGGGGGCACAATATGGGCATAACTACTGTGAGGGGGCACAATGTGGATATTACTACTGTGAGGGTGCACAATATGGATATTACTACTGTGAGGGGGCACAATGTGGGCATAACTACTGTGAGGGGGCAAAATGTGGATATTACTAGTGTAAGGGTGCAAAATATGGATAATACTACTCTGAGGGAGCACAATGTGGGCATAACTACTGTGAGGGGGCACAACGTGGACATTAGTACTTTGTGGTAGCATTAAGGGGAAAGCAATGCACTAGATTACCCTGTTATAGCATTAGGATGACTCGGTCTTACAGGGCCAGCACAGCGCCTCTTGCTAGGGATTTAACAGTGATTATTCTTTTTGCCCTATAACCACAGGGACCTTGTACCAGCGGACACCATGCCGGCGTGCAAGCAAAACCCTGGATTCAGTAGGACCAGTTGGTTCTTTCATTTATCGCAGGTGTATTGGTACCGCTGTGTACCCTATGATAGGTTTTATCAGGTGTACATATTGGGGGGTCATTTACAAAGACCAGCTTTTGACGTTATCTTTGTTTCCCCTCTGCACTACTGTCTTTGCGTCTAGAGAAAAAACTACTCAGGCCCCTGGAGTAGTCTTTACTCCTCTATTACACCTGTTTACAGGGGTAAAAGATAGTAAATGTGTCAGGGCCAGAGCCTCGCCACTCCTAGATAATTGCAAAAAGGGGGCTTTCAATTATTTTTACTTCTAAAACAGGTGTAAAAATAATTGTAAGGATATTATTAAAAGTTACATTTTAAGCTATTCACCCATAACCCTAAGGAGACTGGGTGTTATTGGATGAGTATAGTTACATATTGAGCGGAGATAGAGACGTGGCTTAATAAACAAAAATTTGCGACCCTAATATTGTCTCTATGATGATGTCCCTTTTACTGATCTAATAAAGGTGGGTGGTGGGGAAGCCATGCTGAAATCTTGTCCCAGGTGCTGAAAAGCCTACAGTCGTGGCCAAAGGTTTTGAGAATTACATAAATGTTGGAAATTGGAATAGTTGCTGCTTAAGTTTTTATAATAGCAATTTGCATATACTCCAGAATGTTATGAAGAGTGATCAGATGAATTGCATAGTCCTTCTTTGCCATTTAAATTAGCTTAATCCCCAAAAAAAAACTTTCCACTGCATTTCATTGCTGTCATTAAAAGACCTGCTGAGATCATTTCAGTAATCGTCTTGTTAACTCAGGGCAGAATGTTGACGAGCACAAGGCTGGAGATCATTATGTCAGGCTGATTGAGTTAAAATGGCAGACTTGACATGTTAAAAGGAGGGTGATGCTTGAAATCATTGTTCTTCCATTGTTAACCATGGTGACCTGCAAAGAAACGTGTGCAGCCATCATTCTGTTGCATAAAAATGGCTTCACAGGCAAGGATATTGTGGCTATTAAGATTGCACCTCAATCAACAATTTATAGGATCATCAAGAACTTCAAGGAAAGAGGTTCAATTCTTGTTAAGAAGGCTTCAGGGCGTCCAAGAAAGTCCAGCAAGTGCCAGGATCGTCTCCTAAAGAGGATTCAGCTGCGGGATCGGAGTGCCACCAGTGCAGAGCTTGCTCAGGAATGGCAGCAGGCAGGTGTGAGCGCATCTGCACGCACAGTGAGGCGAAGACTTTTGGATGGCCTGGTGTCAAGAAGGGCAGCAAAGAAGCCACTTCTCTCCAAAAAAAAACATCAGGGACAGATTGATCTTCTGCAGAAAGTATGGTGAATGGACTGCTGAGGACTGGGGCAAAGTCATATTCTCTGATGAAGCCTCTTTCCGATTGTTTGGGGCATCAGGAAAAAAGCTTGTCCGGAGAAGAAAAGGTGAGCACTACCATCAGTCCTGTGTCATGCCAACAGTAAAGCATCCTGAGACCATTCATGTGTGGGGTTGCTTCTCATCCAAGGGAGTGGGCTCACTCACAATTTTGCCCAAAAACACAGCCATGAATAAAGAATAGTACCAAAACACCCTCCAACAGCAACTTCTTCCAACAATCCAACAACAGTTTGGTGAAGAACAATGCATTTTCCAGCACGATGGAGCACCGTGCCATAAGGCAAAAGTGATAACTAAGTGGCTCGGGGACCAAAACGTTGACATTTTGGGTCCATGGCCTGGAAACTCCCCAGATCTTAATCCCATTGAGAACTTGTGGTCAATCCTCAAGAGGCGGGTGGACAAACAAAAACCCACTAATTCTGACAATCTCCAAGAAGTGATTATGAAAGAATGGGTTGCTATCAGTCAGGAATTGGCCCAGAAGTTGATTGCAGAGGTCCTGAAAAAGAAGGGCCAACACTGCAAATACTAACTCTTTGCATAAATGTCATGTAATTGTCGATAAAAGCCTTTGAAACGTATGAAGTGTGTGTAATTATATTTCACTACATCACAGAAACAACTGAAACAAAGATCTAAAAGCAGTTTAGCAGCAAACTTTGTGAAAACTAAATATTTGTGTCATTCTCAAAACTTTTGGCCACGACTGTAGCTACCCCTCTGCACAGAGCCTCCATTTTTGTGATCGGTGTTGGTCCAGCAATCGGACCCCCAGCGATCAGACTTTTTTCATCCATCCAGTTCTTAGGTGACAAGCGTTGGTTCTAGTACAAACCATCTAAAGTATAAAGCATTGTTTCCCAACCAGAGTCCAACTCTAGGAACTTGACTAGAGAAGCCCAGAAAACATGGAGACAATGGTATTTTGTTAGAGGTTCCTTACACACCTCACCTTCTATTTCTGTAATTAAAATAAGGTTAGAAAAATGTTAACGATCTAATAATATTGTTATTGTATTTTGTTGCAATAATTGATCCTATGGGAATCTTGTACCTCTAGAGGTTTCATCCCAGGCTTACCAGAAGATTAATAAATTCTCTGCTTGGTTTGGAGATAATGCACAATGAATGATCTGAGTAGCAGGTAAGTGTTAACCATGACATCGATGTTTAATATTACTATAAAACTGGACAAATCCCATTGCTAAACAAGATCACAAGATCAAACACAGACTGTGTTTGCCATTTACACAGAAAAGTACTCGTTCCAGCTACAATTCTGGTATTTTATTATTATTAGATCCACCATTGTAAGGCTTTATGCACACAGATCCGTACTATGGATCCATAGGCACTCTGTGACCCGCTATATAGTGCCTCATTACTACACAGTATTAGGAAGATATTCAGACAGTGTCCACTGTAGGTACTTTCAGGGATGGGTATCTTCATTAACTGATGTCCTATGATCGATACCGCACCTACGATACCGTGGCCCAGTTCCCTGACCTTCTTGTATAGTTACGTAGGTTGAAAAAGATACGGGTCCATCAAGTTCAACCTTTCTCAAATCAATTATACAACATTAATTTTTCCTGTTGTTTAATATTGATGACTTTTACTCAGAATACGTATCAGATTGTCGAGGGTCCAACTCCAAGCAACCCCTCCAATTAGCTGTTTGAAGAAGCGCTGTCCATTGAATAGCTCCTGTTCTTGGTATTGCAGATCAGCCCTATTCACTTGAATAGAACTGGGCTGTGTCTAGGCGATGTGACCAATAAATGTGACGTCACATCGCCTAGGAAGAGGCTGCAGCTCTCGTCAGAGGTCTCTTCAAACAGCTAAACGGTGGGGGGTGCTGGGAATCGGACCCAAGACAATCTGATATTGATGAGCTACCCTGAGGACAGGCCATCAATATCAAAATCTAAGACAATCCCTTTAATTGTAATGTCCAATGTAGAATATAACAAGAGGAAGTAATAAAGTCACTAACTTCATGTCTATGGGAGGCCCTCTCTATTCCTACATAACCACTTAATAAACAACACGTAATGCTAAAAAACTTTCTTTATAGATATCGAATCAATTGAACAGTTCACATCCACAATTTGGATTTTTCACTAATTGTGAACTGATTGATTAAATATATGTATAAACGAGTGTTTTACAGCATTACAGTGTGCCATGTGCTGTTTATGTTTAATCTTAATTTCTTAACAATTTTATAAACAGACAAGATTTATAACTTCACGCAGGGTTCAACGATAAACATGTAATATAACAATAAATAGTATACGGTACGTTCACCTTCTACTGCTCGTTAGCAGGTGTATGAAGCAGCGATCCAGCCTGATGTCAGACATAGAATTATTGTGGGTTTCGAGAATGAGTTATAGTACAATATTTAATTAGGTTTAAGTAGTTATAAGGGATCTGTTCGAAAAAGAATAAACTTGTAACAACTGATAGGAAACAAGAAAAAAAGAAGAGGAAAGAGAAAGGGAAAAGAGGAAAGGGGAAGAATGGAAAAAGGAAAAAGAGGAGGACAAGTCCTCCCTTCCAGGATTCCAGGAGAATGCAGATGCTTATACATAGGTCTGGGGGTCACATACCTGAAAGTGGGAGTCTCACAGGGACATCAAACAAATAGGGTTTGCAAATTAGGCGACTCCTGAAACTTAAACCAGTATATATCTATACTAATAAAAGCCCTGTGTGCGTGCTCAGGGCTGGTGTCCATGCGTGTGTGCCGATAATTGAAGTGCGCATGCGCGGCGCACCGTCCAATCTCGGCTGCCCCACACGCAACCGCCACACCTCCTCTCTCTTGACTTCGCCACGTCACCCACTCGCTTTCAGCCCCCACAGACTCCGCAGTCACAAGACCCTGCACTGACCCCTCAGCAGGCAGCAGACCAGCAGTCTCCTCAGCACAGTGCCCATGTCTGCGTGTGGCCCCTGTACATCGCGAGCGTGCGCCTCAATGCTCAGCGCTCTCCCGGCCCTGGCTCAAGCTTCCCCGCTCAGGACCCTCCATGCTGCATGTGAAGCCGCCACGGATACTCTCCTCCTGCTCTGGTGGCGGATAGATCCCTGTCCTGTAACCGAGTTCCGCACTGCTCCCCTGACGAACTTAAGTCCTTACTGCCCAGGTATGGACTCAGAACCCTCCTTTCTGTGCACTGTACCCAGCGCCTTCCGTTCGGTCGTGCTCACAGGCGAGTACGGCGCGGAATTCCGCAGGGACTACCTTCTCTCTAGCTGGAACTACATTCCCAGGGCCTGTCCTCTGTGAGCGGAGAGCTGAGACCTCGGACTGGAGTGAGGGGCCAGCCGACTCCCCTCCCACCCTCAGAAGAAGGAAGGGAGCAGAGGACACTCATGTAAACAACCAGGCGATGCCATGTCAGGGCACACGGCTGTATGATCCCTGTGTGCTGCTGTATACCATACACAGTGTACATTATTATTATACAGTATATACATTGAGCTAATTATCCTAGAATACATTATACATGAACCCATCATATAATTCACAGTATATCTATACTAATGAAAGCCTTGTGTACTTGCTGTGTGTCCGTGCATGTTGGGCGATAATCGAATTGCGTGGTGCGCCAGCCAATCAACACACGGCTGTCCACACGCCGCCCACACCAGAGCGCCGTCCAATCACAGCCGTCTCACAAGCAACCTGGCCGCCTACACCGCTGACCAATCATCACACGGCGCTCCACACGCCGTCTGTACCGCCCACACCTGCGCGAGGGCCAATCACCGCCTCCTGTGGTGTGCTCTGTTCCTACTAATGTTTATGTACTACTGTTCTAGCGCCCGTTATTGTAACGGGCTTAATGTCTAATTACATATAATCTCCATTCCAACATAGATGAGACAAGTGTCATGCACCAGAGAGCAGCTATTACACAAAAAAAAACATTTATTTTGGTCAGCAACAGTGGCCGCCACGTGTTGCTTATGAAATAGATTAATTGTAACCCTCAATGCCATTTGTTATTAAATAAGCCTCTTGCCCTTTTTTGAAGAAGACCTGTCAGTGCAAAATGCAATATAATCTGCAGGCAGCATATTATAGAGCATGAGGAGCTGAGCAGTGTGCAGCGAATGTGGCGGCTGTCTGAAACAATTGATGTGCTAATGAAGACTTCCCTTACGTCCTACCAGCAGCACAGATGGGGTTAACCACCCCCCGTGGACTGGCAGGACCGGCGGAATGTTTAATGAGCCCAAGACTAATAACTCAATTTAACAATTAAGTATCTCCTTAAAAGGAGGAAGTCAACCCCCAGCCCGCTGTGTTTTTTTCTGTCCTCCTGGACAGGTGTACTAGGCGGTTTGTTCCTCCCTTTCTTATGGAAAGTGCGGGGAGCCTTCTTTTCGTTTGGGTAACGGCGTTGCCCTTTTTTCCTAGGTACCTTGTCAGTTTGGCCGGCAGCATATTTGCTGCCGGCCCCGCGCAGTTGCGCCTGGCTGGGGTATTTTGGCGGCGTCCTTGGTCCAGGATTCCCGGTCCCTGTGCGCCGCCATCTTCCGGAGGTGACGCGGGGACTCTCCTTTTGCATCACCTCCGGGTAATCCGGCCGTGATTTTTTCACGGGCACGATTTTTTTCAAAGATGCAATTTTTTTTTTTTTTATTCATCTTCCTGTGGAGGATTTACTGGGGGAAGGGTGGATTGGCTATCCCTCCCCTTCCCTTATTTTGGGAGGCTGTGTGCTCCAGTTCAGTCTCTGGCTACATATGCTTTTTCAGCTAGATCCCAGAGTCCTAAAATTTGGTGTTGTTCCACTTGTGGTGTTTTTTTCCTCAGCTGCCTCCGGGCTGTTTTTCTACCTTTCCTGCGTAGATAGGTGGTTTACAAATGTTTTATTTGTCCCTTTTTTCCCCGCAGTGATGTCTTCTCCGTGGGATTCGGAAGGCAGGAAAGTGGATTCCAAGAGGAAGCATCTATCCTGCTACCATTGCAGCAGTCAACGGTTATTGTAAGCTCATCATACCTGCACTCGTGAGATTGCAGAAGCTAAACAGCTTAAAGCTGGGCTAAGACCAGCTTGGGAGACCGGTTGGGGATCCCTGGGTCTCTTGACTTAACCTACACCAGGTGTTACAGCTGCCGTTAGAGGTTTCTGACCTCTAGTGAACCTATGTTGCAGGATATGTATCAATGGCTCTATTAAAAGAGTCATAGGCCTGCTGGATGGAAAGGCTTCCTATTCGTGCCCAGGCCCCTATGGAGACCTCTGTCCCGGTAGAGAGACCTTGGTCTCCTTAGTTTCTTCTCTCCTCAGATGAGGAGGAGCTGACTTTGTGTTTTCTCCCCTGGAAAGACACAGAAGTTGCTCAAGTCCATCAGGTCGGGGGACCATGATGTTGACTGTGGGGAGCCTCCCGTTCCCGCTACTTAGGCACATCGTGTCTTTAGAGCGGATGAGACCCTCCTCTCTATCATGATATAGAGTGGAAAAAAACCTGGAAAAGGTCCGGTTTTAACAAAGAAGTTTAAATCCATGTTCCCGATGGCTTAACCCTTGGTGGATTCGTGGGGATCCATTCCCAAGGTGGACATGGCTATTGCCAAGTTGTCCAAGCGCACTCTGGTTCCTGCAGACGATGGGTCTAGCTGCAGGACCCCCTTGCAGAGTGCACACTAAGACGGGGTGTTACGGCAGCTGCGGCTTCCGCTTCCACAGCCATAGCGGCTTTTGAAGTCTCTACGTTCCTCCGATCTCGCCTGGATCAAATTCAAGTTGATGTGAACCAGAGGTTTTTTCCAGCACGACATACTGGCTGCTTTCAAGACCATCAACCTGGCTACGGACTTCTTGTGCGATACCGCACAGCTCCAGTTGAAGCTAGCGAGGGAGCTTCCCCGCTAGCAAAGCAAGTCCTGGGAACAAGGCCAAACACAGATCCTTGCTATTGAAACTAAGCAGCAGGTCTGTGGCTCATGGGAGACCAAGTGCGCCTTTGGCACCCTGTAACAATACTATCAAATAACATCAGGGGCCTATATATAGCCTGGGATCAGCGGCCCATATTCCATTTTGGCTTAAGCCTTGGGTCCCTGACAATTCCTCAAAATACAGAGTGACTGGAGAGCACAGCGAAAGGGCTTGAGGTGCTCTCGTGGAGGAGCGGAAGATGGAAAATCCACCTCCTGACTACGGACCTCTTCGAGGCTCTTGGTTAATTCCCGTTACTCCTGCCGTCCTGCCAATAAGCTTCCCCATTCCTAAGCTTCATGTACCCGTCGGAGTCGTCTCTCCCACTTCTGAGAAGAATGAATCCAAGAGATCTTGGATCCCTGGGTCCTGAATATCATTTTCAACGGTTATTTAGTCAACAACACCTCTATTCCTCTGGACAGGTTTGTCAAGATCAACCTTCTACAAGCTGCCAAGGAGGCGATCCTAGAGGCCTACATTCAGGACTACATTTGCAAAGGGGCTCTGGAGGAGGTTCCGGCAGGAGAACGGGGCCTAGGGATCTATTCACCAGTTTTTTCTGGTTCCCAAGGCTTCAGGAGATCTCCGGATGATTATTGATCTGAGATATTTCAATCGATTTATAAGGAAGGTGAAGTTTCGTGTAGAAACCATCAAGTCAGTAGTTCACGCCATCAATCCTGGAGACGTGATGGCAACCCTGGACCTCAAGAATGCATATCTGCACATCCCGATCCATCCTGGTTCCAGGAAGTATATCAGGATCACGGTCCAGGTGTCCGGTGTCGTCAGGCATCTTCTGTTTGTTGCCCTTCCCTTTGGCTTTTCTTCTGCCCCTCACATTTTTACCAAGGTGGTGGTTCTGTGGTGGCGGCTTTGAGGCTTCAAGGACTGACCATCATTCCTTATCTGGACGACTGGCTTTGAAAGCCTCTGCTCTAGCGGTCCTAACCCAACTTCTTCAGGTAACAATCTCCTTTCTGTTCCACCTAGGTTGGATCATCAGCTGGTAGAAGCTCGAACGTGAGCCCGTCGACTTCAGTAAGATATCTAGGCTTCATAATCGACTCCACTGGGATGTCGCTCCAGTTGACTCCAGAAAGAAGATTCCGGGTTCAGAACACGGCAAGTTCCTTTCCCGGCGAGTTCCAATCCGGACTCTCATGAAGATGTTGGGGCTCATGTCAGCGTCTCGCGAAGCAGTCCCTTGGGCTCTATGGCACTTCCGCCCTCTACAGTCGGAGGTCCTCTCCTAATGGAATGGCAGCCCTGATGGGCTAAACTCCCTGTGCTCCCTGACTTGGCAAACTCGGTATTCCCTCAGATGGTGGTGCCATCTTTTAGACGGGAAGTCTATGACCCAGCCAGTCTGGGTCATATTGACTACGGATGCGTCCTAAGTAGGCTGGGACGCTCACCTAGACGACTCTCCAGTTCACGGGACCTGGTTTCCTCAGGAGTGGCTTCTTTCATCCAATCTCCACGAGATTCAAGCTATCCGGCTAGCCCTCCTTCACTTAGCCCCTCAGATCCGGGGCAAAGCGGTGAAAGTCCAGTCAGACAATGTGACTGCGGTACTTTACATTAACCAGCAGGGAGGCACGAGATCACTTCCCCTCTTGTCAGAGATCGGGGTGATTCTGGATTAGGCAGAGTTGTACCTTCCCACTTATCTGCGATCCACATCCAAGGCTCCCTCAATATGATAGCGGCTGAGCCGCGGTCTTCCGTCTGTGGAGTGGTCTTTTCATCCTGAGAATCAAGCAGATAGTCCTCAAGTGGGTATGCCAGAGGTGGATCTCATGGCAACAAGGTTCAATGCCAAGGTGGAGAGGTTCTGCTCCCTCTACAGGGAGGACAACCCCCTGGCGTTAGACGCTCTGTCAATATCCTGGAGGTTCAGGCTGGCTTACATCTTCCCTCCCTTTTCCATGATACCGAGGGTATTGATGAAAATCCGTCAGGATCAGGCCTCGGTGATAGCCATCATACTGTTTTGGCCGAAGAGATCCTGGTTTACCTAGCTCACCCAGTTGAGTCGAGGACAATAATGGAGGCTCCCCCCACAGCAGACCCTGGTGTCGTGGGACACTCACCTCTGCTCAGATCTGCACAGATTCATCCTGACAGCCTGGAGGTTGATCAGTCCCTTCCCAGAATAGAAGGGCTTTCAGAGTCGGTCCTGAGAACGCTGTCTCATTCTAGAGCAGACTCTACCAAGAGAGCCTACTCTTGTATTATGAGGATATTCTCATCCTGTTGTACCTCAACTGAGGTGGCGTCTGCAGATCCGCCCCTCTCCGCTATCCCTCAGTTCCTGCAAGACGGCCTTGATAGAGGCCTTGCCCTTCTTCTCTGAAGGTTCAAGTTTCAGCCATCTCAGCTTGCCTTAACAGGCTTCTTTCTCAGGACCCGCTGATCAAACGGTTCCTTAAAGGAGCTGAAAGATAAAAGCCTACAGTACTGAGACCCCTTTTTTTCAATGGGTTTTTCAGTAGTTCTCAGGGGGTTAGCATCTCCCCCCTTTGAACCGTTAGAGGAGGTGGACATCAAGTTCGTGTCACGGCTGTATGTGAGCAACAAGAGCATACACAGTGAGTTAGCTACTGACCGGACCCAAACTAGGGAACATAAAGGGTGACCCCTGTCAGACCCTAAAAGCTCTCCCTATGCTGCTAAGCCCATGTCCAGATCCAGATGGTGGATCGAGACATGCCCGCGTACCTAAGGCTGATGACCACTGTAACCCCTACAGTAGTGGAAGGGGCACGGCCACCGGTGCCCTGCTCAGTATATGGATGGAACCGGGGTCGCCTCGGATCCAGTCAGCAAAACAAACAGAAACACACAATGTCTGCACACTTAACTGAAGGAGCTGCAGCAGCAGTGAAAACAGATCCAAAGTCAGCAGACAATGTCCGAAGTACTTGCTTCAGCAGAACACAGGTCCAGAAAAGATATCACACCAGTGAAGATACTCAAGCGAGAGATACTGCTCAAATGAAGAAGTATAATCCGCACCGTGCAAAGGAAGAGAGGTGATTTAAAGGCAGAGCAATCAAACACAGGAGGGACAGCTGGGAGGAAGGAAACAGAAAGTAAAGACCTCATCACAGGGGCGGAGAAACAGAGCTGTGAGAACGTCTCAAAGCTCTGGTAGTGACAGTACCCCCCCCCCCTCTACGGGTGGACTCCGGACACCCAGGACCCACCTTCTCAGGATGAGCCCTATAAAAAGTCCTGATGAGGCGAGTGGCTTTAATGTCCGACACCGGAACCCACATCCTCTCCTCAGGACCATAACCCTTCCAATGAGCGAGGTACTGAAGAGAACCGCGGACAATGCGAGAGTCCACAATTCTGGAAACCTCAAACTCCAGATTGCCATCAACCAAAATCGGAGGAGGAGGCAAAGAGGAGGGTACCGTGGGCTGGACATATGGTTTTAAGAGAGATCTGTGAAATACATTATGTATCTTCCAAACCCGTGGAAGATCAAGACGGAAGAGCAACAGGATTGATGACTGACAAGATTTTATAAGGCCCAATAAACTTGGGACCCAATTTCCAGGAGGGAACCTTCAGTTTAATATTTCTTGTAGACAACCACACCAGATCACCCACATTCAGGTCCGGACCAGGCACACGTCTCTTATCAGCCACACGCTTATATTTCTCACTCATCTTTCTTAGATTAGTCTGAATCTTTGCCAAATGGTAGACAAAGACGAGGAAAATCTCTCCTCCTCAGGCAAACCAGAAGGAGCCCCTCCCGAGAATGTCCCAAACTGCGGATGGAACCCATATGCACCAAAGAATGGTGACTTATCAGAAGATTCCTGACGACGGTTGTTCAGAGCAAACTCAGCAAGAGGGAGAAACGAACACCAATCCTCCTGGTTCTCTGCAACAAAACAGCGCAAATATGTCTCCAGATTCTGATTGACGCGTTCAGTCTGACCATTCGACTGCGGGTGAAAAGCAGAAGAGAAGGACAGCCGAACCCCCAGGCGAGAACAGAAAGCCTTCCAGAATCTGGACACAAACTGCGTGCCTCTATCGGAAACAATATCAGAGGGAATGCCATGCAATTTAACAATATGGTCGACAAAAGCTTGCGCCAAGGTTTTAGCATTGGGCAATCCAGGGAAGGGTATGAAATGTGCCATCTTGCTAAAGCGGTCCACCACCACCAGGATCACCGACTTCCCTGAGGAACGAGGAAGATCCGTGATAAAGTCCATGGACAGGTGTGTCCAAGGACGGGAAGGTATGGGTAAGGGAGAAGGGGAC
Source organism: Bufotes viridis (assembly GCA_033119425.1). Classification (NCBI taxonomy): domain Eukaryota; kingdom Metazoa; phylum Chordata; class Amphibia; order Anura; family Bufonidae; genus Bufotes; species Bufotes viridis. The sequence goes on along the minus strand of CM065597.1, from coordinate 16,363,701 downwards.
CTGAAGGCCGTGAACGAGGGACCTTAGCGCGGCGCACGTCTCACAAGCAGCCACAAAACCCTCCACCGACTTACGAAGAGCCGGCCACCAAAATCTCCGAGCAATGAGATCTACCGTGGCTCTACTCCCGGGTGACCAGCAAGAACCGTATCATGATGCTCCTTGAAGAGTTTGTGACGTAACTCAGGAGGCACAAACAACTTTCCAGAAGGACAACGGGCAGGTGCCTCAGTCTGGGCAGCCTGGACCTCGGCCTCCAAATCAGAATACAGAGCAGAAACAACTACCCCTCCGCCAAAATGGGACCCGGGTCCTCGGAGTTTCCTCCTCCCGGAAAACAGCGAGAGAGAGCATCAGCCTTCACATTTTTGATCCCAGGGCGGAATGTAACGACAAAATTGAATCTGGAGAAGAACAGAGACCATCTGGCCTGTCTCGGATTCATACGCTTGGCCGACTCCAAGTACGCCAGATTCTTATGGTCGGTAAAACGGTGATAGGGTACCTGGCCCCTCCAACCAATGGCGCCATTCCTCGAAAGCCAACTTGATGGCCAACAATTCCCTATCTCCCACATCATAGTTTTCTCTGCCGGTGAGAGTTTTTAGAGAAAAAGGCACAGGGTCACCATTTGGAAGGAGACGGACCCTGGGACAAAACCGCACCCACACCCACCTCGGAAGCATCCACCTCAACAATAAAAGGTAAGGAAACATCGGGATGCACCAAGATGGGAGCAGACGCAAACTCTCTTTAATCTTAGAAAAGCTGCAAGCGCTCCTCCGACCAAGAGGAAAAATCCGCCCCTTTTTGGTCATGTCAGTGAGGGGTTTGACAACAGAGGAATAATTCAAAATGAACTTTCTGTAATAGTTTGCAAAACCCAGAAAGCGCATCAATGCCTTCTGATTCTCAGGAAGCTCCCACTCAAGCACAGCACGGACCTTCTCCGGATCCATGCGAAAACCAGAAGCAGAGAGGAGAAAACCCAGAAATTGAATCTCCGATACCATAAACACACATTTCTCCAGCTTGGCGTACAATTTATTTTCTCGCAGAATCTGCAGAACCTGAAAAGATGATCCTGATGAGTCCGAACATCAGGGGAAAAATCAAAATATCATCAAGATACACCAATACAAATTTCCCCATTAAATGGTAGAAAATACTGTTAACAAAATGCTGAAAGACGGCCGGAGCATTCATCAAGCCAAAAGGCATAACGAGATTCTCGAAATGCCCCTCGGGGGTATTAAAGGCTGTTTTCCATTCATCCCCCTCTCTGACCCTGACCAGGTTGTACGCGCCTCTCAAATCCAATTTGGAAAAAACCTTGGCCCCAACAATTTGGTTGAAGAGGTCTGGGATCAGAGGAAGGGGATAGGGATCGCGAATCGTGATACGGTTCAGCTCCCTAAAATCTAGGCAAGGTCTCAGAGAGCCATCTTTCTTTTTAACAAAAAAAAAACCCGCGGCGACCGGTGATTTTGAGGGACGAATATGCCCCTTATCGAGACTCTCAGAGATATACTGTAGGTTCGCATTGCGATTCTCTCCGGTTGTGAGAGATTGTACAGGCGTGCTTTTGGCAGCTTGGCGCCGGGAATGAGGTTAATGGGACAGTCAAACTCCCGGTGAGGAGGTAGCTCCTGCACACCGCTCTCGGAAAACACGTCCGAAAAATCTGAGAGAAATGATGGCAAAGTTTTAGTAGATACCTCTGCAAAAGTCGCTGTGAGACAATTCTCTCTACAAAACTCACTCCACTCATTTATTTGCCTTCCTTGCCAATCAATAGTGGGGTTATGTTTAGTGAGCCAGGGTAACCCCAACACTAGAGGAGTAGGCAATCCGTTAAGGACAAAACAAGATATATCCTCCACATGAGTGCCACCTACAGCTAACCGGATATTGTGAACAATGCCCTTCAGGGATCTCTGTGAGAGTGGAGCAGAGTCAATGGCAAAAACAGGTATATCTTTTTCTAATGTGCAAACCCGAAAACCATGCCTGGCTACAAATTGAGTGTCAATAAGATTGACGGCCGCTCCACTATCAACAAAAATTTCACAAGAAATGACTTTGCTCTCTAGCGCCACCCTGGCAGAAAGGAGAAAACGAGAACTGCAGGTCAGAGGAAAAGCCCCAATTCCTACATCAACTTTGCCCAAGGTAGCAGATGAAGCAGAGTTTGATGATTTTCCTTTGAGGATTTTCTCTTATTATCACTCTTAGTACAGTTCATGAATCTCCTAGAGGGACAAACATTTGCCAAATGACCAATGCCCCCACAACAAAAACACACCATTCTCTGAGGACTAAATCCTCCTTTATCAGGGACAAGTCGACCTAGCTGCATAGGCTCCTCCTCAGAGGGGACCGAGACAGGATGAGACCCTGCACACTGAATGAGTCCGCACCACTGCCCCTAGAGTGACAATGGCTGGACCGAGAGGTCTCGTTTCTTTCTCTTAGACGCCTGTCAAGGCGCACCGCCAATGACATGGCAGACTCTAAAGATGTTGGTCTCTCATGGAAAGCAAACGCATCTTTCAATCTCTCTGAGAGACCATGACAGAACTGACTCCGAGTGCAGCATCATTCCAACCTGAATCAGCTGCCCATCTCCGAAATTCAGAACAATAAAGCTCTGCAGACAGTTTGTTCTGGCATAAAAACGTAAGTTAGATTCAGCCAGAGCAACACGATCCGGGTCATCATATATCTGCCCCAGGGCCACAAAAATCTTTCTGTGGATCGAAGGGAGGATCCCCGATGGCAGTGAAAAACCCAAGTCTGAGCATTACCCCTGAGCAAGGAGATGACAATCCTCACCCTCTGCTCCTCATTACCAGAGGAACGGGGACACAAGCAAAAATGGAGTTTGCATGCCTCTCTGAAGCGAACAAAATTCTCACTGCCCCGGAGAACGTTTCCGGAAGTGAGACCTTTGGCTCGCAACAGACTCCATGGGCCGGAGCCGAGCCCAATGCTTGAAGCTGAATCATAGATTGACGGAGATCCGCTACCTCCAAAGAAAGACCCTGCATGCGGTCAACCAGGTCAGAAAGCGGATCCATGTCAAAAAGGACGGTTTCAGCGGATTATAATGTCACGGCTGTATGTGAGCAACAAGAGCATACACAGTGAGTTAGCTACTGACCGGACCCAAACTAGGGAACATAAAGGGTGACCCCTGTCAGACCCTAAAAGCTCTCCCTATGCTGCTAAGCCCATGTCCAGATCCAGATGGTGGATCGAGACATGCCCGCACTCTAAGGCTGATGACCACTGTAACCCCTACAGTAGTGGAAGGGGCACGGCCACCGGTGCCCTGCTCAGTATATGGACGGAACCGGGGTCGCCTCGGATCCAGTCAGCAAAACAAACAGAAACACACAATGTCTGCACACTTAACTGAAGGAGCTGCAGCAGCAGTGAAAACAGATCCAAAGTCAGCAGACAATGTCCGAAGTACTTGCTTCAGCAGAACACAGGTCCAGAAAAGATATCACACCAGTGAAGATACTCAAGCGAGAGATACTGCTCAAATGAAGAAGTATAATCCGCACCGTGCAAAGGAAGAGAGGTGATTTAAAGGCAGAGCAATCAAACACAGGAGGGACAGCTGGGAGGAAGGAAACAGAAAGTAAAGACCTCATCACAGGGGCGGAGAAACAGAGCTGTGAGAACGTCTCAAAGCTCTGGTAGTGACAGTTCGTCACTTGGAAGTTTGTGTTTCTCCTTGCAGTGACTTTGGCCAAGAGGGTCTCTGAGCTTCAAGCTCTCTCAGCACATGAGCCCTATTCTTACATGACCGGGACCTTCTTAGATTCCTCCCGTATTGTAGGCCTAAAGTTCCTTCCTTCCAGAACATCAACCAGGTGATATTCCTCCCGGTTCTGTCGACATCTACCACCTCCTCCTAGGAACCTGCTAGACATCCTCTGGACGTCGAGATGTCTCCGGATCTATGTGGATAGATCAAGGAGTTCAGGAAAGATGAGAATCTGCTAATCCTGTTGCCGGTAAGTTTAAAGGCTATAAGGCATCTAAACCTTCCATCAGTCGGTGGATTGAGGAGGCTATTAAGGAATCCTTTGTTTCCACAATCTGGACCCTCCGGGATTCATGAAGGCCCACTCTACTAGAGTTGTGGCTACTTCTTTTGCCGAGAGGAGTCTTCTGCCTCTCAACATGATTTGCAAAGCTGCCTCCTGGAGCTCTGAATCGACATTCATCTCCCATTATAGACTAGATGCCAGTCTAGCTGAGTTTTCGGCCTTTGGGCAGACTTTTCTTAGTTCTGCCAGGCAGGAAGGCCCTCCCTAGGGGTTTCTTCTTGCTATCTCCTCATCTGTGCTGCTGGTAGGACGTAAGGGAATCGTTAATTTCTAACGATAATTTGTTTTCCCTTAGTCCTAACAGCAGCACACAAATTTCCCACCCTAGTAAGTCTAGTTTATTTCTTGCTATAAACACAGTGGGCTGGGGGTTGACTTCCTCCTTTTAAGGAGATACTTAATTGTTAAATTGAGTTATTAGTCTTGGGCTCATTAAACATTCCGCCGGTCCTGCCAGTCCACGGGGGGTGGTTAACCCCATCTGTGCTGCTGTTAGGACTAAGGGAAAACAAATTATCGTTAGAAATTAACGAATCCTGAGGATAGGTCATCATTATCAATTTCTGGACAACCCCTTTAAATGTGGTAACTTAGCAACAAGTTTTTGAGAATTTTTTTTTTCAAATGGACAACCTAAGTGGCCAAAATAAATATGCTGCTGGTGATGCAGTAACATATGTGTATTTGTAAACTTATTAACTATAAAAAATATTCAACTGATTTTTTAAAAAAATCTAAATTGGCTACCCTATGCAATAAAAATATACCCTGCTGCTGACACACAAAAATATGTTTTTTGGGGAAAAAAAGGTGCTATTGGAACAATCTTTGCAACTAAAGTATACCCTGCTGGTGAAGCAGTAAGATACGCTTATTTATACACTTATTAACTCTATAAAATTAGGATAAAGGAGCGACTGAACAACCCCTGCATCCAAAATATACCTTGCTTGTGATGCAGTAAAATTTTCTTATTTGCACACATATAACCAGTGGCGTAATGATCGTGGTCGCAGAGGGTGCTACCGCGACCGGGCCCTGCAAGTGCTTTTAACGGCCTTAGGTAACTAGCAGCGCTGGCTTAGGTAACTAGCTGCTGTGATGATCCTGCGAGACCCGTGACCTCAGCGCCGGGTCTCGCGGGATTACGCTGGTTGACGGGATGATGCGGCGCACGCCAGAATCCGGATGACGGGATTGCGTGTGGTGAGAACAAGATGGCATCAACTGAAGTCCAGAGCGGAGCATAGAGTAGGTAAGTATTTTTTTTGTATGTGTATGTGTGCACCCTGCGGGTTTCATACTGGGGGCACCTGGCAGTCGACACCACAGTCTGAATTCTGAAAGGGGGGCCAGCACCGGCCATATGAGGGAGGGGCACTGCACTGGCAGATGGCAGCAAATCCTTCACACTGAGGGGCCCGGCCCCAGGGGCAAAATCACGAAATATATAGGGCAAAAAATGAAATATATACAGAGGGGGCAAAAAATGAAATATATACAGAGGGGGCAAAAAATGAAATATATACAGAGGGGGCAAAATGGAATATATACACAGGGGACAAAATGGATATATATATACAGAGGGGGCAAAATGGAAGATATACAGGGGGGGCAAAATGGAAGATATACAGGGGGGGCAAAATGGATATATATACAGGGGGCAAAATGGAATATATACACAGGGGACAAAATGGATATATATAGAGGGGGCAAAATGGAAAATATACAGAGGGGGCAAAATGGATATATATATATATACAGGGGGCAAAATGGAATATATACAGAGGGGGCAAAATGGAATATACTGTATATAAAGAGGGGGCAAAATGGAATATATATACAGGGGGAAAAATGGATATATATACAGGGGGCAAAATGGATATATATACAGGGGGCAAAATGGATATATATACAGAGGGGGCAAAATGAAAAAAAATACAGAGGGGGCAAAATGGATATATATACAGGGGGCAAAATGGATATATATATACAGGGGGCAAAATGGAATATATACAGAGGGGGCAAAATGGAATATATATAAAGAGGGGGCAAAATGGAATATATACAGAGGGAGCAAAATAATAAAAATATAATTAATTAAAAAATTAAACACCTACCTCTTCTATTTAATGTTCTACTACATCGCATTCAAACCTATAGGAGGCGGGAGCGGGGGCCGTAGAACTCTAGTTACGCCACTGCCTAGTTGATGTACCACAGTAGGAATCAACTGATTTATCTACAGGGGACAAATTGAAGTCTGTCTTCATATTTGCCTATTTGTGTAAAGGTAACGGTTGATGCACAAAATTTATGAAAGAGGGGTACAGTACGTTAAATTTAGCACAGGCAAGCCATCACGTACTGACTAACGGTGCTGTGCAAAAGTTTTAAGGAGGTTTAAAAAAAACTGCAAAGTAAAATGCTTTCAAAAATGGAAATGCTAATAGTGTACCTAGAAGAACTGATGCTGTTTTGAAGGCAAATGGTGGTCATTCCAAATGTTGATTGGATTTTGATTTCTCATTTGTTCTTTCACTTTGCATTTTCTTAACTCACAAAAATAAACTATGAACACACCTGCCTAAAACTTTTGAATGGTGCTGTATAAATCTGCAACATCTATAGCAAGTCAGGAGTGGCATGCAGTTGAGACTATTTTTGGGGATTTTCCGTATGGTAAATAAGGCCAAAAATCAAGGTGCTCCATAGGAACACCCAAAAAACAGCTGAATTTCTGAAACTAACTAGCAGGTACTGTTGCAGACTATTGTTTAACAGAAAATTTGGATTTTACTACAAAATACAGACAAAGCAAGTTTGATAAATCAATACTAAGTCTTTTATCATCTTCACAATGAGATACTCTTTGTTCCAGCACAACCCATATATACAGCATCATACATGGAAGACAGTAACCAAACAATGGTGGCCTTCTTTATTATTAAGGGAATTTCCAGTCTTCCAAAGTTGCAGTTTCTGATTTTCCTTCTGGTTCTTCTCATTTATCTCTTCACTCTTGGGGGAAACATGACCATTCTTTTGCTGGTCTGCATAGACCCTCTCCTTCACACTCCTATGTACTTCTTCTTGGCTAACTTGTCCATCTTGGACATTTCTTCCAGCACCATCAGTCTACATAAGATCCTGGAAGCCAATATAACAGGAAATAACTATGTTTCTTTCCTTTGGTGCATAATACAGTTCTACATATTTTCTTGCTTTGCTTGCAATCAGTTGTTGATCTTGACGGCCATGAGTTACGATCGTTACGTTGCCATTTGCAGACCTTTACAATATCCTATCATCATGAACTCTAAAGTGTGTGGTCTATTAGCCATGGCCTGTTGGGTTACGTCCTTCATAGAAGTAATACCATATGTTGCATTGTTATCCAAGTTCTCTTGTTATAAATCCAACATCATCAATCACTTCTTCTGTGATCTTGTGCCTCTTCTAAGTCTTTCCTGCAGTGACACCTCCACCTTAAAGCTCCTCAGCCTTATTGAAGGACTGTTACTTTTAACCCTTGCACCTTTTGTTCTTACCTTTACTCCATATGTGTTCATCATATCCTCCATACTGAGGATCCGCTCTAACATTGGGAGACGTAAAGCCTTCTACACATGTTCCTCCCACCTTACCGTCGTTATCCTTCTCTATGTGACCCTGGTTTGTCAATACCTTAGACCGACCACAGCAGACTCTTTAGAGTCCAATAAGTTGTTCTCTCTCTTTAACACAGCTGCTGTCCCCATGCTTAACCCACTGATCTACAGCTTAAAAAACAGAGACGTGAAATCATCATTGAGGAGGAGACTAAAACTAGCAAAATATCAGTGATAATTGAATTCTTTTTATTATTTTTAACTGAACTATTACCAGATTGTAGTTGCACTGTGAAAGATAAATATCAAGGCCTGAATATGCAGAATTTTGATGCTCGCAATGTGACATATTCTCTAATGATTGTCAATTGAGGCACAATACAACCTGCAACTTTGGAGCGACTCACATTACAGAGCCAACGATCACAGCATAGCGCTTTCTAATTTCAAGTAATCTAACTAATGTAAGTGAACGGTGCTGCGTTGCAACCAGCAAACTGACATGATATTCCCAAAAAATGCAATCCTGCCAAGGGTGAGGATGAGGATGAACTGTGAATGCTCTGCAATGACACTATTAATCTCTGAATCTAAAATTAGCCTATTTTCCAGATCATTGCAACTTTGAGAGTCTGGACTCCCTGATCAGAATTTTATAAACTAGTCCTATTGACTTTATTTCTAATAAAGTGAATTTGGCTTATGTTCGGTCTTAGAAACTGCTCCATTTCCTTATAATATACATCAGGTAAATGCATGCAGGAGATGGAGAACCATGTTTTTTCATGATGGCTGAGGTCCTGTGCCTACAGTAGTGCTTGGAATTTGGTAGCCTAATCTGGATGAGGATCAGGCTACCGGAGCTCACCTATCAGGCATTGTGGGATACGACCATGTACCACCGTATCTCCATTGACTATAGTAGGATCCAGCAGTGACCTGGCTGCTTTACCAGCATAAATGCCAAGTTTCCTTCGGGCAAAAACCATTGCATGTCACTATTTTTAATCCGTCCAACATCATTTGTGCCGGGCTGATGGGTCAGAGAAGAGCTACTAAACTAGTACATGGATTTCAGGATAAAACTTACCAGGGAAGGTTAAAGGACCTTAACATGTATAGCTTGGAGGTAAGAAGAGACAGAGGGGATATGATAGAAACTTTTAAATACATAAAGGGAATCAACACGGTAAAATAGGAGAGAATATTTAAAAGAAGACAAACTGCTACAAGAGGACATAGTTTTAAATTAGAGGGGCAAAGGTGTAAAAGCAATATCAGGAAGTATTACTTTACTTAGAGAGTAGTGGACGCATGGGATAGACTTCCTGCAGAAGTGGTAGCTGCAAATACAGTGAAGGAGTTTAAGCATTCATGGGATAGGCATAAGGCCATCCTTCATATAAAATAGGGCCTGGGGCTATTCATAGTATTCAGCATATTGGGCAGACTAGATGGGCCAAATGGTTCTTATCTGCCGACACATTCTATGTTTCTATGATGCAATTGTGTAAAAATATGCAGAATAACATGTATGGATGGATGAGATAACTTCACCTGTCAACATAGATGAATGGCATGCAGTGTAACCCGTTCATGACCAGAACTGAAAAGGTCTTATTGGCCAGATACTTTTTCAAATACAATTTTTTTTTACAAACTGACACCAAAATTAATTATTGAAATGGTTTCCTCAATTTGTGATGGTCCTTTTAATGTCATTTGCCATGGCCAAGGTTACATGCACAGCTGCAGCCAATAACTGGCCTGATGTGTCCCCAAGTGATACATTAATGCTGGCTCATGTGCGAATTGGGTCACCACTGAGGCCAGTTATTAGCTGCAACAGCACATGTGACTCCATCCATTGGCCGACAAGACACAAGACTAGGACTGGAAGCTTGCCAAGTACAGTCAAGGTGCAGGACCGAAGAGGTGGCGGATCTGGTGACTATGATTCTTTCATTGGGTCAAACATTCTAGCCTGGATAACTAAATACTGAGGAAATCCTGGAAAACCTCTTTCAGCTGGATGGACAGTGCGATGAAGCAAAAAAGTCAGACATTGACCGATAAGGAAAATGATACTAATGGTTCTCCTTCTCTGGAAGATACCTCTTTATTGACACTTGCACAATAAAAGATATCTCAAAGACAATGCATTTCAAGTTCCTGTTGTCTGTTGAGACATTTATTTTAGCAATATCTGCATGTGTTTCTTAATTAAGATGCAATTTCTGGGAAATTTATCATTAGCATAAACCATGTTTTTAATTTAAAAGTCCCCCCAAGAAATGTCACAGAAACTGCGATAAATGATGACTATAATCTATGCCAGCTACGAGATGGAGTAGATTTCAGTCTGGTGCAGAGACTGCTGTAGAAAGCATTTATTTTTTTATGAGCTCTGCCCCGCATCAGAAATGTAATTGCCTCTTCTGGGGGCACAGGCTCTGAAAACCGGTGTAACACATGCCGGTACTTGATAAATAAAGACCTTTGTTTTAAACATTGTTTTTATTTCGTGCCTCCTTCAGAGGCCATCTTTTAAACCTGGTCAATCTCCAAAAAGCTTGAGCCTTAGGACTTACTATTATGGCACACTGACTGCGTGGGCACTGTGCTTGTGTAATCAGGACAAAGACTATAATATACAATGTCCTGCTCTAATGATCGAGAGCAGAGAAACCTTACAAGTCATTTTAACCCCTTAAATGCTACAATAAAGAAAACACAAATTATTTGTACAGTTAATACATTTTATTACATAACAGTCTCTAATAACCAAATAATGCACTCATTTAATTATTTAAGGTGACTAATAACCTAAACAAGCACAGAAAAAAAACACTTTTTCAGCATTTTCTAACAAATTAAAAATTAACATAAATGAACCACAAACCTAAAGTATATGTACTTGGAAATAGTACCAAAAAAGTGCAACTCGTCCTACAAAATCATAAATAAAGCATCATAAAAGTAAATCATGATATACACAGAAATATTTTGACCACCAGAATGCTGAGAAAATTATTTAGTGGTTTTTTTTTAAATCTAAATAGGCAACATTTTGTGCAGATTACTTTAATATATCTTTATAGTGACCAGAGCTCTAATTCCTCTGAGGCAGAACCTAGAACATGCTGACGGTACTCTATGTACATTGAGCTCATTAGCAAGACAATGTGCGGTGTGCTCCCATGCTCCTTCTAGTGGTGGCTAAAGGTAGCATGCTTCAGAAAAATACAACTACTACTGATCTAAAGATATACTGCAAAATTTTGTGCCTAAGACCATCACGATGACAGAAGATTGAGATTTGCTTTAAGACAAAACTGTCCTTTCTAGTAGTGTTTAATTATTTGCATATATGGTATTTAGAGTTCAGTAATGGACTCTCTCTCTGTCTTATGATGACCAGGCTGATGATTATAGGCATATTATGCAGGTTAGCAAGTGGTTATTTTACTATACATGACATTTAGGATAAACCTGTGTCTGCACCATCAGCAATTCACATCCCACTGCATTGTCCAGGACTGAAGAGAACTCTGATTCCAGATGTTACAGTCAATAACAAGACACTGCATCCAGGTGGTTGAACATATTACCCCTCTATCACCCAATCAGTACCCATCTTGACTCCGTTGTGAGTTACTGATGGGTTGCTGGCAGTTTCAGACCTAATCTAGGCCAGCCATGGCTATATGCCTATTAACCCCTGTCTGATACATTGAGAGTTATAGTACATTATAGTAATGAAATAATTGAATAAATTAGCAGCCGGAAGTTCTGAAGTTGGTGTTTAGAGGTTAAACCTAGCTTAATGGAATAGTAGCAAAGGCCTGATTGTTGTGATTTTTGTTAGAAAAGCGCTAGAGCACATTCTGTAAAGTTGATATAATGGTCATAGTCGGTGTGGGAAAGGACACGTCCAGCTATCCTTGTGCACTAGTGATATCCTACATTCTTTAGGCCAGGTACCTTAATTTTCTTCATAATTCCTCAGCAACTTCATTACTGGTGTCAGATGGCGTGTCCAAAGCTATAAAAAAATATGTACAAAAAGATGAGTATATCGAGTATGCACACTTCTCAATATTAAAATTGCAACACCTAGAAGGACATGCAATGCAAGTTATGCAAATTGAGGAAGAATCTGGTGTTGCTAAGATCTGCAATTTATCAAATTTTCAAGCACCTAGCTCCAATCTGTGGCACATGGGAGGGGCATGCAAGCCAGATTGAAAGCAAAGGTTTTTAGGCACATGAAACCTCAAAAATGGATCAAGTTGTATGGGGTGATTGTATGATGCCTCCTATTTGTTGATGTGCCAATTATCACCACTTGTTACAAACTGAGAGGGACAGAAACCTTGAATAGAGAGACCTTGATTTATCACTCCAGCAAATCGCTATGCTTCTAGGCTAAGATGACAGCACTCTTCAACGTTCAGGGGTTGGGAGAAGAACGATGAAGTGAAACAGCAAAAAGAGGTACACAGAGGAAAACGTTTGCATGGACGGATCATATGATTATAAGGCATTTCATCATCTTGGCATCTTGGGTGATGAGTACTGCTTTTGTCTTGGACTCAGGGATGTTTGGAAATTTGCCTGGTGACCACATAAAGTGCGTAGAAGCTTTCACAAGGGAACATCACACTGGGCTTACTCCATTGATTATGGTGTGAGATGGCATAATATATGGTAGCCAGACCTCTGTAGCCTTCTTTTCAGTTACTAAAAAAGCTCAGCGTTACATTGATCTGGTCATGAAAACAGTGGTACAGCCATTTCTCCAAAGTTTCCCAGGAGCTGTTTTTCAACAGAGCAACAGCAGACTGGATGTTGCATGTGCTACTGTGAGCATAAAGTGTCACCTAAACATGCTACCATGGACTGCAGTGACTCCGGATTTGACTCCAACGAGCACATCTAGGAAATCATTGGTTGGCCATTACAAAGGGAGCTGCCAGCAGCAGATCTTGATGAAGTGCATTCACCGTCGCAGAGCATTCCTCATACAACCATTAACAACCTCATTGATACCATGCCAATATGGGAGGTAAAACCTGCCAAAATTAAATTGAAAAACCTAAAATTATAATTAATCTAGTGTCTGCAAAATGCATGCCAAAATTAAAAAGAAAATTTAATTTCTGCATTTGAATTTTCTTTTCCAACTCCAGTGTGGGTAAAAGTGCCAAAAATAAATTTAAAACTAAATAGCCTTTTTCACTTTAAATTCCCACTTTTCTAATTAATTATCCTTTTCCTATAGTGGGTTTTTCATGTCAAAATCATAAATCAAATAAAAACACCAAGCAGAGACTGAAAATGGTAGATTGAGATTTCAATTTCATCTCTTGCAGGCATTTTCCCAGCCCAAAGTCAAATAAAAATAGAAAGACCATTTGAATTTTCATTTTAACGTTTAAAGTGTAACTGCCGTTTCAGTTTATTATTTGCTAATGTGTAGTGTAAGTGATATGGAACATTTTTGTAATTTACTTTAATTAGGCAAAACTTTTATTTTTGGTAGAAAATAGGAGCCGAAATGTCCCTTAGCAGGACTCTCTGAAATGAGAGTTGTTAAGGGCCATCCGTCGCCTATTAGCAAAGGAGAGACGGGCTGTTCGGGAGCTGTGCTTCTGCCTGCACTGCTTTATTTTGCTATCTATTGCCTACTCTTGGCTCCTGGACTAGATCTAAAACTTAACCTTTAATCTTTCTACATAAACTCTATGTTAAAATCTATCTGTTCGCTTCCCTGACTATTTCACACTGTCACTACGTTTATCGGAGTTACACTCCACTGTTTCTTCGGAGGATAGTCGCGCGCACTATCTCCCCTCAAGTAATCAAGGTGTATGCAGGTATAGCGATACAGTACTAAAATCACTGCACACTATCCCCCGACATGTTTCGCCTGAACAGGCGTCCTCAGGGGTATCGGATAGCGTCTGTGTGCTGCAGGGCGGTAAGGCTATTTAAAGCCTTTGCTCTCCTCCCCCTATTACGTGGTGTCTATATCCACCTATCTGGTTCTTCAATGGATAAGGATACAATGTTATCCAGTTGCTGATTGGGTATAGAGGTGTGAGGTATTCGATCCTGTTGACTGCCGCGCATGTCATAGCACTTAGTGTTTACCGGCTAAGTCCGCGTTAGTACGCATGTCCCGATACTTAGTGTTCGGGACATACTTAAGATGTATTGCGCATGTCTAGACACTTAGTTATCGGGACGTACTTGAGATGTACTGCGCATGTCTAGGGACTTAGTTTATAGATGTGATTTGCTACTATGTTTCCTACTACTCTTTGCTACTACTGGATCTCTCAATATGAAGTGCGTATGGCATTATCTTACTTTGGTTAATCCGTATCATATTTGTAACTACTCCTATATCTTCTGAATTATTAATTACCAATCACTTTTACTAGTTCATCATTTAGCATCCTGATTGATTATAAAACTGTCATTTTCGTATATCTATATTAATTATGTATTATTAATTACTATTTTTATTTTTAATATTATTAGATCTATTCTATGCTTCATTTTACTTGGATTTTACTTATAGCATTTGCCAGTGCACTGATAGTTTAAATGCATAGCTTATCTTATTCACAGTGATTTAATATCAATATTTTGGATTACTTGCTCACATTATTATTATGTTACAGTAGATACATCCTGATAATCTTCCTTATCTGGGTAGTTTTCCTTATAATATTTTAGTTTAAATTTTTATATATATATATTACTTTTATTAAGGTTTAATCCATATTTTAAAATACATGATAACTATATGGTGTTTATAATGCCTAATTATACAGCTTCTTATCTGGATTTTTTGGATATTACTCTCACATGATTGCCTATATTTTCTACTCTATACACTCAACAAAACACTGCAAGTGGACCCTTCTCATTATCCTACTCTGAATAGCTACTTACTATATACAGAGGGTGGAGAGCTATTACTTTTGTTTGTGGTTTATCTTATCTATAAGCTTATTCCTCAATTTTACTTCTCATTAATCCCTGCTAATATTTGGAAATGAGTTGCTTTCTTATCTATATGTATATATGGGGAGCAATCCCTCATTATAAGATCTTGGGCTTTCAACGCTTATTAAGAAATGATGCATAGGTAAATCCTTCATTTAATCCTTTAGGGGCTAGGCTTTTCAATCTATATATCCACTTTGTTTCTTGTTGTTGTAGTTTTCTATCAATATTGCCTCCTCTGGGTCCTGCCTTAACTTTTTGTATACCCCAGAATTTAATAGACTGGGTATCACCTTTATGTACACTTTGTATGTGTTTCACCAATGTTGTATCCCTTTTATTCCTAATGTCACTCAGATGTTTAGATATACGTCTCCTCAGTTCCTGGATTGTTTTACCTACATAGATTTTGGGGCACGTACAGCTTATCATGTATACCACTCCTGTGGTCTTACAATTTATATATTCTCTTATTTCATAGGTTCGCTGATCTATTGGATTGACAAAGCACGCTTTTTTTCCATCTGGACACAAAACACACAGTCACCACATGGATACGAGCCTCTAGCTGTTAGCCAGGTACTTTTAACAGTATTATCCTGCCATTGAAAATGGCTGTGGACTAGATTTTGCTTCAAATTTGGTCCTTTCCTGTACGTAATTGCTGGATACATGGGTAATACTAGTTTTAGATCATCATCTGCTCTAAGTATATTCCAGTGTTTGGCCAGAATATATTGTATTTTGTTGTGCTCTTTGTCATAGGTGCCAATACATCTAATTGTGGGATCTTGTTGCTTAATTTTATCCTTCAGGAGGTCTGCTCTTTCCATTGCTTTGGCTTTACGATAAGCCTTATGCAGGATCTTTTTGGGATAACCTTTATCCAAATAGCGATTATATAGTACTTTGCTTTCTACTTCGAAGGCCTCTTCTGTAGAGGAATTTCTTCTGGCCCTGATGTATTGGCCAAATGGTATCCCTCTTCTTAGGGGAAGTGGATGATAGCTTTGCCATGTTAAAAAGCTATTTGTGGAGGTTGCCTTCCTATGCACCATGGTATTTATCTGGCCATCTACTTGAATTTTGATAGTGAGATCCAAAAAATTAATACTCGTTTGACTGATTTCTGATGTAAATCTAAGACCTATTATGTTATCTTTCAAATACAAAACAAAATCGTGAAATTGTGTTTCTGTGCCTTCCCATAATATCAATATGTCATCTATAAATCGTGCCCAAATTAATATGTGCTGAGTGAGTGAAGTATTGGTGTCTGTGAATACTATCTGTTCCTCCCACCATCCTAAAAATAAATTAGCAAAATTTGGTGCACAAATCGTCCCCATAGCGGTACCGGTGGTCTGTAAATAATATTTACCATCATACATGAAATAGTTGTGTGTCAATAGAAATTGTAAAAGAGTAAGAATAAACTCATTGTGCTCCCGATATTGTGTACCCTTAGTGCTCAAAAAATACTCAATGGCTTTTATTCCCAGTTCATGATCAATACTTGTGTACAATGCCTCCACATCTAAGCATGCAATATAAACGCCTTCTTTAACCTGCAAACCCTGTAATTTTTTCAAGAGATCCTTGGTATCCTTAAGATACGATGATAATTCAGGTACAAATGGGGATATAATGGTATCTATATATTGACTAATCCCTTCACATAGGCTGTCATTCCCTGATACTATAGGTCTCCCTGGTATAGGTCTCCTTTCCTTATGAATTTTCGGGATTGCATAAAATGTCGCTGTAGTTGGCTTAGGATTGAAAATTGCTTTATATTCTTCTTTTGTTAGTAGTTGTTTTTCAATGGCAGATTGTAGAATACTTTTGAGTTCATTCACATATTTATCTGTAGGATTACTCACTAATTTTTTATATGTTTTGGTATCTTGCAATAGGGTTAGGACCATTAGATTATAGTCAGATTTATCCATAATGACCACATTCCCACCCTTGTCGGATGGTTTGATTTCTATCTCATTATTCTTTTTCAGTTGGTCCAGTGCTTCATCCTCTTCCCTTGTCAGGTTGACAACCTGCCCCCTAGATCGTCTCACCCTCTGAAGGTCCTCGGTCACCAGATCTACAAAGGTTTGTATATTACTATATTTCGAGAAGGGAGGGGTAAATGTGGTTCTAGGAGATAGTTTAGAAAAAGGGGCTTGAGGATGGAATCCTTCATTCTCTTCCAGAAGTATCTCCAGAGTTTGTATTGCCTCCTGTTCTCTCTGTTGAATCACATATGGATCATTATCTTTATATTTGAATTCTTTGTGTAAAGCCAGTTTTCTGGCAAATAAATTAATGTCTTTCACCCATGAAAAACAATCAAAGTCTGGCGATGGTACAAATGAAAGCCCCTTCTTTAAAATTTGTTCTTGTTCTACACTCAGATTAGTTGTTGACAGATTGACAATCTGCATTTTTTCTTTTTTCTTTTCAGAATTATCAATGATCTGTGTTTGTATTTGTCCACTCGCTGTATCATTCATTAGACGCCCATTAGGGCCATCCATTATGTTTTGGGTATTTGGAATGTCCATTTGTCCTGATCCTTGGTCTGCATTGCTAGCCCTAAAAAAGGAGCTGGCATATTTCCTCTGGCTCCGGGGATCAATGTCCCCTGCACTTGTGATCCAGAAGGCAATAACGAAGGCATAGATGATGGATTTTCCATACTCTGACTTCCCCATCTTTTTTCATTTGTTTCTGAAGTTATATTGGTCTTATTAATTTGTTCACTATTGACCAAAGTTTTATTTGGGAAATTTCTTTTCCGATATGGTCCCGTTTTGGGTTTAAATTTCCGCTTGGTCCCTGACTTGTTACTATCTGTTTCTGACTCTGAATATTCTGTATCAGAGATATCAGTATCAGTTGGGATAAAGGTTATCCCAAAAAGATCCTGCATAAGGCTTATCGTAAAGCCAAAGCAATGGAAAGAGCAGACCTCCTGAAGGATAAAATTAAGCAACAAGATCCCACAATTAGATGTATTGGCACCTATGACAAAGAGCACAACAAAATACAATATATTCTGGCCAAACACTGGAATATACTTAGAGCAGATGATGATCTAAAACTAGTATTACCCATGTATCCAGCAATTACGTACAGGAAAGGACCAAATTTGAAGCAAAATCTAGTCCACAGCCATTTTCAATGGCAGGATAATACTGTTAAAAGTACCTGGCTAACAGCTAGAGGCTCGTATCCATGTGGTGACTGTGTGTTTTGTGTTCAGATGGAAAAAAAAGCGTGCTTTGTCAATCCAATAGATCAGCGAACCTATGAAATAAGAGAATATATAAATTGTAAGACCACAGGAGTGGTATACATGATAAGCTGTACGTGCCCCAAAATCTATGTAGGTAAAACAATCCAGGAACTGAGGAGACGTATATCTAAACATCTGAGTGACATTAGGAATAAAAGGGATACAACATTGGTGAAACACATACAAAGTGTACATAAAGGTGATACCCAGTCTATTAAATTCTGGGGTATACAAAAAGTTAAGGCAGGACCCAGAGGAGGCAATATTGATAGAAAACTACAACAACAAGAAACAAAGTGGATATATAGATTGAAAAGCCTAGCCCCTAAAGGATTAAATGAAGGATTTACCTATGCATCATTTCTTAATAAGCGTTGAAAGCCCAAGATCTTATAATGAGGGATTGCTCCCCATATATACATATAGATAAGAAAGCAACTCATTTCCAAATATTAGCAGGGATTAATGAGAAGTAAAATTGAGGAATAAGCTTATAGATAAGATAAACCACAAACAAAAGTAATAGCTCTCCACCCTCTGTATATAGTAAGTAGCTATTCAGAGTAGGATAATGAGAAGGGTCCACTTGCAGTGTTTTGTTGAGTGTATAGAGTAGAAAATATAGGCAATCATGTGAGAGTAATATCCAAAAAATCCAGATAAGAAGCTGTATAATTAGGCATTATAAACACCATATAGTTATCATGTATTTTAAAATATGGATTAAACCTTAATAAAAGTAATATATATATATAAAAATTTAAACTAAAATATTATAAGGAAAACTACCCAGATAAGGAAGATTATCAGGATGTATCTACTGTAACATAATAATAATGTGAGCAAGTAATCCAAAATATTGATATTAGGTCACTGTGAATAGGATAGGCTATGCATTTAAACTATCAGTGCACTGGCAAATGCTATAAGTAAAATCCAAGTAAAATGAAGCATAGAATAGATCTAATAATATTAAAAATAAAAATAGTAATTAATAATACATAATTAATATAGATATACGAAAATGACAGTTTTATAATCAATCAGGATGCTAAATGATGAACTAGTAAAAGTGATTGGTAATTAATAATTCAGAAGATATAGGAGTAGTTACAAATATGATACGGATTAACTAAAGTAAGATAATGCCATACGCACTTCATATTGAGAGATCCAGTAGTAGCAAAGAGTAGTAGGAAACATAGTAGCAAATCACATCTATAAACTAAGTCCCTAGACATGCGCAGTACATCTCAAGTACGTCCCGATAACTAAGTGTCTAGACATGCGCAATACATCTTAAGTATGTCCCGAACACTAAGTATCGGGACATGCGTCTAACGCGGACTTAGCCGTGAAACACTAAGTGCTATGACATGCGCGGCAGTCAACAGGATCGAATACCTCACACCTCTATACCCAATCAGCAACTGGATAACATTGTATCCTTATCCATTGAAGAACCAGATAGGTGGATATAGACACCACGTAATAGGGGGAGGAGAGCAAAGGCTTTAAATAGCCTTACCGCCCTGCAGCACACAGACGCTATCCGATACCCCTGAGGACGCCTGTTCAGGCAAAACATGTCGGGGGATAGTGTGCAGTGATTTTAGTACTGTATCGCTATACCTGCATACACCTTGATTACTTGAGGGGAGATAGTGCGCGCGACTATCCTCCGAAGAAACAGTGGAGTGTAACTCCGATAAACGTAGTGACAGTGTGAAATAGTCAGGGAAGCGAACAGATAGATTTTAACATAGAGTTTATGTAGAAAGATTAAAGGTTAAGTTTTAGATCTAGTCCAGGAGCCAAGAGTAGGCAATAGATAGCAAAATAAAACAAATATATTCATAGCCTCTGCTCACTGGAGGGAATAGTGATACAATCTGCCTGCACTGCTACCCTGGTGGGCACAGGAGTCTAAGGGTGCTTTCACACTTGCACTTTTACTTTCCGGCATAGAGATCCGGCGTCGGTTCTCTACGCCGGAAAGAAACTGATCAGGATTATCACCATGCATTCTGAAATGAGAAAAATCCGTCCAGGATGCATCAGGATGTCTTCCGTTCAGTATTGTAACGTTTTTTGGACGTTAACAAAACCGCAGCATGCTGCGGATTTGTCCCCGCCAAAAATCCGGAAGACTTGCCGTAACACCGGATGCGAAATTAATGGCCATTGAAGTGCATTAATCCGGATCCAGAATTAAGTTAAACGTCATTTCGGTGCATCGCCGTATCCGACGTTTAGCTCTGCGCATGCGCAGTAGCAGTTCCGATCGGGGCCCCAGTGTAAGCTGGGACTCCAGCTGGTCTGGACCTATAGTACATGTACTGTACTTTTCTCTACCTGTAGAACATGTACTGTACTGCTCTCTACCTGCACTACATGTACTGTACTGCTCTCTGCCTGCAATATATGTACTATACTGCTTTCTATCTGTACTACATGTACTGTACTGCCTTTTATCTGTTCTGCATATACTGTACTGCTTTCTATCTGTTCTACATGTATTGTACTGCTCTCTAATGTACATGTACTGTACTACTCTCTACCTGTACATGTACTGGTCTGCTCTCTACTAAATTCAATTAACTGCTCCCTACCCATACTACATGCACTGAAATTCTCTCTGCCTGTACTACATGTAATGTACTGCTCTCTGCCTGTACTACATGAACTGTACTGCTCTCTACCTGTACTTCATGCACTGAACTATTATCTGCCTGTACTACATACACTGAACTGCTCTGTGCCTGTACTACATACACTGAACTGCTCTCTGCCTGTACTACATGCACTGTACCGCCTTCTGTCTATGCTACATGTACTGCACTGATCTCTATTTGTACTACATGTGCTGTACTGATCTCTACCTGTACTACATGTACTGTACTGCTCTCTACCAGTACTACATGTACTGTACTGCTCTCTACCTTTACTTCATGCACTGAACTATTATCTGCCTGTACTACATACACTGAACTGCTCTGTGCCTGTACTACATGCACTGAACTGCTCTCTGCCTGTACTACATGCACTGTACCGCCTTCTGTCTATGCTACATGTACTGCACTGATCTCTATTTGTACTACATGTACTGTACTGCTCTCTACCAGTACTACATGTACTGTACTGCTCTCTACCAGTACTACATGTACTGTACTGCTTTCTGCTTGTACTATATGCACTGTACCGCCTTCTGCTTGTGCTACATGTACTGCACTGATCTTCATCTGTACTACATGTGCTGTACTGATCTCTACCTGTACTATGTACTGTACTGCTCTCTGCCTGAAATACATGTAATATACTGCTCTCTATCTGTACTACATTACTGTACTGCTCTCTATATATACAACATATACTGTACTGCCTTCTATCTGTTCTACATGTACTGTACTGCTCTCTACTGTACATGTACTGTACTGCTCTCTACCTGTACATGTACTGGTCTGCTCTCTACCTGTACTACATTCAATTAACTGCTCCCTACCCATACTACATGCACTGAAATTCTCTCTGCCTGTACTACATGTACTGTACTGCTCTCTACCTGTACTACATGTACTGTACTGCTCTCTACCTGTACTACATGCACTGAACTTCTCTCTGCCTGTACTACATGCACTGAACTTCTCTCTGCCTGTACTACATGCACTGAACTTCTCTCTGCCTGTACTACATGTAATGTACTGCTCTCTGCCTGTACTACATGCACTGAACTTCTCTCTGCCTGTACTACAAGCACTGAACTTCTCTCTGCCTGTGCTAAATGTATTGTACTGCTCTCTACCTGTACTACATTCACTGAACTGCTCTCTACCTGTACTATATGCACTGTACTGCCTTCTGTCTGTGCTACATGTACAGCACTGATCTCTATATGTACTACATGGACTGTACTGCTTTCTACCTACACTACATGTACTGTACTGCTCTCTACCTGTACTACATGTACTGTACTGCTCTCTACCTATACTACATGCACTGAACTGCTCTCTGCCTGTACTATATGCACTGTACCACCTTCTATCTTTGCTACATTTACTTCACTGATCTCTATCTGTACTACATGTGCTACACTGATCTCTACCTGTACTACATGTACTGCACTGATCTCCATCTGTACTACATGTGCTGTACTGATCTCTACCTGTACTACATGTACTGCACTGCTCTCTACCTGTACTACATGTACTGTACTGCTCTCTGCCTGCAATACATTAAAAATACTGCTCTCTGTCTGTACTACATGTACTGTACTGCTCTCTACCTGTACATGTACTGTACTGCTCTCTACCTGTACTACATGTACTGGTCTGCTCTCTGCTTGTACTATATGCACTGTACCGCCTTCTGTCTGTGCTACATGTACTGCACTAATCTCTATCTGTACTACATGTGGTGTACTGCTCTCTACCTGTACTACATGTACTGTACTGCTCTCTACCTGTACTGTACTGCTCTCTGCCTGTACTACATATACTGTACTGCTCTCTGCCTGTACTACATATACTGTACTGCTCTCTACCTGTACTACATATACTGTACTGCTCGCTACCTCTATTATGCATACTGTACTGTCCTCTACTATTATTATGCATGTTGTCCTGCTTCATCTGCATTAGTTATCTGCGTGTTTATCATCGTAATGTACCAATTTTCTATAAGGTAAGGTATGGTCCCAAGTTATAACACTTTCAAGTCATTTTTCTAAAGTGAGGGAGTGCTGTACTTTCATTGAAGTTAACATATATGTGGCCAGCACTCTCAAAGGTTCAGTGTGGGTGGGTGAGCGCCTCTGGGTTTTTGTCCAACTTATCCCTTCGGTATGTAGTCTAACAAAAAAGAGATAGGCAGCACTTAATGAAAAACAAGTGCAGTCTTTATTCAAATTCAAAGGGGTTCTCTCAATTCAGCAAATTGCATTCATCATGTAGGCAAATTTAACACAAGGCCCCCTACTAATGTATTGTGATTGTTCATATTGCCTCCTTTGCTGGTTTAGTTATGACCACCCTGTAATCCAGCAGCGGTGGTTGTGCTTGTACACTATAGGAAGTAGCAGCAGCCTCTCTGATGGCTGGGACTGTGGGAGTACACATAGGCTCGAGCTTTTTCCAATAGTATGCAAGCACGACCACTGCTGCTGGATTGCTTGGTGGTCGTAACCACTGGATAGGAGCAGTGTATGATGAGATATAACAATAAATTAGGAAGTGTCTGCCTTCCTTTTTTTTGTTGAAGTCAAGGTTCTAGTCCATGTAGTATGATATTTGTTCACATGTTTAGGTACCTTGGTGGGTGTCTGGGTAAGTAAAAAAAAAAGTACAGGGCATCTGTTACCAGATTTGTACCTATGAAACTGGCTGACCTGTTGTATGTGTACTTGGCAGCTGAGGGCATCTGTACAAATCTGCTGACAGATGTCTCTTAATATCTCAGTCACCCTAGACCACCAGGGATCTATGGTAATGAAATGGTTCCCCTGACACCCCTACCGATATATAGTAATCCTATATACAAAATATGAGTAGAGCTGCAGAGCGCATAGCAGAATACTCACTGTTGGCCGGTGTGTAACTGCTTCCTTATTTCTGGAAAAAGCAGAGGAGATAAATTTAGCTACAGAAAACTGAGCAATAATCACGATATGAGTCATTCCTTACACATATTTAAATACAGACTTCAAAGTTATTATCTTACATGATGCCCAATCTGCAGAATGTACAAGGACATGATTGTAAATCTGTAATATTTATGGATAACAATAACGTTCCGTCTTTATTAGTTGAATCCAATACATTATAATTAAATTACATGTGAGGGCTAAAAGTTTTAAAGAGTTAACATAAAATAAAAGTTGCTTATGTAACAATAATGTACCATATAAAATATTTTATATATTAAGTTAGAAAATAAAACTATTTATAAAGTTTAGACAACCATATCATCAACTTCTGTACCAAATATAAAAAAAGAAAAACAAGTGTGGTAAAGTGTATGGAAAAGTCTTGGAAGGGATGTATATCTCACCCAGGTTCCTCAACTGAGGGGAGGTAAGTAAAATCCAGAAAAGCTAAAGTGGTTTCAGCAAGGTGTAGGTTTGTTGAGACAGTTTTGTTAAAAGTTCAAGGGCTGGATTTTATTTGGACTGGAAGGTAGGTTGGGTAATGGGACCTCCCCAGTACACCCCTATTCCAGGGCAGGTTTTCCCCTAGCCTGAGGGATCCCCAGGTGTAGCCAGCTGGGATCTTTAGGGGGAAATAAAAGCAGATCCCAGGCTGTCAGTCTGGGAGAGTTATGCCTAGAAAAGTCTAGGAAGCTGGCTGCCTTGCTGGCTAAAGATCCGGATTTTGTGTGTGTGACCTGCGCTCAATAAGTGAGCTAGAAAACTAATTTGTTTTAGTTAAAGCCCAGACGGCAGGAGTTTATTATGTTTGGTTTATGTTTCGTGGTGCTGGAACCTCACCGTACCTAGTGAGTTATAACTGGGTTTGCCTGTAAACTATAAAATAAAGCATCAATTTGGACTTTAATTTTGTTGCCTGCAAAGGAATTTGTCACCGCTGCCCTGCTTGAGAGAGCAATCCCGTACACAAGCAAAAAAGAAAAAAGTAATACTACTTTCATTGCTTTGGACCAGGAGTGGCGCCAGGAGAGGGGTAAGTATATTCCCTCTGAGAGGCCCCGCACATGTGGGGGGAGGGGGGCTGTTTGAGAAATTGGATAACCCCTTTATGTGTGGGCATGGCCTGCTGGTGAATGTGCCTGCACCTCCATATAACTTTGGCACTCCCTCCAGCAGTACAGACTCTTAAGACATGCTGGTCTTAATAAATGACTATGAAAATGCTTCATAGATTTTGAATCCCTTACTTCCTGTGGATATAAATATGTCCTGGCCATAAGATGGACGTTTTTGTTGACTGAAAATAAACAATGGAATATTGATTGATTGACAGCAAGCAGAGTTTATAAAGAAACGATACAGAAAGTATACTAGAAAATAATGAATAATGGGGGTCATTTATTAGGACCAGCGTTTTAGATTCTGGTCTAAATATCCCCCATAGCTACCCCCTATAGCTGGTGGAGGATCCAACGGAGTTGTGTAGAGGCGCTGGCCTCTACAACAACAAGTCATTATTTATACCAGTTTCTGTATTCTTGATGATAAGTAGCCAAGAAAAGCACAGATTTGCTTCTCATTCAAAGTACAGGATAACAATGAAGGCTCTCCTAGTGTTAGGAGACGGTGGCCTGGATTGATCCCCAGATACAAGGCAGTCCTGAAAAAGCCAATAGAAAGTAATCCAGCACCTGGTTATTAAAACGTAAAGGGTAACTGTCATGTTTTCATCAAAAAATGTATTTTAGCATACGTTACTGCTGCAGCAGCATTATGCATAAAGCAATCTTTAGTTTCTTCACATACCACTGTTTTCTTTGAGTTTTTCCCTTAGTTACGGTTGTTTTAACCTCTACAATATGAGGACCTTCTCAAGATGGCTCCTCTGCCAGTTCTCTGAGGCCAAAACTGCTTTCCCTCACTTCCCATACACACTTGCTGTAGCCAGCAGCTCCCTGCCAGCCAATCGGATTGGATTACTGAGACACGCCTCCTCACTCTGAAGCCTAGTGCAGCCATGCAGTGTGAAGGACCGCCCCTCCGGCTTCTTAGCCAGAGGCCGACAATCTCTAGCAACTGTCTTTTAACCCCTTAGTGACCACCCATACGCCTTTTTTCTGCGGTCACTAAGGAGCTTAGTCTAAGTGCTGCACGGATCCCCTAGTTGTGATTAGATTTATTTCCAACGACGTTTTAAAAGCCACAAAACCATGTTTTGTTTTTATACCAAATCATGGCTTATAGAGATGGTAAATCTCCCCTATTGTCTCTATTTTCCATTAGGCTGTGCCCCTTTGCAACTAAAGCACTTCCCTTGTTGAACAAAAAGTGTCTATAACACTGGGGCAAAAGTGTGCATGCCAGTCTTTTAGCCCAAATTACACCAGAAGTGCTCATGCACACGAACCGGGCCTGTATTGCGGCCCCTCAAACAGTGGGCCAACAAGATACGGGTAGCGGTGCGTTTCTGCATTGCATCACAGATGCAGACCCATTCACTTGAACATGTTCTATTTTTTTGCAGTGCGGATGGATCACGGATCCTTTCAAGTTGAATGGGTCTGCATCCGTCTGCGGAAACTGCATGGATGTTTTCTGTGCATTGGGGATTGCAAAATGGGGTCCTCAATGCACAAATTTTGACAGATTTAATTAGTAAAGATCCCACACTGTCTACCAGCATAGAAGAAAAAAATATATATTTTTAAATATTACTGATCCTCAAACTCTGTTAGCTTGGCTGAACGAAGCCAATTGTAAAAACTTACTTTTGTATATAACTACCCCAGCAATGACAGACGTAAGAACAACAACGACCACGATGATGATTACAGTCAGGGGGGGAGTTGGCTTTGGCTCTAAAAGGGAGAAATTATGGGATAATTACACTGATTCATATATTCAATATACTCATGAAAATGAGACATAAACTGTCACTTTAAGAATATTTAAACTAAATAATACAGAATATCTATCTATCTATCTATCTATCTATCTATCTATCTATCTCCTAACTCTGTCTATATCTATCTATCACTATGGATATGTTTCTTAGTTGGTTTTCCATCTTATTTTGGTCATCCTGGGCTAACAACATTTGTACTATATGGAACTTGTCCAGCACATAAAATAAAAGTAGGTCCAATCATTGCATACTAAAAAAAAATAAAAGTTATAATCCAGAGGCAAGTGCAATGAAAGGTTAGAAATGTCTGCATCTTCTATAAGGAATACAAAAATCTTTTTGCCATGCTCACGGTGTGGATCACACTCACCCCATTTTACAAGAAGTGGTTCCTTCAGGCTGCTGTGATCCACATAACAGGAGTAACTCTCGCCATCTTTAGGTATCACCTCCACACTGACCCTGATCTGATAGGTGCCATCAGGATTGGGAAGGACATGTGTGGTCTCATAAGAGGGAATGTCGTCCTCCTCGTTCTTCATCCACTTTACGTCCACAGCTCTGGGGTGAAATCCGTACACGTGACAGTGAAGCTTTGTGACCTCACCTGATTCCCAACCTGTGACCTTCACCTCTGGCCGAACTAAGAGGGAAAATGGACAAATATATTAAGTATTACTTCATGGGCATTTATGGTACTTTACACAGATATAACAGAATGTTTTGGGATGTTTCCCTTTTGGTCCTTCAAATGTTTTTGTATATGATAATGGATTGGGCAACATAGAAATCTACTACAGATGACATCTCGGAAGACACCACTTCACTAATTCTCACATCTGTTATTATTCCAGGAAGGGGCTTTCCCACTCAATTGAGCTCTATGGGACTGCCGGAGATTGCTGCACGGTACTTGGTCTCCCTTTCTCTTGGTTGACTCAAGGACACCTGATCTTGTTTTCGGTGGGGAAGTCAGTGTTTGGATTCCTCACCATTCAGATTCTCATCACCTATTCTATAAATAGGTAATGAGTTGTTACAGTGCAGCAACCCATTTCCGCAGTAACTTAAGAGGCAGCCATCGACATGTGCTTTCCTTTCTGTTTGCAAAAATTCTTAATTCACATACACTACAGGAGAAGCCACACGTGTATCCCTGCAAATATTCCTAAAAATTCTAAGGGTTAGAAAAGAAAACACCAAAGCAGAGTCATATGGGAATGGGTGGTCAGAAGAACCGAATTCAGAAGTACAGAGGAATCTGTACGCTAATGCAGGAATAAGGAACAGGGAACCTAGGTACAAGTAAGCCAGACAAGACTATCAGTGGCGTAACTAGAGTTCTGGACGTGGCATATAACTCACTCCCAAACCAAAACATCACCATCACCCTCTGTGTCCAGCACTATCCACCCCCCCAGCACCAGCACGTACACCAGAAATCTATCAGCACCCTCCAGCATGTATACCAGCTATCAAAGCCCCCCATGCCCCTGACAGTGCCTTCAGTAATTGTAATGCCCCCCATAATTCCCCCCCGTAAAAAGTGCCTGCTATATTCCCCAATGATAATATTGCCCATATAGTGCCCCTGATAAAAATAATGACCCACTAGTGACTCAGTATTAAAAATGCACCCTTAGTGACTCTGGTAATAAAAATAATCCCTGTGGTGCCCCAGTAATAATAATGCTCTGACAGTGCACCCAATAATCATATCTACTATTGTGTCTGCAGTAATATTAATGCCCCTTATTATGTCTCTGGTAATTATAATGTTCCCACAGTGCCCCGAGTATTATTCCACCACTACCCCTAGTAATGTCCCTGTAGCACCCATAGTAATGTCCCTATACTGCCCCAGTAATTTACTTTATTTTCCGCCTTTATATAGCACTGCTATATTCCGCAGCGCTTTACAGACATTAGCATCAAGCAGTCTCCAATGGGGGACAATCTAAGTGTGTGTCCTTCCACTGCCCCCCGTAATATCCCTATAGTGCCCCCAGTAATGTTCACCCCCCACTGCACCCAGTAATTTTCCCCCTGTCTTCAATCGCTGGTAACAGGCCCGACACTGTCACTGTACTTCATGCCAGGCCCCCATCAGAGCGCTCATAAGAGCAGCATCGCATCCACTCGGTCCGGTATCTATCAGGCCCCTGACTGGCCCTACTAGTAGTGATGTGTGCTCTGAAGGGGGCCCGGCATGAAGTATAGTGACAGTGCTGGGTCCTGTTACATGTGAGTGCAGTGCAGACTATCATTGGCAATGGTGTACGGCCAGGAAGGGATTTAAATAGACCGCCGAGTCCCTTGATCAGAACCTGATAGCATGGGTACATTGGCCATAGACCTTACAGGGAAATTGCCTAGGAGGCTTCCCAAGCCCTCCTCTCTGCCGCTGACCAGGAAGATAATGAACATTAATTAATGATGTGAGAATAAGGTACTCATGTACCCAACCAGCGACTGCATATGCCCTGCAGAATTCAACTGCTGTGTCCGCACCTCACCCCTGCTCAATATCATAATCAGGATCTGTATCTTAAGCTGGAGGAGGAGTAGGACAGAAAATGGCATCTACTAATGGTCATCACAGAGTTCAGATTTTTAGACATAAATTGTGCTGCACTGTGGTATATGGTTCTGAAGGGATGGTATTTTGCGTTATGGTATTGCTGACTTTGCCTGCTTGTGTTGCCTGCCTACAACATGGTGCAACTCTTAGATTTTTTCCCCACTCTGCCCTGACAGGTCCATTGACTTGGGGCTCCATAAGTCAGAAACACTAGCACATAGTAATAGAGCAGCTCAGCTAATCATTCCACTGCTAATATCAATGGACTGATGGGGAGAGATTAGGTATAGAAATAGATGCAGACATGGCAGTATCACCTCTCCGCTCCAGATCTTCTCTCCCATACACGACGTATCTCCTCAGCCGGGCAATGCATTCATTCGCTAGGTAATTCCTGATTCTCTCCCCTGCTCTCACATCTGGGCTGTTCCATCTCTGCGTGGTGATCTGAGCCTCGGCCATGGTAGGGATGAATAATCCTGTCTTTATATCCAGGTACATGTATTCTCTCCCGTCATATCGGAACTCCTCATAATTTATAATGCTGCCATCATCTTTCAGCTCACAGCTGTGCATCACCTGAGCAAAATGGAAGCCTGCACACAAAACAGGAACATGTTACACAGAGTGCGTGAATAGTAGTGTTGAGCGCGAATATTCGAATAGCGAATTTTTTAACGAATATCGGCACTTCGCAAATTCGCGAATATTTAGAATATAGTGCTATATATTCGTAAAAAATGAATATTCATTTTTTTTTTTTTCTCAATCTGAACCCAAGATACCGTTGATGATAAAGAATATTGTGCTATGTTCTCTATCTTCGTTAATTCTAGCAAGTCAACCAATAGGAAAGTTATACCCCATTCAAAGTTTCAATCGCAGTACGTGAATATTACGTAATGTAATATTCGCGTACTGCGAATGAAACTTTGTACGGGGTATAACTTTCCTATTGGTTGGCTGGCGTTATCTTCGCTAATTCTAGCAATCCAATAGGAAAGTTGCTTATAGACAGCTCTAAGTTAGATTCGCAATGCGATAATTTTACTTAGAATAATTATTCTATTTATTGGAAAAAATAGGCAAAGTATTATTATCGCATTGCGAATCCAACTTAGAACTGTGCATAGACCAGTTTACTTGGCTTGGTAGAATTAACGAAGATGACGAATTCGAATATAGCGCTATATTCTCTATCTTCGTTAATTCTAGATAGCAAACCAATCGGAAAGTTGCCCTATACCCCGTTCAAAGTTAAAATCGCAATATGCGAATAATTAAATCGCATAATATTCGTGATAAATAGAATAATGACGAATAGTCAATTTCGACGAATATATGACGAATATTCAATCAAATATTCACAAAATATCGCAAAATCGAATATGGCACCTCCCGCTTATCACTAGTGTATAGATGTATTTGCATGCTCATAAGAGTATATACTGTATATAACCTGTCACATGTGTTATATGTGTTGCATGTCATTCATAAATATGTGCGTACAAGTGGAATACAGGCAAATTGCAAACTACAAGTTTCTAAAAATTGTCTATATTTTATTGAGTCAGACAATGGATGCACCCGCAGTAAAGGATTTTTACACAGGCAGATGATCAGGTGAATGATCACAAGTGCGAAATGCTTGTTACCGATTATTGCCCTGTGTAAAGCACCAGTCAACAAAGAAGTAAACATGGGATGAGTAGCATAATGTAAATAAATGGCTACAAACAATTATAAGTAGTGAATGATCGTTCATGGGGCCATTTGTTGGGGCAGTTGTCTTTGATTTCACATGATAAAGTAGTCTTGAATGCAGGCCATTGATCATGTGCTAGAATGGCTGCTGAATGCCTGAAGAAGGACTCAGTTATTAGATGCAAGAAAGACTGTGGTGCAGTTCCTTCTCTCTGGATGAACAATCTCAAAATCATATTTACATCTGACTAGTGGTTCTTGGGCTAAAAAAATAAAAATAAATTACGATTCCAATAAAGCGGAAAATTCTACCTAAGATTTGTCTACTTCCTATGAATATACTCCTTACATAGTAATGAGCTACTGGATCCCCTCATACCACATAGGATATTGTGCATCTCACCTTCAGTATGGTTGAACCGCTTCATCACTATCTTCACTTCATGTTTGAATAAAGCTTCGTTTGCTTTACTAGTTAGTGTCTTTTTCAACCATTGCTCGGGTCTCTCCTTCCTCACCCACGTAGCCACAGGAACAACTTTGCCGATATCACTATTGTATATCTCAGTCTGCTGATCATCCATGTATCCAACTATGGAGAATTCAGGCAGCCCGGATCCTGGGGCTGAGACTCCCGTGTAATAATAGCGCAGGGAGTGAGTGTCTGAAAGAGACATATAGACTATGATACAGCCTCATCTACGGTTGGTTAGTAAACTTGTTAGTAAGGATGAGCGAACCCGAACTGCAAATTTCTGGTTCGCACCGAACTTTGCGAATTTGGGTACCCAGACCCGAACCCGGACTTTTTCACTGAAGTCTGGGTTCGGGTGATTTTATAATTTTCCGTCATAACATGGTTATAGCGGAAAATTATAACATTCTTTAGACAGAATGCAAAAGAATATGGCCATTTAGGGGTAAAAAAACAAAAAACAACTCACCTCATCCACTTGATCGCTCTGCCGCAGTATCTTCTATCTTCTTTCAGCAGGACCTGCCAAAGGACCTGCAATGACATTACTGAGCTCAGCACGTGGTGAGCATGGTGACATCATTGCAGGTCCTGCTGAAAGAAGATAAAAGGTAGCACGATCAATTGGATGAGTTGTTGTTTTTACCCCTAAATGGCCTTATTGCTTTGCATTCTGTCTTAAGAATGCTATTATTTTCTGCCATAACCATGTTATAATGGAAAATAATAAAATTATCCGAACACCAAACCCGAACCTGGACTTCAGTGAAATAGTCTGGGTTTGGGTCCGGGTATCCGAACTCGCAAAGTTCGGTACGAACCTGAACTTTGCAGTTCGTGTTTTGCTACAACTGCAAAAAACTCAAGAAAAAAATAAGATTGACAAAAATAACTCATTGAAATAGACTCTTCGATTAACATTGGAAATAGCGTTGAGTGAATAGAAGCATCCGAGAACATGAATTACAAAGTTAAACTAAGAAGTCTTGGAATGCAAAATCATCCATAATGCTGTGCAGACAGCCAATTAGCAGCTAGCCAGACCCTGTGATGTCACAGCCCGTTAAAAGCCGCATTCCACGCTGTCTTCTCCATTTCATTGTGAGCTGAGCATAGGGAGAGATGTGACAAATGCTAGGGACAATGTTGCTAAAAGGTTTTAATTGTGAAATACTGGATTGAGAAAGTGTAGGGAGACCATAGGGAGAGTTTTTACACACTGTAGGGAGAGCATAGGGAGACTACACAGAAAATAGAAACTTCAGCACTCCAGTAAATATAGTGGTATCATAGTATAATTTTTATTTTTCGTATGCAAGGCAACTCAGGTGAAAGTGTAACATTTAGGTCACTGCTGACCTTTTTCAAACACAAGTTGCCAGTAGAAAGTAAGAAGATATCGTGGAGACTTGCTTTGAGCTTGTGGATAGGTGTAACTACAGCAGTGAGTTGGCTGAGCTAACTTACTGGTGTAGTTACACCTATCCACAAGTTCAGAACACGTCTCCACGATATCTTCTTATTTTCTACTGGCAACTTGTGTTTGAAAAAGGTCAGAAGTAACCGAAACATTTCCCAGTAGGTTTGTAGCCTTTATTACCAAAATTAACAAAAACTAATGGCTAGATAAAAAGGGGTTTAAGTTTTAGGAATGTGCCTTTACATGCAGGCTTTTTATTACCTCATATTGTGGGTGTTTAGAAAAGAACAAGCATTAATTCTGTTCTAGGACAAGTAAAGTTTATTGGTGGTGTATTGCAGGTAAGGAATTAATGTAAGTATCTTTAGGGGTCTAGGGTACAGGGGTCAATGTTTGTATCCCTTGAAGTTTGCTGTGTTTAGTGAATAGGTAATTCATATTTGGGGTCTAGATGATTATTCACCGATTTCATACTTACATGCATGGACAAAATTGTTGGTACCCTTCCGTTAAAGAAGGAAAAACCCATAATGGTCACTAAAATAACTTGAAACTGACAAAATTATTAAAATTTACTTAAAATGAAATTTAGACATTGCTTTAGAATTGTGGCTTGTAATTGATCTCTCTCATGAAGCGGGGATAACAGATACTGCAACAAACAGTGTGTTTAAAGTCCACACCATGCTTTATTTTGGCTCTTTAGCACCAGCACAAACAAACAAAGCAAAATAAAACACTTGCCCGTCTAGGCACTACCTAATACATAGGTTGTTTCTACCTTACCTATTGAGCGCAGCTCCGGCTTTTCTTAGCCTCGTGGCCCCTCAGCCCTCCTGGCTGAAACCACACACAGCCTTAGCAGGCTTCCATTTACCAGTTCCCCTGGAGTCCTACACTGAGGGTTGGTTTATACCCCCAGTGATTAAACCCCAGCTGGCCTCACCTGTGTTGGAATAGGGGTGTGGACTAAAATAGCCACCCCCTCCACACCTCTATCAAGTATGAAGCCTCTCACTGCCTCACATAACCCCCTCCTCTGTTCAAACCTGTGGGGGCGAACACTGACACCAAACCAGGATGCTCGTGACAGGGCATCCGTATTACCGACAGTTTTCCCTTTGTTCTTCCGCACCCAAGCCAGCAGAGCCTGGTTTGTCACAAACACAGATTTTTTACCTAGCAAATCGTGTCTAAGGGACTCCTGTCCTGTGTCCATTTAATGGCCAGACACTCTCGTTCTAGTATTTCACGAGCGACGATGATGTGTTTTCTCGTCCTTTTTTTTCACTCTCTTTATTTTACTCTCAGAGTTTTGGTCTCTTGGCTTCTGGAACTCCTTTCAGAAGATGTTTTTATAAAAACGATAGGCTCTCCCTTTGGACTCTGGCTCCCGCACATGCCATTACTTGGACTGCTGCAACTCTTGATTGATCGGTTCACATAGTTGTTCCTGATCATGTTCGTGTCCAGACATTTCCTCTTCAGTCTTTATCTCTTTGGAGTCTCCATTCTCTTTGTTAGCTTTCTCATTCTTCTCGGACATGGCATCATATACTTGCACTCCTACCACCTCTCTTTCTCTTTCATCGAGATTGGAGACACTGGATTAGATTGGACATTAGGGTCCTTATCAGACTCTTCATCTTCCTCTTCTGGCACTCCTTCCAGAGTGTTACCCAGGACATTGTTCTTCATTCGTGCCAGCTCCAGGGGAGCCATCCCATAGAAGTAGAAGGCAACCGCACACTGGTCAGCCGTATCCCTGCATTTCTTCCCCAGAAGACTGCTTGCTTCCTGAAAGGCATAGATGGCTGAGGGGATGTCTTTCATGACCAGGTCCTGGTTACTCAATGCCATGAGTCTCTTGTCATCTGCATCCACATCAGCCCTATCAACTTTTCCATCTTCTCTGCCTCAGCCGGCACTGCAGCATCACCATCTCCAGACCCATTCTTTACAGGCTCTGGCTTGGACTTCTTGGCATCTTTCAGAGGACTCTCCTCCTCAGGTCTCCTATTTACCTTCTTCTGTACTAGATGAACCAGAAGAGTACGTGCCAGAGCGAGGCGACGTGTATACCAGAAGGGCGCACAATGACAACCGGGTCCTCTCAAGCAAAAATAAGAAACCCTTTATTGGCAAAGACTACGCGTTTCGGGGTTCTTGCGACCCCTTTTTCAAGTCTGAGTAGATGGGTTTGATCCAACGTACGGTGAGGTGTACGAGGAATTTCTATTTTGCTTGCTGTGTGGAGCAGTCCTGATGCACGTGGAGAGCGTCCCACGTGCATCAGGACTGCTCCACACAGCAAGCAAAATAGAAATTCCTCGTACACCTCACCGTACGTTGGATCAAACCCATCTACTCAGACTTGAAAAGGGTCGCAAGAACCCAAGCGCGTAGTCTTTGCCAATAAAGGGTTTCTTATTTTTGCTTGAGAGGACCCGGTTGTCATTGTGCGCCCTACTGGTATACACGTCGCCTCGCTCTGGCACGTACTCTTCTGGTTTTTCTTCACCTGAACCGTTGGGGTGGCTCCCACGTAAGGTGACCAAATCCGGCAGCACCAACTGGTCCCCCTCAGCTCCTCTAGCCCGGTTGCATTCACCTTCCTCCTCCCACCTACAAAACTTTGAGAGGAACAGCACAAGGTGAGCACAACTAAAATACAAGCTAAACAAACAAATTCTAAACACACTCACCCTATGAGCGCCTTTCTTCTTCTCTTCATGCCATATATTGTCTGTACTAGATGAGAGATGTCTGATACACAGTTGGTTTCCTGTACAATGTAGTCCACACTCTTCTCTGTTGGAGAAGCAGATGTAGGAGTACCACTGTTCTCTTTTGGAAACTCTGAGGAAGTTCCATCCCGCGTTTCTTTAAGTGCTTTGTCTCTGTCTTCTGCAGTTTTCTGTGCTTCTTGGGAGACTTTAATCTTCTCCTTGATATCAGGCAGTAGAGCCTTCAGTTCATCCATCTCCTTCTGGGTCTCCTTCTGTGACTTTTCTGAAGCCTTCTCAGTTCTGTGAGGACAGCTAGTCTCTTCTCGTATCGTATCTATGGACTGTGTGGGGAGAGAGAAAGCATCCTCATGTTTGCAGCTGTACTGATATGCCAGGCCCAGCTGGTAGTGAGCCTCTACTAGCAGTTGGTCCTGCTCCTCTAGACCTGCTAGAAAATCTTCCACTGCCTGGGTATACTTCTCGAACTCTACGCTGACCTCGCCTCACTTGATCAAGTTCATGTCCTGAACCCGCTCAGTCTCTCTTTCATGTGTCTGATTTATATTGTATGTCACGACCCCTTCATCAACCCTGCACCCAAGCTCACTAACCATGGAACACTGGGGAGACTGCTTATCCGCACCTGGTACAAGCTGCAATACTGCCACACTTTCCTGCCCATTTATCACAGTGGGTTCCCTCAGCAGTGTGCTCTCAACATCAATCAGCATCTTTAAATCACATTCATTTTAACCAGCAGGGGGAGCTTCTTCCCCGGTCACAGCCTGCAAAGGAGAGGGGGTGTCATCATCATCATCGTCACATATTTCAGATGACCCCACAATTTCAGCATACATTTTAGTTTCTTTACTTTGCATAAACGTTCTCCAAAACGGTTTACAGGCTTGGTCTTGGTTTCAGCAGGCTTTAGCATGAAACTGGCAGGCAAACTCCACTCTATATATCTGTTTCTCTCTGACTCTCTGACTCTCTCTCTGACTCTCTGCTGTACTGACAGACTGGCTGTATAACTCAGCTTCTTCTGTATGCTGCACTTCTTCTCTGTAGTCTGACCTCAAGGTTATGCCAGGGAACTTTCCTCCTGGCTCCTGAGGCTTCAGGCTTTGGCCTCCATGGCCAGCAGAGCTTAGGGTGCTCTGGCTGGCGTGGGCACATCCAGCAGAGACTTGCCCCTGCACACCCTTCCCTTGTCCAGGGAAGACCTAAACTGGAACTAACTGGTCCCCACCCTTCCTGCAGGAAGCAGTACCGGCCCACTTCTCTCCAGAGGGGGGTTATAATAGAATGGAACGCTCCATTCTACCTAAGTACAGCTTTGTCGTGTTTGCTTCCACCTGCTGGTGAACCAGGTACATTACATGAACACAACAGTTGCAAACAGATTAGGAATGCACCGTGTGGATAACCTGGAAATAAATGCATAAGATGACATGAAGTTAGACCATTAAAGACAGTTGCTATCCCTATGTATGTCCAGCACACTTAGCATTTTGCCCAACACATAGTCCCCAGCCATCAAGCTGGTATGTACCAGGCTCACCTGGCTCCCTGCATCCAACAATGCTTGGAGTGGACTGCAATCCACCACGATGTCACACATTTTTGTCGCAGTCTCTAGTTCCGGTGTCTTATCACTTACCGGCTCCGCAGGTAGCGACTGTCCCCTTACACCACAGTTCACGGCATCTGAGGTAGTAGTAGAGCACTGGTCAATAACCTGCCCAACCTCCAGAGCCGTGCTCCCTATCACTTTGTCTGCTACACCAGCAATAAATGGAACGGTCTTACCCATTGACATCACAGGTTTGGCACTCCCGGGAGATGAGGGTGTTCTAGGAACATCTCCACGAGGTCCTCCTCCTTCTC
Organism: Bufotes viridis; assembly: GCA_033119425.1. Taxonomy (NCBI): domain Eukaryota; kingdom Metazoa; phylum Chordata; class Amphibia; order Anura; family Bufonidae; genus Bufotes; species Bufotes viridis. The sequence continues at coordinate 16,326,309 of CM065597.1, read as the reverse complement.
CTGGATCTTGGGAACCTCCTGCCCTTAGTTCCTGGTGCCACGATCACATAAAGGCTACTCAATGCAGTGCTTGCCATGGGAAATGCCTTGACCTTGAATCCAGTCTTCTTTCTCAGGATGCAGCCGCAAAATTTGAAGTACTTTCTCTGGTCCATAGATGCCAAAAAAGGTCTCTGTCTAGTATGAATTCCACCTCCAGGGTCTCACATTTCAGCTTCCACTGTACAGAGTCATAGTCCATGACAAAGGTCAGAGCCATCCGTGGTATATGTCTCTGGCCCCCTATCCAGGAAGTCCAGTATGCCGGGCATAACCTGGGATACTTGTTGGCGAACATCGAGAGTAACTCCCAGCGGGATTGTCGGATCTCCTGATCACAGGACAATCCGGTGCACACTTTCCCACTTGATGGCATCTCCAGCAGCGCCCTCTCTGTTGCTGGACAGCTGCATGCTGTAATGGTTGGTTGCTCCTAGCAACGGCATTACGGCACCTCCGCACATCCTCTCTAGGACTCTGTACACATTTGCAGGGAACATATGAACTCCTGAGAGCAGAACCTCTCTCCCTCTCATTTTGCTCTTGTTGGTTGCCCTTAGCAACGGCACACCACCTTTTCCTCTGGAACTCCAGCCACCTCATCAACACCTTGGACCTTTACAAAGTGTTCTCTTCAGGACCAATTGCAGTTGTGCCTCCAAAGCCTCCCGCTCTGCATCGAACCGCACCATTTCACTTTGGGTACTACTCATCTGTTTGGCCAGGTTTTCCTGCCGTTTTATCTGCCACAACCACATGACATATTCTTCCATGAGACCCATGGTAACAGACAGTCCTGTAGCAACACAGTTTCTGCAACTTGGTCTGCTGGCACTTTAAATTTCAGCATGTCTTCCTTGCAACACAGCAGAAGTGTCCAGATTAGCAAGAGCAGCAGCTTCACCGGACAGCCAGGCTTCTGGCCCATTAAATGTCCAACTCAGTTTCATGCAAGATAGCAACGGTGTTTGGATTAGCAGCATTCAGCAGCTCCTGCTCTTCTTGTCATGCCGTTACCCCTAGCAACAATCCTTGTGCCCTTTTTGCATGGACACTGCCCGCATCCTCCACCATATGTAAGGAATCACTCTCTCAAGCAGGGCGGCGATAACAGATACCGCATCAAACAGGGTGTTGGATCCTTTCATGCATTTGGATGTAACTTTAAGTCCAAATTGCCAGTCTAATACTGCATTTAGATGTACAGCCACGTCCAAACTGCTTATGGGGCTGTGACACTACAAAGTGTCACTGCCCCAGAGTCTCCTCTCTCCCTGAGAGAAGAGACACCAGGGAAACCGACAAGGGACCAGAGTGGTCCCTTGCCGGTAGGCGCTCCAATTGGCTAGTCTCTGCAGACTAACCAATCGGAGCGCAGCACTGTAAATATGCTGGTTTCAGGCTGTGATCTGCCCCTCATCAGGTCTGTGCCCCCAGTGAATTTAGTGGCCACCCAGTGTCCCCGATAATGCCCCCAGATGCCGCCATTTCCCCCCTTCCCTTGATGTACCCTGCTCCTCTGTGCCGGCGTTGATGGCAGCAGCTCAGGAATGTAGTCACTGCCATCAGCAGAGAGTGTGAGCTGTAAATTACAGCTGACACTCTGCTGCTATGGCCGAAATCAGTGTTGGCACCGATCTCGGCCGTTTAACCCGATAGATGCCGCAGTCAGCGGGCCGATGGTTACCATGGCAACCTGGCGCCTTGCAGAGGTGTCCGGGCTGCCATATATCTGTGGCCTCATGCACACGATGTAGGTGTTCCATTCCTTGCATTGGGGACCGCAATTTGCGGTCCCCAATGCACGGGCAACGTCCGTGCGGCGGCCAGAATGGATCCAGACCAATTCAACAGAAGCGTAGTGATTCTGTAGGGTCCGTTCCATGCTTCTTCTCTGCATCCGTGATGCAGAGTGCACACGGGCGGTGCCCCGTGTATTGCGGAACTGCTGTATGCGGTCTGCAATACGGCCACGGGCACACAACTTTTGTGTGCAAGAGGCCTCAGTCTGATCAGACCCTGAGGGTCTGATCAGTGTTAGGGCTCATACACACAAACTTATTTTCTTTCCATGTACGTTCTGCTTTTTTTGCGGACTGTATGTGGAACTATTCACTTCAATGAGTCCGGAAAAAACAGAAGTTACTTTGTGTGCATTCCGTTTCCGTATATCCGTACTTCCGTTCAGCCCAAAAGATAGAACATGTCCTATTATTGTCTGCATTACGGACAAGGATAGGACTGTTCTATGAAGGGCCAGCTGTTCCATTCCGCAAAATACGAAATGCACACAGATGTCATCCGTATTTTTTGTGGCTCCATTTTTTGCAGACCGCCGAATACTTACAGTTGTGTGCATAAGTCGTTAGTGTAAGTGGTAGCACTGACTATACAGTGCATTGCAATAGATGACTATTGCAATGCACTGTATAGCGATCAGGCCCACCGGATCTTCAAAAAGTGTAATAAAAAAAATTGTCAAAAAATAAATAAAATGTGAATAAAAATAAAATAAAATTTGTCTTTTGTCATATGACAATAAAAAGATAAAATATCTACACATAATTGGCAGCTCCGCATCTGTAACAACCTGATCTATAGAAGTATCATCTTAGTATCTCCGCGCGTGAATGCCGTAAAAAATATGTAATAACAATGACGGAATTGCAGTTTTTATCCCCTCATCTCTACAAAATTATAAATAACAAGTGAATAAAAAGTCACATGTACCCCTAAATACCAATAGAAACTACAGCCCGTCCCGCAAACAACAAGCCCTCACACAGCTAAATTGGGGAAAAAATAAAATAGTTATGGACTTTAGTATATGACAATGCAAAATATAATTTATTTTTAACACAAAGGTGATTTTATGCTGTAAAAGTAGTAAAACATAACAAAACTATATAAATTTGGTATCGCCATAACCGTATCAACCCACAGAATAAAATTATCATTTCATATTTACTGTAAGAGGAACCCCATAAAAACACAGAATTGACATTTTTGTGCACCTCACCTCCACAAAAAGTGTTATAAAAGTGATCAAAAAGTCACATGTACCCCAAAATGATACCAATAGAAACTACAGCAAGTACGTAGTAAAGAAAAACTGTCATATTTTTTTTTATTTGCTAGTTTATTAGAGCTAGGCGTGTATACCTTAGTTATTATGTCAATGATTGTCAAAAGATCTGCAATTACCTTATAATAACAGCTTTCTTTAATGTCCCCTGTCCCTTTCCACTGCTCCATTAAAAGACCGTTGCTGGGGCTTCTCTGTCTTCCTTTTAGTATAAACAGAAGACAGAGGGGCGGTCCTTCACACTGCTTGGCTGCATTAGGCTTCAGAGTGAGGAGGCGTGTCTCTCAGTAATCCAATCTGATTGGCTGGCAGGGAGCTGCTGGCTACAGCAAGTGTGTATGTGATATGAGGGAAAGCAGTTTTTTATCACTCGCATGAAAAACACATCAAAATGCATTGCACCCCCGAGGAAAAAACTGAACGCAATTGCAGACAAAACTGACTGAACTTGGTGCGAGTTTTCCTGAATGCACCCTGAACGCATCTGGAGCTAATCCGTCCAGTTTGTGTGAAAGGGGCCTTAAGTTAGCCCACCTATCCACCAGAATAAGGCCTCACTTGAATGGGTCCGCAATCCGGGGCTGCGGTGCGGATTGGAGGCACGGAACCCCACGGAAGCACTACGGAGTGCTTCCGTGGTGTTTCTGTCCGTGCCTCTGCACCGCAAAAAATTATAACATGTTCAATTTTTTTGCAGTGCGGACTGATCACGGACCCATTTAAGTTGACCCATTGGTGAGAAGATTCCTGAACAAAGTGGCAGCTGATCATGTACCATTCATTTCTATGGAGTTCTGAGAACAGCCAAGCAAGTGCTGCACATCTTTGGAAAAAAACAACAACTCACCTCATCAACTTGATCGCACTGCAGCAGCTTCTTCTATCTTCAATGAACAGGACCTGCCGAAGGACCTGCCGAAGGACCTGCGAAGTGAGCGATGACGTCAACACTCTCTCCCACGACGACTGGTGACGTCATCACACACATCGCAGGTCCTTTGGCAGGTTTTGTTTTTTACCCCTAAATAGCCATATTGTTTTTCATTCTGTCTTAAGAATGCTATAATTTTCCGGTATAACCATGTCATAACGGAAAATAATAAAGTAAAGATCAGGTCCCCATTGACTTTCACGGGTTCGCTCATCCCTACTAATAGGAACATTGATATGAGCAAAAGGAATTACATTACTGTCATCCGAACATTGACGTCTGTAGTACCTCAACTGAGCCTGGTACCTGGAATTACAGCACAAGTAAGAGCAGAAGTGTATGTGAACAACTCCATGATAACTGAACCTGGAACTGTCAAATTCTCAGTAAATGTTCCAGTTATTTATTCATACCTACTCAGCTTGTCTTTACATGGAAAAATCTATCTTCATATTTAAGCTAAAAACCACAGAACAGAAGTCACCAGTGTTATAGACAAAACACAAAGGCAAAAAAGAGACCCTATAGTGTGTAGTTAATGTGTTGTACTATGCAACACAAATGGCTAAGGCCTCATGCACACGTCCGTTGTGCGGCCGTTCCGTGCATTGGGGACTGAAATTTGCAGTCCCCAATGCACGGCAACGTCCGTGCGGTGGCTGGGACGGATCAATACCCGTTCAACTGGAATGGGTCTGTGATCTGTCCGCACCGCAAAAACTATAAAACATGTTCCACACCGCAGCTCCGAATTGCGGAGACATTCAAGTGAATGAGTCCGCATCCGTGATGCGGGGAGCACATGGCGATGCCCGCATATTGCGGACCCGCTGTTTGCCGGCTGCAATACAGCCACGACCGTGTGCATGAGGCCTTAAAAGAGGAGTTTCCCAGAAGCATCACACAATAATCATCTACAGACGGAGACTATCATAGCCATTTCCCTATAGCAATATTCACCTAATAATTAATATAAACATAGTATACGAACAATCCAACACTCAAGGATCCCGGTCTATCAGCGGTATTTCTTTACATTTTTTCATTATTGCATAATTTTACTAGGAAATAAATAAAATGTACGTTTTTAAGTTAATAGTGTTACTTCGGGGTAACTCGTGGCCTTAGGCCATTTGTGTTATAGATTTTGCATTGGGGCCCAGGAGCCTCTACGTACATCTCTGGCTGAAAACAATCACAATGAACACAGAACCCTGAGTCAAAACAGTGATCCAGAACAATGTAACATAAAATAACACTGTAATATCATGTATAATAAATGAGAGTTGAGCAAACTTGTGGTTTAAGTTCGGCGTCTAAAGTTCGGGTTATTAAAGAATCTCGATATGGATTTAGTTACCACTGACCATAACGGAATGTGGAATTCATAACAGCCTGTTATGGATTCCAAATTCCGTTATGGTCAGTGGTAACTAAATCCATATCGGGATTCTTCGATAACCCGAACTTTAGATGCCGAACTTAAACCACAAGTTCAAACGGACAATACGATCCCCCACAGCACTCAAATTAGTAGCAAAATTCTTCTTTTATTAGCACCAAAGTGTAACAGCAACGTTTCAACCTTTCGGTCTTTGTCAAGCTGGAGTGATTAAACCACAAGTTCACTCAACTCTAATATTAATGTAAGGGACACCTCCCGTATACTTACCAGCATGCACCCCGGATATGGCATGAAATATCAGGGTGAGGGCGTAAATCTCCTCCATCCCGCGTGTGATATAACACACAAATAACAAAAATATACCAGAAAGAAAAGTGAAAGGAAACACAACTAAAGACACCGTGCGCTGATTGGACAGTTGTTAATATTTTCTCCAATAGGAAAATTACTCTGCAGATGATCAGCAGTTACCGGGCAGAGTTAAAAATCGAGAGTGAAAACCTGTGATGATTCACAAATGAGGAACATTTACGACCCGTTCACACAGGGTTTTTAGAAGATATCAGCACATCCATGGGCTAAAATCCTGAGACTTTTGCTTATGTACTTCAGGTCTGACCAGATGTTAGCAAATTATATTATGCCCTCAGGATAAAAAATGTTTGCCTGTGTAAGCAGAACTGGGTCAGAGGTGTGAGCCTCTGGAGGTGAACAAGAAACAGAATGTCAGCTCTTCTTCACATTTCTGTTTTTCATGGACATGTGCGACCTGTATGTTCCATGGACAGCACACAAACCCACTGATTGGTGGGGGTCTGACACCCGGGACCCCCGCCGATCAGGTGGTTGAGAAGGTTCCTGTAAGCGCTGCGCCTGGTATCGTGCTCAGCTCCATTCACTTGAATGGGGCTGAGCTGTGCCTAGACCACATGACATCGTCACTTGGTTTAAGAAAAGCTGGGAGAAGGCCACTGCACTTCTGCAAGCGCCGTTGCCTTCTCAAACAGCTGATCGGAGGGGGTCTCGGGTGTTAGACCCCACCGATCAGATACCGATGACCTATCATGAGGATAGGTAATAAGTGTTAAAGACCCGGTTAATGTGTTATTACACACATCAGTGTCCGTGGCAAAATCACAGAGACATGCACTACTTTGGTCTGTGATGTGGACTAAACACATCCAATGAAGTCTATGGGTTTGTGAGAAATCACTGACACAACATGGAATGGCCTCTGTGTTCTGTCAGTGTTTCGTGGATCATTGGTAGGAGATGTTCTAGAAATTAATTTTCAGCTGAGCAGTGTCCATGAAGTAGCGATGACACACAGGGAGATAAAAATGGACATATTATGGACCAAGCGCGGATTCTTCACGGACATCTTCATGGATGAACCACGGAAGGATTTTTCACAGATGGACACAGAAATGTGAATGAGGCCTAACAGAAACTATTTACAACAAAAGAAATAACACCTCATAGATAATTAATATCCATATAAACCTTATTAGGTGTGGTAATGTGCAATACTGCATCTATTACGAGATTGTTTGCTGCTGATAGCTCGGTAGCTTTTTGGAGTTTTTCTAACACAAACTGTTACAGTGTTGTTAAACCTATTAAATTATGATTAAAGGGACTGTGTCATAAAAAATAAGCAAAGATTTTGAGGAATTAATGAAGTGTTAATCTTTTCCCACAAAATAATACTGTATATCAATCTGCTCAGCTTCCCCTGCTGTAGATTACATTGTCAGAGTGAAACGATCCCTTTAAAGGGAATTTGTCACCAGGATTTTGGGCTGTTATCTGCAGTAATACATGAGTAGTACTGCAGATAAGGTGTAGAGATCGCTATTTTCTTTTCCTACTGCCCCCCCCCCCAGTCCCCTCACTGTAAGGGTTTAAAAGGGTTGCCTAGGCTTTTACTATTGATGACTTCAGGATAGGTCATCTGTAGTGCTCTGGAGCAGGGGTACTGTGAAGTCTGGACATTTGTGGACATTTGCCCTTGTTTCCCCTATGCAAAGTTATAAACTTCTTATCTTATTTCACTTGAAAGGGTTAATGTGCACTGTTTAATATTGTGTAACTGCATTTCATATGTTGTGATATATATCCTGTTAATTATCACTGTATTTACAAGGCTCTGTGGAAAGGGTTAATGAATACTGAGAGACTATTAGGACTTTGAATGAGAAGCTGGTAATTTTCCACAGCTGCCATAGGGTTTAAAGAAGAGCCTGTTTTGGAGGGAAAAGTCAGACTTGTTTACTATTAAATCAGACAGTCTGACCTTTTGAATGCCTGGTTTTAGCTCTGTTGTTATGTTTGGAAACTTGTTTTTATCTGGAAAAACTGATGTGTCATTGCCATTATATATCCCTGTAGCTCTAATGTAAGTCTATGACAGAAAGTGTAACATTGTATTTGTTTGTGCAGAGCTTCTCCACCCCACCCCTCCCACTAGAAGCTGTATATAAGGAGAGCAGTCAGAACCCCTAGAGTTCTGCAGTTAGGGACCAGTGCTTAGAGTGTCAGACTTTGCCAGTCTGCATGAGTGACTAGAAGAAGACGCTGAGATGGGGACGCTGAGCCACAGACCACGGGTCAAAAGCCAAGTTGTGAACTTGTGACCAAGGAGCAACCTGGACTAATGAGCTACAGATGTCACCACAAGGAGAGACCACACACCCCGATGCGTGTTTCGGCGGAAACACCTTCCTCTGATCTGAATTATATGGGTACGCTCTATATGTATTTGGTGACCATGCTTACTTCTATGTGGGTGATTGTACTATTTTATTTATAGGCTTCTTTTCCTTTAGGCTGTGTGTGCACTTGGCACATTGCACTTTATGTTGTTTGCACTTTATAGTGATTGTTTATATAATTATGTACAGCCTTTTGGGTTATTAGCATTTCTATCCCCCATGTATACTGTGTCCCCTTGGAGACACCACACCTTTATATGTGTTTTGTTATCTCTATGTTTTTAATTTATATATTCAATAAACTATATATTTTATATACAATTTTTTTGCCATTTAAAGACTCTGTTGCTTCGCTATAGGTATTTCACCTACAAACCAGCAAGACTTCTGTCTCTTACAGACCTGTTAGTTTTTCTTTAAAAAGCCCTCCTAATCTGCACTCATTATCTGTATTAATTGTACCTGTTTAAACTCGTTACCTGTATAAAAGATTTGTCCACACACTCAATCAATCACACTCCAACCTCTTCACCATGGCCAAGAACAGCTGTCTAAGGACACCAGGGACAAAATTGTAGACCTGCATAAGGCTGGGATAGGCTACAGGACAATAAGTAAGCAGCTTGGTGAGAAGGCAAGAACTGTTGGCGCAATTATTAGAAAATGGAAGAAACACAAGATGACTTTCAATCTTCCTCAGTCTGGAGCTCCTTTCAAGATCTCATGGGGTAAGGATGATTTTGAGAAAGGTTAAAAATCAGCCCAGAACTACACAGGAGGACCTGGTCAATGATCTGAAGAGAAGGTTCGCTGAAACGCGTGTCGGGGTTGACGCCATCCTGGTCCCTCACTTTCATTTGCTTACTGGTAAGTACCCTTCCGGGTTCTGCTCTAGCACTGTTTATGTCATTTTCTGTCTGCCTTGTACTAACCCCATTACCCATATACAAAGACACTTGTCCTTATTATTGCTCTTTCTCTGCGGACTTTTTGAAGGCTACAGCAAGGCTTAGATACACCATACTTAGTTAACAGTATAGCGTTTGACTTTCTGTTACATTATTCTCCAACGGTGCTAGATACATATATGTTTTTGTATATCTTGTTACAGGGTCCAGGGTGGCGTCTATGCTCTTTTGTCACCTCCTTCTATGATTTATAATTTTTAATATATGATTAATAAAATCTTTTTGATATTTTTCTAAACACTGCTGCATGTTACTTTTTGTTTCTTCCATTTTTGATCTCTCACAGTTGAAGTATACCTACGATAAAAATTACAGACCTCTCGATTCTTCGTGGTGGGAAAACTTGCAAAACCGCCAGGGTATCAAATACTTATTTTCCCCACTGTATATATAACAGATCAGTATCATAAAATCCAGAAAAAAAAAGTATTATAGTATGACCACATGTTCAGGTTTTCTGAGGCAGCTTTGGAAGCCAAAACCAGGAGCAGGAGCGGACTGGAAACTTAAAGTGGCCCTGGAAAATAAACCTAAAAGTGGCCCCATGTTGTAGGCGGGTCCAATTTTGCAGAAGTTGGGACCACAGAAGAAAGCTGGGCCAGCAATACCGTAGTGCAGAACCAAATACCACAGTGGAGCAGAACCAAATACCACAGTGGAGCAAAACCAAATACCACAGTGCAGCAAAACATACGGCCACCCGTGCCAAAGTCTGAAACTGTTTGACCATCTTGAGGACAGATATACAGTTGAATTCAGGAGTTACCTGCGGCCGCTGGCCAGATGTATGTGCATGATTCTCCTATATTAATTAATGTTGAAAGCATCAGATCTTAATATACATTGCTGGTGGCAATGAGAAGTGCTTGGTTGGCCCCCCAGGGCATCAGCCCACATGGAAATTTTCCTATAGGGTCTATGGCCAGTCCGCCTATGACCAGGAGTGAATTTAAAAAAAAAGTATTATTTTTTTCACATTTTAATAAATCTATGGACCTAATTTATCATAAATATATGTCATGTTTTTAATGTGAAAAATGTATGCATGTGAGTGACTTTTTCAACACCAGTGGTGTTTCTCTGCTGCCTTTGCCACTTTTCTAAAAACGGTGTGTGGCAAGGGTAGTGAGAAGGCTGGGCCAGCTGTCCTGCCACATTTATCATCTTTTCTGCCAGTTTTCTGGCCCACCGGAAGTGCTCCTCATTATCATAGATCGTCATATACCACCAGTCAATGATAAATCTGACTCTGTATCCAAAACATTGCCCCTGTATATCCCTCTTTTTGCACACTTGAATATAATTTATTGCTGGTCATCAGATCTGTGTACCAAGGGGAGGGAGCAGTAGCCCGGTTACCTCTGGAGAGGTTCTTCACCTTATCTCGGTGTTGTTTTTGGCATTGCACAACCACTTTTGGTAGGGAGTACTCCTTATTTGTGTTGGTCATATTTGGTGAGGTAATGCTCTAGGGGACTGCACCTCTGTTTTCTTCTTTCAGTAACCGAGGCAGACAAAGCAAAGTTCAGGGAAACAGAACTATACCTACGCCTGTTGGGGCAACAAATGTAAGAGTTAAAAACAGGGGCACTGATTTTTACAGTTACAATTGGGCCCACACCTTGGTGGTTACAGTATTTATTTGGCACACAACTTGGATGTACATTCTATGTCAACCCACAGAGAAACTCACCGTAGAAATTTATACAAGACCTCCATAAGCCAGGCACAGTCTTGGTGAAAATACTGGAAGTGGTTTGCAACCATTGAGCAGGATTCTCAAGACCTCTACCCTCTCAGTAATAAACTCTCAGACCAAAATGCAAGTCAAAAACCTCCTTAAAAAAGAATACATTTTTTGAGACTGCTTTTTTAAATACACCACATTATCACAGAGTCTGTGAAGCACCCTTTTTGGGGAGTAGGAACAGGTCTGGTGCTATTTTAAAGGTGTTATCGCCACTCTAGCAATTTTCATCTTCTTTGTGTGGTGCCAAATCAATTAGAAGTATAAGTATGAGCGCTGATACAATGTTCACATTGAGACCAGGACACGAGTTGGTTTCGTGTAAAAAAAACTTTTCATCCCACACTTTATTAAAGGTACATCCTATTATATAGTAGGTATGAGGTAGACAAAAGGGGTGTTACTTAAGAAAAGGTAATTGGCTCATTATCCACATGGGAGTGGTTGACCAACTTCAACCCTGAGTTTCTTGGTACATTTAAAAGTTGCAAACTAACTTTCATCCTCCCTCCCACAGTGATTTTAGAATGCAGAGAATGTACATGAGGCTCACATAGCAAATCAGCTGCCCTCCAGTGGTCAAGTATGAGTAATACAGGATTTACAAATAAAATAAAATTTTATGTTTGCTATATTGCCTAGGGTATGGTTCCCAGCATCTGTAGTACAGTATGGAACATGATGGACAAGGCAGTAGATATGTGACTGTGTAGGGCTAGTAGTAGCAGCAGCAGGGGTAGTAGTAATGGCAGCTGTGGCAGTACAGTATAGAACATGATAGACAACAGAGCTTGACTCAGTCTGAGCTAAACCCTAGGAAGTGCCTGAACCTTTCACCTGAGAATGCATACATATCCACAGAGTGACCACAAACTTGTTTGCCCGCTGAAGATGGTGGGTGATTCCCCAGCAGAAACACATTTGGATAATGTAAGGGAGCTGATTTATCCAAATTTCAGATTTGGGCCATCAAGGGCGAATTATGGGTGATTGGTAGGGGTAATCCTTTTTATGATGGGTTCTCTGCAGAGGGATAGTGACAATAATTTATGTTGTTAACCCCACAGAAAGGACCGTGAAGAAGCTCAACATAACACACATAACACAACCCCCTCTTTTGATTCAACTCCAACTCCTGTGGCTTGTCATGATCTTGCTCTCAGATGAGGACGGCAACCATTCAGTCCATTTTCTACAGTGTCTCCGTATATAATGTCTTTCTATAATACTAGTGAGGGGACCCTAACAATAAAATCTTCTAGTCCTCATCCTGGGTGTGACCCTTCTGAGTTTGGGCCCCAAGGCAGCCACTTCCCCTGCTTCCCCTATAGCTACGCCTCTGCTTAGAATCGAGAGTCATGTAACCATCCAATGCTGGTCTAGATAAAAATGGCCCTGAAATCCATGCTGTAGATATTGGAGAAGAATATGCTAACTATGGCCATGGGAGACCAAACTAATAGACACATTTTTATCCAGATCGACTGGCATTGGAGTGATTTACATTGTAATGGGAAGAGTTCTGCAATCACTGGATAAACTGCCATAAGGTATGTAAACCCTTAGGCTGGATGGATAGTGTGAAGAAGCAGAAGAAAAAAGTCCTGATATGCTTTGCATAAATCAGGATACAATTTAAAAACAGTGCGTCTTTATAGACAAACACATGCATACATCGTTATAACAGTTCAAAGACAACGTGAACCTGAAGCACACAGTCTATGAGACACTGGTTAAAGGATGTATGCATTTATTTGTCAAGAAAGAGATATCTCCCAGAGAAACAAAACCATCTTGCTATCGCCACCTTCTGGAAGTGGCTCCCTATGAGTCAATGTCTGACTTTTAAACCAAATATCCATCTGCAGAAAACTGTTTTGGGGTCTTTGTCCCTTTTTAAAAGAGGGAGAGGTGACATCTCGGAGTACTGGGCACTGAGCATGTAATGGCCCATTAAGAGGTGGTGATCACAGAAGGAAATTACTAAATTGGGAGACCTTCTGGATATTCTCTCTAGCTAGTTGCATTCCAAAGGGTCTTAATTGCAAATACAACCTTATTTTGCATTATTGAGATTAGAGGTATCCATATAAGTAGGCAGCTTCAATGGTGAAACAGACTCTCCTTTCTGTACATATATGTGTATGTATTTTCACATATGTTCTCAAAGATACACAAATGTTTTTATTTTTTATATGGCAGGTGCACTATTAGTGTAGCCTTAGTCCTCCGCCAGGGTTCCAGTTTTTTCTTGAAGTTTGATCGTGTTTAAACTTGTGCCTAAACAGCCAGAAACATGTTATTTGTGTGTCCATGCATTAGTATCTGGTAGGTGGGGTCCGACACCAGCTGTTTGAGAAGCCACCAGCTCTTGCAGTAGTGTCGTAGTTTTATATACAAAACAACTGAAAGGTGGCATGAAGCAGGATATTCTCAACCCAAAAATGCAGTTGTGCATATATATACAGGGGAGCAGATCCTGCACTTGTGGTCCGTTGCTAATGGCGATCCCCGGCAAAAATGCATACGGTGGAGAATTCCCGCAGCAGACCACAAGTACCACAATAGACATCCTACACAAGATGGCAATTGTGTGGCTGTGATAAATAATATAACAATATAGCAATAACAAATGACAAGACAGGTGCACACTGCGGTCTTACTAAGCCATCAAACAAGGTTTCTCAAGTAGCTCGGGCATTGGCGTAGGAAGCCCCAAAAATCTGGGGGGTACAGCACTTATGGGGCCCCTGTGTCCCTGCCCACCCTCAAGCCACACCCACATATCTCTCCGCCCCCCCAAGTGCCAAAAATCTCTCCCCCCCTTATGGGCCAGTGGGTCCGGTTTAAAAAAAACACACACACAAAACAAGACACCTGTACTTACCTCCATCCGTCACAGCGATGCGATGCAGGCCTCTTCCGGCCTGTGTCCCGCGCTGTACGGCTCACAGACGGTGCGATGACGTCATCGCGCCGCCTGTACCAACATCTGATACGCTGCAGTACTAGTGCTGGCAGCCTATCAGAGGAGCAGGGAAGGGAGACGCCTCTCCCTCTCCTGCTCCGCAGCACAGCCATCTGTATTGCTGTCCTGGGGACAGCGATACAGATGACTATGGAGATGAACGCTTCCACAATGGAAGTGTTCATCTCCCTGTGCCCCGCCACCGCCGCACAGATTGCCCTGCCTCCCCCCGTGGGGATTTTTTCATACCTGTCCCCCCCCCCGCATTATTTCCTGGGGGGGAATCCGACCCCCCCGCTTCCTACGCCCGTGAGCTCGGGACCTAACACTCACCTACCTGTGCCATATGGGCAATACCAGGGGCCAGTGGGCATTACAGGAATGTATAGGCCGACTCGCAGCAGACTCCCCAGTTACCTCCAGCATGTAGCCATGCCTGCAATGGGAGGAGGGAGAAGGCTGTGAGCCCCACCCAAGACTGGCTGATATGGCTCAGGCCTCACAGGTACACCAAAATGTAGCCTGTGGATGGAAAACAGGATGCATTTACATAGGAGTTTATACACCTCCAAACAATTATATATACAAAACAACTGAAAGGTGGCATGAAGCAGGATGTGCTCAACCCAAAAATGCAGTTGTGCATATATATACAGGGGAGCAGATCCTGCACTTGTGGTCCGTTGCTAATGGCGATCCCCAGCAAAAATGCATACGGTGGAGGATACCTGCAGCGGACCACAAGTACCACAATAGACATCCTACACAAGATGGCAATAGTGTGGATGTGATAAATAATATAACAATATAGCAATAACAAATGACAAGACAGGTGCACTCTGCGGTCTTACTAAGCCCTCAAACTGATGTTAAAACTGAGAGATTAGTCAACATATCCTGCTGTGGAGGACATGTCTAAGCTAGAGCACCACGCCAAGGTTTCTCAAGTAGCTTCTTCCTTCTCCCATTGCAGGCATGGCTACATGCTGGAGGTAACTGGGGAGTGTGCTGTGAGTCGGACTATACATTCCTGTAATTTTGCCCACTGGCCCCTGGTATTGCCCATACGGCACAGGTAGGTGAGTGTTAGGTCCCAAGCTACTTGAGAAACCTTGGCGTGGTGCTTGGGCTTAGACATGTCCTCCACAGCAGGATATGTTGACTAATCTCTCAATTTTAACATCAGTTTGAGGGATTAGTAAGACCACAGTGTGCACCTGTCTTGTCATTTGTTATTGCTATAGTGTCATAGTCTTCTCTCAGCTCACCAAGCACCATGCCATTTATTGTATAACTGCTTTGCTTTGTATCGAAGGTAAGCTGCATTCACTTCAATGGGGCTGAGCTGTGCCTAGGCCAGGGATGCACAACCCGTGGCCTATGACTACAGGCAGCTTGCAGAGCCACGGTTTGCTGCCCTCGAACAGCTGAAGAGAAACACAGCTGTGCTTCTTCCCAGAGCGTGGCACAGTGCTGGATTATAGATCCTGCTCTTGCAGTCTAGCAGGTTCAGGTCGAATCAGACAATGTTCCAACGATAAAGATCAGAGAAACCTTAAAGGTAATTTTAATCTGTTGGATGCTACCTTAAAAAAAAAAACATTTTTTGTGCATTTAATACATTTTAATATGTAACAGTCACTAATCAAAAAACAGTTGAGTTGACACATAAGTAAGACCTCATACTAGTACATTAGGATAAAAACAAAAAAATATTTTGACCACCAAAAACATAAAAATATTTTTGGTGGTCAATAAATTTCTACCCTTGAAAAATATTTTGTGTACTAGTTTCTGTGCAGGTTAATTTCTTAATATATCATTATCGTGAGCAGAGTTTCAAAACCCCTGCCTGGACATAGAGTTAAAGGCGTTTTCTAGGAGTAAAATACTGATTACTTATCTATAGGATATGTCAATCAAATCAGTGGTGGTCTGACTCGTGGCACCCCCACACCCTCTTCCTAAGCCAATGACCTCACGTTCTTTAGTCACAGGGCTATGTGCAGTTCAAATAAAGCAAGCACACTATGAATGTCCGGTGCTGTGCTTGGTTTGATACGAGGATTCCACATCGCTCACCAGAAAAGCTGGAGTTGGACCCCCACTGATCCGATGTTTATGACCTATCTTGAGAATATGTACTCCTGGTAACCCCCTTTAAAATATAACATGGTTTTGGACTGTAACCCCCACTAGAGGGAGCTCACAGCATACTGTGTCTACATTGAACTTGTTAGGCCTCTTTCACACTTGCGTTGTTGGGATCCGGCGTGCACTTCCGTCCCCGGAAATGCCCGCCGGATCCGTAACAACGCTAGTGACCTGAAAGCATTTGAAGACTGATCAGTCTTCAGTATGCTTTCAGCGTTACTATGGCAGCCAGGACGCTACTAAAGTCCTAGTTGCCATAGTAGTAGTGGGGAGCAGGGGAGCAGTATACTTACAGTCCGTGCGGCTCCCGGGGCGCTCCACAATGACGTCAGAGCGCCCCATACGCATGGATCACGTGTTCTATGCGATCACGTGATCCATGCGCGCGGGGCGTCCTGACGTCACTCTGGAGCGCCCCGGGAGCCGCACGGGCGGTAAGTATACTTCTCCCCCGCTCCCCACTACACTTTACCATGGCAACCAGGACTTTAGTGTCCTGGCTGCCATGGTAACCATTCAGAAAAAGCTAAACGTCGGATCCAGCGATGCGCCGAAACTACGTTTACCTTAAGGCCGGATCCAGATTAATGCCTTTCAATGGGCATTAATTCCGGATTGGCCTTGCGGCAAGTGTTCAGGATTTTTGGCCCGGAGCAAAAAGCGCAACATGCTGCGGTATTTTCTCCGGCCAAAAAAATTTCCGGTCCTGAACTGAAGACATCCTGATGCATCCTGAACGGATTTCTCTCTATTCAGAATGCATTGGGATCATCCTGATCAGGATTTTTCCGGCATAAAGCCCCGACGACGGAACTCTATGCCGGAAAAGAAATACGCAAGTGTGAAAGAGCCCTTACCAAGACTAGTTACAATGTGCTCCTATGATCCTTCTAGTGGTGGATGCCGGTAGACAAGATGCTCCAGAAAAATACAGCTCTGACTGCTATAAAGATATACTACAAAATTATTTAGCACATAATTTTGACCCTAAAACCATCATGGTGATAGAAGACAGAAATTCACTTTAAAGGGAATACGTCACTACCAACATTGAAATAAATCCAGCTGGCTTTGAAGATGTGCGCTGGTCAGCTGAATCGAACCCAATTTGTTCCATGTTGATTGGTGGTCTCAGTCCAGGGATATAAGTGATTTTATGTTATACAAATTATCCCCTTAGTGCAACAAGAAAATTGCCATTGCACCTTGTTGTACCTGGAGCTCCGGGAAGTTTCTGTGCTGGCCATGACTCCCCTCTTTTAGTGACCGGTCCAGGCAGTATAGAGGTAAGTGCGCCTGGCCATTTAATCTCACGGCTGCCTCTGATTTGCGCATGCGCTGTACAGTACTGGAGCTGGCTGGGAAGATGGATGCATGTGCAGTACAGGTTCCATCCATACAGCATGCAGCAGTGAGATTTCAGGGCCAGACGCAATTACCTCTACACGTGGACCTGTCAATCAAAGTGGAGGGACGCGGCCAGCACAAAAACTGACTGGAGCTCTAGGTGCAATAAAGTGCAATGGCAAGGCCATCATTGCACCAAGTGCCTAATTTGCATAATATAAAATCGCACAAAGATCTCCGGATTGAGACCACCATTCAACATCAGACAAATTGTAGCTGGATTTATTTCAAGATATGGGGTGACATAGGCATAATACATGACAATAATTAACTAAATTAATCAGGCCTGGAGTCCAAAAGATCGGTCTTTAGGGGTTAAAAATAGCTTCATGGAGTGAATATAAGTGAAGGGCTGATTATTGACTCCCAACTCGCTAGAAGACATTGTTTTGAGTTCATATTATGGTCACAGTCAGTGTAGGAATAGAGGGGTCCAACAATGATCCTTGTACACTAGGCTGCAATATCATCCAACCTACAGGCCAGGTAATTTCATTTTCTTTCTTTCTTTCTTGGCCTTCATCCCAACATCGAGTCATAATTCCTCAGCAACTTCATTACTGGTGTCCGCTTATGTGTCCGAAGCTATAAAAATATGTGCAAAAAATTAGTATATACTGTATACACTACTCCAAAAAAGGTAGAGATATTTGGCTTTTTGGTGAAATTTATGGAAAATTAAAAAATTCACGCTACAGTGATATTATATTATGAAAGTAGGACATTTAGGCAGCAATGGTGATTTCCTCATCTCAAACAATTTTTTGAAACAAAAGCCAGCAACAATTTTTGAGCCTCTACACATTGACTCAGCTGATCCCATAGGTTTTCAATGGCATTCAGGTCTGGAGAAAGTGCAGGCCGCTCCATTTGAGGTCCCTCAGTCTCCAGCAGCCGTTCCCTAATGATGCGACCTCGATGAACTGGCACATTGTCCTCCATGAAGATGAAATTAGTCCTGTGTTGTTCATACAGAGGCACAATGACTGGATAAATGATGTTCTTCTAGAATGTTCTTCTAGAATGGGCTTGTCACTGGACCATTCACAAGGTGTAGGGCAGTTCTGTATAGACTAGACACACCTGCCCACACTGTAACACCACAACTAAAGGCTCATCTGGTTAAAACAGTGGCAGATGCATAGCGATCTGCTTGACGTCTCCAACATCATTGGAGGCCATCATTCTGCTCAGAGTGAATCGACTGTCATCAGTGAACACCACTAAGGCCCAAGACTCAAACCCAGGGACTCCTGTGTCCCAGGTGGCAGCTCTTCCAACTGAGCTATTCTGCTTTCTGCTTTCTGGACAGCTCCTGTGCTAAACTTATGCCTAGTCCCTGTTCCATGATTGAACTTCCTATTTAAGCCCAGCCTTGTACTGCCTGCCTTGCGAGATTGTTCTGTAATGATCTGGGTCTGATTCGGATAGACCCACTGGTGCCTCATGCAGTGTAGACTCCCACTGGGCCATGCAAGATGATAATGCCTGCGCCTGGTGGTGTGGTCAGGTAACCTTGCATGTCCTCCAGCATGCAGACCACACAGATGTAAATGGTTTCAAATGGTCTAAAGTGACAGTTGGGTGCCTCTCACCTCTCTAAAATGTGCCTGGAGTTGTGTGGCATTCATCATCTGGTTCTGCAAGGCATTGTTCACAATGAAGCCCATGCCTTTCTGTGACTCTTCCAGTCTCTGCATATCTGATACAACCTGCTGATGACTCTCTGTGACACTCTAAGCTCAGGGGCAACTTCTGCCTGAGAACATCCTGCTTGAAGCCTCGCAATTGCGAGGTACTGTTGATCAATTGTTAGGTGTCATCTTGGTCTCATGATGTCAAAATGTAAACAGCATGATGAGGAGGACTGTTTAAATATCAATTCTAATTGAACCAGGAGATTTATTGGACAATTCATGGATCAAACATCTGTTATGAATTTTGCTGTTAAGCTCCTTGTTAGAGAACAGCAAGTTGTGCAAAAAGTACTGAAACACTGAACAGTTAGACAAAAGTTTAGAGAAGGTCACATTATGTTCACCTGTAAAGGTTGGAGTGAATTTTAGGTTCATCTGGAAATTTCATCCACAAGCCAAATATCGGTAACTTTCGGTGAGCAGACACAGCCCACCTCCACTGCCACCCTCCATTGCACTCACTTCATTTAAAGTACACTCTGTTTGCATTTACTCTCCCTCCAACCTCCAAGTAGCTGTCATTTACGGCCCCCAGGCCCAGCCACCATCTTTCTTGATCACTTTGGCTCCTACACTTTCTTTCTGCCAACATCCCCACCATCATCATGGGTGACTTCAACATCCCCATTGACACCTGCCACTCAGCCGCCTCTAAACTCTTATCACTCTCTTCCTCCTTCGGCCTCTCACAGGGGTCTTCCGCTCCCACCCACAGAGATGGTCACACTCTGGATCTTATCTTTACCCGCCTCTGCTCCCTATCTAACCTTTCTAATTCGCCTCTCCCCCTATCCGACCACAACCTACTCACCTTCTCTTCACTGGTCTCTTCTGCTGTTCCCCCGGTCCACACCCTAGCACACCTACGCAGGAACCTTAAACATCTTGACTTTCACTTGCTCTCTGAATCTCTTCTGCCGCTCTCTTGAATTTTTTCCCTCCAAGACCCAGATACTACCACCACCCGGTATAACACCACAATAAGTATAGCTCTGGACACTATTGCCCCCCTAACACACAACAAAACCCGAAAAATCAACAGACAACCCTGGCACACCAACCTGACAAAAAATCTTAGACAAGCTTCCAGGGCTACAGAGTGGCGATGGAAGAAATCCCATTCTAAAGATGAATTCACTGCATACGAGCAATCCCTCCTCATTTCCAAATCCTCACTCGCTGATGCAAAACAGGCCAACTTCTTATATCTCATATCTTCCCTATCCCACAACCCAAAACAACTTTTAAACACATTTAATTCCTTACTTCGTCCCCCAGCGTCCCCACCCTCTCCTCTCATCTCGGCTGAGGATTTTGCACATTCTTTAAACAAAAGATAGTCAACATCAAAGAAAGCTTCAACACACAGTCCCCACAGACCCTACACACAGCTGCTCAGTCCTCTTCCCCCAAAACCAGCTTCTCTGCCATTACAGAAGAAAAACTCTCCACTCTACTCTCCAGATCACATTTTACCACCTGTGCACTTGACCCAATCCCATCCCACCTCATCCCTAACCTCACCACAGTGTTTATCCCAGCCCTAACTCATCTCTTCAAAAAATCACTAACCTCTGGTCTCTTCCCCTCTGCTTTTAAACACGCTACCATTACACCCATCCTCAAAAAGCCTTCACTTGACCCATCTTCTTTGTCCAGTTATCGCCCCATATCACTTCTTCCATATGCCTCAAAGCTACTTGAGCAACATGTCCATTCTGAACTGTCCTCTCGCCTCTCCTCCTGCTCCCTCTTTGACTGGCTACAATCTGGCTTCCGACCCCACCACTCAACTGAGACTGCCCCCACCAAAGTCACTAATGACCTACTAACTGCCAAAACCAAAAAACATTACTCTGTCCTCCTCCTCCTTGAACTGTCCTCTGCCTTCTCCATTACTCTGTCCTCCTTCTCCTTGACTTGTCCTCTGCCTTCTCCATTACTCGGTCCTCCTTCTCCTTGAACTGTCCTCTGCCTTTGACACTGTTGACCACTCTCTTCTGTTGCAAACTCTCTCATCTCTTGGCATCACTGACCTGGCCCTCTCCTGGATCACATTAAACCTCACAGACCTGACATTTAGCGTCTCCCACTCTCACACCACCTACTCACCTCATTTCCTCTCTGTTGGTGTCCCACAAGGCTCCGTCCTAGGACCCCTGATGTTCTCTATGTACACTTTCGGCCTGGGACAGCTCATAGAGTCCCATGACTTTCAGCATCACTTTTATGCTGATGACACACAAATCTACTTCTCTGGTCCAGACATTACCACCTTACTATCCAGAATCCCACAATGCCTATCTTCCATATCCTCCCTTTTTTCCTCTTGCTTCCTAAAACTTAGCATGGATAAAACAGAATTCATCATCTCACATCTTGCTCCCCCCCCCCCTAACAGACCTATCGATCACAATCAATGACTGCACACTCTCCCCGGTAGACCAAGTGCGCTGCCTTGGAGTGACCTTGGATTCTACTCTCTGCTTCCGAGCACACATCCAAGCACTTTCCACCACCTGCCGCCTCCAACTCAAAAACATCTCCCGCATCCGCGCTTTCGTCAACTTTGAATCTGCAAAAATGCTTGTACATTCCCTCATCATCTCCCGACTAGACTGCTGCAACATTTTCCTCTGTGGCCTCTCATCTAGCACCCCTCCAATATATCCTCTGCTGCCCAACTAATCCACCTCTCACCCTGCTACTCCTCTTCCTCTCCCCTCTGCCAATCCCTTCACTGGCTCCCCATTGCCCAGTGAATTCAGTTTAAAATACTAACCAATACATACAAATGGCGCTCTAATAATGAATAATAATAATAATAATAATATATAGCTGCCCCTTCACACATGGTACACACACAAAGCAGAGCTAGAGAGCAAATACTTACTGCTGGCCGCTCTGTAATTGTTCTGATCTGAAATAACAAATGGAGATAGAATTATGTACAGAAAACTGAAGAGTAAATATATGCTAGACATTTCATATAGATTCTGGTTGTCAGGGGATGGAATATAATATGGCAACAAGTGAACAGTAAGTTCTTAAAGTTGATGTGTTGGAAACAGGAAAAATGGGCAGTGGGCAAGTGTAAGAATATGAGCGACTGTGACCAGGGGAAAATGATGTTATCTAGATGATTGGTTCAGATTATCTCCGAAATGTCAGGTCTTTTGGGGTCCCCACTATACAGTGGTTAGTACCTACAAAAATTTGTCCAAGGAAGGACAAGTAGCGAACCGTCAAAAGGGTCATGGGTATCCAAGGCCCATCGATGCATGTGGGAAGTGAAGGTTAGCTGGTCTGGTCTGATCTCACAGAAGAACTACTATAGAGCAAATTACTAACAATGTCCCTACTGGCTATGACAGAAAAATGTCAGGACAGAGGGGGCATCACAGAATGCTGTCTATGGTGTTGTGTATCCGCAGACCATTCATAGTGCTCCTGCTGACCACTGTCCACTACCAAGGGTACTAACAATGGGCTCATGAGGATCAGATATCAAAAGCATCTGCCGTCAGATACCACGGGACACCACAGTTTTGTGGAGTACATACTTGACAGGCTTTTTTAAATTATCTAACCATGGAGTGCAACCCAATGCAAAATGAGCATTTGTGGCAGTATCTGCAATTACTGAGCCATTTGCATTACAATACTGAAACTTACTTTTATATATAAAGATTCCAGTAATGACGATGACCGCAATAATGACCGCACTGATGACTGCCCAGATGACTAGAGTCCGAAAGATGCTCTGTTTTGGTTCTTAAAAGGTAAAAGGCATAAATTAGATGACAATATCACAGTGGTGTAACTACTAGGGTAACAGACAGATTGCTATGGGGCCCAGCAGTTAAAGGGATTGTCTCACTTCAGTAAGTTGCATTTGTCATGTAGAGAAAGTTAATACAAAGCACTTACTAATGTATTGTGATTCTCCATATTGCCTCCTTGGCTGGCTGGATTCATTTTTCCATCACATTATGCACTGCTCGTTTCCATGGTTTCAACCACCCTGCAATCCATCAGTGGTGGTCGTGCTTGCACACTATAGAAAAAGGTGTCATCCTCTCTGGTGGCTGGGTCCATGGGAGCTCACATAGGCCAGTGATTTTTCCTATATTTTCTATATTAACTTTCTTTACCTGATAAATGCAACTTACTGAAGTGAAACAACCCCTTTAAGGGAAGGCAACTTCTCATTTTGTCAGGGGCAATATTTTTTCTTTTTCAATAAGGGGCCATAAATGGTTAAAAAAAATAAAAATAAGCACCAATCTACTGTTGCTGCCATTTTGATGCTGCTTTAGTCCTCACTGCTCTCCACTTACTGGCCGTGGCTCAACACACAGGAAATAATTGGAAATGGGGGTCATCACTGTGGTTAGCGACTGGCTGAGAAGTCATCTCCTGGCATTTCAATTGTGATAAAACATGACCAGAAAGTAAGCAGGGACCAGAGCAGCAGTGGAATGGTAGCAACGGGGACTCATGGGTAGAGTAATAGTTATTTGTTATTTTTGACCCGTTCTTGCAATTTTCAAAAAAAAAAAAAAAAAAAGACAAGGTAAAAGAGGGTATGCAAGAAGAGAAAAAAAGTACCATTTGTTGATATGAGACTACCCCTTTAACATAAGGGTGGGGGTTAATTTAGAGAAAAGCAATCCATGGATATTAAAACTTTGATAGGGGACAGAGAAAACTGTAACAGCGGCTGCTGTATGCCGCTGTTCCCCCGCTTACCGCCATAGCCCTGGGCGCCGTGCTCAGCGGTGATCCTTCCATCCACCTCTGCAGTCCTAGGCTCTGTGGCTATACGTGTTGTGGTGCTGAGGAATCCGCTCCACAGGTTCCACTCAGCTCTGGCCCCAGCACTGCCCTAGGGGTGGCGCCCATCACTCCCTGGGCTACATGGGTTGGGTCATGTGACCTTGCTGACCAACCCAGGCTCTCCTGCAGGTACTTAAGCGGCTCAGCCCCCTTCCCAGATGCCTCAGTGTCATGGTCCTTGTGTTTGCTAAGTTCTCGTGTGCTCCTGACTTTGTTCCTGGTTTCTGCAACTCATCTGATCCCTGCCTGCTTGTCTTGACTCTCCTGTTGCCGACCCAGATTGCCTGACCTGTTCCTGTGCCACCTGCCCTGACCATTTTCCTAACTGACTACGCCTCTGCTTCATTCTTTGGTCCTGCTCTATTGCTCCTGGTAACGACTCTGCCTGAATGACTACACTTGTACTGCTGTATCTACCCAGGTATCTCCTGGTCCGCCTGGACTAGCTGCCTTGTGTGCGACCTAGTGTTCCCCTCGGGAAAGTCTATCCCCACCATTAGGGGTACTGTGAAGAATCGAGGGGTACACTTAGAGAATGCCCTTAGAGGAGGTGGGACATGTGGCACAGTGGGTTCACACCCGCAGGTTCGTGACAAAAACACGGTCTGTAATTTGTCTCACGCTTTTGCTTCTCCTGAGTTAACTGGGGACAGTGTTTTTTTGTCGGCGACTCATCTTCTGGTCGGTTGAAATGTTATGGGAAAGCATAGATAGCTGGTTTAACAGCAAAGGACATAAATGAGACATGTACTCAACATCAATTTAGAAATAATGACCTTTTCCCTTCCGTTAGTTATACCCCTCCCCCCCTTTCCCCCGCCCAGTGTGGATCACACTTACCCCATTTTACAAGGAGTGGTTCCTTCAGGCTGCTGTGATCCACATAACAGGAGTAACTCTCGCCATCTTTAGGTATCACCTCCACACTGACCCTGATCTGATAGGTGCCATCAGCATTGGGAAGGACATTTGTGGTCTCATAGGAGGGAATGTCGTCCACCTCGTTCTTCATCCACTTCACGTCCACAACTCTTGGGTGAAATCCGTACACGTGACAGTGAAGCTTTGTGACTTTAGTAGATTCTTGACCTTGGACCTTCACCCCTGGCTGAACTGGAAGGCAAAAAATAAACATATTAAGTATGACTGTGAAATATGTCCATATGCTAGGTAGTGGGTTTGATGCAAGAAGAATATAGATGAATGCTGAACCTTATCTCACGGAGGGGCAAACAGACAACACAGTGAGGCCCAGTTGTTAGGAGTTATTCTCCGCTTGTGTCTAAAGTGAATACTGGTTTTGCAAGGTAGTTTTTCACCACCTGGATAACTTGTGGCACCTGAACATGATGTTGCCTCTAAGCCTGTCCGCTCAAACCTGTGGTTCAGGTGAGCATTAATTAGCCTCTCAGGGTTTATTCAACTTTAACCACTTAAACAATCAGATCTCAGTTTCTAGTGGTGGTAAGCCAACTGGTTCAGAATCTACAGTGATCATTGGGTACTTCCTTGTGAGATCATCCTGTGCCATGTATCACCACCTTTTCTTTGGCAGCTTGCATCCTGCCCTGTGTATTGACTCATCTCTTCAACCGGACTACTTAGTACGAACGCTGAGTGTTTTACAGCAGCCTCCTCTCTCACACCATGTGGCTTCAGCTACATAATACTGCTTGTTCCCTGATGAATGCCCTTACACAATGTGTGACAGTGACACCTAGTGTCAGGAGTCAACACTACAAAATACAATAAATTACATGTAATCTATGTCACATGTCATCTATGTCACCAAAAGGAGGTCACCAACAGTGTGCCTTTAGTAGTCATGTACAACCCCCAAATGAACATCCTAAAGAAAATTGCAGTGGACCTCCAACCCATATTCAATAAAGACAAAAGCCTAAAATAAATATTTCCGGAATAACCTGTTCTGGCATACAAACAACCATCAAATTTGAGGAATCTCCTCGTCAGGAGTGCCCTCTCATCACCATCATAGACTGGCACTTTTCTATGCAACCACAAAGAATATAAGACCCACACACATGTCTTATCCACAAATACAGTCCATATACGCAACACCCAACAGACCTATAAGATCGCGGACACCTTCTCATGTAAATCCTCCAATGTCGTGGTGTGAATGATACTCTGTACAACTTGTCCTAATGGAGGAATTTATATTGGGGAGACTGTACAGAAACTGTAATCCAGAATAAATGTGCACAGATTCGAGATTAATCACAAGGCTGATACAACTGTGGGAATCCATTTCTCTGGACCAGGACACTCCATGGATGACTTAAAGGTTTTAATTCTGAAAGGGAATTTTAAGAATTACAGAGACAGGAAAATTTGGGAATTTAAAGTGCTGACTACATTCTAGTTATTAAGTAATTGACTGAATCTCACCCTTGGATTTATGACCCACTATTTAAATAAAATTCACACCTCCCTCAGCTTGACCTCCAATCCCTAATCTACATTGTCTCCGCTCACCATGTCCATTTGTTGCTCGACCTTATCTTAATTATGCATCCCCCCATGTACATGTTTTGCTGTAACATGCCATTCGTTTGTAATCTTCCTTGAAGAAGAAGCCTTTGTGCTCTGAAAGCTTGCTGTCACGGTGCGGATCACCGTGACATGTGGTCGTGTAGGCTGGCTGCTCGCCCCCTGGTGTGCTGGCTGCGGACCTCTCCGTGCAGGCTGGTTGCTTGCGGCAACCTGCTGGCTGCGGCTTCACGTGTGAACATGACCGTGTACCTCTGTACCCCTTTGACTGAATTTATTTGAGTTGTATTTGTATTCGTGTTCGTCCTTGTGAGTTTTGTTGCCATACTGCCGCTCCCTTGCTGCAGATTTGTTTTTGTGCTGTTACGGTTAACTCCCCTGTCTGTTCGTTTGTGGTTAATCCTCCCTGTCTGGCTCCATGGTTGTGGCCTCTCTGCTGCACTCATGGGATTAGAATTTAGGCCAGTGTTTCCCTCAGTTCTGGGCCAGCTTCCTTGGGTTTGGTCTGTCCTGTACTGTGTTCATACTTTTCCACATGCTGCTGACCCTTAGGGACCCTGTCTGTCTTTCTCCGCTTTTGGTTCTGCCTACTTTTTCATTGTCATTCTCTGCCTTTCCTCGTTCCTAGCTATACCCTGTATGTCTCGTACTTGTCTAGCTATGCCCTGCTTGTTATGTCTATGCTTAGCTTTGCTATGTCATGTTATTTCCTTGCTATGCATTGTTATAGCCTCGCTCCTCCGGAAGGGGGTCTTTCATTCCTCAGAGGGGGAATATTACCTGCTACTAGGGTATGTTTTGCCTTACCTGTTATGCCATGGCTGTACTTGCTTTGTTCTTGTTTATGCCTTGTTCTATGTACTGTCGGTACCTTTCTGGTACCGTTGGTCCAGTCCCTGCTGTCACTGGCTGGTTTACGCTCTGGAGTCGCCCCTGGTAACTACCGTCTGGCAAAGTATATCCCCATCATCAGGGGCACGAAGGGGAAATCCGGGTGTTGATACGCCCTTCCAGAGTATTGCTAGTCAGTGGCGCAGTGGGTTCGCACCCACTGAGCATGCACAGTACATTGAGCTTATGTTTGTTTATATTACTAGCTCTGGTTTATTTGTAAAAAACTTCCGGTATTCTCATATGTGGTTATTCCTAGTTTGATGCCAGGTGGCTCAGAGGTCTGACACGTGGACCCCCGGGTCGTGACACTTGCAATATGTTTTTTTCTAGTTAGCCTATAAACATATCACTCCCTTAACACTTTTGTATTTATTAACGCAAAAGCTAACACGGTACTATGCAGTTCTTGCCACACACTATCACTCGCATCTTTCCCTTAAAGAAACTCTGAAGGCAAAGGAAAATACCAACATGCACAACAAATGCAGCAATATAAACAACACCTACAGATAAAAGTCTCACATACAGGGTAAGTATTTAGGGAATCAATAAAATAACGAGGGACTGAACAGAATACTTACCTGGTGTTCTCCTTTCCATTTTTTCAGCTGCAGATCTGCCAACTCCCAACCTCCTCCTCTGCCATCCATGACTATCTGATGGATATTGTGCATTTGGTAGTCCAAGACCCTTTCTGTTGCCCTTGAACTGACCAGCACTGTGCACTTGAGCAGCGTTGGCCATTCTAAGGGCAGGGCAGAACAAGCAGGAAGTGTCTTGAACTAGCAAATGAATGGTATGCATCAGGTAGTCTGAGAAGCCGTGTGGCCATGACTGACAAATAAGGAGGCCGGGAATTGGTGGCTAGGCTGCTGAAAAGATTAAAAGGTCACCAAGTTAGTGTTCTGTTTACTCCAGGGTCAATATGAATTTTATTTTGGGTCGCTTTAAAGATTTTTTTATGTTATTTTAAGGATCATGTAATCATTCAATATTACCTATGCCGAGTATGCTATTTGTGCCTTTAATTGGTTTTATTTAAAGTCTGTGTAACTATTCTGTATTTACTGAGACTCATTTTTGTAATAAAGTATTTTTTGATAACTATAGATGGGTAGTCTATTTTTTATATTTTTGAATTCTCAGTGAGGTACAGTAGGAAAATTATAGACATGTGGGAGTCTGAAGTCACCTCTCCGCTCCAGATCTTCTCTTCCAAACTCTAGGTATTTTCTCAACGTTTCGATGCATCTACTTTCCAGAAAATTCTTTGCCGTCTCCCCCCTTCTTATATCCGGACTGTTCCATCTCTGTGTGGTGATCTGAGCTTCAGCCATGGTGGGGTGAAATAGTGCTGTTTTCATATCCAAGTACATGTACTCTTCCCCATCATATCTATACTCCTGATGCCCTATGGTGCTTCCATCATCTCTCATCTCACAGTTGTGCATCACCTGCACGAAATGGAATCCTGCAGAAAAGACAAGAGCATGTCATTCAAAGTATATATATATATATATATTGTATTTTTGCAAACATATTTTGCATTTAAGCCATGCAAGGTCTGTGTATGAAATAACACAAAAATGTTTCCCTTTGCATTTATGGTTTTCTTTCTAGAGTCATAATTTGGTCTGGCATCATGGATTTACAGGTGTTGCTTGTTGAGTAAAGCCAGGATTAAGAGTAAGGCCTCATGCACACGAATGTATTTTCTTTTCGTGTCCATAACATAGTAACATAGTTAAATATAAAAAATATAGCATGTCCTATTTTTTTCTAGTTTGCGGACAAGGATAGGCAATATTACAATAAATCCGCAATTTGCGGACCGCAAAACACATACGGCCGTGTGCATGAGGCCTAACTTTAATGCTGCAGAACCCCAAGCAACCAGGCAAAGGTTTGAACAAACATGGATTTATTGAAAACAAAGCAGTAAAGTCCAAGCCAGAAGTCATACAGAAGTAACGTAGACCTAATAATAACCTCTGTGGGAAAACGTCAGAAAAAACCCAGACCAGGCTAAAGTTCATACAGAAGAGTCTGTGAAATGAGGTACCTAAGGATGAGACGGTGAAGTTTTCAGGGTCCGATCCGAGGTCATACACGGTGTAACTGTAGAGCAGAGACGAGGTTTCCAGATGCACTCACTAGATGAAGACGAACAGAGTTCTTGCATGGCCCAAACTTAGTGAATATGAACCAGCATACTCCCAGATTGTAGAGACAACAGTGAGCACTGATCAGCCAGGGAGATCACCTTTTAAACACCTGCTGGCCAATCACAGAGTGCTGCTTATCAGAACCTCATGGTCATGCGAGGATCCTACTCTTTAGCACCTGTGCAGCAAATTCCTAAACAACTTTGAATTTGGGCACAGGTGCTTTACCTGCCAGTGGCCGGCGTAGCGCATAAGATGCATGCACACTCGGCCGCGCATTCCTTTGCGAATCACCCCTCGGGCGTGCACGCGGACGCCCACCCGACTCAGCACAAGGTCGCGCCAGCATGGACCCCGGAACGGAACCCGCAGGAGACACTGGAGGCAGGACGAGCCGCGACGTATTGCCATCAGCCCGGCAAGTCTGCCTCCGGGATCCCCACGGTCTTCCCCTCCGGCGTCCAAGTGCATGCTCCACTGCATCTGCCCGCAAGGGAACTGGAACCGCAGACTTCCTTACAGTAACATGGTGGTTAGGAGGTTTGCAGACCATCAAGGTATGGCCACACAGAGTTTTGTGGACAAGGTTTTGAGGCAGATCTTCCTGCAGGATTTTAAGCCAAAGGCAGATGTGAGTCAACCAGGACAGAGAAGTATAAATCCTTCCTTTTATTTCTAATGCCTTTTGTTTTCACTACTGACTTTGGCAAAAAAAAAATCCTACAGATTTGCCTCAGAACAGCCCTAACTGGGAAAATCGGAGGCTTTAATGATCTGGGAATTACCCAGTTAAAGGGCTGTTTTGTGTAGGGCAGGCTCACCAGAGATTAGAAGAGCATACTACCTGTGGACAGGTATCTACAGCTGTGGGCAGTGTTGCAGACAAAAACTAAAATAGGGAAGAATAGAGCGGGGGTCGGAGCTCTGTGTAGTGGTATTTAATGTATCTTAAAGGAAATGTGCCACCAAAAACCAGATAGGAACACATCTCCTTTTTTCTAATCTGTTTTTATTTTCTTTATACAGATGTATTTTTTCTATTTCCTGAGCATGATTACGGGGGCGGCCATCTTGCCTGACCTGTTCTTAACAGCATTTAGAAAGCATTAGGTAAACAGCTTTATGGCGTCTTACATTTCAAGACACTGACAGTTCAATGCAGTACAATACAGCGGACAATACAGGGATCAAACCCTGAAAAGTTGAAGTCCCACAGTGGGACAAATATAAAAAGTAAAAAAAAAAAAAAGTATTTTTCAATAATAAAAAAGATAAAGTTTCTGGTAAAGAAAAAAAAAAAGCCCCTTCACCATAAAATTGTGTATAATAAAAACAAATAAAAAACAGACATATTAGGTATCATCACGTCTGTAACAACCTGCTCTATAAAAATATCACATGATATACCCACTAAGGTGAATTCCGTAAAAAATAAAAACTGTGACAAAATAACCTATTTTTTGGTGACTTTGCCCCATATAGTGTAATACTGAATGATCGAAAAACCATATGTACCCAAAAATGTTACCTATAAAAATGTCAACTATTCCTGCAAAAAATGAGCCGCTACACAAGATAATTGGCAGAAAAATAAATATATGCTTCAGAAAATGGTGACACAAAAAATATGATTTTTTTCACAAATGCTTTTATTTTGTAAAACTGAAATAAAAATTAAAGAAATAGACATATTAGGTATTGCTACATCCATAATCATCTACTCTATAAAAATATCACATGATTAAACCCCTCAGGTGAATTCTGTAAACAAAAAAGTGCCAAAATAGCCATGTTTTGGTTACCTTGCCCCAGAAAGTGTCATATTGATGTACCCAAAAATGGTACCAATAAAAGTGTCAGCTCTTGATGCAAAAAAAAGACTCCCTGCACAAGACGATCAGCAGAAAAATAAAAAAAATTAGCTTTCAGAAAATGAAGACAAAATTTTTTAATGCAAAACTAAAACAAAACAATAAAAATACACATTTGATATTGTCGCTCCGGTATCAACCTGCTCTATAAAAACAACACATGATCTATCCTGTCAGGAGAACTCTATAAAAAACAAAAAATCAAAACTGTGCCACAACAGCCATTTTTTCTGGTTACCTTGCCTCACAAAAAGCATAATAATCGAGCAATCAAAAATTATATGCAGGGCCAGCTCCAGGTTCATGTGGACCTTGGTCAATAAATCCCAGTGGCCCCCTTCATGCATTTTTATACATTTACATGTTACCCTGAGGCTCCCACATCGTACAATTACCCTCAGTAGCCCCCATACAGTATAATGACCACTAGGGGCCCTTCACACAGTATATTGACCCACGCAGTATAATGACACCCAGTGGCCCCCGCACAGTATAATCAGGGGCGGACTGAGCGGTCGGGCACTTCGGACATGGTCCGAGGGCCCGGCCGGGAAGGGGGCCCGGCGGCTGCCGCTGCCCAGTGTAGAGAAAATGACCAGCTGTGCCGTGCGCAGCGCAAGTGAAGTACTACAAATCATTCACACCACCACACAGTCCACTTCTTGACTCCAGGCACTGGCAGTCACTCCGCACTATACACATCACCGGGCAGGCAGTGGGCAGAGGCAGGCAAGGCAGGCAGGCTATGGGGCCCGGCGGCTGGATTTGGAGCAGCTACGTGGCGGCGCCTACTTTACATGTAAGTCACGGAAGGAAGGGCCCGGCAGCCGGAGCTACAGAGGAGGGGCTGGCCATGGCGTCTTGTGCGGCGCAGAAGCGCGCCGCAGTGACGTCAGTCGTCACGTGACGTTGCTGACGTCTTCAACGTCATAGACCGCGCTGAGGCTGGATTTTTTTTTAACGGCGGCACAGCACCACACCATCCACGCGCCCACTTCCAAGTTCCCTTCTGCCCTTCCTGCTGTTTCGGCCCAGATTGGAGTGCTGCAGCAGCCTGCAAGTGAAGTTCAAGTAAAGTAGTACTACTGTGACATGATCTCACTAGTAATCACAGAAGGCTGGTTATTGTGTATGGACTGGACTCAGGGAGAACTGTTATGGGGGAGATCTGTGGATGACATGAATCATAAGTTGCTATATAGTGTCACCCATAGCAGTGTCCTCCACAGGTCCCCCATAGCAGTGCCCTCCCCCATAATAGTGTCATCCTCAGATCCCCCATAACTGTTATCTACAGGTCCCCCATAACAGTGACCTCCATAGATCCCCCCCCAAAGCAGTGTCCTCCACAGGTCCCCCATAGCAGTGCCCTCCACAGGTCCCCCATAGCAGTGCCCTCCACAGGTCCCCCATAACAGTGCCCTCCACAGGTCCCCCATAACAGTGTCATCCACAGGTCCCCCATAACAGTGTCATCCACAGGTCTCCCATAGCAGTGCCCTCCACAGGTCTCCCATAGCAGTTCCCCTCCACAGGTCCCCCATAACAGTGCCCTCCACAGCGCCTCCATAACAGTGCCCTCCACAGGTCTCCCATAGCAGTGCCCTCCACAGGTCCCCCATAACAGTGTCATCCACAGCGCCCCCATAACAGTGTCATCCACAGATCCCCCCCATAACAGTGTCATCCACAGGTCCCCCATAACAGTGTCATCCACAGGTCCCCATAACAGTGTCATCCACAGATCCCCCCATAACAGTGCCCTCCACAGGTCCCCCATAACAGTACCCTCCACAGGTCCCCCATAACAGTGTCATCCACAGGTCCCCCCATAACAGTGCCCTCCACAGGTCCCCCATAACAGTGTCATCCACAGGTCCCCCATAACAGTGTCATCCACAGATCCCCCATAGCAGTGTCCTCCACAGGTCCTCCATAGCAGTGCCCTCCACAGGTCTCCCATAGCAGTGCCCTCCACAGGTCCCCCATAACAGTGCCCTCCACAGGTCCCCCATAGCAGTGCCCTCCACAGGTCCCCCATAGCAGTGCCCTCCACAGGTCCCCCATAGCAGTGCCCTCCACAGGTCCCCCATAGCAGTGCCCTCCACAGGTCCCCCATAGCAGTGCCCTCCACAGGTCCCCCATTCCCCATAACAATGTCAGCCATAGATCCCCCTCCCCATAACATAGCGTGTAAGAAGAGAGCTAGCCTCCGCCCTGAGGATGTGGACATGTTGTCTTTTTTCCATTGTAATGCAAAATTGTTTTAAGTTGGCCTTTGAACATACTTCTTCAAGTAAAATCAGATAACCCCCTTTTTTTGTCAAATTGGTGGTTTTTCCCGATGAGTAGATTAATCGATGAAATTATTGACAACTAATCGATCATTCAAATAATCGTTAGCTGCAGCCCTAATGGTATCCCTGCTCACATTTGTGAGTGAAGACCCTAGACCAAGTTCCAATTTCTGGCACAAGCTACTGCAGGCAGCGTAAATTGCTGAAAAAAAATGTCAATGCTGGTTATGGCCCAACTGAGGTAATTGGAGGGGCTTTCTGCAGTGGACAGAGGTCAGCAGGGCCGTGCCCGACCGCTCAGTCTGTCCCTGATTGCCTCTTTAGGATTTGTAATGCTTTGGTTTTGTCTATTTATGATTTTGTAATGCACTTGTCTTGGTTTGTGCATTTATTTATTGTGCACAGTTTGGTTTTTGCATTCGTTATTTATGTTGCACTTCTAATTAAATAAATTATTGTACTTTTGTTCCTTGTGTAGTGTGTGGCTGGAGGTGGGATATGGGCGTGGCTGGAGGCAGGATGTGGGTGGGGCCTGGAAGGGGGCCCTTGATTTATTTTGCCCAGGGGCCCTGAGGGTTCTCAGTCCGCCCCTGAGTATAATGACCCCACAGTGGCCCTCCATTCAGAAAAATGACCCCCAGTCACCCTCCATTCAGAATAATGACCGCCAGTGGCCTCCACACTGGGGGTTATACTGCATCGAAGGTGCACTGGGGGTCATTATATTGTATGGGATGACCGGGGGTCTTTATATTGAATTGGGACTCTGGGGGTCATTATACTGAAAGGAGGGACATTGAGGATCATTATACTAAATGGGGGGCACTTGGGGTCATTATACTGTGTAAGGGGCAATCACAGTGTAATGACCCTCCAGTGGCCCCCTCACATACCTATCATTGCTGGAGCGCAGGAGAGCCGGCAGTCCTGTCATTCACTAACCTCAGCTCATCTCCCTGCGCTCCTTCTCTCCTCAGGCCCGCTGCAGCAGTGAGACATACGTCATGATGCCACCGCTGGTCCGGGCCTCGAGGAGAGAAGGAGCTGTGCAGGGATGTATCTAGAACCGACTGGGCCTCACAGCAAATTTTAGTACTCTCCCTGCCCCACAGTGGGTTCACATCACGTTTTTCCTATCAGTTTGATGTATACAAATGTGCAGCACTCCACATTTATGTATCTTGCAGAGTCCAGAAAAAAACACATATATTAACGTATATGTTTTTTTTTTACAATGGAACTGTATAATGAACGGCCGCCACTGTATAGCATGAATCTGAGGCAAATATGGAAAAGGAGGAAGCAGCACACTATGTTACATGTGGGTGCAAAATCAGGCCATACGAACCGGCACCAGGTCCACGTCAATAAAAATGGGAAAGCCAGCAGCACTCCAATATTAATCAAAAAGTTATAACGGTTTATTCACCCAGTGTCAAAATGGCGACGCTTCAACCGCTTGTTGCCGTCTTTCTCAAGCTATGTGAACAATGACATGTGTTCAAACAGTGGTTTATAAAGGTGAAACCATTCATTACAATAATTCATCCAATTAAGCTTAAATTGATAATAAAGTGTATACAAGTTTGGACATGCGCATAGACATTAGCAGTGAATTCTGGCCATCTTTGATATGGTTATTCCAGCGCTGTGGTTTATTGTGAATTGCGCCGGAGATATCGCGAGAGAAGCGCGATCTCATGCATGCGCCTGAATGAGATGTGGACGCCTCCGGGACCGAGTGCTCCGTTGCCACTTATAGTTAATGCAATGCCGGTTTGTAAGTTTTTAATCAACACAGCACATATTGACAACACTTGTATACACTTTATTATCAATTACACTGGATTGTGCACTTCATAATGTATAATGCAATTTGCACAAGGCACTAGCACTTTATTTGTTACAGATGTTGCTGTAAATATGAATTGATGGATATTATATATGTATGTATTCACAGTTGTATTATGATGAATTTAAGCTTAATTGGATGAATTATTGTAATGAATGGTTTCACCTTTATAAACCACTGTTTAAACACATGTTCACATAGCTTGAGAAAGACCGCAACAGGCGGTCGAAACGTCGCTATTTTGACACTGGGTGAATAAACCTTTATAACTTTTTGGATAATATTTGAGTGCTGCTGGCTTTTTTTCATTTTTATGATTCTGAGGCAGCTGTTAATGTATAAATTTCTGGTAAACATTAAACGGATGGCAAAAATGTGATGTGAACTAAGCCTTAGTGCCAGTATTAGCACTAGTACACAGCAGAGCAGAGAGGAGAGGCCGCCATGTACTGACAGAGTGCACAGCCTGGGCCTGGTGGTCAGGGGTGAGGACTGTGTCTCTCAATGATCATTTATCTACTGGGAAATACAAGGCACAGTATAATACACTAGAATCTATATACTATAAAGATATTAGCCCTACCCTGAAATAATAATACAATTAGGGGGGTCACTTATTAAATCGAAATATGCCTATGAATGCAGAGGGAAAAAAAGCAGACTGTTTTGAGAGCTCCATTTATACAGACTAATATAGATAGATTTTTTAGTGTGTGTTTGTATTAAGTGTATGACTTCAGATTAAGTGACATCTTGTCTAATGTCTGCAGTCCTGGAACAGGGTGAATATCTTTGTTCAAAATGTGAGCAAATTGCCCGTTTGGAATCGCACATTGAGTATCTAACGGGCGAGTTTCAACACTGAGAGGCGTTAACAATTTGAAAAGAGTTTGCTGCTCACTGAGCAAGCACTCTATGGGATAGATGTGGGGATCGCCAAAACTGGGGAGGGGGAGGGGTCTGCCTTTATGTAAAGTCCTGTCTAAAGCTCACAGTCCGAGAAGATATAAGTGAGGGACATGAACATGTGGAGTCACTGTGGGTAGAAATACATGGAGGCAAAAACAATAATAAAATACTGACGGTGTCAGCCCTTTACAGAGTGATGAGGGGGGAGTTGCAGAGAGCGATGAGGAGAAAGCAAAACTATTAAATATTTTTTTCTCCACTGTATTCACTTATAAACTGTCAGATGAAATGCAGAATGTAAAAGTAAATTCCCCATTAAATATGCCCTGTCTGACCCAGGAAGATTAAAATAG
Organism: Bufotes viridis; assembly: GCA_033119425.1. Taxonomy (NCBI): domain Eukaryota; kingdom Metazoa; phylum Chordata; class Amphibia; order Anura; family Bufonidae; genus Bufotes; species Bufotes viridis. Next base: position 16,289,500 of record CM065597.1, on the reverse strand, counting down.
AGACAAATCGCCAGGACCAGATGGCATACACCCCTGTATCCTAAGAGAATTAAGTAATGTCATAGCCAGACCCTTATTTCTGATATTTAAGGACTCTATACTGACAGGGAGTGTTCCACAGCATAGCAAATGTGGTGGCAATATTGAAAAAGGGTCTGAAAACAGAGCCCGGAAACTATAGGCTAGTAAGTTTAACATCAGTCGTGGGTAAACTGTTTGAAGGTTTTCTAAGAGATGCTATCTTGGAGCACCTCAATGAAAATAAGCAAATATCACCATATCAGCATGGCTTTATGGGGGACCGGTCATGTCAAACTAATTTAATCAGTTTCTATGGGGAGGTAAGTTCTAGACTTGACAGCGGCGAATTAATGGATGTCATATATCTAGACCTCTTTAAAGCATTTGACACTGTTAGGGTCCATTCACACGTCCGCAATTCCATTCCGCATTTTGCGGAACGGAATTGCGGACCCATTAGTTTCAATGGGGACAGACGATGTCCCGGCCGGGTCCGCAATTGCGGATCCGCACTTCCGGGTCCGCAATTGCGTTCCCGAAAAAAATAGAACATGTCCTATTCTTGTCCGCAATTGCGGACAAGAAAAGGCATTTTCTATGAGAGTGCCGGCGATGTGCGGTCCGCAAATTGCGGAACGCACATCGCCGATGTCCGTGTTTTGCGGATCGGTGGATCCGCAAAACACACACGGACGTGTGAATGGACCCCAACACATAAAAGGTTAGTATATAAAATAAGAATGTTCGGACTGGGAGAAAATGTCTGCATGTGGGTAAATAACTGGCTGATCCAACGTTTAGCTCTGCGCATGTGGAGCAGGAGTTCCGATCGGGGCCCCAGTGTAAGCTGGGGCTCTGATCGGTTACCATGGCAGCCAGGATGCTACTGAAGTCCTGGCTGCCATGGTACTCTGCAGCAGTGTACTTACCTGTGCTGCGGCCCCGGGGCGCTCCTTCTTGACGTCACAGGTCCGGGCGGCGCATTGATCTATGCGCCGCGGGTACCTGTGACGTCATGAAGGAGCGGCCGGTGGCCGCAGCGCAGGTAAGTACACTGCTGTGGAGTACCATGGCAGCCAGGACTTCAGTAGTGTCCTGGCTGCCATGGTAACCTGAAAGCATTTCGAAGACTGATCAAGATCCTGATCAGTCTTCAAATGCATATAGGCTACTTGCGTTCTGACGGATCCGGTGGGACGGAGGTGCCTGCCGGATCCTCAGAACGCAAGTGTGAATGCACACTTAAAATTAGAGGATGCCTCTATATAAACGGCTCCGTGCAGATAGCAACTACTGGTTAAAATGTTGATAGATATATAAATAAAGGTGGCTTTAAACCCAATTATTATTCATATCCCAGATGATAGGGTATTATGTGTCTATGGATACTCACACTGTAGCTAAGGCTCAGGAGTGGCGATATCACTAGGCAGAAAAACTGAGATAAACAGCATATAAAAGTAAGATAAAAACAATGTGTGGTAACTCACTTCACCCAGGAGGAGCAGGGTGGAATAAAGCTCAAGACACCCACCGTGCTTCCTCCTCCGCCTGGGCCGCTTGTAATGATCTTAAGGATTGATGGCAGTCCAACCACAGCACATGTCAAATTCCTTTATTCTAGCACAGGGTAACGGTAAAGATAAGAGTAAAGAGTGGCTCTTTACCCTTACCCTGTGCTAGAATAAAGGAATTTGACAAGAAGTGCTGTGGTTGGACTTCCGTCAATCCTTAAGATCATTACAAGACACATAATACCCTATTATCTGGGATATGAACAATAATTGGGTCTGAAGCCACATTAATTTATTTATCTATCAACATTTTAACCAGTAGTTGCTATCTGCACGGAGACATTTATATAAAGGCCTCCTCTGGCGCCATTCTAAGGGCTTTCTTTTTTTGGATCCCTTGTGGACCCTTTTATTTGCTCTGAATCCACAGAGAAGACACAGTCACAGTGCAGACTCACTCACAGACTGTCTTCACACTGCTGCCCTAGCCACTGGGGTCTTTCTCCTCCTCAAGCAGAATGTCCTGTGTAGAGGGTGTGTGTCTAAAGCTGGTAAGGCAACATGTCTTCTCTGCCAGAGTGAATATGGGGCATGTCTAAAGCTCCGCAGCACAGGAGCTTGTAAGAAGGAGAGCAGCAGCCGGCCTCATGTGACTATGAGAGGGACCACCAGAGGATGCTACCTTGCTCCAGTCTGAAGCTGCATAAGTGAAAGGACTGTATTGTATTGATGGAAGCGCTCATAGAAGCGCAGTGGGCCCTGGCACTTGCCCGGGTATGCCGGGTGCTGACGCCGGCCCTAATCATATGTACCCCAAATTAGTACCAATAAGGGCGCACATGCGTTAGTGTATTTCATTATCGGTTCCGTTTATAATGGAATTCGTAGACGGAATGAAAAACTGAAGCCTTTAAGAGGCATTCTGTTTTGATCCGTCATAATAGAAGTCTAAGACCAGCATAAAGGATCCGTCTAGTTTCCATTATGCATGACGGAAAACAAAATTCTGTCGACGTATTAGGACGGAGCAAAACGGAATGCCTCCTAAAGGCTTACGTTTTGCATTCCATTAACGAATTCCGTTATATTCCATTATAAACGGAACCTATAATGGAATATCCTAATGCAAGTGCAAACCCGCCTTAAAACTGTCACCTCATCCCGTAGTTTACAAAATGGGATCACCTTTTGGGAGTTTCTACTGTAGTTGTGCACCAGGAGGTCTTCTAATGCAACATGGCAACTTAAAATTATCCCAGCGACATCTGTTCTCCAGAATCCATATGGCGCTCCTTTCCTTTTGAGCCCTGCTGTGCGCCCATACAGCAGTTTATAACCACATATGAGGTGTTTCTGCAAACTGCAGAACTAGGGTAATAAATATTGAGTTTTGTTTGACTGTTAGCCATAAATGTATTACAGGAATAAAAATGTAAAATCTGCAAATAAAGTGAAATATAGAAATTTCACCTCCATTTTCCTTTAACTCTTATGGAACATCTAAAGGGTTAACAAAGTTTGTAAAATCAGTTTTAAATAATTTGAGGGAAGTCGGTTCAAAAATGTCATTAATGGGTGATTTCTACTATGTAAGCCCCACAAAGTGACTTAATAGCTGAATTAGCTCTTAAAAAGTGGGTTTGGGAAAAAATAAAAAAAACTTCAAAATTGCTTCTAAAATTCAACACCTTCTAACATCCTAAAAAATAAAATTACATTTACAAAATGATGCTAACAAAGTAGACATATGGGGAATGTTATGTAATAACTATTTTATGCAGTATCACTATCCATCTTAAAAGCAAAGAAATACAAATTTAGAAAATAGTGAATTTTTCAAAATTTTCCGTAAATTTGGTATTTTTTATAAATAAAGATACAAACTATTGACTCAAATTTACCACTAACATGAATTACGATATGTCACGAGAAAACAGTCTCAGAATGGCTTGGATAAGTAAAAGCGTTCCAGAGTTATTGTTTGTCTCACCTCTAGTGTGGTTGAATCTCTTCACAAATTCCTTCACTTCATGTTTGAATAAAGCCTCATTTCCTTTGCTAATCCGTGTCCTTCTCTCCCAGTGTTCAAGACCAACATTTCTGCTCAACCATGGAGCCACAGGAACACTTCTGCCAATATCACCACTATATAGTTCAACCTGCTGATCATCCACATATGCAACTATTGAGAACTCAGGAAGTCCCGATCCTGGAGCTGAAACCCCGATGGAATAATAGCGCAGAGAGTGACTGTCTATGAGAGACAAAAATACTGTTACATAAAATACTGATCATATGATCATCAGAAACAAAGGCATACACATATATGTGTGGACTTCCTGGTTATTAATCATGAGCACAACCTGTGATGGAGTAGCCAACCAGAGAAGGGAGAGATCGATCCTCTGATGGGCCTGCCCTCTAATGAAAAAAACTTCAAACCATATGCTTGAGCAGAGAAGGAAGCTGGAACAGAGGCGCCTCCTAATTAGGGATGAGGGATTCATATTTTGAAATTAATTTTTGGTTTGTGTTGTGGTATTTACTGAATTGCGTTACGAATTCTGTTACCACGAACCAGAACGCAATTCTATGACGGAATGCATAACGGAATGCTTTTAGAGGTCTATGGCCAGCATAACAGTAATTAACTACAGCCAACAATTAACTATGGCCAGCAATACCACAACACAAACCGAAAACGAATTTCAAAATATAAAAGTCACTTATCCCTACTCCCAATATCCATGGCTGTTCTTCCAAGCCTGCAGGCTTTATAGAGTATCCAACATTATCACTGATCTTATCTGGCATGTAGGGCAAATCCAAATCCTGCCTTCCTTTCACTCTTCTGCAGAAAGTTACAACAGCCTGAGCCTCTTGCTGCGGTAACATGACAATGTTCAGTAGTCGGGACAACAGGAGGGGAAGGCTGCAGTCCCAGACCCAGACTACATCGTTCTACGAAAAAGCTTAGTGTAGATATGTGTGTAACTGAGCGCCTGTGTATATATACATCTAACCTACGAAATTATATGTGACAATGTTCTTCCCAGTTCTTCTTAGTTTTGGTATTCTGTAGGTATGCATCATCATACAGGACCGAGTCATCAGCAAGCTACTCTAGCAAATCCTCAATAAAAGAAAAGGCTGCTCTCGCATGTGCAGAAGCTGAAGCAGCAAAAGTAAGGTCTTCCTTTGCCGCACAAGAGATGCAACTAAAGCTAAGGCAAGCAGATCAAGAAACAGAAAGAGAATGTGTGCAAGCATCAATGGAAAAAGACAGATTGTTTCTAGAAGAAGAGAGAGTACGCTGTCAAGCGTCAATGGAAAAGGAGAGAGTACTCCTGCAAGTGTCTATAGAAAAACTTGCCGCAGAGAAAGAAGTGGCACCCGCAGTAGCCAAAGCAGATTTCCTAAAAGCCTTGGAGTTCCCCGAATCAGAGAAACACAGCAAAATACTTGGGCCAGACCTAGATCAACAAGATCCAGTACAGTGCGTCTCAGAATATGTCCATCAGCATCCCAAGACAGATGACAACTATGATCCAGTATATCAGCCAGCTTATACAGAGTACCTCCAGCAGAACGATGCTGACCACAACTGCCGCCCTAGAGAACAGAAGCTACAACCTTCGCTTTGACTTAAAGGGACACCCTTCGCGTCAGAACGGTTTTATACAGACTTCTCTAAGCCAGAAACCCCTAAAAGGTATGGTGATACACCACATATACAGCATAACAACAGTACACCGGGTAATATCAGCACTAACCAGGCCACCATAGACTTCGCTAAGTTCTTTGCTAAACGGGAGCTGGTTACCAAAGGACTTATAAAGTTCACCGATCGCCCCAAGAACTACAGGGCATGGCGAGCCTCCTTCCAGAACTTCATAAGAGACTTTCCTATAGTGAGGAGTTAGATCTCTTGGTAAAGTGGCTCAGAAGCGAGTCTGCTGAACACGCCAAAAGAATCACAGACATTAACATAAACTATCTGGGCAAAGGCCTAAAGATGGTGTGGGAAAGACTTAATGAGTGTTATGGGTCAATAAAAGCTATAGAAAATGCTTTATATAGGAGAATTGATAATTTTTCCAGAATAGTGGGTAGTGGTTACCAGAAGCTCAGGGAACTCAGTGACTTGTTAATAGAGGTACAGGTTGCTCAGGCAGAAGGAGTTCTGCCAGGGCTAGCATTCCTGGACACTGCCAGAGGTGTCAATCCGATTGTCCAAAAACTCCCTTATAATCTACAAGAGAAGTGGATCATGCATGGTTCCCGTTATAAACAGATTTACAATGTACCATTCCCCCCTTTTATGGTGTTTGTTGCTGAACAGACAAGGATCAGAAATGATCCCAGTTTTAATTTTACATTGTCATGTCCCACTACCCCTAGTTTCTAACCTCTGTAAGAGAGCGCAAGGGTCCGTCATTGACAGAAAGTATGTGTCACCAAGGTTCCTGGCCTCGGTGAGATAAGAGCCTGGTTTGTATGTCAGCAGCAGATAGTGCTGCTTGACACGTTGGTATTTTAGCATGGCTTCCAAGCCGATCTGGGCCGGCTCTTACTGGGAGCAACTAAAGTGTTGGGTGGGTGGTTGCTCCCCATGTTCCAGGCCGGGTTTTGAAGGCTTGTATAAAGCCCAGCCAAGCACTGTCAGCTGTGTGGATTATCCTCCATCTGCCAGTGACGCTGTGGAGCTCTCAGTGCTGGGAGTGGAAGTCTGCAAGCAGGCGTACAGACTGCATGGAAGCCTGCACCTGGACTTTTCTGTGGCTGAGCTGTCAGCCGGGTGTGAACTAACACCTAAATCCTACAGGTGAACTTTTCCTGTGTTTTTGATTTTGCTCTGTGTGAACAAGCACCAGGACTGTGATTTTGCTGTGTGTGAACAAGCACCAAGACTGTGATTTTGCTGAGTGTGAATAAAACACTCTATACTGCGTCCGCAAGCCTGTCTGCCAGAGCGACTCCCCACACCTCATAAAACACCAGTGGCAGTCCACAAAACTAACGTTGCCTCCACAGGTTCTCCTTACGGCCATTTAAGTCTTCTCAAAAAGAGCAAAAATTCAAAGATCTTACCAAAAAATGCCGCCTGCACAAGAAACCACATTCTCTACTTAAATGCAGAGCCTTCAGGGAGAAGTCTTTAGAGGACCACAAATAATTCCTCAAAGAAAACAACATCTGCTTCAGGTGCTGCACTACAACATCACACTTCGCCAGGAACTGTAAGGTTAGTGTGACATGCACAGAATGCGGTAGCACAGAACACAACACAGCTTTACACCCTGGACCACCCTCTCAGGTATCATCCCAAGTAGAGGAGCATGATGGAAAGCAGATAGACACCAACATAGATACCCAAGTAGTCACTTCTCACTGTACAGACATCTGTAAAGGACTTGCAGGAGGGAAGTCCTGCTAAAAAATCTACCTTGCCAAAGTTTATCCGGTTGGCCACCGAGATAAGGCAATCAAAGTATATGCAATCTTAGATGATCAAAGCAACATGTCTTTAGCTAAATCCACTTTCTTTGACACCTTCAACATTGTAGGGCCCGATTCTCCCTACTCTTTAAAGGGAACCTGTCACTGGGATTTTGGGTATAGAGCTGGGGACATGGGCTGCTAGATGGCCGCTAGAACATCCGCAATATCCAGTCCCCATAGCTCTGTGTGCTTTTATTGTGTAAAAAAGCTGATTTGATACATATGCAAATTAACCTGAGATGAGTCCTGTACGTGACTCATCTCAAGGACAGGACTCATCTCAGGTTAATTTGCATATGTATCAAATCAGTTTTTTTACACAATAAAAGCACATAGAGCTATGGGGACTGGATATTGCGGATGTGCTAGCGGCCATCTAGCAGCCCATGTCCTCAGCTCTGTACCCAAAATCCTGGTGACAGGTTCCCTTTAAGGATATGTGCAGGTACCATTGAGACGGTGGGGTGGAAAGCAACTGGATATAAGGTAGCCTCCGTGGATGGTCAGATCTGCTTGTCACTGCCAACCATACTGGAGTGCAATCACATTCCTCACAACCGGTCTAAGATACCTAAACCAGAGGTAGCGGCATACCACCCCCACCTGAGGCGTATAGCTCACCTGATACCAGAACTGGAACCAGAAGCCCCAATAGTCTTACTCCTTGGCAGAGACATACTATGAATTTATAAGGCTAAAGGACAGATTAACGGCCCCCAAATGCTCCATCTGCCCAGAGACTTGATGTAGGATGGGTCATCATAAGAGACGTCTGTCTAGGAGGAGCACACAAGCTGACCTCAGTCATAATTATGCTCACCAACACATTTGAAAATGGACATCCTTCTCTATTCCAGCCATGTCACAGTAGTTTCCTGATAAAAGAACTGCCACACAGTGCTCCTGTGCCTTGTCCTTTCGCAGATACCTCCTGTGAAGACCACGCCTGAGATGGTGAGCAAGATCACTTAGGGTGCACAGTTTTTCTACTGGACAAGAGAAGACAACAGGGTTGCAATGTCCATAGAAGACAGGCTAGGTTGTTCATGGAGGTCTTGGATCAAGGAATAGTAAAAGACAAGTCAAACAGCTGGGTCGCACCTTTACCGTTTAAATCCTGGAGACAACGATTACCTAACAACAAAGAACTTGTCTACAGCCGGTTTATCTCCCTCAAACACAAATTTCAGAGGACACCAGAGACGAAAGAACATTTCTTTACCTTCATGGAAAGAATATTCCAGAACAACCATGCAGAAATGGCACCCATTGTCGCGCATTTTCATAATCATATATTGATATTTGATAATATTAGAATTAAAATGGATGCTCATCACCTTTAAGAGTGCAGACAGACTGAACCAGTCTGAGTATAACAGATCAAGATGAGTTCATGCCGAGTTCAGTCTGGGTAAAAGTTCATAGTGAATATAGAGTGTATTGTTTCTTAAACATTATTGTCAGCACATATGGTTTATCTGTTAGTATTATAATGGGTCATACAGACATGTGTCTGGGAGAGATAACCTTCTAATAGCAACGTGTTATTTTACTTCCTTACAAGGTCATAAAGGAGGTCATACCTTATGGGAAACATCTGCTGTGTGATGTCCAATTCATATATTCATAATTATATTCTATATATTTGTGTGGTATATTTAGATTTGCAACGTATCTTAACCAATGATTCATATAATGTGTAATTTATGTGTAACAATGTATCTATTTGTATATTGTACCATGTATATATCATTTAGAATATATCCTGTAGAAGATACAAAAAACACTGAAGTAAGTTGCTGCTAATTGGGATTCCTGAGAAGAGCTGAATGTTATTTCAGACAGTAGTCATTCATTCATATGGACAAGTAAAATATACAAGTCCGGATGCCGAATAACAAGGCCCATTGTCCCGTTATACATTAACATAAATTCAAACAGATAGGAGAAGACAGTAACTCCGACGAGTCTAGGTTATGGGTAATTAAAAGTGTCAGGAAGAAACCTTCCTTACTGATGTATATTAGAGAGGTTAAGAGGATCATGTGAACGTATTATTAGGTATTTAGAATTAATGTTTAAAGTTGTGATATTCATCTGCAGTACAACAGTGCCATCTGGAAGCAGATGGACAGCATCCCATTTAGCATATCAAGGGTTAAGATGACATCACAGTGGTATTAATATACGTTACACCCTCCTCAGTTGATTGGGAGATCATAATCCAGGAGGAGGTAACGTGAGATAACAGGGAGGATAAGAACTGCTGGGATAGGATCATCATGAGGTTCATCTCAAGAAGGAGGCTCTCACAAAAAGAAAAGATTCACAATGGAAACTGACCATAAGAAAGATATACCAAAAGAAACTTGGATTACATTTTGACTACTAGAAAAATTCTTGAGAACTGGTCCCAACCGAAACTCTGTCCATCCTTGACTTGGTAACGTATATTGTGCTATTAATAAGCTATTTCTCTTGGTATATAGACAAAAGTCCCCGTATTGTGGGGATATATAGTGTTAAGTGCCTAAATAGTGTTGATCATTCTCTTAGCAAAAATTCATATTGCTAATGGAGGATCTGACATTATTTGAAAAAAGGACTAAACCCTTGGGAAGTTATATTGCCGAGTTGAATTAACATAGTAACATAGTATATAAGACCGAAAAAAAACATTTGTCCATCCAGTTCGGCCTGTTTCCTAAAAGTTGATCCAGAGGAAGGAAAGAAACCCCTGTGAGGCAGAAGCCAATTTTCCCCACTTAAGGGGAAAAAAATTCCTTCCCGACTCCAATCAGGCAATCAGAATAACTCCCTGGATCAACGACCCCTCTCTAGTAGCTGTAGCCTGTAATATTATTACACTCCAGAAATAAATCCAGTTCCCTCTTGAATTCCTTTATTGTACTCACCATCACCACCTCCTCAGGCAGAGAGTTCCATAGTCTCACTGCTCTTACCGTGAAGAATCCTTTTCTATGTTTGTGTACAACACCTTCTTTCCTCCAGACGCAGAGATGTCCCCTCTAACCATGTCCTGGGGATAAATAGATGATGGGAGTGATCTCTGTACTGACCCCTGATATATTTATACATAGTTATTAGATCTCCCCTCAGTCGTCTTTTTTCTAAAGTGAATAACCCTAATTTTGATAACCCTTCAGGGTACTGTAGTTGCCCCATTCCAGTTATTACTTTAGTTGCCCTCCTCTGAACCCTCTCCAGCTCTGCTATGTCTGCCTTGTTCACAGGAGCCCAGAACTGTACACAGTACTCCATGTGTGGTCTGACTAGTGATTTGTAAAGTGATAGGACTATGTTCTCATCACGGGCATCTATGCCCCTTTTGATGCAACCCATTATCTTATTGGCCTTGGTAGTAGCTGCCTGACACTGGTTTTTGCAGCTTAATTTGCTGTTTATTAGAATTCCTAGATCCTTTTCCATGTCAGTGTTACCGAGTGTTTTACCATTTAGTATGTACGGGTGACTTGCATTATTCCTTCCCACGTGCATAACTTTACATTTGTCAGTGTTAAACCTCATCTCCTACTTATCTGCCCAAGCCTCCAATCTATCCAGATCCCTCTGTAGCAGAAAACTGTCCTCTTCAGTGTTAATTACTTTACACAGTTTAGTGTCATCTGCAAAAATAGATATTTTACTGTACATAATAAATATGATGAAGAGAATAGGGCACAATACTGAATCCTGAGGTACCCCATTAGTGACAGTGACCCCTCCAGTACTGACCCCTGAGGTACCCCACTAGTGACAGTGACCCAATCTGAGTGTCTACCGTTAATAACCACCCTCTGTTTTCTGTCACTCAGCCAGTTACTTACCCACATACAGACATTTTCTCCCGGTCCGAGCATCCTCATTTTATATACTAACCTTTTATGAGGTACAGTGTCAAATGCTTTGGAGAAGTCCAAATATACGACATCCATTGATTCGCCGCTGTCAAGTCTAGAACTTAATCAAAAAAGGGGGGAGCAACAACAATAAGAGGAAAAGGTGAAACTTCACTTTTAATGAATATTGAGCTAAAAAGATATAGCTTAAACCCCACAACGTAAACAACATGTAACATACAAGATGAAAAAATGGGATCTTGGTCCAGAGTATAGTGAGGGCAGGTGTGGCCAAACAGGAAGCAACTGCCTGATGTAAAGAAGGAGTGCGGCAACCCTAATGAGGCCCTACTTGGCCTAAATCGCCCTACATAAGGTCCACAAGGTCCAAAAAAACCCGAAAGGGGTGGCCAAGTGCAGGAACCTAACCCTAGGTAACTGACCCTATTTATAGGTCAGAGATGATTACACGGATACAGGACACACCTCATATGGAGGGGACCAGAACCCTGCAGACATGTGTGAACACCTAGAAAATCATATGTCAGAAGGCGTCGGTGCCACAATCGCGCCCCAACACCTAGAAAATTGTTTATCAAAAAGTGTCGGTACCACTATCGAAGTTCCAACGCGTTTGATCACAAGTGTACCTATAGCATTAATAGGCCCATAAATCATCAGGGGACGCTGGGCCTGATCTAATCACGTTAAAAACAGATATAATCAATAACGGTCATAAGATACTTATGTTTATGTTCACAACATCAATTCAATGCAATTCAAGGGAGATGCAGCATATGGCGGCGATCTCATGAGGGACCAGAGGCATGTGGTGAACGGGGACCGAGGTGTATGACCTCTAATCCAGCGTCAACGCTTCATCACCAAGCCCAGCATTATCCCTTCTGGGTATCCAAGTCTAGAACATACCTACTCATAGAAGCTGATTAAATTCATTTGGCATGACCGATCCCTCATGAAGCCATGCTGATATGGCGTTATTTGCTTATTTTCATTGAGATACTCCAAGATAGCATCTCTTAGAAACCCTTCAAACTGTTTACCAACAACAGATGTTAAACTTACCGGCCTATAATTTCCAGGCTCTGTTTTTGGACCCTTTTTGAATATTGGCACCACATTTACTGTGCGCCAATCCTGTGGAACATTCCCTGTCAGTATAGAGTCCGTACATATCAGAAATAAAGGTCTGGCTATGACATCACTTAATTCCCTTAGGATACGGGGGTGTATGCCATCCGGTCCTGGCGATTTGTCTATTTTAATCTTTTTAAGTCACTGTTGTACTTCTTCCTGGGTCAGACAGGGCATTTTTAATGGGGGATTTACTTTTACATTCTGCATTTCATCTGACAGTTTATTTTCCTCAGTGAATATAGTGGAGAAAAAAATATTTAATAGTTTTGCTTTATCCTCGTCGCTCTCTGCAACACCCCCCTCATTGCTATGTAGAGGGCCGACTCCTTCAGATTTATATTTTTTACTATTTATATAATTGAAGAACATTTTTGGGTTAGTTTTACTCTCTTTGGCAATTAATCTCTCGGTCTCTAGTTTGGCAAATTTTATTAGTTTTTTACATATTCTATTTTTTTCCTTATAGTTTATCAGTGCTTCCTGACTCCCCTCCTGTTTTAGCGATTTATATGCTTTCTTTTTGTCATTTATTGCCTTCTTTACGGTTCCATTTATCCACATTGGTTTCTTATTGTTCCTTAGCCTTTTATTCCTATAAGGTATGTACCTCTCACAATTAGATGTTACAATGCTTTTAAAAATCTCCCATTTTATGGTTGTATTTTTATTTTTGAGGACTTTGTCCCAGTTAGTTAGGCCTATGGCCTCGCTTAGTTGGCTAAATTTTGCTTTTTTGAAGTTTGGTATTTTTGTTCCTCCCTTTAGAAACTCTCGTTTGAAGGATAATTAGAAGGTTATAACTTTATGGTCACTATTTCCCAGGTGTCCCCCAACCTGCACATCTGTTGTTCTATCAGGTCTATTGGTTAATACTAAGTCCAGTATGGCCGTCCCTCTAGTTGGGTCCTGAACTAGTTGGGAAAGGAAATTGTCTTTGGCTATTGCCAAAAACCTGTTTCCTTTTTGGGATGTACAGCTTTCAGTTTCCCAGTCTATATCTGGGTAGTTGAGGTCCCCCATGATAACGACTTCATTATGATTTGCCGCCTCGTCTATCTCGTTTAGTAATAGATTTTCTGTGGACTCTGGTATATTAGGTGGTTTATAATAAACTCCTATTAGTATTTTATTATTGTTTTTTGCTCCATGTATTTCTACCCACAGTGACTCCACATGTTCATGTCCCTCAGAGATGTATTCTCGAATTACGGGATTTAGACACGACTTCACATAGAGGCAGACCCCTCCACCTCTCCGTTTTTGACGATCCTTTCTAAACAGATTGTAACCTTTTATATTAACAGCCCAGTCATAGCTATCATCCAGCCATGTCTCAGTTATTCCCACTACGTCATAGTCCTCCTCACACATCACTAATTCCAGTTCACCAGTCTTATTAGTCAGGCTTCTGGCATGAGTATACATACATTTGATAGGTTTATGTGTATTTTTTTAAAAGTATAGCATTTGCATTTTGTCATAGGTAACTAAGTTCTTTTGTGCTGGTGGAGTGGTGGTGTTTGGTTACAGTTAGAAAATCTTTTGATTCCTTTATGTCAAGGTATGTCTTAGAATTTTATTCACTTGTAAATACATTTTATATTTTTGCATAATTGATTGCCCCTTCGTTTCATTAATTGCATAAATTAAATTTAGAGTCTCAAGATAAAAGGAAAGGCATGTCCGCCTAGTGAATTTCCTGACTGATTCCCTATTTTATTGACATTTTATCTCTTATATAAAATATTAATTTTTTATATAAAAAATATAGTTTGACACCGTGCTCCAAAACTCCAAGGAGTGTTGATACTTACCCATATTTGGCATGTATCATCCTAAAAAACCAGGGCAGATACGAGTAGTATTCGACTCGAGCACCAGGTACGAAGGAGTCTCGCTTAACGATGTTTTGCTGTCTGGTCCAGACCTCAACAACAGACTTCTAGAGGTACCTCTCCACTTACGCAGAGATTCCGTAGCATTTATGGCCAACATACAACAGATGTTCCACTGCTTGCTCGTCAATGAAGAACATAGAATCTACTTGAGAATTCTTCTGGCACCACAGCAACGACCCCAATGAAGATATTGTAGTGTACCGAATGAGAGTGCACATCTTCGGAAACAGTCCTTCCCCTGCAGTCGCTATCTACGGTCTCAGACATTCAGCCCAAGAGGGTGAAGCAAAGTATGGGTCGGATGTCAGGTCCTTTGTGGAAAAGGATTTCTATGGGGACGACTGCTTGAAATCCACACCCATGAAAGAGTCCATAATCAGTCTCCTGAATAGTGTTGAGCGTGAATATTCGAAAAGCAAATTTTTATGGCGAATATCGGCACTTCGCGATTTTGCGAATATTTAGAATATCGCGCTATACATTCGTAATCACTAATATTCGGGGGGTTTTTACACAGTACACATTGCAATGCACATTACAGTGAAGTGCTGATAATCGCATCGCAATAAAAAAAACAGCTTTGCAAATATTCGTGCTCCACTCAAGGACCTGTGGACAGGTTGGAAGAAGTCTCTTAAAGCTTTGACTAGCCTTCACGTGGCACGACCCTATGCTTCCATGCCATCAACTGAAGTCAAGATGCAAAGACTATATATCTTCTGTTATGCTTCAGTCAAGGCGATTGCTGCCATAGCATACCTAAAGACCATACAGGATAGATGAGACAGCAGCCGGCTGCCTGCTTCCATAAGTGTGCTCACACCTGATAAAGGGCACTCATTATGCCCGAAACGTTGTAATTTTGAATTGCACCACCATGTCCGGCTGAATAAATTCACTCAGCATACAAAAAATCTGGAGTGCTGTCTCATCTATCCTGTATCAATTGAGTTCCACAAGGTGGAGTTTGGAACAACTGTGACATGCACCCAAACCGGTCATAATTAGCCCGAGTGCTGTGATCATTAGATTAATACTATACCTAAAGACCATAGACGTCAAAGAACAATGCCATATGGGATATGTCATGAGCCGGACCAAACTGGCGCCACTCCGCAAACACACGATACCCAGACTGGAACTCTGTGCTGCTGTGCTTGCAGTTAAGTTGGCCGAACTTATAACCTCAGGAATGAATCTGGAAATCGAGGAAGTCGAGTTTTATACGGAAAGGAATACATTTGCAATGAAACCAGATGCTTTTACGTCTACGTCTGCAATCGGGTGCTAAGGATCAGGAGATCCACTTGTCCTAAACAGTGGCACTACGTGCTCACATAGCGTAATCCTGCGGACCACGCAACTAGATCCGTCGCACCAAGCCACCTTATGGACACACCATGGTTTACGGGTCCTGCATTCCTGTATCATTCAAAGTCTTGCAGTATCGGATCTGACAAATTTGAATTGGTAGATGCAGATGAAGAAATCCGACCTGAAGCATCTGTTCTAAGTATGGTGATTTCTGACCACCAACTCAAATCTCATTGTTTCAACAGGTTTCTTTACCTGGATGTTGCTCTTTTGTGGCATAGCCTGTGTAGTTCATATAGCTCAATCTTAAAAGTTGACAACACTCTGAGCCAGAAGCCCTGCAAGGGTTGGCATCACTGCAAAAACGCCTTTACCGCTCATAATCTGGAAAGGTCCAAGAGTATAATAATTCGCATGATACAAGGTGAATGTTATGCTAAAATAATAGACTACCTCAGCAAAGGCCAAAAAGTCTCCAAAGATAGCACTTTGAAAAAGCTTGATCCCACTATTGACCAAAATCGGTTGATAAGAAATAAGGATCCAGTGGTGGCGTCTTTTGAAGCCAGACGGGGAGTGTTCTGCCCCAGCAGAGGGTGAATCATTGCAGATCACATCTGTTGTAGTTTTAGTATTTCTGTAGTGATTAGTGAAGTTATAGCACCATCTAGTGGTCTTAAAAATGTATTACAATTCGTTTTTATTGTTGTAAAGACTACTGCATTGTGGGTGGTGCAAAACATTGTGGGAGTGCAAAGCATCCTGGGAAAGAGAAGTCTTTAGTCTCCAGTCACCAAGGACACATCAGCAGAGCTGTCCTCCTACAGATCTCTTTCTTAAACTGAGCTGTTCAGTTAGTTGTATTGTTACTCAGGGAGTTTATATAACTGTTAGATGTTAGACATGTAGTCCTATGTTAGGCAGCCATTTTAACATATGCTTCTGTGTTATGCAAATGTTATAGTACATGCTATCCTATGCTTTATTCTTATACATGCTATTTGTATTCTTGTAGTTTTACCATCAAATGCTCCTGTTTTACCAATACACAAGTTAGACTCCAAAGAACAGTCCTCTTATTTGGCCGCAAGAGGAAAGTTGTTGACAAGTTGAAGAGACGGACCATACAAATTGTAACCAAAGTGCCCCGAACAACTTCCAAAGAGAATACAGCTGAACTTCAAGGTCAAGTTACATCAGTGTAAGATCACACCATCCATTGCTATCTTAAGAACAGTGGACTTGCAAATCATAAAAAGTGAGACTGGAATTTGTCAAAATGCATATTGACAAGCCACAAAGCTTCTGGGAGAATGCCCTTTGAACAGATGAGCGAAAACTGGAGCTTTTTTGGCAAGCCACATCAGCTCTATATTCACAGACACAAAAAAACGACGCATACAAAGAAAAGAACATTTGGGGTCATTTATCAACCATCAGATTCCACCTTTCATTTTTGACAGCTTCTTTGTAAAATGAAAGGTGGAATCTTATTGGTTGCTATGGTCAACAAAGCCAGTTCTTCTTTACACCAGTTTGATAAATACCCCAAATTGTACCTACTGTAAAACATGGAGGATGCTTGGTTATGTTTTGGGTCTGCTTTGCTGCATCTGGCAGAGGTGTCTCGAATCTGTGCAGGGTACAATTAAATCTCAAGACTATCAAGGTATTCTGGAGTGAAATGTGCTGCCCAGTGTCAGAAAGCTCGCTCTCAGTTGTAGGTCATGGGTCCTCCAACAGGATAATAGCCCAAAACACATAGCTAAAAACATCCAAGAATGGCTAAGAGGAAAGCATTGGGCTATTTTGAAGTGGCCTTTTATGGGCCTGATCTAAATACTATTGAACATCTGTGGAAGGAGCTGAAAAGTGCAGTCTAGCGAAGGCATCCTTAAAACCCCAGACAGCTGGAGCAGTTTGCTCATGAAGAGTGGGCCAAAAAACCTGTGGATGGGTGAAGAAGACTTAATGAGAGT
Organism: Bufotes viridis; assembly: GCA_033119425.1. Lineage (NCBI taxonomy): Eukaryota > Metazoa > Chordata > Amphibia > Anura > Bufonidae > Bufotes > Bufotes viridis. The sequence continues at coordinate 16,272,254 of CM065597.1, read as the reverse complement.
TACATAAATCGCTTGATTGCAGTGATTGCCTCTAAAGATTGTGCAACAGAATTTTAAGTTAAAGGTAAGATCATTTTTGTCCAGACCCATTTCATTCGGGTTTTTTGTTATTATGTTGAACCACTATTCAAAAGCAATGTCTGATTTTCATTCGCTGATTTACAGTAGATTTCTATTTCTTATTACTCTAGTCAGTTTCAAGTTATTTCAGTGACCATTGTGACTTTTTCTTTCTTTAACGGAAGGGTACCAACAAGTTTGTCCATGTGTATACCTACATTATAGTTAATAAATTTGGCCATATAGCCGACGGCCTGGAAACACCCCAAATCCACCAGGCTGGAACTTTTGTATCATCCCAGCCTATTTTTTACCTAGCATTGTGATTTTTAAATCGTTTATATCCACACCAGATCCAATAAAAGCAGTATCAAGTGACATGGATTGTGAGACCTTTGCTCTGGATCAGAACACGTGTTGGGGTATTACATATGCTGATACAGTGTTGTGGCTCACCATAACACACCAAGTAATCACCTCCATATTGTATCTAACTCTATACACTATTTAAATTGTATTACTTGATGTTGTGTTCTGTCTCATTTTCTACCTAGGACAGCCCATAAAGCACAAGGAAATTCGGCTTTGCTACAAATAGAATTTAGTTACATTTTTTTGCTGTGCGGACGGATCACGGACCCATTTAATTTTAATGGGTCTCGATCCGTCCCAGCTGCCGCACGGACGTTGCTTGTGCATTGGGGACCGCAAATTGCATTCCTTGATGCACGGAACGGCCGCACAACGGCCGTGTGCATGAGGCCTCAGTTTTAGGTCTAATCTATAAGGGTCTGACCATTAGGACCCCATAGATCACGAGAAAGGTGATTCCTGAACAAAGTGGCAGCTTATCATGTACCATTCATTTCTATGGAGTTCTGAGAACAGCCAAGCAAGTACACATCTTGGGAATGTAAGTTTTGCCATAGCTGGAATGCCGGAGGTTAGTCATCACAGGGCTAGACACAGAGTGAGAGAGGAGAAGCAGTCAGTTAATAGTTACAGCAGTTAAGAGCAGTGAAGGAAATAAGTCCACCATGTAACATAGTACATAACATAGTACATAAGGCCGAAAAAAGACATCTGTCCATCCAGTTCGGCCTGTCATTCTGCTAGTTGATCCAAAGGAAAGAATAACTCCCTGGATCAACGACCCATCTCTAGTAGCTATAGCCGGTAATATTATTACACTCCAGAAATACATCCAGTCCCCTCTTGAATTCCTTTATTGTACTCACCATCACCACCTCCTCAGGCACAGAGCTCCATAGTCTCACTGCTCTTACCGTAAAGAATCCTCTTCTATGTTTGTGTACAAACCTTCTTTCCTCCAGACGCAGAGGATGTCCCCTTGTCACAGTCACAGTCCTGGGGATAAATAGATGATGGGAGTGATCTCTGTACTGACCCCTGATATATTTATACATAGTTATTAGATCTCCCCTCAGTCGTCTTTTTTCTAAAGTGAATAACCCTAATTTTGATAACCTTTCAGGGTACTGTAGATCCCTCATTCCAGTTATTACTTTAGTTGCCCTCCTCTGAACCCTCTCCAGCTCTGCTATGTCTGCCTTGTTCACAGGAGCCCAGAACTGTACACAGTCCTCCATGTGTGGTCTGACTAGTGATTTGTAAAGTGGTCGGACTATGTTCTCATCACGGGCATCTATTCCCCTTTTGATGCAACCCATTATCTTATTGGCCTTGGCGGCAGCTGCCTGACACTGGTTTTTGCAGCTTAGTTTGCTGTTTATTAAAATTCCTAGATCCTTTTCCATGTCAGTGTTACCGAGTGTTTTACCATTTAGTATGTACGGGTGACTTGCATTATTCCTTCCCATGTGCATAACTTTACATTTGTCAGTGTTAAACCTCATCTGCCATTTCTCTGCCCAAGCCTCCAATCTATCCAGATCCCTCTGTAGCAGAAAACTGTCCTCTTCAGTGTTAATTACTTTACACAGTTTAGTGTCATCTGCAAAAATTGATATATTACTGTGCAGGCCTTCTACAAGATCATTAATAAATGCATTGAAGAGAAAAGGGCCCAGTACTGACCCCTAAGGTACTCCACTAGTGACAGTGACCCAATCTGAGTGTGTACCGTTAATACCCACCCTCTGTTTTCTGTCACTCAGCCAGTTACTTACCCACATACAGATATTTTCTCCCAGTCCGAGCATCCTCATTTTATATACTAACCTTTTATGTGGTACAGCGTCAAATGCTTTGGAGAAGTCCAGATATACAACATCCATTGATTCGCCGCTGTCGAGTCTAGAACTTACCTCCTCATAGAAACGGATTAAATTTGTTTGGCATGACCGATCCCTCATGAAGCCATGCTGATATGGCGTTATTTGCTTATTTTCATTGAGATCCTCTAAAATAGCATCTCTTAGAAAACTTTCAAACAGTTTCCCCACAACAGATGTTAAACTTACCGGCCTCTAGTTTCCAGGCTCTGTTTTTGGACCCTTTTTGAATAATGGCACCACATTTGCTATGCGCCAATCCTGTGGGACATTCCCTGTCAGTATAAAGTCCCCAGTAAAATAAATGTAAAATTTTATTTTTTGTCACAAATTAGTGGAATATGAGACTTTGTAAGAAAGAAAAAGAAAAAAGAAAATAACAATTTCCGCTAACTTGTGCCAAAAAACAAAAATCTATGAACTCACCATACCCCTCACGGCATACCCTGGGGTGTCTTCTTTCTACAATGGGGTCACTTGTGGGGTATTTATACTGCCCTGGCATTTTAGGGGCCCCTAAAGCGTCAGAAGAAGTCTGGAATCCAAATGCGTAAAAATGCCCTGTGAAATCCTAAAGGTACTCATTGGAATTAGGGCCCCTTTGCGCATCTTGGCTGCAAAAAAGTGTCACTCACGTGGTATCGCCGTACTCAGGAGAAGTAGGGCAATGTGTTTTGGGGTGTATTTTTAGATATACCCATGCTGCGTGTGAGAAATATCTCTGTAAATGACAACTTTTTAAAAAATGTTATACAAAGTTGTCAATTTACAGAGATATTTCTCTCACCCAGTATGGGTATATGTAAAAATACACCCCAAAACACATTGCCCTACTTCTCCTGAGTACAGCGATACCACATGTGTGACACTTTTTTGCAGCCTAGGTGCGCAAAGGGGCCCAAATTCCAATGAGTACCTTTAAAGAGGGCATTTTTAAACATTTGGATTCCAGACTTCCCACGCTTTAGGGCCCCTAAAATGCCAGGGCAGTATAAATACCCCACATGTCACCCCATTTTGGAAAGAAGACACCCCAAGGTATTCCGTGAGGTGCATGGCGAGTTCATAGAAGATTTTTGGCACAAGTTAGCGGAAATTGACTTTTTTTTTTTTTCTCACAAAGTCTCCCTTTCCGTTAACCTGTGACAAAAAGTTAAATCTTTCATGGACTTAATATGCCCCTCAGCGAATACCTTTGGGTGTCTTCTTTCCAAAATGGGGTCACATGTGGGGTGTGTTTACTGTTCTGGCATTTTGGGTGGGGCTAAATTGTGAGCAACCCTGTAAAACCTAAAGGTACTCGTTGGACTTTCGGCCCCTTTACTCACCTAGGCTGCAAAAAAGTGTCACACATGTGGTATTGCCGTACTGAGAAGAAGTAGGGAAATGTGTTTTGGGGTGTATTTTTACATATACCCATGCTGGGTGAGAGAAAAATCTCTGTAAATTGACAACTTTGTAAAAAAAAATTTAAAAGTTGTTATTTACAGAGATATTTCTCACACCCAGCATGGGTATATGTAAAAATACACCCCAAAACACATTGCCCTACTTCTCCTGAGTACCACATGAGTGACACTTTTTTGCAGCCAAGATGCGCAAAGGGGCCCAAATTCCAATGAGTACCTTTAGGATTTCACAGGGCATTTTTACGCATTTGGATTCCAGACTTCTTCTCACGCATTAGGGGCCCCTAAAATGCCAGGGCAGTATAAATACCACACAAGTGACCCCATTTTAGAAAGAAGACACCCCAAGGTATTCCGTGAGGGGTATGGTGAGTTCATGTAAAATCTTCTATGAATTCGCCATGCCCCTCACGGAATACCTTGGGGTGTCTTCTTTCTAAAATGGGGTCACATGTGAGGTGTTTGTACTGCCTGGCATTTGAGGGTCTCCGCAATCATTACACGTATGGCCAGCATTAGGAGTTTCTGCGATTCTCCTTATATTGACCATACGGGTAATGAGATTTTTTTTTTCCGTTCAGCCTCTGGGCTGAAAGAAAAAATAAACGGCACAGATTTCCTCATTCGCATCGATCAATGTGGATGAAAAAATCTCTGCCCAAAAATGTGCAAAAAAAAGAGGGGAAAGGACATAGGAGTGCTTGTGAAGTAAGGCCCCATTCACACGTCCTCAAAAATGTCTGCATCTATTTCGCAACTCTGCGGAATAGATGCAGACCCATTCAGTGTGAATGGGGCCGGCGGTGATGTGGAGAGCACACTATGTGCTCTCCGCATCAGCATTTGCGGAGCTGCGGGCACGAACTTCCGGGTTTCGGCGCCGAAACATCCGGCCGCAGCTCCGCAAAAGATAGAGCATGTCCTATTCTTGTCCGCAATTGTGGACAAGAAAAGGCATTTTCTATATAGTTCTGGCAATGTGTGGATCTGCAAAACACATATGGACGTCTGAATGAGCCTTACAGGGGGTGATTAGTGACAGGGGGGGTAACAGGGGGGTGACAGGGGTGATCAGGGGTTAATTAGTGATGGGGGTGGGGGGGTCTGTGTGGTGATTGGTGCACTTACATATGTTTCCTCTGGTGGTCCCAAGCTAAATGGACCACCAGAGGAGCAGGCAGCAGGCATATCAGATGCTGTTAACAAAACTGCGTCTGATATGCGATTTTTTTTTAACTACTACAGCCTGCCAGCGCATGATCAGCACTGGCAGGTTGTAGTTAAACCTCCTCCCGACGTGATCCTGTGAGCGCGCGCGCGCTCACAGGAAATCTCGCCTCTCGCGAGATGACGCGCCAAAGCGTCAACAAGGAATAACTGGGCCTCCGCGATCACGCGTATCTGTGTGTGGGGGTCCAGAGGAGGTTAAGACAGAATGCAAAACAATATGGCCATTTAAGGGGTGTGGTAAGGTGCAAGGTGTCATATGTGATGGCAGGTACGTGTCACCGAGGTTGCTGGCCTCGGTGAGGTGAGAGCCGGGTTTTTGTCTGCAGCAGCTAGTGCTGTTTGACTTTGTTAAATAGCATGGCTGCAAAGCCGATCCGGGCCGGCTCTTACTGGGAGCAGCTAAAGAGTAGGGTGGGTGGCTGCTCCCCATGGTCCAGTCCATGTTTTGGGCTGGATATAAAACGCAGCCAGCAGCTGTGTCTGGGGGGTGTGATTATCCTGGAGCTGCTAACAGGGCTGGGAGTTCTCTGTCCAGGAGGAAAGAGCTCAGCAAGGAGGTATTTTGTTCCTGGCTACCTGAAGCTGGATTCTCCTGCGGCTGGGCCGACAGCGTGGTGCGAACCTGCACCTACACCTCCCAGGTGACTGAACCTGTGTTGGACTGTTTTTGTTTGGCTACGTTATTTCCGTTGTGTGTGAACTGTCACCAAGAGACTGTTTTTCATTTTGTGTGCAAGTGTGAATAAAACACTGTTTGTTGCACAATCTGGACTCCTTGTTTTGCCTCTAAACTGCACCCGCACCGCTGTCTACCAGAGCGACTCCCCACAGGGGTTAAAAAACTCACCCCCAACAACTTGATCGCGCAGCAGCAGCTTCTTCTATCTTCACTTAACAGGCCCTGCCGAAGGATCTGCGATGTGAGCAATGACGTCACCACTTTCTCCCACGTGGTTACTAGTGTTGGGCGCAAATATTCGAATTGCGAATTGTAACTTAATTTGCCACTTTTGCGAATATTTAGAATTAAGTATAGAACTATATATTTGTATTTTTTTAGAATATTCTAGATTTTTTTTCATCTGAACCCATGATCCCTCCCTGCTTCTTGCTTGTGGGCCAATGAGAAGGCTGCAATGTCTTTGTCTTTGAGTTTAGCAACATCCCTAGCAACCAATAGGAAAGTTGCTATATAAGAACCTCCCCAGCAGCCATTTTGTGCAGTTTTTTGCAGTTCTAAGAGAGACAGCAGTGTCATTGCTGTGCTCTGTGCTTTCCTGTGTCATTACATTAGATGGTTAGCTTATTTATATATCTATATATATATATTTATATATATATATTTATAATAAAGATAGGTAGTGGGAGATAGTCAGTGTAGATTAGATCGTGCTAAAATGTGAAGTTGCGTGTATTGCACCAAAATATTCACATAATTAATTGCCGATTTGCGCTATCGCGAATATATCGGGGCACTCTATCTGCATGTAAAGCTATTGTAATGTTCTGCCGTGCCAACCATTTTTTCCAGTCTCAGGAAACTTCTAGCAGCTTGAAAAATGTAGCAAAAGTAAACCACGCCTGTATTGCGCGCGCAATACGCGCATATTACATTGCCGATTTTCGCAATCAAGACCATATTCGCGAATTCTCGAATTTGCGAATAAATGATGACTATTCTACCAAATAATCGCTAAATATCGCAAATTTGAATATTGCCCCTGCCGTTAATGACTAGTGGTGCCGTCATTGCGCACATCGCAGGTCCTTTGGCAGGTCCTGTTTGGTGAAGATAGAAGAAGCTGCAGCACGATCAAGTGGATGAGGCGAGTTGTTTTTTATTATTTTTCTAACTCCTAAATGGCCATATTGTTTTGCATTCTGTCTTAACCCTTAGGCTACCAGCGGCGTACATGTATGGCGAAGAAATGTGGGACAGAATTCCTAGCGCAGTGCAGCTACGGCGTGCTGATCCGCGGCAGGGGTCCAGCAGTCAATAATAGCCGGACCCCGGCTGTATGCGCCGGCAGCGGTCAAATCACTGATGCATTAACCCCTGCACGGCCGCGATCAGCGCTGACCGCGGCACGTGCGGGATCCGGAAGGGTGCGGGGTGGCCAACGGGTCCCCGCACTGCTGTGACGGGGACCCGATGGCAGGGAAGGCAGCGCGAAGCCCTCCTTAGGCATGGTGGCTGCCTTCGGAGGGAGAGCCTGTAACAAACTAGCAAATAAAAAATAAATATGACAGTTACACTTAAGACCACGGAACAGAAGTCACCAGTGTTATAGACAAAACACAAAGGAAAAAAGAGACCCTATAGTGTGTAGCGAATGTATCGTACTATGCAACACAAATGGCTTAGGCCTCATGTACACAGCCGTTGTGCGGCCGTTTTGGGCATTGGAGACCTTAATTTGCGTTGCGGGCAACGTCCGTGCGGTGGCCAGGACGGATCGAGAACCATTCAATTTGAATGGGTCCGTGATCGATCCGCTCTGCAAAAAAAACCGCAGCTCCGGGTTGCGGACACATTAAAGTGAATTGGTCCGCATCCGTGTTGCAGGGACCACACTACCGGTGCCCGCATATTGCGGACTTGCTGTTTATTTTTTTGATGTAAATAGTTTCTGTTAGGCCTCTTTCACATTTCTGTGTCCATTTGATATCTGTGGAAAATCCTTCTGTGTTTAATCCATGAAGATGTCCGTGAAGAATCCGTGCTTGGTCCATAATATGTCCATTTTTTATCTCTCTGTGTGTCATCGCTATTAAAGTGAATGGATCCGCATCCGTGATGCGCAGAGCACACTACCGGTGCCCGCATATTGCGGACTTGCTATTTGCGGGCCGCAATACGGCCTCGACAGGGCAACGGCCGTGTGCACGAGGCCTTAAAGAGAGGAGTTTCCCAGAAGTATCACACAATAATCATCTACAGACGGAGACTATCACAGCCATTTCCCTATAGCAATATTCACCTAATAATTCGTATAAACATAGTATACGTACAATCCAACACTCAAGGATCCCGGTCTATCAGCGGTTTTAATACAAAACTGGGGGAGGGGATCTGTCTTTTAATTTTTTCATTATTACATAATTTTAGTAGGAAATAAATAAACTGTAAGTTTTTAAGTTAATAGTGTGTTACTTCGGGGTAACTCGTGGCCTTAGGCCATTTGTGTTAAACAGTGTTATAGATGGCACCATAGGTGGGGCCCCTGTTATAGATTTTGCATTAAGGCCCAGGAGCCTCTACGTACATCTCTGGCTGAAAACAATCACAATGCACACAGAACCCTGAATACAAACCAGAGCTGTAAAAAAGTGACAGTGATCCAGAACAATGTAACATCAAATAACACTGTGATATAATGTATAATAATGTAAGGGACACCTCCCGTATACTTACCAGCATGCACCCCGGATAGGGCATGAAATATCAGGGTGAGGGCGTAAATCTCCTCCATCCCGCGTGTGATATAACACACAAATAACAAAAATATACCAGAAAGAAAAGTGAAAGGAAACACAACTAAAGACACCGTGCACTGATTGGACAGTTGTTAATATTTTCTCCAATAGGAAAATTACTCTGCAGATGATCAGCAGTTACCGGGCAGAGTTAAAAAACGAGAGTGAAAACATGTGATGAGTCACAAATGAGGAACATTTACGACCCATTGACAGAGTTTTTAGAAGATATCCGCACATTCATGGGGTAAATTCCTGACACTTTTGCTTATGTACTTCAGGTCTGACCAGATGTTACAAATTATATTATGCCCTCAGGATAAAAAATGTTTGCCTGTGTAAATAAGACTGGGTCAGAGGTGTGAGCCTCTGGAGGGAAACAAGAATGTTCTCATCTACTGACAGCAAGCAGATATCCTGAAAATGTTTACAGAATGTCAGCCTTTATTCACATTTCTGTTTTCCATGGACATGTGCCATCTGTATGTTCCATGGACAGCACACATACCCACTGATGTTAAAGGGGTTTTCCCAAATTTTTGTACTGATGACCGATCCTCAGAAAAGGTCATCAGTATCTGATTGGTGGGGTCTGACACCCGGGACCCCCGCCGATCAGGTGTTTGAGAAGGCTCCTGTGAGCGCTGCGCCTGGTATCATTCACGTGAATGAGGCTGAGCTGTGCCTAGGCCACATGACTGATGAACGTGTCGTCACTTGGCCTAAGAAAACTGGGAGAAGGCCACTGCACTTCTGCAAGCGCCGCTGCCTTCTCAAACAGCTGATCGGAGGGGGTCTCGGGTGTTAGATTCCCACCGATCAGATACTGATGACCTATCATGAGGCGAGGTAATCAGTTTTAAAGACTAAAGTAGACATGCACTGTGTTCTGTCAGTGTTTCGTGGATCATTGGTAGGAGATGTTCTAGAAATTAATTTTCAGCTGAGCAGTGTCCATGAAATACGGATGACACACAGAGAGATAAAAATGGACATATTATGGACCAAGCGCGGATTCTTCACGGACATCTTCATGGAGCAAACACAGAAGGATTTTCCACAGATGGACACAGAAATGTGAATGAGGCCTAACAGAAACTATTTACATCAAAAATAACACCTCATAGATAATTAATATCCATATAAACCTTATTAATAAATCAGAGTAAAATAAAATTAATAGTAATCAAAAATTCATGGGTTGGCAGCAACCAGATACCCAAAGAGGACATCAGAGGGCGCTAACGTATCAGGTCATCAGAATCAGTAATGTAATTCAAAAAATTGTGTAATAAAAAACACTCTATAAAAAAACCAGTGGACTCCAATTAGAGTAGCCAATAATTATCATATAGTACCACACAGTAAGGGCTCATGCACATGAATGTATTTTCTTTCCGTGTCCATTCCGTTTTTTTTTTTGCGGACCGTATGCAGGACTATTCATTTCAATGGGTCTGCAAATAAACGGAAGTTACACCGTGTGCATTCCATTTCCGTATGTCAGTTTTTAACCGCAAAAAAATAGAACATGTACTATTATTGTCTGCATTACAGACAAGGATAGGACTGTTCTATTAGGGGACGGATGTTCCGTTCCGCAAAATGCGGAATGCACACGGACGTCATCCATATTTTTTGCGGACTGCAGAATACATACGGTCGTGTGCATGAGCCCTAATACAAAAGAAAAGAAAGATTAAATAGATTACCGACTGATATAGTAATAGTATAGTAGTAATATAGTAGTTGATATTGGTCAGTAATCTGTTTAATCTTTCTTTTCTTTTGTATTTCTGTGCGGCACTATGTGATACTTATTGGCTTCTCTAATTGTAATCCATTAATTTTTTATTACAGTGGTTTTTATTACACAGTTTTTTTTATTACATTACTGATTATAATGACCTGATATTTAGGCGCCCTCTGATGTCCTCTTTGGGTATCTGGTTGCTGCCAACCCCTGAATTTTTGATTACTATTAATTTTATTTTACTCTGATTTATTAATAAAGTTTATATGGATATTATCTATGAGGTGTTATTTTTTTGATGTAAATAGTTTCTGTTAGGCCTCATTCACATTTCTGTGTCCATTTGATATCTATGGAAAATCCTTCTGTGTTTGCTCCATGAAGATGTCCGTGAAGAATCCGTGCTTGGTCCATAATATGTCCATTTTTTATCTCTCTATGTGTCATCGCTATTAAAGTGAATGAGTCCACATCCGTGATGCGGGGAGCACACTACCGGTGCCTGCATATTGCGGACCTGCTATTTGCGGTCCGCAATACGGCCTCGGCCGGGCAACGGCCATGTGCATGAGGCCTTAATAAGTGGAGTTCCCTAGAAGTATCACACAATAATCATCTACAGACGGAGACTATCACAGCCATTTCCCTATAGCAATATTCACCTAATAATTCGTATAAACATAGTATACATACAATCCAACACTCAAGGATCCCGGTCTATCAGCAGTTTTGGTTTTGGGGGAGGGGGTATTTCTTTTAATTTTTTCATTATTGCATAATTTTACTAGGAAATAAAAAAAATTACGTTTTTAAGTTAATAGTGTTACTTCGGGGTAACTCGTGGCCTTAGGCCATTTGTGTTAAACAGTGTTATAGACGGCACCATAGGTGGGGCCCCTGTTATAGATTTTGCATTGGGGCCCAGGAGCCTCTACGTACATCTCTGGCTGAAAACAATCACAATGCACACAGAACCCTGAGTAGAAACCAGAGCTGTAAAAAAGTGACAGTGATCCAGAACAATGTAACATCAAATAACACTGTGATATAATGTATAATAATGTAAGGGACACCTCCCGTATACTTACCAGCATGCACCCCGGATAGGGCATGAAATATCAGGGTGAGAGCGTAAATCTCCTCCATCCCGTGTGTGATATAACACACAAATAACATAAATATACCAGAAAGAAAAGTGAAAGGAAACACAACTAAAGACACCATGCGCTGATTGGACAGTTGTTAATTTTTCCGCACTATATGATACTGATTGGCTACTCTAATTGGAGTCCATTTATTTTTTAATACAATGGTTTTTATTAAACAGTTTTTTGAATTACATGAATAATTATCATTTATAATGACCTGATATTTCAGCGCCCTCTGATGTCCTCTTTGGGTATCTGGTTGCTGCCAACCCTTGAATTTTTGATTACAATAATTTTATTTTACTTATTAATAAAGTTTATATGGATATTAATTATGTGTGAGGTGTTGTTTCTTTTGGTGTGATAATGTGGAATACGCACCGTTACGATATTGTTTGCTGCTGATATCTCGGTAGCTTTTTGAAGTTTTTTCTAACATAAACTGTTACAGTGTTAAACCTATTAAATTATGATTAAAGGGACTGTGTCATAAAAAATAAGCAAAGATTTTGAGGAATTAATTAAGTTTTATAAATCTTTTTCCACAAAATAATACTGTATGCCAATCTGCTCAGCTTCTCCTGCTGCAGATTAGATTGCACTGTCAATGTGAAACGATCCCTTTAAAGGGAATTTCTCACCAGGATCTTGGGATGTTATCTGCAGTAATACATGAGTAGTACTGCAGATAAGGTGTAGAGAGCACTATTTTCTTTACCAACTGCCCCCCCCCCCCAGTACCCTCACTGTTAGGGTTTAAAGGGGTTGTCCGGGCTTTTACTATTGATGACTTATCCTCAGGATAGGTCATCTGTAGTGCTCTGGAGCATGGGGTACTGTGAAGTCTGGGAATTTGTGGACATTTGCCCTTGTTTCTCCTATGCAAAGTTATAAACATCTTACTTTATTTCACTGGAAAGGGTTAATGTGCACTGTTTAATACTGTGTAACTGCATTTTATATGTTGTAATATATATCCTGTTCATTATCACTGTATTTACATGGCTTTGTGGAAAGGGTTAATAAATACTGAGAGACTATTAGGACTTTGAATGAGAAGCAGGTAATTTTCCACAGCTGCCATAGGGTTTAAAGAAGAACCTGTTTTGGAGGGAAAAAGCCAGACTTGTTACCTTCCTTTTAAGGCAACCATTATGCTTTTCTAATTCAATCAACATGAGAGTCTGATTTAAGTTGCCCTGTCCTCATTAACACTTTGCCTGAGCTAACAAGAAGATCACTGAAATGATGTTAGCGGGTAGAGATTGGCGAAGTTCTCAAAGATTCGATACATGTACTTCGCCGAATTTTACAAAGAAATTTGCAAGAATTTAGAACAGGATCTTCAATCAAGATGGCCATGGCGGACTTGTGGTGTGCAAAGGGATAAGGGGAGTATGATTTTTTTTTTTGCGCCATTTTAGTGAAAAATTTTTAGTTACCGCGACGCACAAGGAAATTCAGCTTCGCAGCAAATTGAATTTTCCTTGAAATTCAGATTTAAGTTTACTTCGTGAACTTCGATTCGCTCAACACTATTAGCAGGCCATTTTGTGGCAGGGCTGAAATGTAGTAGAAATGGGATTTTTTGGTTTTCATGGCAAAGAATGACTTCGCAAATCATATGATCATATTTCATAATGAGCTAGAGTTAATGCAAACTGACACCATAAAAACTGAAGTAGAAAATGTTGGGGAAACAAAAATGTGAGTTACAAAAAATAGAAGAGGTAGGGCACACACCAGATAATGGGTCACAAGGTAGTTGAATTTATTCGTATAAAATATATAAAATCTGTGAAGACTGGTTAAAGTGCCATGTGCTAATAACCAAAAATATAATAATTATAACAGTGTATTACTGTAGCAAATATAATGAATATAACAGTGTATTACTGTAGCAGATGTGAATATAACAAACAAATGTATAGTGCAAATGTACAAAAGATAAATAATAATAAAAGTGTCCTCGTGCCTTTTTGAACCAGCAGGATCTCTCCCAAATTAAAAGATCGACTCCAGTCAGCCAAGGAGGGAATAAATGTCTCTATATTACTATGCAAATTAATCGTCCACCTGTATTCGAATCTGAGCGGCGTCCCGCTCCAACAAGTACAGCGGCGTCCCGCTGAGTAGGCTATCGCAAGTGGAGAAAGTGCGGTCTTACCAGTAGTGATGAGCGGCAGGTGCCATATTCGATTTCGACGAAATTCGCGAATATTCGTATGAATATTCGTTTCATATTCGTCGAAATCGAATATTCGTCATTTTTCTAGTTATCGCGATTAACATGCGATTTAAATAATCGCATATTGCGATTTTAACTTAAGGCTACTTTCCTATTGGTTTCATATCTAGAATTAGCGAGGATGACGAATATGACGAATGTATTCGTCATATTCCTCAAAACGAAGATAACGAAGTATTCTACATCTTCGTTTTAGCAACCTATTCGTCAACTTCGCTAATTCTAGCAATCAAATAGGAAGGTTGACTATAGAGACAGCTGTGTTTAATTCACTATGCGATTTTTTTTTTTTTTTAATAAATAGAATAATAATAATATAATATAATATAATAATTTTATTAAGTAATATAATTATTGTATTAAAAAAAAATCGCATAGCGAATTTAACACAGCTGTCTGGTAAGTCAACCTTCCTATTTGATTGCTAGAATTAGCGAATAGCGAAGTTGACGTAATAGGTTGCTAAAACGAAGATGGAGAATACTTGCTATCTTCGTTTTGAGGAATATGACGAATACATTCGTCATATTCGCTATTCGCTAATTCTACCAAGCCAACCATAACTTCCGTGCTCATGGAGCGTCCCCATCACCATGGGAACGTCTCCATATACTAAAATGTACTGTCGGATTTGAGGAATTACGTTGAAATCGCAATGCGATTAATTCAAGTTATATTAATCGCATTGCGATTTCAACTTAGAGCTGGGTTTATAATGGGTCAGCTTGGTAGAATTAACGAGTTAACGAATATGGAATATAGCAGCAGTGCTAAGTTGAAATCACAATGCGATTAATTTAACTTAAAGTATTCGCATTGCGATTTCAACTTAGCACTGCTAGTGCATAGCTATATTCCATATTCGTTAACCCTTGGCATACTTCCTTCACAAGCGTCCTCGTCACCATGGGAACGCTTGGTGGTTAGAATATACCATCGGATCTGAGTTAGATCGTGAAAACTCAAATCCGATGGTATATTCTAACACAGAGGCGTTCCCATGGTGATGGGGACGCTGAGTTAGAGTATACCAACACGCGCATACATACCGGCTCCCTGCTGCCTGGAGGCACCTGTCCTCTGACAGGGCACTGTGATCTGCACTATTAACCCCTCAGATGCCGCACCTGAGGGGTTAATAGTGCGGATCACAGCACCCTGTCAGAGGTCGGGTGCCGCCGGGCAGCAGTGCGCTCCCCCACTATTAAAATCATTAATGGGCAGTGCGCCCTAATTCCCCCTCACCAGTATTACAAACAATATTTGGTGGCCAGTGCCGATCCCCCTATTAAACATCATTGGTGGCCAGTGTGCGCCGACAATCCCTCCCCCGTATTAATTATCGCTGGTCAGTACGCACTCAATCCCCTCCCTCCCCAGTAAAAAATCATTGCTGGCAGTGCGCCCTCCCTCTCCCCCCCTCCCATCATTGGTGGCAGCGGCAGCTCCGATCAGAGTCCCAGCAGTGTAATGCTGGGGCTCCGATCGGTTACCATGGCAGCCAGGACGCTACTGCAGTCCTGGCTGCCATGGTTAGTTAGTCAGCATTGTACTTACCTGCGCTGGGCCGCCGGGCGCTCCTTCCCCTCAAATGGCGTCGTGGTGCGGTGAAGCCGTTAGTAGTTCCGCTATGTCAGGTGCCGTACAACACGCATATTGAACTGGCAGTGTAGAGGACCAAAAAACTTCTCCAAAGTCTCCAGGATATTGTCAGTGGACTAACTGGGTATCGGGGGTCAGCAACCAGACGCGTTTCGGGGTGTGCAAATAAAACCCCTTCCTCAATGGTTAAAACTTGGGAGAGATCCTGCTGGTTCAAAAAGGCACGAGGACACTTTTATTATTATTTATCTTTTGTACATTTGCACTATACATTTGTTTGTTATATTCATATCTGCTACAGTAATACACTGTTATAATTATTATATTTTTTGGTTATTAGCACATGGCACTTTAACCAGTCTTCACAGATTTTATATATTTTATACGAATAAATTCAACTACCTTGTGACCCATTATCTGGTGTGTGCCCTACCTCTTCTATTTTTTGCAATTCTTTTACGATTTGGTGAGACCGTCAGGTACGGAGCACCACTTATAGTGCTTGTATCCCCTTGTGCGACATTCTACCTATTTTAGTAAAAATGTGAGTTAGTCTCCAAATTTGTTGCCACAATTTTACAGTTTGCAGTTGATCATGACGAGCACCTGCAGGAAGTAGCAGCACGTGGTGGATACCACTAACCTATATCTTATACACAGCTGTTAAATATGTCCGTTCTCAACTGCATAATGAGACTGGAGAATGCCGCCTAATCAGATTAATGCCCTCCGGCACTTCCTTATATGATGTCCATGGGCCATAACGGCAAATACACATAAGCAGTGTCGGACTGGGGTACTTAGGGCCCATCAGTGTAACAGATTCTGGGGGCTCCTGCACACAAAATTTTTTTTTTTCCATGTATGTACCTTTCCCTTATCACACAGTGAGAGGTTTGGTGGTAAAAAACAGGTATTTCCTCTCAGACTGTGCTGCTGGGTTGATTGTAGCCAGGTGAGGGCAAATACTGGACCGGATTTTAGGTGCCGGTCCGGGTTTTTGGTTAATACCTAGCTGCCTTTAAAAGACAGCTGGGTTTATGCAAAGCTCTCTCTTTGTGTGTTTGGGACCTGAGCCCTGTGCTGGGCTGAAAAGCTGAGACGTGTGTGTCAGGAGGGCAGGCCATCTAAAGGCTGCCAGTGGACTTTTTGTGTTGCCGAGCATTCAGCCAGGTGTGAACTGACACCTAGGATCCCAGGTGAACTTTGTTTCTGTTTTGCCGTGCAAGATGAAGCACCAACATTGTTTTGTTTTCTGCGTGTGAACAAGCACCAAGCCTGAAAAATGACTGTTGTGCCTAAAGTATGAATAAACACTGCAGATTGATTTACAATGTGTTTTTGCCTCTTTACTGCACTTGTCTACCAGAGCGAGTCCCCACACCCTTTACTTTAATGGGGCAGTAAAAAAAATTGACTCTGTGAGCATTCTGTGTCTGTATGTCCGCATGGCCGTTCTGCAAAATGATAGAACATGTCATATTATTGTCCACCTTACAGACGGGGATAGGACGGTTCTATTAGAGGCCGGCTGTTCTGTTCCGCATAATGTGGACTGCACACACCTGGTATCCATGTTTTACGGATCCGCAATTTGCGGACTGCAAAACATCCAACGGTCGTGTTCATGAGCCCTTACAGTGATAACAGAAATATTAAAGATGAAGTATGATGGCAGACACTCACAGCAAAATGCACAGACATACGAGTGGCAGAATTTACACATCTATGGATATTCTTCACATAAAGGGTTTCTGTCACCAGAATTAACCCTAATAAACTGTCTGACATTAGCGATTTGCTAATGTCAGCAGAATGGGCCCCGAATCAAACTGCCACTGCCCCAAACCTCGGTACCAGCAGCAATTGTGGTGCCCCCGCTCCGATCGGTGGCGGCAGGGCATCGGAGCACATAGGTCCCTGCCCCACCGCCTGTCACCACCATAGGCTTCACCATTGAGGCCTATGTGGTAGTAAAAGCCCATCGCAGGCGTGTGCGATGACGTCATCATGCTTCATAACGTTATATGCCGGGGAACAGGGTTTTGCTGTACGCGCGGGCACATTACTTCACGGGGGCAGTGTGGGGGCAAATTACTTTATGGGGGGAAGTGTGGGAGAACATTACTTCACGGGGGCAGTGTGGGGGCAAATTATTTAATGGGGTGCAGTGTGGGGGCAAATTACTTAATGGGCTGCAGTGGGGTCAAATTACTTAATGGGGTGCCGTGTGGGGGCACATTACTTAATGGGGGGCAGTGTGGGGGCACATTACTTAATGGGGTGCAGAGTGGGGGCGCATTACTTAATAGGGTGCAGTATGGGGGCACATTACTTAATTGGGTGCAGTGTGGGGGCACATTACTTCACGGGGCAGTTTGGGGGCACATCATTTAATGGGGAGCAGTGTGGGGGGCAGTAATACTAATTAGGGCATTCTAGAAGGGAATTACTATTGGTGGGACTATAAGGAGCACTATTACTATTGGGGGGGGGGGTCTATCTGTATGGCAGTTATTTTTATAGTATTTGGGGGTATTGGGGAGCACAGCGAGCAGCAGAACACTGTGGGGACTTTAGGTTGGGTGATAATAACAGAAAAGTGAGGAAGCTAAGATGTCTGTGTCATACTCTGCAGAGACGAGGCGGCTGAGAGAAGTTATTTGGACCAAATGGAGAACATAATGACAGAGAAGATCTACATCAAAGGAGATGTCACCTGGGAGACCCTGGATGTGACAGGTATGTGCTGTTGTATAGCAGTGTGTGGGGGGGACTTAGAGAATTGGGCCATATTCATTGGGGCTTGTGCCCAGATGTTTTTCAACCCTAGCAACGCCCCTGCTAATTAGCCTCTAGGAGCAGGGGGTCGTTGCTCCTGCTCCTAGAGGCTCTGTTCTCCCACCTCTGGCCACTCCCTGCTATACTAGATTGAAAGAGCGAGGCAGCGTTCACCTCCTCCTGTCGGCCCTGTGCGCTGGGGAAATCTCGCGCCGTTAAGTATTCAGTGCAGGAGAGGTGAGGAAGCTGGCAGTCATCGAGCGTCCTTCCCTTACCGCGCCTGCGCCTAATACTAAGCAGCGCAAGATTTCCCAACTGTACAGGGCCGGAAGGAGGAGGTGAATGCTTCCTGACACTGTCAATCAACTGTAGCAGGGAGTGGCCAGAGGTGGGAGAACGGAGCCTCTAAGAGCAGCAGCAACGCCCCCCCTGCTCCTAGAGGCTAATTAGCATATTACCAAAGTACGAATTGTTCAGTAACGGGGGGTTGAATAATTATAAAAATAGCAGAGTTGGATTCTGCTGACATCAACACATCGCTAATATCAGACAGTTTAATATGGTTAATTCTGGTGACAGAAACCCTTTAAGTCAGTCAGAAACAAGACACATGCAGCGCACACCAATCACTCATTGGACAGATGTGGGACACAAGACACTTATACTGAATAGCACCCGACCGTCATAGGAAGGGTGCTGCGGGACTGATGGTCCCCCTAACCCTTGTTCCCCCTCCCTTGCGGTTTCCCTGCTTTAGGAGTTGAGCTCCTTTTTATATCCCCCCAGTTATGTATCCCTGTATGTGCTTTACTTGTGGAGGCAAAGAAGGGGGTAATAAAAGTGATAGGAGGAGCACGGGTGGACGGATATGGAGGGGAGGGACTAGTGGGGAGGGGTATATAATTCCCGTTCCCGCTCTTGCTCTCCCTCTTACGGAGACAGCGAGCTTGGCCCTCCCTCCCTGTTGGGTTTCAAAAATAAATAAATAAATAAATAAATAAAAGAGAAATGTCATTTTACTTACTGTTATTTGTTGGTCATGCTTGTTTCTTTTGTTCTTTGAGGTCCTGACATGTGCTGGTGTTACGAAGTCACAGCTGGCGGTTTTCAGAACAGCGGAGTTGGTGGAGCTCTTACTGGCGTACGTGCACCCTGGGAGCCCGGGGGTTCGCATACCGCTTAAAATAAAGTGAAAAGGAGGACCCGTGTTCTACCGCATGTTTTTGCTGTGGCCGATCTTCACCCAGTAAAGATTTGTTTAAGAGAAAAATTTGTGGTCTGGATTTTTTGTTCATTGTAGACAAAAGGTAAGAAGGTTTAGAGGTTTAAGAGCAAAAAGGAGCTCCAGGAGCTGCCCCCCCCCCTTATATGGGTTTGTTAATCTCCTGAATACCAGCAGTCATGGCTCACATGCCACTGATGCATATGTCACATGTAGCACACTTAAAGGGGTTGTCTCTCACTTCAGCAATTGGCATTTATCATGTAGAGAAAGTTAATACAAGACACTTACCAATGTACTGTGATTGTCCATATTGTCTATTTTCCATCACATTATACACAGCACGCAGAGCTGGCATCAGCACCCGTACTAAAGTTTTTAGCGTACTAAAATTTGCTGTGGAGCCCAGTCAGTACTAGCTACATCACTGTACAGCTCCTTCTCTCCTTCAGGCCCGACCCAGCAGTGACGTCATGACGTGTGTCTCACTGCTGCAGCGAGCCTGAGAAGGAGATCAGAGAGCTGCGGTTAGTGAATGACAGGACCGCCGGCTCCCCTGTGCTCCAGTAATGCAAGGTATGTGAGGGGGCCACTGGGGGGTCATTACACTGTAAGGGCCCCTTACACAGTATAATGACCCACATACAATATACTGACTCCCAATGCCCCCTCCATACATTATAACCCCCCCTGAAAGGGGGGCGACTGGGGGTCATTATTCTGAATGAAGGGGAAATGTGGGGTCATTATACTGTGTGGGGGGGGGGGGCACTGGGGGTCATTATACTGTGTGAAGGGCCAATAGTGGTCATTATACTGTATGGGGCCACTGGGGGTCATTATATGGTATGAAAGCTACAGAGGACATGTAAATGTAAAAATAATGCCTCAAGGGGGCCCACTAGGATTTATCGCCCAAGGGCCCACATTAACCTGGAGCCGGCCCTGACAGCACGTGTCCGTGGTTATTACCACCATGTAATCCAGCAGCGGTGGCCGTGCTTGCACACTATAGATAAAGGTGTTGGCCTATGCGCACTTCCAGCCTTTCCCTATAGTGTGTAAGCACGGCCACCGCTGCTGGATTACACTAGTAATAACCACGGATACGTGCTGTGTATAATGTGATGGAAAGGAGGCAATATGGAGAATCACAATACATTAGTAAGTGCCTTGTATTAACTGCATGATAAATGCCATTTACTGAAGTGAGAGGACCCCTTTAACCCCTTTAAGCATAAAATTTACCAAATCGTAACCTCCTCAGATTGCACATAATCTATAATTAAAGCGGTTGTCCTACCATAATGACCTATCGCCTGTCTACAGGAGAGGTGATGAATATCAGGTTGGTCAAATCTGACTGCTGGAACACCCACTGATCATGAAAGAAGGGGTCCTGAGAGATTCAATTCCATTACCGCCAATCTATGGACACAAGGGTCTTAAGACCACGTTCCCTTGATCATGGGGGTCCCACCAGTCAGACCCCCATCAATCAGACACTTATCACCTGTCGTGTCGTAGCTGTTTCACATTTTCATATTCCATATCTTTAAAGGTTTTCTTTGGGTGTAAAAAATATATATAAAATAAAAACTTAAAATCTAACCCAAAATATATGTCAAACTAAAATAGAAATGCTCGCCTGTTAAAGGACCTGTGTCCACATTTCTAGTTATCCTCTATCCACAGGATCGGGGATAACTAAGTGATCTGTGGGGGTCTGAACGCTGGAGCCCCCACTTATCCCCGAGTATATGCCCGGCCTCTCCATCCATTCTCTTTGGGGTCGCTGGAGATGGCGCAGCACATCGCTGGCTATTTTTCAGTGGTCCCAAAGAGAATAAATAGAGCAGCAGGGCATATGTGTGGCCCATCACACCATCAAAAAGGGGTAACAGGACCCGCAATTTGAATCAATGGGGGTGCAGAATCGGACCCCACTAATCATATAGTTATGTCCTATGGTGTGGAGAGGATAACTTGAAAACCTGGACAACCCCTTTAAATTCTCCACCACTCCACCACCAGTATCTCTTTACTTGACAGCAGTGATGCCTGCAAATTACGGAATATCATCATTGCCGCCATGTAAACCATACGTGTCAGTACTGGAGAATGTGACGCACTGTGCAGAAATTTTCGGGCATAAGTCCAACCCTTTTTGCAGGTCACAACTAGTGATAAGCGATCATGCTCTGCCGAGTACTGGTTCGTCTCGAGCATCGCTATGCTCGGCAGATCCGACCACTCGGCCGAGTACCACATGTGTTCAAGAGCAATGCTCGAGTCTCCTCCCCGCACATTTGGCGCTTTCTAAGCAGCCAATAAACGTGCAGGTAAGTATTACCATCACTGTAATGCCATTAGACATGTTTTCTACTGGCATTACAGTGATTGGCTGGCCGGAACACGTCGTCGGGTGCTATATAGCACCCGGTCACGCGGGTTCGGCTCATTGCGAGTCAGGGAGAGCTGCTGTTAGGAAGGGACAGAAAGTGTAGGGCGAATTTGATCACAAATTACTCATTTTAAAGATGTTTCAAAGAACCAAAAGTCATTTTAAGGACTATTGTTAGAGGTGGCAGCAAAATTTATTTTGGGGGAATTATTTTTTTGTGTCAGGGTGACCGTTAGTGACATTCATTTTCTGTATTCTACAAACTCTGCTTGCTGTGAGCAGTGGATTGCAGCAAATAATGCTTCCACTGGGTTAAGCACCACCCTGTCTTCCACCAAGTCCAGTCTCGGTAGCCAACAGTCTGGTCAACAACACAATCCTCACCCTGATCATCCTTCCTCCCACCATGTAGAGTCTGGCCAAACAAGCGATCTGGTACTCGGATGTTCCGAGGAGCTATTTTCACCCCCATCACTTAATTTGGCCATCTCTCCAAGCACTCTTGAAGAGGGACATGAGATCTTGTGCCCTGATACTCAACCTCTAGAGCAGGGATCAGCAACCTCTGGCACTCCAGCTGTTGTGAAACTACAACTCCCAGCATGCTCCATTCACTTTTTTGGGAGTTGTGAGAACAGCCAAGCAACTGTACATGCTGGGAACCGTAGTTTCACCACAGCTGGAGTGCCGAAGGTTGCTGACCCCTGCTCTAGAGCCTTCACACTCACAAGATGATGTGTTTAAGGAGGTGGATGATGACGAGACACAGTTGCCATCAAGTCAACCACAATTACTGTCTGCAGAGGTTGATGAAGAGGATGATATACCATTGTCAATCACTGAAGTTGTGTTGGGATCAGCAAATGAGGAGGATGATCGCAGTGGGGAAGTTGAAGAGGACTTGGTGGACGATGAGGTCACTGACCCAACATGGGAAGGCGGAAACGCGAGCGAGGACAGCAGTCTTAATGGGGGAGCGATCTGCACCACCACAACAGGCTGGAAGAGGCAGTGGGGTGGCAACAGGGAGAAGGCAAGCCACGTCAAACAGGCCCGCAAGTGTTCCACGGAGCACCCCCTTGCGGAAATCTCCCTGGCCAAGGGGTAGGTGTTCCGCGGTATGGCGTTTTTTTCCGGAAAGTGCAGACAACAAAATAATAGTAGTTTTCAACCTGTGCCACACCAAAATGAGCCGAGGTGTGAACAGTAGCAACCTTACCACCACCAGCATGATCCGCCACATGGCAGCCAAGCACCGCAATAAGTGGGAGGAAGGCCTGGGTCCACAATCTGTGTCCGCGGGTCACACCACTGCCTCCTCTTCCCCTATGCAAGCACCATCAGTGACCACATTCATTCCCTGTCCCAGCGCAGCGTCCAAATGTCATTACCCCAGGCATTTGAATGCAAGCGCAAATACCCAGCCACCCACCCACAGGCCATGGCACTAACCGCCCAACTTTGTAAGTTACTGGCGGTTGAAATGTTGCCATTTAGGCTTGTGGACACTGAGGCCTTTTGCGGCCTGATGTCGGCGGCCGTCCCTCGGTACTCAGTCCCCAGCCGCCACCATTTTTCCCGGTGTGCCGTCCCTGCTTTACACCAGCATGTGTCTTCTAACATCACCCGTGCCCTGACCAACGCTGTTACTGCTAAGGTCCACCTAACCACTGACACATGGACAAGTGCTTATGGCCAGGGACTCTACATTTCCCTGACAGCACACTGGGTAAACGTAGTGGAGGCTGGGAGCAACTTGTACCCTGGGATGGCACAGGTGCTACCGACGCCCAGGATTGCGGGCCCTACTTCCATCAGGGTTACCGCCAGCACCTATGCAAGTAGCTCCTTCTCCTTCACTTCCACCTCAGAATTCTCTGCGTGCAGCACCAGTCAGCCATCAGCTGGTAGCTGGAAGTAGTGTAGCACTGCTGTGGGGATGCGTCAACAGGCCGTGCTGAAGATGATATGCTTGGGGATAAACAGCACACCGCTGCAGAGCTGTGGCAGGGGATAAGAGACCAGACTGAGCTGTGGCTCTCGCCACTCAACCTGCAACCAGGCATGGTTGTGTGTGATAATGGGCGTAACTTGGTGGCGGCTTTGGAGCTCGGCAAGCTCACACACATCCCATGCCTAGCCCACGTCTTTAACTTAGTGGTTCAGCGGTTTCTGAAAACCTACCCCAATTTGCCCGAGCTACTGGCGAAGGTGCGCCGCGTGTGTGCACATTTCAGCAAGTCATCAACAGCTTCATCCGGTCTGTTTACGCTGCAGCAGCGCTTGAAATTGACAGCTCACCGGCATGTTGGCCAGGCTTTCTGAGCAGCAAAAGGCAGTAATGGAATACCAGCTGCAGCACGATCATCGCCTTTTCAGTCAGCTTCCGCTCTTCACAAGCGAGGAGTGGGCATGGATGTCTGACCTCTGTGAGGTGTTAAGAAACTTTGAGGAATCGACACAGATGGTGAGCGGCGATAACGCTTTTGTCAGTGTAACCATCCCACTTCTGTGTCTACTCAAACGCTCGCTGCTCACAATTAAGGCTGACGCTGTTCGTAGGGAAGAGTTGGAAATGGGGGAAGAAAACATGACCCTGGGTGATAGCCAGAACACCCTCAGTTTGTCTTCTCAGCGCGTATTGGAGGAGGAGGAGGAGCAGGGGAAGGTTGCCTCCACTACACAGGGTGGAACTTTAATTCCATCTGTTCAGCGCAGATGGACAGAAGAGGAGGAAGAGGATTAGGAAATGGACAGTCATCCTCCTGATGACGACAGCGAAGTCTTGCCCACTGGTACTCTGGCACACATGGCTGACTTCATGTTAGGCTGCCTTTCCTGTGACCCTGTGTTATACGCATTTTAGATAACAGGGATTACTGGGTGTTCACCCTTCTGGACCCCCGCTACAAAGAGAACTTCTCATCTCTCATTCTCTCACCAGAAGTTCCTTGTTGACAGATTGCTGCAAAAATTTCCATCTGACAGCGCTGGCAGCAGAGTCCGTACTTCCTTGGACAACCGAGGTGGGGAGACAAGGGGAACACACAGCACTTCCAGCAAAGGCAGGGCAACACTCTCCAAGGCCTGGGACAGTTTTATGACACCCCGCCAGCACCCTCAACATGATGCACGTCCTGGTGTCACAAGGAGGGAAAAGTTTTGGAAGATGGAGTACGTAGCAGACCGTGTCAGCGTCCTCAGTGATCCATCTGTGCCTTACAACTACTGCGTGTCCAAGATGGACACGTGGCACAAACTGGCGCTCTACGCCTTGGAGGTGCTGACCTGCCCTGCCGCCAGCATTTTGTCTGAGCAGGTATTTAGTGCTGCTGGTGGCATTATAACAGATAAGCGTATCTGGCTGTCAACTGTAAATGCAGGTTGACTCTTATAAAAATGAACAAGGCCTGCATTGCCCCTGACTTCTCCACTCCACCAGAGGAAAGCCACGACTGAACATAAAGGCACTTTAAATGTGTTGTTTAGAATGTACTGAATACTCTGTATTCCCATGCACCCCTTCCGCCACAAAAAAGGGTATATGATTGAATCTTCCTTTTCTCATCCTCCTCCTCCTCGTCCATCATATCTACATGCTTAATTGTCGCATATAATGCCATCGCGTATATGCCTTCTCATACAATTTTTCGGATGGTCAGCTCACCCGCAGGCCCTCGCATAAATAATGTTTTCGATGGTCAGCTCACCCGCAGGCCCTCGCATATAATTTTTCGGATGGTCAGCTCACCAGCAGGCCCTCGCATATAATTTTTCGGATGGTCAGCTCACCCGCAAACCCTCACCCATGATGTTTTAGATGGTCAGCTCAGCTGAAGACCTTCACCCCTAATGTTTTAGTGGGTCACCAGCAGACCATCAATCATACTTTACCTCTCCTGTATAACGTTTCCTCATCCTAAATATGTATGACATTCCCTGTAATTTTTTTGTACTCGTTCCAATGACAGGCTCTCTTAAGAATCCTGTATTGTTATTTATCGTCACTACCTCCCTGAGTCGGTACTGGGAAATTTGCGCACCCCCGCCTGCCTTTCTTGGAAGTGGTAGCCATGGCCATCCCTCAGCCTCTCTCTCCGGAAGGGAACCCTGATTCCCCATTACCCGTGGTCACCATGGTAGGCGCAAAAAAGAACATCGAAAATTGATAGAGCAGACATTCGAATAGATCGTCAACATCACGGGGACGTGCGATCAGCTTAGAAGTTATCTAGAGTTAACAAAGCAGCAGCAGGCCCTGACCTACAATTTTTTACACAGTTAGCTCAACGTCCGTTCCTCTTCCAAGTTCATTATCATTAGATGATAGTCTGGTCAACACAATCGTAATCACGGGGGTCACGTAACTAATTAGCACGGAGGACTGACTTTGGTTATCGGAATGAACCATACAAATCGACTCGATCCACATGCTCAAAACGGCCATGCACCACCACCCACAGAATCGCGAAATAGGTATCAATCTGTCAATCCTTTCCGTGTCCGGGCCGGGTGAGGCTTCCCGTGCGTAGTCAAATTAAGCCGCAGGCTCCACTCCTGGTGGTGCCCTTCCATCAATTAGTTTAAGTTTCAGCTTTGCAACCATACTCCCTCGAAACCCAAAGACTTTAGTTTCCCAGAAAATGCTCGGTGGGAAATGGGAATAACGCTGCCTGGGATCGTCTTCGAACCTCCAACTTAAGCTGTTGATTAATGAAAACGTTTGTGGCAACAAAGGTTTCGGCTGTGGTTCGGCTTGCGCTGGTACAAGAATTTCACCTCTACAGGTACAATACGGATGCCACCGGCCGTTCCTCTTCCAATGAGTTCAGTTTGATCTCCAAGAGTCCGGTCAACACAATCGAAACCACCGGCCGTCCCTCTTAGTCATGACCCCAGTTCCGAAAATCACGAAAATTTTGGTGTGAACTTGCTCTTTATATAAAAGTAAATATACAGGAAGGAAAGTTTCCTAACAATTTTTTTTATCTAAAATCGCTTTTATCTTCGGTTTTGTGAGTTTTATGGTCAGTCTGTAAAAGTGGCGTACAACTCGGGCAACATCGCTACAGCAGCGACATTGTAGTCCAAGATGCATCCAGACATCCTCCCCATGCTGTCCCCGACCCATTTCGGTGGTGTTTCCATCAATTTCTGACCTTTTCCTATGAACCAGGCACCCTCCCCTCTTCAGAGCAGGGGGTGCCTGGTTTAATGCTCGGGTCCTCCCATTGATTCTATAGGGCTCGGGTGCTCGATCATCACTAGTCACAACCTTTAACAAAGCCCAAGCAAAGGTGCTAGAGGAGCAACGTGAGCAAACAAACAGAGGGTCGTAACTGAAGCAGAGACATTAGGGTCACCTGAGGCAGGGTAATAGTGGTGATCCTGGAGCAGAGGTATTAGGGGAGAAGCAACTGGAGAGAAGCAACTGGAGAAGCAGCAACATTAGGGGTGCATTTAGAGTGGGGATATTGGGGGGGCATCTGGAGCTGTGGCACTAAAGTAGAGGCATTGTGGGTACCTAGGGCAGAGTCCCCTCAATGCTACTCTGAACTCTGCAGAGAGCAGCACACATACACAGATATGAGTCTACTATAAACTAATCCCCTATTTCCTCCTTAAAGTCTCCTACAGCTCACTACTGTCACACACCTGAGAAATCAGCCGAGCACCGCAGAGGAGTCCTTCTCTCCAGAAGCCACAGTTTCCTGACAGCAGGGAGGGCAGGAGGATGGCCAGATATGTTCCTAGTGGCTAAAATGATTATCTCTCCTGAGAAACAAGAGAAATAATTATTCCCTTACGTCCTACCAGCAGCACAGATGGGGTTAACCACCCCCCGTGGACTGGCAGGACCGGCGGAATGTTTAATCAGCCCAGGACTAATAACTCAATTAAACAATTAAGTATCTCCTTAATAGGAGGAAGTCAACCCCCAGCCCACTGTGTTTTTTTCTGTCCTCCTGGACAGGTGGACTAGGCGGTTTGTTCCCCCCTTTCTTATGGAAAGTGCGGGGAGCCTTTTTTTCGTTTGTCAGTTTGGCCGGCAGCTTATTTGCTGCCAGCCCCGCGCAGTTGCGCCTGGCTGGGGTATTTTGGCGGCGTCCTTGGCCAGGATTCCCGGTCCTTGTGCGCCGCCATCTTCCAGAGGTGACGCGGGGACTCTCCTTTTGCATCACCTCCGGGTAATCCGGCCGTGATTTTTTCACGGGCACGATTTTTTTCATAGATGCAATTTTTTTATGCATCTTCCTGTGGAGGATTTACTGGGGGAAGGGAGGATTGGCTATCCCTCCCTTTCCCCTATTTTGGGAGGCTGTGTGCTCCAGTTCAGTCTCTGGCTACATATTCTTTTTCAGCTAGATCCCAGAGTTTTAAAATTGGTGTTGTTCCACTTGTGGTGTTTTTTTCCTCAGCTGCCTCCGGTCTGTTTTTCTTCCTTTCCTGCGTAGTTAGGTGGTTTACAAATGTTTAATTTGTCCATCTTTTTTTCCCGCAGTGATGTCTTCTCCGCGGGATTCAGAAGGCAGGAAAGTGGACTCCAAGAGGAAGCATCTATGCTGCTACCATTGCAGCAGTCAACGGTTATTGTAAGCTGATCATACCTGCACTCGTGAGATTGCAGAAGCTAGACTGGGCTAAGACCAGCTTGGGAGACCGGTTGGGAATCCCTGGGTCTGTTGACTTAACCTACACCAGGTGTTACAGCTGCCGTTAGAGGTTTCTGACCTCTAGTGAACCTACGATGCAGGATATGTATCAATGGCACTATTAAAGGAGTCATAGGCCTGCTGGATGGAAAGGCTTCCTATTCGTGCCCAGGCCCCTATGGAGACCTCTGTCCCGGTAGAGAGACCTTCTTGGTCTCCTTAGTTTATTCCTCCTCGGATGAGGAGGAGCTGACTTTGTGTTTTCTCCCCTGGAAAGACACAGAAGTTGCTCAAGTCCATCAGGTCAGGGGACCATGATGTTGACTGTGGGGAGCCTCCCGTTCCCGCTACTCGGGCACATCGTGTCTTCAGAGCGGATGAGACCCTCCTCTCTATCATGATATAGAGTGGAAAAACCTGGAAAAGGCCGGTTTTAACAAAAAAGTTTAAATCCATGTTCCCGATGGCTTAACCCTTGGTGGATTCGTGGGGATCCATTCCCAAGGTGGACATGGCTATTGCCAAGTTGTCCAAGCGCACTCTGGTTCCTGCAGATGATGGGTCTAGCTGCAGGACCCCCTTGCAGAGTGCATACTAAGACGGGGTGTTACGGCAGCTGCGGCTTCCGCTTCCACAGCCATAGCGGCTTTTGAAGCATCTACGTTCCTCCGATCTCGCCTGGATCAAATTCAAGTTGATGTGAACCAGAGGTTTTTTCCAGGATGACATACTGGCTGCTTTCAAGACCATCCATCAACCTGGCTACGGACTTCTTGTGCGATACCGCACAGCTCCAGTTGAAGCTAGCGAGGGAGCTTCCCGCTAGCAAAGCAAGTCCTGGGAACGAGGCCAAACACAGATCCTTTAAGATCTTGAAGCTAAGCAGCAGGTCTGTGGCTCATGAGAGACCAAGTGTGCCTTTGGCACCCTGTAACAATACTATCAAATAATGTCAGGGGCCTATATATAGTATGGCCCTGGGATCGACGGCCCATATTCTATTTTGGCTTGAGCCTTGGGTCGCTGACAATTCCTCAAAATACAGCTTATATGGCCTTCCATTCGAGCCCAACCGTTTGTTCGGTTCGGAGCTAGATAAGATCATGGAGGGCCTTTCAGACTAGAAGGTGAAGAGCCTTCCCCAGCAGTCATTTCGAGGGCAGGGCAGACAAGACCGCGGTGGCAGGTCTGGCCAGCAAACAAGCTCTTGTAGTGACTGGAGAGCACAGCGAAAGGTTTTGAGGCGCTCTCGTGGAGGAGCCAAAGATGGAAAATCCACCTCCTGACTACGGGCCTCTTCGAGGCTCTTGGTTAATTCCCGTTACTCCTGCCGTCCTGCCAATAAGCTTCCCCATTCCTAAGCTTCATGTACCCGTCAGGAGTCGTCTCTCCCACTTCTGAGAAGAATGGATCCAAGAGATCTCGGATCCCTGGGTCCTGAATATCATTTCCAACAGTTATTTTGTCAACAACACCTCTATTCCTCTGGAAAGGTTTGTCAAGATCAACCTTCTACAAACTGCCAAGGAGGCGATCCTGGAGGCCTACATTCAGGACTACATTTGCAAAGGGGTTCTGGAGGGGGTTCCGGCAGGAGAACGGGGCCTAGGGATCTATTCTCCAGTTTTTCTGGTTCCCAAGGCTTCAGGAGATCTCCGGATGATTATCGATCTGAGATATTTCAATCGATTTATAAGGAAGGTGAAGTTTCGTGTAGAAACCATCAGGTCAGTAGTTCACGTCGTCAATCCTGGAGACGTGATGGCAACCCTGGACCTCAAGAATGCATATCTGCACATCCCGATCCATCCTGGTTCCAGGAAGTATATCAGGATCACGGTCCAGGTGTCCGGTGTCGTCAGGCATCTTCTGTTTGTTGCCCTTCCCTTTGGCATTGCTTCTGCCCCTCACACTTTTACCAAGGTGGTGGTTCTGTGGTGGTGGCTTTGAGGCTTCAAGGACTGACCATCATTCCTTATCTGGACGACTGGCTTTGAAAGCCTCTGCTCTAGCGGTCCTAACCCAACTTCTTCAGGTAACAATCTCCTTTCTGTTCCACCTAGGTTGGATCAACAGCTGGTAGAAGTCGAACGTGAGCCCGTCGACTTCAGTAAGATATCTAGGCTTCATAATCGACTCCACTGGGATGTCGCTCCAGTTGACTCCAGAAAGAAGATTCCGGGTTCAGAACACGGCAAGTTCCTTTCCCCGGCGAGTTCCAATCCGGACTCTCATGAAGATGTTGGGGCTCATGTCAGCATCTGCAGAAGCAGTCCCTTGGGCTCTATGGCACCTCCGCCCTCTACAGTCGGAGGTCCTCTCCTAATAGAATGGCAGCCCTGCTGGGCTAAACTCCCTGTGCTCCCTGACTTGGCAAACTCGGTATTCCCTCAGATGGTGGTGCCATCTTTTAGACGGAAAGTCTATGACCCAGCCAGTCTGGGTCATATTGACTACGGATGCATCCTAAGTAGGCTGGGACGCTCACCTAGACGACTCTCCAGTTCACGGGACCTGGTTTCCTCAGGAGTGGCTTCTTTCATCCAATCTCCGCGAGATTCAAGCTATCCGGCTAGCCCTCCTTCACTTAGCCCCTCAGATCCGGGGCAAAGCGGTGAAAGTCCAGTCAGACAATGTGACTGCGGTACTTTACATCAACCAGCAGGGAGGCACGAGATCACTTCCCCTCCTGTCAGAGATCGGGGTGATTCTGGATTAGGCAGAATTGTACCTTCCCACTTATCTGCGATCCACATCCAAGGCTCCCTCAATATGATAGCGGCCGAGCCGCGGTCTTCCGTCGGTGGAGTGGTCTTTACATCCGGAGAATCAAGCAGATAGTCCTCAAGTGGGTATGCCAGAGGTGGATCTCATGGCAACAAGGTTCAATGCCAAGGTGGAGAGGTTCTGTTCCCTTTACAGGGAGGACAACCCCCTGGCGTTAGACGCTCTGTCAATATCCTGGAGGTTCAGGCTGGCTTACATCTTCCCTCCCTTTTCCATTGACCGAGGGTATTGATGAAAATCTGTCTGGATCAGGCCTCGGTGATAGCCATCATACTGTTTTGGCCGAAGAGATCCTGGTTTACCTAGCTCACCCAGTTGAGTCGAGGACAATATTGGAGGCTCCCCCCACAGCAGACCCTGGTGTCGTGGGACACTCACCTCTGCTCAGATCTGCACAGATTCAACCTGACAGCCTGGAGGTTGATCAGTCCCTTCCCAGAATAGAAGGGCTTTCAGAGTCGGTCCTGAGAACGCTGTCTCATTCTAAAGCGGACTCTACCAAGAGAGCCTACTCTTGTATTATGAGGATATTCTCATCCTGTTGTACCTCAACTGAGGTGGCATCTGCAGATCCGCCCCTCTCCGCTATTCTTCAGTTCCTGCAAGACGGCCTTGATAGAGGCCTTGCCCGTCTACTCTGAAGGTTCAAGTTTCAGCCATCTCAGCTTGCCTTAACAGGCTTTTTTCTCAGGACCCGCTGATCAAACGGTTCCTTAAAGGAGCTGAAAGATTAAAGCCTACAGTACTGAGACTCCTTTTTTTCAATGGGTTTTTCAGTAGTTCTCAGGGGGTTAGCATCTCCCCCCTTTGAACCGCGAGAGGAGGTGGACATCAAGTTCGTCAATTGGAAGTTTGTGTTTCTCCTTGCAGTGACTTTGGCCAAGAGGGTCTCTGAGCTTCAAGCTCTCTCAGCACATGAGCCCTATGCCATTTTCTTACATGACCGGGACCTTCTTAGATTCCTCCCGTATTGTAGGCCTAAAGTTCCTTCCTTCCAGAACATCAACCAGGTGATATTCCTCCCGGTTCTGTCGACATCTACCACCTCCTCCTAGGAACCTGCTAGACATCCTCTGGACGTCTCGAGATGTCTCCGGATCTATGTGGATAGATCAAGGAGTTCAGGAAAGATGAGAATCTGCTAATCCTGTTGCTGGTAAGTTTAAAGGCTATAAGGCATCCAAACCGTCCATCAGTCGGTGGATTGAGGAGGCTATTAAGGAATCCTTTGTTTCCACAATCTCTGGACCCTCCAGGATTCGTGAAGACCCACTCTACTAGAGTTGTGGCTACTTCTTTTGCCGAGAGGAGTCTTCTGCCTCTCAACATGATTTGCAAAGCTGCCTCTTGGAGCTCTGAATCGACATTCATCTCCCATTATAGACTAGATGCCAGTCTAGCTGAGTTTTCGGCCTTTGGGCAGACTTTTCTTAGTTCTGCCAGGCAGGAAGGCCCTCCCTAGGGGTTTCTTCTTGCTATCTCCCCATCTGTGCTGCTGGTAGGACGTAAGGGAATCGTTAATTTCTAACGATAATTTGTTTTCCCTTAGTCCTAACAGCAGCACACAAATTTCCCACCCTAGTAAGTCTAGTTTTTTTCTTGCTATAAACACAGTGGGCTGGGGGTTGACTTCCTCCTTTTAAGGAGATACTTAATTGTTAAATTGAGTTATTAGTCTTGGGCTCATTAAACATTCCGCCGGTCCTGCCAGTCCACGGGGGGTGGTTAACCCCATCTGTGCTGCTGTTAGGACTAAGGGAAAACAAATTATCGTTAGAAATTAACGATTCTTCCGTCTTATCTCCGGGCGCAGGAAACTGGGGGCCCACCGAGGCATCCCCCGCCTCCCTGGCGGGCCAGTCCGAGCCTGGGTCCAGGCAGTGTAGAGTTTATTGCATCTGGCCCTGAAATCTCACTGCTGCGTGCTGTATGGATGGAA
Source organism: Bufotes viridis (assembly GCA_033119425.1). Taxonomy (NCBI): domain Eukaryota; kingdom Metazoa; phylum Chordata; class Amphibia; order Anura; family Bufonidae; genus Bufotes; species Bufotes viridis. The sequence continues at coordinate 16,239,286 of CM065597.1, read as the reverse complement.
CCTGTACTGCACATGCATCCATCTGCCCAGCCAGCTCCAGTACTGTACAGCGCATGCGCAAATCAGAGAGGCAGCTGTAAGATTAAATGGCCAGGCGCACTTACCTCTATACTGCCTGGACTGGTCACTAAGAGAGGGGAGTCGTGGCCGGCACAGAAACTTCCCGGAGCTCCAGGTACAACAAGGTGCAATGGCAATTTCCTTGTTGCACTAAGGGGATAATTTGTATAACATAAAATCACTTATATCTCTGGACTGAGACCACCAATCAACATGGAACAAATGGGGTTAATTCAGCTGACCACAGTGCACATCTTCAAAGCCAGCTGGATTTATTTCAAGGTCTGTAGCTGTTAGCTCCCTCTAGTGGTGGTTACCTGTTATATTTTAACCACTTCAGCCCCCCTAGCTTAAACACCCTTAATGACCAGGCCACTTTTTACATTTCTGCACTACACTACTTTCACCGTTTATTGCTCGGTCATACAACTTACCACCCAAATGAATTTTACCTCCTTTTCTTCTCACTAATAGAGCTTTCATTTGGTGCTATTTCATTCTTGCTGACATTTTTACTTTTTTTGATATTTTGCTTTTTTTGACAAAATTTTTCACTTTCTGTTTGAAAATTTGTCAAATAAAACTACATTTCTCTACAAATTTTTCTCTAAATTTATTGTTCTACATGTCTTTGATAAAAAAAAATGCAATAAGTGTATATTTATTGGTTTGGGTAAAAGTTATAGCTTTTACAAGCTATGGTGCAAAAAACTGAATTTCCGCACTTTGACTTTCTGAGCACCTGTCCTGTTTCCTGACATACTACAATGCCCAGACAGTAGAAACACCCCATAAATGACCCCATTTCAGGAAAGTAGACACCCTAAGGTATTCGTTGAGGGGCATAGTAAGTTCATAGAAGTTTTTATTTTTTGTCACAAGTTAGCGGAAATGGGGTTTTTTCTTTTTTTTCAAAAAATTTCATTTTCCGCAAACTTGTGACAAAAAATAAAAACTTCCATGAACTCACTATGCCCATCAGCGAATACCTTAGGGTGTCTACTTTCCGAAATGGGGTCACTTGTGGGGTATTTTTACTGCCCTGGCATTTTAAGGGCCCCTAAAGCGTGAGAATCCAAATGCGTAAAAATGCCCTGTGAAATCCTAAAGGTACTCATTGGAATTAGGGCCCTTTTGCGCATCTTGGCTGCAAAAAAGTGTCACACATGTGGTATCGCCATACTCAGGAGAAGTAGTGCAATGTGTTTTGGGGTGTATTTTTACATATACCCATGTTGGGTGAGAGAAATATCACTGTAAATTGACAACTTTGTTTAAATTTTTTAAAAAGTTGTCGTTTACAGCGGTATTTCTCACACAAAGTATGGGTATATATAAAAATACACCTCAAAAGTCATTGCTCTACTTCTCCTGAGTACGGCGATACCACATGAATGACACTTTTTTTGCAGCCAAGATGCGCAAAGCGGCCCTAAAACTAATGAGTACCTTTAGGATTTCACAGGGCAATTTTACGCATTTGGATTCCAAACTCCTTCTCACGCTTTAGGGGCCCTAAAATGCCGGGACAGTAAAAATACCCCACAAGTGACCCCATTCCGGAAACTAGACACCCTAAGGTATTCGCTGATGGGCATAGTAAGTTCATGGAAGTTTTTATTTTTTGTCACAAGTTAGCGGAAATGGATTATTTTTTTTTTTTTCTTATAAAGTCTTATATTCCACTAACTTGTGACAAAAAATAAAATTTTACATGAACTCACTATACCCCTGACGGAACACCTTGGGGTGTCTACTTTCTAAAATGGGGTCACTTGTGGGGTATTTTTACTGCCCAGGCATTTTAGGGGCCCCTAAAGCGTGAGAAGCGGTTTGGAATCCAAATGAGTAGAAATGCCCTGTGAAATCCTAAAGGTACTCATTGGTTTTAGGGCCCCTTTGCGCATCTTGGCTGCAAAAAAGTGCCACACATGTGGTATTGCCGTACTCGGAAGAAGTAGGGCAATGTGTTTTGGGGTGTATTTTTACATATACCCATACTGGGTGTGAAAAATATCTCTGTAAATGACAACTTTTTCCATTTTTTTATTCAAAGTTGTCAATTTACAGAGATATTTCTCTCACCCAGCATGGGTATATGTAAAAATACACCCCAAAACACATTGCCCTACTTCTCCTGAGTACGGCGATCCACATTAATCCAATAGAAAATCTGTGGTCAGACTTAATTGCTGTTCACAAGCGCAAACCATCAAACTTGAAGGAGCTGGAGCAGTTTTGCAAGGATGAATGGGCAAAAATCCCAGCGGTAAGATGTGGCGAGCTCATAGAGATTTATCCAAAGCGACGTGGAGCTGTGATTGCTGCAAAAGGTGGCTCTACAATGTACTGACTTTAGGGGGGTGAAGTTCTGCACATTGACTTTTTCTGTTATTTTGTCCTATTTGTTGTTTGTTTCACAATTTAAAAAAAAAACATGTTCAAAGTTGTGGGCATGTCCTGTAAAATAAATGATGCAATTCCTTAAACATTCCATGTTCATTTATGATTGTGAGGCATGAAAAAAGTCAAGGGGTGAATACTTTTGCAAGGCACTGTAACTTTGGCATATCCAGAGCTAGTTGTAAATGTAAGACAGCTTCTGAGGTATCTTACATTTAGACCATTTTCTACGCCTAAAACAGGCGTAGAAAATTATTAATAAGAAGGGCCTGCCGGCCTGTCCCCTTTCCGCTCACTCCTGCAATTTTAGACCTAGCGTGAGCAGGGAAAAGTCCCAAATTGTAGCGCAACTAACCATTGCACCACCATCTGCGCCTTAAACACGCCTAATATAGGTGTATTTCAGTATAATAAATGACCCCCATACTCTCCATATGTCTATTTTATTAAATTAGTATAGCGGAATATACACCTCCAGGTTACCAGTATTGATACTGCCACGAGGACACCAACAGACTTTATACCTGATAGGCAGCGATCCACCACTGAAATGCATTGTTTGTTCTTATTCATGTACATTTATTTATTTCACGTTTTAATAAAGACTATCAAGCTGGTGTAAAGTAGAACTGGCTTTCTTGCCCATAGCAACCAATCAGATTCCTTCTTTTGTTTTCCAAAGGAGCTGTCAAGAATGAAAGGTGGAATCTGATTGGTTGCTATGGGCAACTAAGCCAGTTCTACTTTACACCAGTTTGATAAATGACCCCATATATCCAGAGCGTCGCCCCATACTGCCTCAGTTACTGATACATCGTTGAGTGGCCTACTATGTCAGGGTCCACACAGCAAAAACTGACAACCTGGTATGATCTGTGGCTTAAAGGAAATCTTTCACCACAATCTTGGACAATTATCTGCAAATATGCATGAGTAGTACTGCACATAAGCAGTCCAGATTACCATTTCCTACTGTCCCCATTACCCTGCTGTCAGTGCTCACACAGTCTGGACTGCAGTGCCATGCTAACATAACGGAGAGGACTCCTGTGCGCATGGGCAGTGGTCCCTACAACGTATTTCAGTGCAGCTTTAAAGAGGTTTTCTAGGCTTTTACTATTGATACCTATATATCATCAATATAACGATAAGCTGGGTCCCCCGGAAGCCGTTGAGGTGTCACCATGTGTTCATGCTCTCCGGAAGGGATGGTAAGGTGTGGTGCACCCCAATGGGAAATAAGTCCAGAGAGTCAGGGTCTGCAGTAAACCAGGGTGCTTCTTTACTGGAGGAATTCAGGTACAAAACAATACAGGCGAGGCATAGGGCTGGCTTCTCCAGTCTCCTCCCTAGCAGAAGGGTTTGATGCTGAGAAAATTCCAGAGCTAGCTGTCTCTCCTCTCTCTCTCTCTCTCTCAGAAGGCTGGTGCCCTGGTCCAAGGCTGGAGGCCCACGATCTGTAGCTCAGTAGTCTGGGTGGCTCCTTGGTCACAGGGCTTTTGACCCATGGTCTGTGGCTCAGCGTCCCCATCTCAGCATCTTCCTCTGGTCACTCATGCAGACTGGCAGAGTCTTCCACTCTAAGCACTGGTCCCTAACTCCAGAACCCTAGGGGCAATGACTGCTCTCCTTATATACAGTTTCTAGAAACTTCTAGTGGGAGGGGTGGAGTGGAGAAGCTCTGTACAAACAAATACAATGTTACACTTTCTGTCATAGACTTACATTAGAGCTACAGTGATATTCAATGACAATGACAATGGCACAGCAGTTTTTCCAGAAAAAAAACAAGTTTCCAAACATAACAACAGAGTTAAAACCAGACATTCAAAAGGTCAGACTCTCTGGTTTTGATGATAAACAAGTCTAGCATTTTCCCTCCAAAACAGGCTCTTCTTTAAACCCTATGGCAGCTGTGGAAAATTAACAGCTTCTCATTCAAAGTCCTAATAGTCTCTCAGTATTCATTAACCCTTTCCCCAGAGCCTTGTAAATACAGTGATAATGAACAGGATATATATCACAACATATAAAATGCAGTTACACAGTATTAAACAGTGCACATTAACCCTTTCCAGTGAAATAAAGTAAGATGTTTATAACTTTGCATAGGAGAAACAAGGGCAAATGTCCACAAATTCCCAGACTTCACAGTACCCCATGCTCCAGAGCACTACAGATGACCTATCCTGAGGATAGATCATCAATAGTAAAAGCCCGGACAACCCCTTTAAACCCTAACAGTGGGGGGACTGTGGGGAGGGGCCAATAGGAAAAGAAAATAGCGATCTCTACAGCATATCTGCAGTACTACTCATGTATTACTGCAGATAACAGCCCAAGATCCTGGTGAGAAATTCTCTTTAAAGGGATCGTTTCACATTAACAGTGCAATCTAATCTGCAGCAGGAGAAGCTGAGCAGATTGACATACAGCATTTTGTGGGAAAAGGTTAATTAAAACTTAATTAATTCCTCAAAATCTTTGCTTATTTTTTATGACACAGTCCCTTTAATCATAATTTAATAGGTTTAACACTGTAACAGTTTGTGTTAGAAAAAACTCCAGAAAGCTACCGAGATATCAGCAGCAAACAATATCGTAAAGGTGCGTATTCCACATTACCACACCAAAAGAAACAACACCTCACACATAATTAATATCCATATAAACTTTATTAATAAGTAAAATAAAATGATTGTAATCAAAAATTCAAGGGTTGGCAGCAACCAGATACCCAAAGAGGACATAAGAGGGCGCCTAAATATCAGGTCATTATAATCAGTAATGTAATTAAAAAAACTGTGTAATAAAAACCACTGTGATAAAAACTAAATGGACTCCAATTAGAGTAGCCAATAAGTATCATATAGTGCCGCACAGTAATACAAAAGAATAGAAAGATTAAACAGATTACCCACCAATATCAACTCTTATACTACTACTATATCGGTCGGTAATCTATTTAATCTTTTTCTTTTGTATTAGGGCTCATGCACACGACCGTATGTATTCTGCAGTCCGCAAAAATATGGATGACTTCCGTGTGCACTCCGTATTTTGCAGAATGGAACATCTGGCCCCTAATAGAACAGATCTATCCTTGTCTGTAATGCGGGCAATAATAGGACATGTTCTATTTTTTGCTGAACGGACATACGGAAATGTAATGCACACGGTGTAACTTCAGTTTTTTTGCGGACCCCTTGAAATGAATGGTTCCGCATACGGTCCACAAAAAAAAAAAAGAAGAAAAAAACGGAATGGACACGGAAAGAAAATACTTTTGTGTGCATAAGCCCTTAGGCCTCATGCACACGACTGTTTACGGGCCGTTTTTATGAGTTCCGTATACGGTCCGTATACGGACCCATTCATTTCAATGGGTCCGCAAAAAAACGGAAGTGTTTCCGTATGCATTCCGTTTCCGTATTTCCGTTCCGTGCAAAGATAGAACATGTCCTATTATTGCCCGCAAATCGCGGTCCGTGGCTCCATTCAAGTCAATGGGTCCGCAAATAAAACGGAACGCATACGGAAATGCATCCATATGTCTTCCATTCCGTTTTTGCGGAACCATCTATTGAAAATTTTAAGCCCAGCCCAATTTTTTCTATGTAATTACGGAAAAATATGCCAATACGGAAAAACGGAACGGAAAAACGGAACAGAAACGGAAACACAACGGATAACAAAAACGGAACAACGGATCCGTAAAAAAACGTACCGCAAAACCATGCGGTCGTGTGCAATAAGCCTTACTGTTTGGTACTATATGATACTTTTTGGCAACTCTAATTGGAGTCCACTTATTTTTAATAGAAGTGAAGGGCTGATTGTTGACTCCCAACCCGCTAGAAGAAATTGTTTTGAGTTGATATTATGGTCACAGTCAGTGTAGGAATGGAGAGGTCCAACAATGATCCTTGTACACTTGGCTGCGATATCATCCAACCTTCAGGCCATATCATTTAATTTTCTTTCTTTCTTTCTTGGCCTACATCCCAACGTCGAGTCATGATTCCTCAGCAGCTTCAATACTGGCGTCCGCTTATGTGTCCGAAGCTATAAAAATATGTACAAAAAATGAGCGTTTATACAGTATATACTACTCACAAAAAGTTTGGGATATTTGGCTCTTTGGTGAAATTATGGAAAATGTAAAAATTCACGCTACAGTGATATTATATCATGAAAGTAGGATATTTAAGCAGCAATGGTGATTTCCTCATCTCAAACATTTTATTGAAACAAAAGCCAGCAACAACAACAATTTTTGAGCCTTTACACAGTGACTCAGCTGATCCCATAGGTTTTCATTGGGATTCAGGTCTGGAGAAAGTGCAGGCCTCTCCATTTGATGCCCCCCAGTCTCCAGCAGCCGTTCCCTAATGATGCGACCTGGATAAGGTGGCACATTGTCCTCCATGAAGATGAAATTAGACCTGTGTTTAAACAGAGGCACAATGACTAGATTCATGATGTTCTTCAAGTAGAATGGGCTTGTGACTGCGCCCTTATTCATTTGTGCGGGGCGGCGCAGCGCACTTCAGTTAACATTGGCTCTGCTGGCTTGGCTCCCTCCGGCTCCGCCCACTTTCTAGGCGGCCCGGCGGGAAACCCAGTGCAGAGCGCGGGAGAGCCAGAAGCCAGCCTAGATAGAAGATTGCCAGTAGCGGTGGCACAGCAGCGCTTCACTGAGTCACTGACTGGGAGCCAGGCAGCTGCTGCCCCTGTGTGCTGAGGGCCTGAGGCCTATGATTAAGTTGGGTGACTGACCACCATGTCACCATCCTCCCTGAGTGTTAGGTGTGTATGGGGGGATGGTGACTGGTGGGTTCAGTCACAGTGTGCGATTTGGGCATGGGCAATGGCATTATAAATTAGTGAGTGAAGTGCCAGAGCTCTGCCAGGCCAAATAGGTGGCATGATGTCAGTCTGGCAATTATGGTTCGGTTCTGATGTGGCACTGGCAGAATAACCTTACCAGAGGCGCTGAGACAGTACTGCCTCTGAGATGCCATCTGCCCATCTGTACTGTACCAGTCCTACCCTGGGCATGTATGGACTGCAGAGATGGGCAGATGGCATCCTAGAGTCAGTACTGTCTCTGGTCATCCTTCACAGCACCCTGACTGCCACCTGCTTGGCCTGCCTGGCTATCATGGCATTTTGCTGCATACCTGCTGATTAGCGATCAGTTTCCTCTTCACCTAATGTCCAGAGAAGTATCCCTGCAGTCGCTGTCCAAGTTTTAGGATAAATTCACATTAGCGGCGGGACAGTCCTGCACTCGGGAAGGCTGTTCCGGCGGGTGAACAGCCTGTCGGTCCACCGCTGATTTACATGTGCCCCCGGACTGACGATCCATCCCCATTGACTATAATGGGGGCGGTGGTGGAGTTCTGGCGGCCTCTTACTGTGCGCTGCTGCCGGAACTCCACCACCGCCCCCATTATAGTCAATGTAAAGCCATATGGAACCCTGTATTTTATGAGATCCTGCAATGGATTGCGGTATATGTCTCTTTTATAGTATTAGTGGTAATATTGATCTTGGTATGCTGTGGGGCATCATTCTATAAAAAGACGCATGCACAAAAGTTAGGGGCGCCAAACTAGGTTCGCCCCGGGTGCTGGCAACACACACTACGCCACTGAATATCGGATAAATGTTTGCGTATTCTTGTTTTATTCTATTTTCTGGTGCAACCCACATATTTCAGGTGACATTCTTTGCATGTGATGACATACAGGGCTGGCCTTAGGTCATCAGGCGCCATGTGCGAGCTAATGTTGTGGTGCCCCCCGCCCCCACTGCCCAGGTTACACAAAGAGGAAAACAATCTTTGTAAGGCCTCATGCACACGATAACTCAATTGACTGGTAACAATAATATATATTAAATACATTAAATACAGAAAAAATACTTATAACTGCTATCTTTTTAACATTGGTTTTTAGAGATAATATAATGTGCACATGCAATAATAACTGGGAACACTGGCATTTGGGCTCCAGCATCACTTAGCACCAGGAAACAAAGTTTTCTGGCTGCCAGCTCACAGAAGGAAGAGATTGCGAGTGTAAGAGTGAGTCTGCACAGAACCTGATGCCCACTACTGACTAGTGTTGAAACCCTGAGCGCGAGTACTGCTACGACGGGAGTAGTGGTGGCAAGAGAGATCATAGAACGGAAGTGTTGAGGGATTGCGGTGTAGCCCTGTGTGGTGCCAATGGGGCCTGCTTAGGGTGCACTTTGCAAGTCGGACTGATATGTGCTGGTAGGCTGCAGATAGAATAAAATAAATGCTAGGGGAAGCTGCCATGGGACAAGTCGGTAGACTGGAGCTACAGGCTGGGAGATCTACGTAGCAAGGCTCAAGTGCAGCTGCTGAGAAATAAACCTGTGAGCCGGTGGGGAACCATTGCTGGTTCTGTGTGGGCTGTGGATGTACCAGAAAGACAGCACTCCTTAGGCTCCATTCACACCACCGTTTCTCTTTTCTGTTCTCCGGCTCGGAGAACTGAAAGGATGGATTCTGTTCATAACTGACACCTAACTGACAACCATGTAGCCTAAATACCCCATAGACTATAATTGGGACCGTTTGGTGTCCACTCAGAACATGATTTTTGAGCGGAGACGAAAGTACTGCATGCAGGACTTTCGTCTCCACTCAAAAATCATGTTCTGAGCGGACACTAAACAGAGCCCATTATAGTCTATGGGTCTTTAGGCTCTGTTGGCGTCAGTTAGGTGTCAGTGATGAACAGAATCCGTCCTTTCCGTTCTCCTGCTCCTTAACGGAGCCAGAGAACGGAAAAGAGAAATGGTGATGTAAACGAGCCCTTATCTGAATAATGGATGGATGTTCGTTCCGACTCGGAACGAACATCCATCCATTAAATGCAGGCAGTGGCCTAGCTAGCAGCCATGAAAATGTACCAAGGGCAGGCACAGCAGCATCCAACTAAGTGGCCTAGCGCTCACTTAGTTGGATGCTGCTGTGCCTGCTGCCCATGGTACATTTTCATCATGGCTGCTAGCTAGGCCCCCCTGCCTGCATTTAATGGATGCTGCTGTGCAGTGGCGTAACTAGAGTTCCATGGGCCCCAGGGCAAACTTTGAATTGGGCCCCCGGGCCCGACCCCCAAACCCTCCCCTCGCACATCCCCACCCCCCGGTCGCACCCTCTCATTACGCCCCGGGACCCATCACTACAGAACATACAGGCTAATACAGCACCCCATACCACTTACATCCAGTGACGTCTCCTTTGATGTAGATGTTCTGTCCTCATCTTCTCCTTTTAGATCTTCAGACCAGACACCATTTTCAGCCATTTCTCATCTCTGCAGTTTGACAAAACATATCTTAGTTTACTACTTCAATCATCCTACCACCCTGTGCTCCCCAATATTATACTGCAGAAACAGTTAAACCCCTGATAATACTAATACCATGCAGATAATCCCCCATGCAGTAATTATTGGCACACAGCACCCTAAAATAACTGCACATTTGGCACCCTCTGTATTTAGTTGAATAATTGCCCCCTCACTCAGAATACATTTTATTTTGCCCCCTCTCACTCAGAATATATTTTATTTTGCCACCTCTCACTCAGAATATATTTTATTTTGCCCCCTCTCACTCAGAATACATTTTATTTCGCCCCTCTCACTCAGAATATATTTTATTTTGCCCCTCTCACTCAGAATACATTTTATTTTGCCCCCTCTCACTCAGAATACATTTTATTTTGCCCCCTCTCACTCAGAATACATTTTATTTTGCCCCTCTCACTCAGAATACATTTTATTTTGCCCCTCTCACTCAGAATACATTTTATTTTGCCCCCTCTCACTCAGAATACATTTTATTTTGCCCCCTCTCACTCAGAATACATTTTATTTTGCCCCCTCTCACTCAGAATACATTTTATTTTGCCCCTCTCACTCAGAATACATTTTATTTTGCCCCCTCTCACTCAGAATACATTTTATTTTGCCCCCTCTCACTCAGAATACATTTTATTTTGCCCCCTCTCACTCAGAATACATTTTATTTTGCCCCTCTCACTCAGAATACATTTTATTTTGCCCCTCTCACTCAGAATATATTTTTATTTTGCCCCTCTCACTCAGAATATATTTTTATTTTGCCCCTCTCACTCAGAATATATTTTTATTTTGCCCCTCTCACTCAGAATATATTTTTATTTTGCCCCTCTCACTCAGAATATATTTTTATTTTGCCCCTCTCACTCAGAATATATTTTTATTTTGCCCCTCTCACTCAGAATATATTTTTATTTTGCCCCTCTCACTCAGAATATATTTTTATTTTGCCCCTCTCACTCAGAATATATTTTTATTTTGCACCCTCTCACTCAGAATATATACAATGTGAGAGGGGCAAAATAAGATATATACAATTTTGCTCCACAGGTGGGGAAAGTGGAATATCGATAAAGAGGGGAAAATGGAATATATACAGAGGGGGCAAAATGGATATAAATAGAGGGGCCCTGTATATATCCATTTTGCCCCCTCTGTATATATTCCATAATCATTTATCCCCTGTGTGTATATATTGCATTTTTGCCCCCTCTGTTATCTGTTTAATTTTTTTCCATTTTTTTGCCTTTTTTCTTATTGAAATATATTTTTGTTCCCCATTGGTCCCCTGTGGAGGATTTCTTGCCTGACATTTAGTTCCATGCCAGGTGCCCCCTGTGAGTTATAGCCAGGCAGTGGTGGTGTGCACATTTAAAAAAAAATACTTACCTCGTCAGACTGCTCCGCTCCCGCCTTCTTGCTCTTGCTTGCAGCCCACAATCCTGTCTTCCAGCGTGCGTTGTGTGATCCCGCGAGACCTGGCTGGCGCGATATCACAGCGCCACCAGGCCTGAATGGGTGGAGGCGGAGCCCGAATGGATGGAGGCAGGGCTGGGGTTGGTGGGGCGGCGCAACTACTCACAGAGGCCGGGGGCCCAAGCGACCAGCCATTTGCCAATGTTAAAATTACTTGCGATGGGGCGACGGAGCTGCGGGCCCCCCCCACCGCCGGGCCCGGTCGCGGTCGCATCCTCTGCGACCGCGATCGTTACGCCCCTGCTGCTGTGCCTGCCCTTATGCCCTTGGTACATTTTCATGGGAGCTAGCAAGCTAGGCCACTGCCTGCCTGCATTTAATGGAAGACAGTACTTCTCTCATCATTTTTAGAAGATCACCCCAGTGACCCCACCAACAGACTCCAGTCTAGACACACACTGTTGATTCATCATCATTGATCACAGGTCACCACCTACCCTAACAGCTGTCCTCCTCAGTTGACCTGTCTGTCCAGGCTTCCAGCTGATGTCTCCTCTCCTGCTGCTGGGTACCAGGCTGCGTGACCTGCGTCTTCATCCTGGGGCTCTGGTTGAGGGCGGCTGACACAGTCAGTCAGCTCACCTCTAGGTAGGACCTGCGGCTGCTGCACTCCTGTCTACTGCTTTCTCGCCGCCGCGGCACTGCTCGTTACGCCCCCGTGGCCTGCCCTGAGCCTATAAACTTGCAAGTTGCTGTGAGGCAGAGGGCAGTGCCAGTGGCAGCCGGGTTACCTATCACATCAAGCAGCAGGCTGGGTGGATGGGCGGGACTTGGGAGGCTGCAGGCGCACAGTTCGCACACCCCAAAGGCCGGCCCTGATGACATAAATCACAAACTCAGTGTTACAGTTAATGAGCTGTTTTATTTTATGTGTTTTACAAGACATTGCCAGAAGGGTGGTATTGACAGCAGTGTCTTTCCTGACGGTTGTAGTAGAGACAACCTGTTTGGCAAGATCACCGGCTATCTTATAATGGTAACCACAAATGTGGTAGCAACAGATGTATGTGTTACAGATATATGGAAACCAGCAAAAGTGTTACATCAACGGCCAATGGTAAAACTCATAAAATAAAACAGCTCATTAACTAACACTGAATTTGCGATTTATGTCATCACATGCAAAGAATGTCACCTACAATATGTGGGTTGCACCACAAAACAGATTAAAACAAGAATACGCAAACATTTATCCGATATTCCTTATTTCAGGGCACGAAATATATTTGCCACTAGTTCACATTTTGCAATAGTTCACAAGGAATGCACTGCGGCTTTTACTGTCCAGGGAATTGAAAGGATATCACGCCCCATTAGGAGGAGGGATCATAAATGCAAGCTTTTGAGTAGAGAAGGGTATTGGATGTTCAGTTTGGGGAGCTGCGGACCCAGTGGCTTGAACAAGAAATATGATTTGGTTTTACAATATAAATAGCAAGCTTTTAAATGTGATTTAACATATGTATACATGTACTGGGTGTTCTGTTGCTGATTTTCCCCTCCCCTGCAATCATGTGTTTGTGAGTGGACAATCAGCATGGGTGTTGCATGTGTTTTAAAAGGAAGTGGGTTTCTTTCACTTTTTGTATGTCATGAGGAAGGCGAATGTCCGAAACGCGTAGACCGTGGTGTCCATGTATATGTTTTTACTGCTGAAGAAATAAAGCTATCGTTTTTATGGGAAGCTTGATTCCATCCTTTTTCTTCACATTGTTTAAAGCCAAGTCCAGGCTTTATTCCGTGCCTCCAACTAACAAACACAGGTGAGTGCTGCAGTTGTTTTATTTTTATATATATATATATATATATATATACACAGTTGTGTTCAAAATTATTCAACCCCCAATGCTGTAAAGGGTTTTAGGGAATTTAGTGCACATTTGTAATTGTGTTCAGAATGAAATCTTACAAGGACTTTTTAAAGAACCAAATGCAACTAAAATAACATCAATTGTTTTTGTAATACAGTATTAAATGTTTTTTTGTGATTTCTTCATTGACACAATTATTCAACCCCTTAAAGACGACCACTCTTAAGAACAGAGGTTCATTCAAGTGTTTTCGATCAGGTATTGAAAACCCCTGTGGATGTCGAGGAGCAGCAATCAAGCAGAATAAGCCCCAATTAGGCAGATGTAAAATGACTGTGATCCTCAGCTCCTTCTAGACATTTACTGGTGTGTTTACAGACATGGTGAAGTCAAGAGAATGGTCCAGGAAGACAAGAGAAGAGGTGATTTCTCTTCACAGGAAGGGCAATGGCTATAAGAAGATTGCAAAGATGTTAAACATACCAAGAGACACCATAGGAAGCATCATTCGCAAATTCAAGGCAAAGGGCACTGTTGAAACGCTACCTGGTCGTGGCAGAAAGAAGATGCTGACTTCGACTGCTGTGTGCTACCTGAAGCGCAAAGTGGAGAAAAGTCCCCGTGTGACTGCTGAGGAACTGAAAAAAGATTTGTCAGATGCGGTTACTGAAGTTTCAGACAATAAGGCGCACACTGCGTAATGAAGGCCTCCATGCCAGAACTCCCAGGCGCACCCCCTTGCTGTCTCCAAAGAATAAGAAGAGTCGACTGCAGTATGCCAAAAGTCATGTGGACAAACCACAAAAGTTTTGGGATAGTGTTCTGCGGACTGATGAAACAAATTTAGAACTGTTTGGGCCCATGGATCAACCCTATGTTTGGAGGAGGAAGAACAAGGCCTATGAAGAAAAGAACACCTTGCCTACTGTGAAGCATGGCGGGGGGTCAATCATGCTTTGGGGCTGTTTTGCTTCTACAGGTACAGGGAAGCTTCAGCGTGTACAAGGTGCCATGAATTCTCTTCAGTACCAGGAGATATTGGATGAAAATGTGATGCAGTCCGTCACAAACCTGAGGCTTGGGAGACGTTGGACCTTTCAACAGGACAATGATCCCAAGCATACCTCCAAGTCCACTAGAGCATGGTTGCAGATTAAAGGCTGGAACATTTTGAAGTGGCCATCGCAGTCACCAGACTTAAATCCGATTGAGAACCTCTGGTGGGACTTAAAGAAAGAAGTTGCAGCGCGCAAGCCTAAGAATGTGACTGAACTGGAGGCTTTTGCCCATGAAGAATGGGCGAAGATACCCGAAGATCGCTGCAAGACACTTGTGTCAAGCTATGCTTCACGTGTAAAAGCTGTTATAACTGGAAAAGGATGTTGTACTAAGTACTAAGATTGAATGTCACTTGGGGGTTGAATAAAACTGATAATGATGTGAGCACAGAAAAGACATTTGTGGTTATTTCATTATAAATGTTATGTTATATTTGTCTGACTTACAAGAGCCTCTTTGATTTAATTGTAAACAAGATGATTGAAATGATCAAAATCACTGTCAAACTGGCCAAAACACTCAATTTCAGTGGGGGTTGAATAATTTTGAACACAACTGTATATTGTGGTAAGGTGCAAGGTGTCATATGTGATGGCAGGTACGTGTCACCGAGGTTGCTGGCCTCGGTGAGGTGAGAGCCGGGTTTTTGTCTGCAGCAGCTAGTGCTGTTTGACTTTGTTAAATAGCATGGCTGCAAAGCCGATCCGGGCCGGCTCTTACTGGGAGCAGCTAAAGAGTAGGGTGGGTGGCTGCTCCCCACGGTCCAGTTCATGTTTTGGGCTGGATATAAAACGCAGCCAGCAGCTGTGTCTGGGGAGTGTGATTATCCTGGAGCTGCTAACAGGGCTGGGAGTTCTCTGTCCAGGAGGAAAGAGCTCAGTAAGGAGGTATTTTGTTCCTGGCTACCTGAAGCTGGATTCTCCTGCGGCTGGGCCGACAGCGTGGTGCGAACTTGCACCTACACCTCCCAGGTGACTGAACCTGTGTTGGACTGTTTTTGTTTGGCTACGTTATTTCCGTTGTGTGTGAACTGTCACCAAGAGACTGTTTTCATTTCTGGTGTGCAAGTGTGAATAAAACACTGTTTGTTGCACAATCTGGACTCCTTGTTTTGCCTCTAAACTGCACCCGCACCGCTGTCTACCAGAGCGACTCCCCACATTTGGTGTCGGATGCGGGCATGCGCAGTGAGGCTGGCGTGAATGCCGAACTTTGATTTTGCTGAGAAAAAGTGAATGTCCTATATTAAGCCGGCAAAGTTGCAGCCTGTGATCCCCGACAAAATGGAGGCGGCTGTGAAAGCCCTCATAGAGGCTAACGTGCAGCAGCGGGAGACCAACCAGCTACTGCTACAGCACGTGATGGCGTTGCAAGCGGCAGGAGCGTCCCACCGCGTCCATGATGCCCGGAAAGCTGTCCGTGCCGCGATCCCTAAGATGACCCCCTCGGATGATGTGGAGACCTATCTGGCGGTGTTCGAGAAGGTGGCCGTGAGGGAGAAATTACCCGAGAACAGTGGGCAGAGGTCGTCGCTCCGTTCCTGGCGTCTGGACCCCAGCAAGTATTTTTGACCTCCCAGATGACCAAGCAGCTGACTACCCAACTGTGAAAGGTGAGATCCTGGCAAGACTGGGGGTGAATGTTTTGGTCCGGGCTCAGCGTGTTCACCAGTGGGACTTTAACGTGGCTGAACCCGCCAGGCCACAATACTATGACTTGCTACAACGGTTGCAAAAATGGCTGCAGCCAGACATACTGACTCCCACTGCTATGCTCGACCGTCTGTTAGCCGATGTCTTCTGGAGGGCTTTGCCTTACCCTCTCCAGCACTGGAGTCGGCCAGGTATCGCCCACCAATGCCCTGGAGATGGTCGACCTGGTGGAGCGATGCGAGGCCACCAGAAACCTGCAGGGGAGTCTTGCTGGGAAGGGGTCAGTCAAACCCGGAGGCCTCTGCCCCAGTTCCGACGTCCGGCGACAGAGCGGCCTGTACGGAAGATACCCCCTGCGAGTCCGCCTCCCGTGGTATGCTGGAGGTGTCAGGAGCCAGGCCACATCAGGGCCGACTGTCCGCATCGGGATGAGCCGATGGAGGTGAACTATGGGGGTCGCCACTCCTTGTATGCACGGAAGCTGTGCGCAACTGGCACCCGTGAGGTGCAAGACCATAACCACCTGTGTCAGGTAGAGGTGGGAGATTCGCTGGCGGTGGCTCTGCTGGACTCCGGGAGTTTAGTCTCCCTGGTAAGGGCTGCCCTTGTACGGCCTGTGGAGTATACTGGCCGTAAAGTCGGGGTCCTGTGCATCCACGGAGACCTGAAAGACTACCCCACTGCACTAGTGACTTTGTCCACAGCGGCTGGTAGGTGGACCCACGAGGTGGCTGTCGCTACTAAACTCCCACATGAACTAATACTTGGGAGGGACTTCCCGGTTTTCAGCGCTGTGGCCGGCAATAAAGGTATCTGAGGGACCCGAGACAGGGGTGACCCTAGTAGAGTGGCCTGATACCGCTGGAAGGCCAGAACCCTGGGAGCCCGAGTCTGAAGGGCCGGCGGTAGGGGTGACCACTGCTCCAGCGGTAGAGGGGAGACAACCCCACTGAGTGTAATGGTGGGAGACACGGAGGACTTGCCACCGGGACCTGAGTTGGCAGACCTCAATGTCTCCGGGGAAAATTTTGGGACCGCACAACACCGGGACCAAACCCTAACCAGGGCCTGGGAGAATGTGCTGGAAATTGATGGTAAACCCCAGAAACCAGGGGCTGAATTAATGTTCCCACGATTTATTGTTCTACAGGATATGTTGTATCGGGTGAACCAAGTCCGAGGTGAACCTGTTGAACAGTTGGTGGTGCCCACAGCGTATCGCAAGCTTGTCATGGAGCTTGCCCACCAACATGTTCTTGGGGGACACCTGGGGTGGCAGAAAACCCAGGACCGCATACTGCAGCGGTTTTATTGGCCCAGTGTGTTCAAGGAGGTAGAAAATTATTGTAAGTCCTGTCCAACCTGTCAGATAACTAGCCCCCAGCCTCATTTCCGTAGTCCTCTGGTACCTCTGCCAATTATTGAAGTACCGTTTGAGCGAATCGCTATGGATTTAATTGGGCCTGTACCAAAGTCTGCCAGGGGCCACCAACACATTCTGGTAGTTCTCGACTATGCCACTCGGTATCCGGAGGCGGTGCCCCTGCGACATACCTCAGCTAGGCTCATTGCCAAAGAGTTAATGGAGATGTTTTCCCGTGTGGGCCTGCCAAAAGAGGTTCTGACAGACCAAGGGACCCCTTTTATGTCCAAAGTAATGAAGGAACTGTGTAAATTGTTGCGTATAAAGCAGTTACGGACGTCCGTTTACCATCCGCAAACAGACGGTCTTGTTGAGAGGTTTAACCAAACTCTAAAAAATATGTTAAAAAGGGTGGTGTCTAGAGATGGGAAGGACTGGGACCTGCTTCTGCCCTATCTCATGTTCGCAGTGCGAGAGGTACCCCAGGCCTCTACTGGGTTCTCGCCCTTCGAACTGCTTTATGGCAGACACCCTCGGGGCCTGTTGGATATCGCCAAGGAAGCATGGGAACAACAGCCTGTCCCCCACAAAAGTGTCATTGAGTATGTCACCCAGATGCAGGAACGGATAGAAAGGGTGTTGCCGCTGGTCCGGGAGCATATGGAGGCAGCACAACAAGCCCAGAGTAGGGTGTATAATCGTCAGGCTCGGGTGCGGGACTTCAATCCGGGAGATCGGGTTTTGGTTCTGGTACCCACCCTTGACAGCAAATTCCTAGCTAGGTGGCAGGGCCCCTATGAGGTGATCGAGAAAGTAGGGAAGTAAATTACAAAGTACACCAGCCAGGGCGGCGCAAGCCGGAGCAGGTGTACCACGTGAATTTACTTAAGCCGTGGAAAGATAGGGACACGGCCGACGACCACAGCCCCGGCCAGGGCTTCTAGGTGAAAAGGGTCCAGCCCCACAGTTCGAGGCCTGTGAAGCAGTAACCACGGTAAAAATTGCAGACAGCCTGTCTTCCAAACAAGTTCAGGAAGTCAGGGAGTTCATCAGTCGGAACACGGATGTGTTCTCGGACCTCCTGGCCGCACGTCTCTCATCCAACATGACATCGTCACTGAGCCTCAGGCCAAGATCCGGTTAAAACCATACCGGGTACCCGAGGCTCGGCGACGGGCCATCGCGGAGGAAGTACAGTTAATGTTGAAGCTCGAGGTCATTGAGGAGTCGAAAAGTGAGTGGGCCAGTCCCATAGTCCTAATACCCAAGCCGGATGGGACGTTGCGGTTCTGCAACGACTTTCGCAAGTTAAATGAAGTATCCAAGTTTGGCGCGTATCCCATGCCCCGAGTAGACGAGCTGGTTGAAAGTTTAGGACAAGCCCGTTATTTTTCTGTGCTGGACCTCACTAAAGGGTACTGGCAGGTACCCTTAACGAGTCGGCTAAGGAAAAAACCGCATTTGTTACCCGCAGGGCCTGTATCACTACAAGGTGTTACCCTTTGGCCTGCATGGCGCCCCCGCCACTTTCCAAGGTTAATGGACATAGTGCTGCGACCACATCGTCGGTGCGCCTCGGCCTACTTGGATGATGTAGTCATCCACAGCACCGACTGGGAAAGCCATTTACCCAAGGTGCAGGCGGTAGTGGATGCCCTGAGGAAAGCCGGACTGACCGCTAACCCAAAGAAGTGCTCCATAGGGTTAGAGGAGACAAAATATCTGGGATATGTAATTGGGCGGGGAGTCATCAAACCTCAGGTAACTAAGGTAGAGGCCATTCGTAACTGGCCCCGACCGGTCACCACCAGGCAGGTAAAGTCGTTCCTGGGGATTGTAGGTTACTACATGAGGTTTGTGCCCCACTTTGCCACAATAGCAGCGCCATTGACAGACCTGTTGAAGGGGCGAAAGTCTGGGAGGGTTAGCTGGAGTGAGAAGGCGGAGGAGGCTTTCTCCGCGTTGAAGTCGGCCCTGTGTGGGTCCCCGGTTTTGGTGACACCCGACTTCAACAAGGAGTTTGTCGTACAGACCGACGCCTCGGAGGTAGGCCTCGGTGCGGTACTGTCGCAGGAGGTCAACGGGGAAGAACATCCCGTTGTCTTCCTGAGCCGTAAGCTCAGTCCCGCCGAGTCCAGGTATAGTATAGTGGAGAGGGAGTGCCTGGCTATCAAGTGGGCACTCGAATCTCTCCACTACTACCTGTTAGGGAGGAGGTTCCGTCTGGGGACCGACCATTCCCCCCTCAAATGGATGAGTCAGGCCAAGGAGAGGAATGCTCGGGTCACTAGGTGGTTCCTATCTCTTCAAAATTTCAAGTTTTCCGTCGAACACAGGGCAGGCCGCTTGCAGGGCAACGCAGATGCCCTGTCCCGCGTCCACTGCCTCACGTGTGTTCACCCCCTCAGGGTTGAACAAAGGGGGTATGTGGTAAGGTGCAAGGTGTCATATGTGATGGCAGGTGCGTGTCACCGAGGTTGCTGGCCTCGGTGAGGTGAGAGCCGGGTTTTTGTCTGCAGCAGCTAGTGCTGTTTGACTTTGTTAAATAGCATGGCTGCAAAGCCGATCCGGGCCGGCTCTTACTGGGAGCAGCTAAAGAGTAGGGTGGGTGGCTGCTCCCCACGGTCCAGTTCATGTTTTGGGCTGGATATAAAACGCAGCCAGCAGCTGTGTCTGGGGAGTGTGATTATCCTGGAGCTGCTAACAGGGCTGGGAGTTCTCTGTCCAGGAGGAAAGAGCTCAGTAAGGAGGTATTTTGTTCCTGGCTACCTGAAGCTGGATTCTCCTGCGGCTGGGCCGACAGCGTGGTGCGAACTTGCACCTACACCTCCCAGGTGACTGAACCTGTGTTGGACTGTTTTTGTTTGGCTACGTTATTTCCGTTGTGTGTGAACTGTCACCAAGAGACTGTTTTTCATTTTGTGTGCAAGTGTGAATAAAACACTGTTTGTTGCACAATCTGGACTCCTTGTTTTGCCTCTAAACTGCACCCGCACCGCTGTCTACCAGAGCGACTCCCCACAATATATATATAGCTGCCCCCTCACACACGATACACACACAGAGCAGGGCTAGAGAGCAAATACTTACTGCTGGCCGCTCTGTAATTGTTCTGATCTGAAATAACAAAAGGAGATAAAATTATGTACAGAAAACTGAAGAGTAAATATATGCTAGACCGGTGTTTCCCAAATAGTGTGCCTCCAGCTGTTGCAAAACTACAACTCCAAGTATGCCCAGACAGCCTTTGGCTGTGCAGGCATGCTGGGAGTTGTAGTTTTACAACAGCTGGAGGCACACTGGTTGGAAAACACTGTGCTAGACATTTCATATACAGTCGTGGCCAAAAGTTTTGAGAATGACACTGCTAAACTGCTTTTAGATCTTTGTTTCAGTTGTTTCTGTGATGTAGTGAAATATAATTACACGCACTTCAAAGGCTTTTATCGACAATTACATGACATTTATGCAGAGTCAGTATTTGCAGTGTTGACCCTTCTTTTTCAGGAGCTCTGCAATTCGACTGGGCATGCTATCAATCAACTTCTGGGCCAATTCCTGACTGATAGCGACCCATTCTTTCATAATCACTTCTTGGAGTTTGTCAGAATTAGTGGGTTTTTGTTTGTCCACCCGCCTCTTGAGGATTGACCACAAGTTCTCAATAAGAATAAGTTCTGGGGAGTTTCCAGGCCATGGACCCAAAATGTCAACGTTTTGGTCCCCGAGCCACTTAGTTATCACTTTTGCCTTATGGCACGGTGCTCCATCGTGCTGGAAAATGCATTGTTCTTCACCAAACTGTTGTTGGATTGTTGGAAGAAGTTGCTGTTGGAGGGTGTTTTGGTTCCATTCTTTATTCATGGCTGTGTTTTTGGGTAAAATTGTGAGTGAGCCCACTCCCTTGGATGAGAAGCAACCCCACACATGAATGGTCTCAGGATGCTTTACTGTTGGCATGACACAGGACTGATGGTAGCGCTCACCTTCTCTTCTCGGGACAAGCCTTTTTCCTGATGCCCCAAACAATCGGAGAATATGACTTTGCCCCCGTCCTTAGCAGTCCACTCACCATACTTTCTGCAGAAGATCAATCTGTCCCTGATGTTTTTTTTGGAGAGAAGTGGCTTCTTTGCTGCCCTTCTTGACACCAGGCCATCTTCCAAAAGTCTTCGCCACACTGTGCGTGCAGATGCTCTCACACCTGCCTGCTGCCATTCCTGAGCAAGCTCTGCACTGGTGGCACTCCGATCCCGCAGCTAAATCCTCTTTAGGAGACAATCCTGGCGCTTGCTGGACTTTCTTGGACGCCCTGAAGCCTTCTTAACAAGAATTGAACCTCCTTCCTTGAAGTTCTTGATGATCCTATAAATTGTTGATTGAGGTGCAATCTCAGTAGCCACAATATCCTTGCCTGTGAAGCCATTTTTATGCAACGCAATGATGGCTGCACGCATTTCTTTGGAAGGTCACCATGGTTAACAATGGAAGAACAATGATTTCAAGCATCACCCTCCTTTTAACATGTCAAGTCTGCCATTTTAACCCAATCAGCCTGACATAATGATCTCCAGCCTTGTGCTCGTCAACATTCTGCCCTGAGTTAACAAGACGATTACTGAAATGATCTCAGGAGTATATGCAAATTGCTATTATAAAAACATAAGCAGCAACTTTTCCAATTTCCAATTTTTATGTAATTCTCAAAACTTTTGGCCACGACTGTAGATTCTGGCAGTTGTCAGGGGATGGAATATAATATGGCAACAAGTGAACAGTAAGTTCTTAAAGTTGATGTGTTGGAAACAGAAAAAATGGGCAGTGGGCAAGTGTAAGAATATGAGCGACTGTGACCAGGGCCAAATGTTGTTGCCTAGATGATTGGTTCAGATTATCTCCGAAATGTTAGGTCTTTTGGGGTGTCCCCACTATACAGTGGTCTATACAGTGGTTAGTACCTACAAAAATTGGTCCAAGGAAAGACAAGTAGTGAACCGACAAAAGGGTCATGGGTATCCAAGGCCCATTGATGCATGTGGGAAGTGAAGGTTAGCTGGTCTGGTCTGATCTCACAGAAGAACTACTATAGAGCGAATTACTGACAATGTCCCTACTGGCTATGAGAGAAAGATGTCAGGACACAGGGGCATCACAGAATGCTGTCTATGGTGTTGTGTATCCGCAGACCATTCATAGTGCTCCTGCTGACCCCTGTCCACTACCAAGGGTACCAACAATAGGCTCATGAAGATCAGATATCAAAAGCATCTGCCGTCAGATACCACAGGACACCACAGTTTTATGGAGTCCATACTTGACTGGCTTTTTAAAGTATCTAACCATGGAGTGCAACCCAATGCAAAATGAGCATTTGTGGCAGTATCTGCAATTACTGAGCCATTTGCATCGCAATACTGAAACTTACTTTTGTATATAAAGATTCCGAGGATGATGACCACAATAATGACCGCACTGATGACTGCACAGATGACTAGAGTCCGAAAGATGCTCTGTTTTGGTTCTTAAAGGTAAAAGGCGGAAATTAGATGACAATATTACAGTGGTGTAACTACTAGGGTAACAGACAGATTGCTATGGGGCCCAGCAGTCAAAGGGGTTGTCTCACTTCAGCAAGTTGCATTTATCATGTAGAGTAAGTTAAAGGGATTCTGTCAACAGTTTTCACCCCTGTCAGCTAAACATATGCTGACGCTTAGGGTCTCCTCATGATTCCTAATGTGGGATCATAAATGCGATCAGTAGCTTAATTTTGCCAAAAAACAGGTTTTACTAAGGTGCCCAAGGGGAGGTCCAGGGATGCAGGGTGCCCGTCCGCACCCACCGCCGTTGGTGCCCAGCGCCTCCTTTCCAGAGTTCTGCACTGCCTCCTAGTCCTCTGTGCCGCCTCTCCCTCTTCCTCCCTCTATATAACATTTTCGTAAATGTTTTAATTTTGAAAATTAATAAAAATCACTTTAAAGGAAAATGCGCCTCTGGTGGCCGGGACCATGGGAGGACACATAGGCCGGTGATTTTCCTATATTTCCTATATTAACTTTCTCTACCTGATAAATGCAACTTACTGAAGTGAGACAACCCCTTTAAGGGAAGGCAACTTCTCATTTTCTATGGGGCCAATATTTTTTCTTTTTCAATAGGGGGACATAAATGGTTAAAAATAAAAAAAAATAAGCACCAATCCACTGTTGCTGCCATTTTGATGCTGCTTTAGTCCTAACTGCTCTCCACTTACTGGCCCTGGCTCAACACACAGGAAATAATTGGAAATGCCCACTCACTGGCTGAAGTGGGTCATCACTGTGGTTAGCGACTGGCAGAAAAGTCATCTCCTGGTATTTCAATTGTGACAAGACGGGACCGGGAAGTGGAGAGCAGCAGGGACCAGAGCAGCAGTGGAATGGTAGCAATGGCGATTCATGGGTAGAGTAATAGTTATATGTTATTTTTGACCCATTCTGGAAATTTTTGAAAAATACAAAAAAAAAAAATCTCCCTTGGAAACCTCTTAAAAGGAGCCCGAAAGGTGAGCGAGGGACCCAGAGTAGACAAGGTAAAAGAGGGTATGCAAGAGAAGAAAAAAAATAACCATTTGTTGAAGTTGTTGAGACTACCCCTAATTTGTTGAGACTACCCCTTTAACATAAGGGTGGGGGTTAATTTAGAGAAAAGCAGTCCATGGATATTAAAACTTTGATAGGGGACAGAGAAAACACAGTCTGTAATTTGTCTCACACTTTTCCTTCTCCAGAGTTAACTGGGGACAGTGTTTTTTCTTAGCGACTCATCTTCTCGTCGGTTGAAATGTTATGGGCAAGCATAGATAGCTGGTTTAACAGCAAAGGACATAAATGAGACATGTACTCAACATCAATTTAGAAATAATGACCTTTTCCCTTCCGTTAGTTATACCCCTCCCCCCCTTTCCCCCGCCCAGTGTGGATCACACTCACCCCATTTTACAAGGAGTGGTTCCTTCAGGCTGCTGTGATCCACATAACAGGAGTAACTCTCGCCCTCTTTAGGTATCACCTCCACACTGACCCTGATCTGATAGGTGCCATCAGGATTGGGAAGGACATGTGTGGTCTCATATGAAGGAATGTCGTCGCACCCGTTCTTCATCCACTTTACGTGCACAACTCTGGGGTGAAATCCGTACACGTGACAGTGAAGCTTTGTGACTTTAGTAGATTCTTGACCTTGGACCTTCACCCCTGGCTGAACTGGAAGGCAAAAAATAAACATATTAAGTAGGACTGTGAAATATGTCCATATGCTAGGTAGTGGGTTTGATGCAAGAAGAATGTAGATGAATGCTGAACTTTATCTCACTGAGGGGCAAACAGATAACACCGTGAGGCCCAGTTGTTAGCAGTTATTCTCTGCATGAGTCTAAAGTGAAGGCTGGTTTTGCAAGGTAGTTTTTCACCTGGATAACTTGTGGCACCTGAACATGATGTTGCTTCTAGGCCTGTCCGCTCAAGCCTGTGGTTCAGGGGAGCATTAATTAGCCTCTCAGGGTTTATTCAACTTTAACTACTTAAACAGCGCAGCACTCAGATCTCACCTCGGACTGTTTGTCTTTTTTATTTTGTTGTAAATTGTTCAATAAAAACAATCTGATTTAAAAAAATATATAAATATTTCCGGAGTTACCTGTCCTGTCATACAAACAACCATCAATCTTGAGGAATCTCTTTGTCAGGAGTGCCCTCTCATCACCATCACAGACGGGCACTTTCCATGCAACCACAAAAAATGTAAGACACATGTCTTATCCACAAATACAGTCCGTATACCCAACACCCAACAGACCTTTAAGATCGCGGACACCTTCTCATGTGAATCCTCCAATGTGGTGTATATGATACTCTGTACAAGGTGTCCTAATGGAGGAATTTATATTGGGGAGACTCTACAGAAACTGTAATCCAGAATACATTTGCTCAGATTCAAGATAAACCACAACTGATACAACTGTGGGAATCCATTTCTCTGGACCAGGACACTCCATGGATGACTTAAAGGTTTTAATTCTGAAAGGGAATTTTAAGAATGACAGAGACAGGAAATTATTTGGGAATTTAAAGTGCTGACTACATTCCAGTCATTAAGTGATGGACTGAATCTAACCCCTGGTATTATGACCCACTATTTAGACAAAATTGACACCTCCCTCAGCTCGACTCCCAATCTCTAATCTACATTGTCTCCGCTCAACATGTTTACTTGTTGCTCGACCTTATCTTAATTATGCATCCCCCCCCCATGTACATGTTTTGCTGTAACATGCCTTTCATTTGTAATCTCGCCTGAAGAAGGAGCCTTTGTGCTCTGAAAGCTTGCAATATGTTTTTTTCTAGTTAGCCTATAAAGATATCACTCCTTTAATACTTTTGAATTCATTAACGCAAAAGCAAACACGGTACTATGCAATTCTTGCCACGCACTCTCACTCGCATATTTCCCTTAAAGAAACAGTGCTCTGGAGACAAAGGAAAATACCAACATGCACAACAAATGCAGCAATATAAACAACACCTACAGATAAAAGTCTCACAAACAAGGTAAGTATTTAGGGAATTAATAAAATAACTAGAGACTGAACAGAATACTTACCTGGTGTTCTCCTTTCCATTATTTCAGCTGCAGATCTGCCAACTCCCAACCTCCTCCTCTGCCATCCAAGACTATCTGATGGATATTGTGCATCTGGTAGTCCAAGACACTTTCTGCTGCCCTTGAACTGACCAGCACTGTGTACTTGAGCAGCGTTGGCTATTCTAAGGGCAGGGCTGAACAAGCAGGAGGTGTCTTGAACTAGCAAATGAACGGTTTGCATCAGGTAGTCTGAGAAGCCGTGTGGCCGTGGATGGCAAAAGAGGAGGCTGGGAATTGGTGGATCTGCTGCTAAAAAGATGAAAAGGTCACCAAGTTAGTGTTCTGTTTACTCCAGGGTCAATATGAATCTTTTTCTCCGTTCACTTTAAAGATTTTTTTTTAATGTTATTTGAAGGATCATGTAATCATCCAATATCACCCATGCTGAGTATGCTATTTGTGCCTTTAATTGGTTTATTTTATAGTCTGTGTGAATATGCTGTATTTACTGAGACTCCTCTTTGTAATGAAGACTTTTTGATAACTATAGATGGGTAGACTATTTTTTATATTTTTAATTTTTAAGTGAGGTACAGTAGCAAAAGTAGAAGTCTGAAGTCACCTCTCCGCTCCAGATCTTCTCTTCCAAACTCTAGGTATTTTCTCAACCTTTCGATGCATTCACTTTCCAGAAAATTCTTATCCCTCTCCCCCTTTCTTATATCCGGACTGTTCCATCTCTGTGTGATGATCTGAGCTTCAGCCATGGTGGGGTTATATAGTGCTGTTTTCATATCCAAGTATATGTACTCTTCCCCGTCATATCTATACTCCTGATGCCCTATGGTTCTTCCATCATTTCTCATCTCACAGCTTGTTTATCACCTGCATGAAATGGAATCCTGCAGAAAAGACAAGAGCATGTCATTCAAAGTGTACAGTATATATATATTGTATGTTTGCGAACATGTTTTGCTTTTAAGCTATGCAAGGTCTCTGTATGAAATAACACAAAAATGAAATTTCACTTTGCATTTATGGTTTTCTTTCCCGAGTCATAATCTGGTCTGGCATCATGGATTTACAAGTGTTGCTGGTTGAGTAAAGCCAGGATTAAGAGTAACATGAAGGTTAGGAGGTGTGTAGACCATCAAGGTATGGCCACACAGAGTTTTGTGGACAAGGTTTTGAGGCAGATCTTCCTGCAGGATTTTAAGCCAAAGGCAGAAGTGAATCGACCAGAACAGAGAAGTATAAATCCTTCCTTTTTATTTGCAACTAGTAGAAAGACCCAGCTTCACACGGGTATGGAGGACACCTGACCATATAGGGAGGGTGTACAGGGACTGGGGGTCACCTTCCCCTTCCTAAGGCCCTAAGGTTTTATGGTTCTGGAGGCTTTGTGAGTTCTGGGCTGATGTCTCGTGTTAAGGGAGGCATCTTATTAAGTCACAGCTGGTGAAGGTGAAGAGGAATAGGATGCTGAGTGAGAAAACTGGCATAACTGCCCGCTGGGAGGCCAGCGGCCGGCAGATCACACGGGCTCAGTGATGTTTTACGATGTTAAGATTTAGCTGTGGCCGACTACCACCCAACAAAAAGGTTTAAATAAAGGTTATGAACATGACTTGGTTGTCAGTGTCGTTTGTGGTGGATTAACATGGCAGGGCCAAAGGGTAAAGGTTGTCCCTTCCCCTTCTCCCTTCCTGAGAGTGACTACCAACAGTCTATTTGATCTATTTAATTTATTGTTTGTGTGTGTCGTTAAAAGATATTGACAGAATCCCCCATAACAGTGAACTCCACCATCCCCCACTCATTAATACTGACCCCCCCAAAGTGCCCTGCCACTTTCAAATTGGACCTCCACAGCAGCCCACCCCTTTAACTTTGACCTTCACAGCAGCACACCCCTTTAACAGTGAGTTTCACAACACCCCACTCCCTTGACAGTGACCTCCTCAGAGGTCCACCCCCTTAACATTGACCTCCGGAGTACCCCGCTCCCTTAACAGTGACCTCACAGTACCCTGCTGCCTTAACAGCGACCTCCACAGCAGTTGCCCCTTTAATAGTGGCCGCTGCCCTCTTAACAGTGACCTCCACAGTGCCCGCCCCTTTAACAGTGACCTCCACAGCACCCTGCCCCTTTAATGCTAGGGCTACACAACGACATGTGTCGCACGACAGTTTGTATCAACAATTTTTTTAGTGATAGGTTATGGTGTCGCACTGCGACATGTGACATGCTGCGACTGCGACTCGTGCAACACCATAGACTATCATTATAAAAATTTTCGAGAGACATTGGTGCGACATAGAAACATGTAGCAGTGTAGTTGTGCCATATGTGTCGCGCGACACATGTTGTCGTGTAGCCCTATGTGACTAAACCAACCTCGCCACTGGGCATTGGAGAAGACTGATTGCCCGCTTCCTCACCTGCGACTATGGCCCCTGGGAGATTGTACCCGTTTAAACCAGCATTTGGGCATATTGTATTTTATTATGCTGCTGCTGCTGGCCCTTTAAGAACCATCTGGGGACATACTGAGGAGTTACTGGGTGGCCACCATTTCATGTATCAGAGACACATGGTGAGAACAATGGATGGCGGCCATTTAACTCACCTGTTTAACTCTGCCTGTGATAATGATATTAACCATTGTGTTCAGTAATCATATCACAGGCAGAGGTGAGGATTTTGTCTGGGAGTGTCTGTGTGTATTGTACGGATTGATTGGTTGTATTTTAAAACCCTGTGGGCCGTACTATGTTTGTGGTTTGTGAATAAAAGAGGCTGTATGTGCCAGTACAGTCAGTTCCTGCTTGACCCTCAAAACGAAGTGTCGTCTCGTTATTGGGGGGGATTTATTGTATGCTGTTCCAGTTTGACTGCTAGCCTATTAGTATGGTTTTTCCTATTCGGCTGTTTACCCCATTCATATTCTTCTCCGATTTGGTGGTTGTGGTGTCGGCTAGAGTGCTTGAAATCCTCAAGAAGTGCTAGGAGCATCCTTCAACGGAGGTACCCAGTTATATCCGTTATACCCTAGCCTAAAGCTGACCTACAGCAGTGAAGAAAAATGGCTGATATATGGTTGTTATAGAAACCTGGAGTAAATCTGTGTGTATGTGGAGACTAAGGGTCTGCGAGCTTCTATTGGCAGATAAGGGACATGTGACCGTGTGTATGGCAGTTGGGATATGAAGAGAAAGACTTCCAGGCTTGCATTGACTAATGCAGGTTATTTTTTAGAAATATCTCCATGCAGCTGCTGTGTAGGGGTGTATGACCCCCACAAGATTTCTTTCCAGGTAGCAAGGGATGTGTATACCAAGTTTCGTTGAAATCGATGGATGCGTTTGAGTGATCGCGGAACATACATACATACATATATACGTCCTTCTTTATATATATAGCATAGATTCCTTTCAATTTCATTTCTGACTCTGACAAAATAAATCCTACTGGCAGATCTGTCTCAGAACCTCGTCAAAAAACTTTGTGTGGCTGTACAGGTTCAGAGCTGAACCCGGACATACCCATAATTTCACCCAGGCAGCCTCCCCGACAAGAGCATCGGAGCATTTCATGGAAAGCGCAGGGCAAGGGCTCTTTTATTTACAATAACACACTGTCGGGTGGAGGCTTCCGCCCAGCACTGTGTTCTGATGATGTCACCGGCTCTGATGGGCGGGCTTTAGCTCGCCCATCAGTGCCAGTGATGTCACCGGGCTCACTGCTGGGAGGAATCCTCCACCTGGCAGACCTAAGGAGGGCCCGGTACGTCACCAGATCTCCTAAAAATGCCTTTAGCAAGTCAGGGGGGCTGCCTGGGTTGAAAATGGGGATATGTCCGGGTTCAGCTCTGAACTCTGACAACCCCTTTAACACAAGTAGTTTAGTATGGCTTAAAGAATTAGAAAGGGCTTGTTTAGCATTAGCACCATGGAGAGAGTGTGAAAGGATCTTTGAAGGCAAACCCGGAAAGAGTTATCAGGATTATTCATTTAACTGGCAAAATTGGAGGCATTAGATATCTGGGAATTACCCAGTTGAAGGGCTGTTTTGTTTTGGGCAGGCTCACCAGAGATGAGAAGGAGCATTGTAATGCTGCCTGTGGACAGGTATTCACAGCTGTGGGCAGTGTTGCAGACAAAAACTAAAATAGGGAAGAATAGAGCTGGGGTCGGAGCTCTGTGTAGGGGTATTTAATGTACCTTAAAGGAAATGTGCCACCAAGAACTTAATCTGCCAGTGAAAACCAGATAGTAACACATCTCCTTTTTTCTAATCTGTTTTTTTTTTCTGATTACAGATGTATTTTTTCTGTTTACTGAGCATGATTACGGGGGCGGCCATCTTGCCTGAGCTGTTCTTAACAGCATTTAGAAAGCATTAGGTAAACTGCTTTACGACGTCTTACATTTTAAGACACTGAATACAACATGTATTGTACTGTATTGAAACAGGGATCAAATCCTGAAAAGTTGAAGTCCCACAGTGGGACAAATAAAAAAAGTTAAAAAAAAAATAAAAACATTTTTTTAATAAAAAAAATAAGTTTTTAGTAAAGAAAAAAAAAGCCCCTTCACCATAAAATTATGAATAAAAATAAATAAAAAAACAGACATATTAGGTTTCACCACGTTCGTAACAACCTGCTCTATAAAAATATCACATGATCAGGTGAATTCTCTAAAAAAAAAAAAAAAAACTGTGCAAATCAACCAATGGTCACTTTGCCCCATAAAGTGTAATATTGAGTAATCGAAAAATCATATGTACCCTATAAAAATGTCAACTCTTCCCACAAAAAATGAGCCCCTACTCAAGACGATCGGCATAAAAAATAAAAAATAAATATAGCCTTCAGAAAATGGTGACACAAAAAATATGATTTTCTTTTACATATGCTTTTATTGTATAAAACTGAAATAAAAATTAAAGAAATAGACATAATAGGTATTGCAACATCCGTAATGAGCTGCTCTATAAAAGTATCACATGATCTACCCCCTCAGGTGAACGCTGTTAAAAAAAAATTTGGTCACCTTGCCCCCAAAAAGTGTCATATTGATGTACCCAAAAATGGTAATAAAAATGTCAGCTCTTTCAGAAAAAAAAAGACAAAAACATTTTTGTTTTAAAAAATGCTTTATTATGTAAAACTGAAACAAAAAAATAAAAGTATACATGTTTGGCATTGTCGCGCCCATATCAATCTGCTCTATAAAAACAACACATGATCTTTCCTGTTGGGGAAACTCCGTAAAAAACAAAATTAAAACTGTGCCACAACAGCCATTTTCTGGTTACCTTGCCTCACAAAGAGCATAATAATCGAGCAATCAAAAATCATATGCAGGGCCGGCTCCAGGTTCATAGGGGCTCTTGGGTGATAAATCCCAGTGGGCCCCCTTAATGCATTTTTTTACATTTACATGTCCCCCTGTGGTTCCCACACCATATAATGACCCCAGTGGCCCCCATACAGTATAATGACCCCCAAAAGCCCCCACACACAGTATAATAACACCCAGTGGCCCCCCACACAGTATAATGACCCCACAGTGGCACTCCATTCAGAATAATGACCCCCAATCACAGCCCATTTAGAATAATAACCCCCATTATACTGTATGGAGGGGGGACTGGGGTCATTATACTGTTTGGGGGTCACTGGAGGTCATTATATTGAATGGTGGCTCTGGGGGTCATTATACTGAATGGACAGTATTTGGGGATCATTATACTAAATGGAAGGCACTAGGGGTCATTATACTGTGTAAGAGGCCCTCACGATGACCCCCCAGTGGCCCTCTTAGTCATTGCTGAAGCGCAGGGGAGCCGGCGGTCCTGTCATTTACTAACCGCAGCTCATTTACCTGCGCTCCTTCTCTCCTCAGGCCCGCTGCAGCAGTGAGACATACGTCATGATGCCACCGCTGGTCCGGGCCTGGAGGAGAGAAGGAGCTGTGCAGTGATGTAGCTAGAACTGACTGGGCCACACAGCAAACCCCACCGCCCATGGGTTTAAATAACATCGGTTTGATGTATACAAGTGTGCAGCACTCCAGGTTTTTGTATCCTGCAGAGTACAGTAAAAAATACATACGTTAACGTATACCGTATTTTTCGCCATATAAGACGCACTTTTTTCCCCCCAAAAGTGGGGGGGAAATGGCAGTGCGTCTTATATGGCGAATACTACCATTTTCCTATAGCTGAAGCCGATACATCGCACAGCATGCGATGTATCAGCATGGAAGGAGGAGGGGGCGGAGCCTGGCAACACATGGCGGGCGGCCCGCCGCTCACAGCGTGACTGCTTGTATAACATTTAAAATCTTTAATTATGTCCCCTTATTTCCTAAAAGCCTAGGACAGTAGCGCTCTGCTAACCTGCTATAACGATCCTCTAGCAGGCAGAGCGGTGCGGCGGCAGGCTGGTGTGAACGTCCTCACTGACGTCATCTGCCTGCTCCTCCTGCTTCATTCATAAAGTGAAAGGAGCAGGCAGATGACGCCAGTGAGGACGTTACACACCAGCCTGCCGCCGCACCGCTCTGCCTGCTAGAGGATCGGTATAGCAGGTTAGCAGAGCGCTACTGTCCTGGGCTTTTAGGAAATAAGGGGACATAATTAAAGATTTTAAATGTTATACAAGCAGTCACGCTGTTAGCGGCGGGCCGCCCGCCATGTGCTGCCAGGCTCCGCCCCTAAGCAGCCATGGGCCAGATGTTTTAGAAAAGGGGGCACCTGTGGATGACACTGTAATTGGGTGATCTGTGGATGACACATATAGCATAAGATGCTATATATGTGTCATCCACAGATCCAATCCATTACAGTGTCATTCATAAATGCCCCCATCACAGTGCTATCCACAGATCCCCCATCACAGTGCTATCCACAGATCCCCCATCACAGTGCTATCCACAGATCCCCCATCACAGTGCTATCCACAGATCCCCCATCACAGTGCTATCCACAGATCCCCCCATCACAGTGCTATCCACAGATCCCCCATCACAGTGCCATCCACATCTCCCCCACATAACAGTGCCATCCACAGATCCCCCCCATAATACTGTCATGCACAGACCACCATTACTTCAAAAGCACACCTTTTGGTTAAAAATATTTTTTTTCTTATTTTTCTCCTCAAAAACCCAGGTGCGTCTTATAGGCCGGTGCGTCTTATAGGGCGAAAAAGGTATGTTTTTTTTTACAATGGAACTGTATGGTGAACAGCCGCCACTGTACGGCATCAGTCTGAGGCACCTGTTAATGTATACGTTTTTGGTATACATTAATTGGATGGCAAAAATGTGATGTGAACACAGCCTTAGTGCCAGAATAAGCAATAGTACACGGCGGGCGGAGAAGGGAGGCCGCCATGTACTGACAGAACGCTGCCTGGGCCTGGTGGTCAGGTGAAAGGACTGTGTCTCCCAAGGATCATTTATCTATTGGGAAATACAGGGCACAGTATAATACACTAGAATCTATATAATATAAAGATATTTGCCCTACCCTGGAATAATAATACAATTAGGGGGTCATTTATGAAATAGAAATACTCCTATATTAGACGCATTTCTGACACAGATTGTGGCGCAAAGGTCCTTAGCACTGCAATCTCCAACTTTTCCCCACTCATGCCAGGTCTAAAAAAACTGGCGTGGGCAGGGAAAGGGATACAGTTTTGGCCATACAGTGACTGGATACCAACACCATACAGTGACCGAATAACACCTCTATACAGTGACCGGATAACACTGCCATACAGTCACCGGATTACACCTCCATACAGTGACCGGATTACACCGCCATACAGTGACCGGGTAACACCTCTATACAGTGACTGGATAACACTGCCATACAGTGACCAGATAAGGGTAATTTCACACTTGAGTTCCTGGATTCCAACAGGCAGTTCCATCACCGGAACTGCCTGCCGGATCTGGCAATCTGTATGCAAACGGACAGCATTTGTAGACGGATCCGGATGCGGATCCGTCTCACAAATGCATTGCAATACCGGTTCCGTCTCTCCGGTTGTCATCCGGAAAAATGGATCTGGTATTTATCTTTTTCACATTTTTAAAGGTCTGCGCAGATGAAGACTGGAAGACCGGATCCGTCAATGCGGTAATTGTAATGCCGGATCCGGCACTAATACATTTCAATGGAATTCCGGCAAGTGTTCTGGAATTTTGGACGGAGAAAATACCTCAGTATGCTCCGGTATTTTCTCCAGCCAAAAAACCTAAGAGGTGCTGAACTGATGCATCCTGAACGGAATGCTCTCCATTCAGAATGCATTAGGATAAAACTGATCATTTTTTTCCCGGTATTGAGCCCCTAGGACGGAACTCAATACCGGAAAAGAATAACAATAGAGTGAAAGTACTCTAATACTGCCATGCAGTGACTGGATAACACCGCCATACAGTGACCGGATAAAAGGGTATAAGAGGGCACAGTATAGGGAATGACTAGGGGCACAGTACGGGGTGGGGGGCACAGTCACATGACCCTGAGATGTTAGAAGGTCCTTATGGTGAATGCGGTTTAGACACCACCATAATGAAAGGCAGAGGATTGATTATGTTTGGTAACCCATAGATATGGCCCCTGCTCCTTGGCCATATCTATGGGCCGTGCTTGCGCACACCGCACTCACCATTCACCCAGGCGGCCAGTCTTCTTCACAAGAACGCGCACGCTAGCCGCGCATGCGCCGTTCTGATAGATTCTCTGCCGCGTCTGCTACAGAGCCGCACATGCTCTGTAGCAGACGAGGCAGAGAATCTATCTATCTGCCATCCACAGACTCCCCCTCCCCTAATTGCCATCACATATGGTCCCGACAACGGAGCGCACGGCATCCCCGGTTGCTATGACGCCGTGCGCTCCCTCCTGCCGCCAGAATACAGTGATACACTCTTATAGATCATAGCAGTGTATTACTGTATTCCGACAGCAGGAGGGAGCGCACGGCGTCATAGCAACCGGTGACGCCGTGCGCTCCGTTGCCGGGACCATATGTGATGGCACTTAGGGGAGGGAAGCGGGGGAGTTTGTGGATGGCACTTAGTGGGGGAGTCTGTGGATGGCACTTAGGGGAGGGGGAGTCTGTGGATGGCACTTGGGGGAGTCTGTGGATGGCACTTGGGGGTGAGTCTGTGGATGGCACTTAGGGAGGGGGAGTCTGGATGGCACTTAGTGGGGAGTCTGTGGATGGCACTTAGGGGGGGGGTTGTCTGTGGATGGAACTTAGTGGGGGAGTCTGTGGATGGCACTTGGTGGGGGAGTCTGTGGATGGCACTTAGGGGAGGGGGGGAGTCTGTGGATGGCACTTAGTGGGGGAGTCTGTGAATGGCACTTGGGGGAGTCTGTGGATCGCTCCCTGGACTCCTGGGCACCAGGGCGCACGGAGTCCTCGGTTGCTATGACGCCGTGCGCTCCCTCCTGCCGCTGGAATACAGATGCCCCCATTAGTGCCATCCACAGATGCCCCCCCCCATAAGTGCCATCCACAGATGCCCCACCATAAGTGCCATCCACAGATACGCCCCCCAATTGCCATCCACAGATGCGCCCCCATAAATGCCATCCACAGATGCCCCCCCATTAGTGCCATCCACAGATACCCCCCCAATAAATGCCATCCACAGACGCCCCCCAATTGCCATCCACAGATGCCCCCCCATTAGTGCCATCCACAGATGCCCCCCCCCCCCATAAGCTGGGTAATAGGTCAGTGATAATATCTGATACTGGGAAAGCTGGGTAATAAGTCAGTGATAATTTCTGAGACCTGGAAAGCTGGGTAATAAGTCAGTGATAATATCTGAGACCGGGAAAGCTGGGTAATAAGTCAGTGATAATATCAGACACTGGGAAAGCTGGGTAATAAGTCAGTTATAATATCTGAGACCGGGAAAGCTGGGTAATAAGTCAGTGATAATATCTGAGACCGGGAAAGCTGGGTAATAAGTCAGTGATAATATCTGATACTGGGAAAGCTGGGTAATAATTCTGCGATAATATTAGACACCGGGAAAGCTGGGTAATAAGTCAGTGATAATATCTGATACTCGGAAAGCTGGGTAATAAGTCAGTGATAATATCTGAGACCGGGAAAGCTGGGTAATAAGTCTGTGATAATATCTGATACTGGGAAAGCTGGGTAATAAGTCTGTGATAATATTAGACACCGGGAAAGCTGGGTAATAAGTCAGTGATAATATCTGATACTGGGAAAGCTGGGTAATAAGTCAGTGATAATATCTGAGACTGGGAAAGCTGGGTAATAAGTCTGTGATAATATTAGACACCGGGAAAGCTGGGTAATAAGTCAGTGATATTATCTGAGACCGGGAAAGCTGGGTAATAAGTCAGTGATAATATCTGATACTGGGAAAGCTGGGTAATAAGTCAATGATAATATCGTACACCGGGAAAGCTGGGTAATAAGTCAGTGATAATATCGTACACCGGGAAAGCTGGGTAATAAGTCTGTGATAATATTAGACACCGGGAAAGCTGGGTAATAAGTCAGTGATAATATCTGATACTGGGAAAGCTGGGTAATAAGTCAGTGATAATATCTGAGACTGG
This sequence comes from Bufotes viridis, assembly GCA_033119425.1. NCBI lineage: Eukaryota > Metazoa > Chordata > Amphibia > Anura > Bufonidae > Bufotes > Bufotes viridis. The sequence continues at coordinate 16,202,801 of CM065597.1, read as the reverse complement.
GAAAGCTGGGTAATAAGTCAGTGATAATATCTGAGACCGGGAAAGCTGGGTAATAAGTCTGTGATAATATTAGACACCGGGAAAGCTGGGTAATAAGTCAGTGATAATATCTGATACTGGGAAAGCTGGGTAATAAGTCAGTGATAATTAGAGATGTCCCGAACTATTCGCCGGCGAACAGTTCCCGGCGAACATAGCTTGTTCACGTTCGCCGCGGAGGGCAAATATATGCGATGTTCGGTCCGCCCCCTATACATCATCTTTGAGCAAACTTTGACCCTATACTTCACAGTCAGCAGACACATTCCAGGCAATCACCAGCATACCCTCCCTCCCAGACCCTCCTACCTCCTGGACAGCATCCATTTTAGATTCATTTGGAATCTGCAGTCTTAGTGAGAGGAAGGTCAGTGTAGCTGCTGCTGATTTAATAGGGAAATCGATAGCTAGGCTTGTGTATTCAGTGTCCACTCCAGTGCTGAAAGACTCATCTGATCTCTGCTATAAGGACAGCACCCAAAAAAAGCCTTTTTTAGGGCTGCTACATTAGTCTGCTTTTATATTTTTTTTCTCCATATATATATTGCAGTTGCCTGGCCTGCCCGTGTGTGAGGAGCAGCAGGCCCACAGACTGTAGTGTGCCCACTGCCAGTGCCCACCACTCATACCGTGTGGCACAGGACTTTGCATAAAAAAAAAGGCATTTAATTTTTACTAGTGTTGAGCGAACAGTTCGAACATTTTCAAAAAAGATCAGGTTTGTTGTTCGGCGATTACTTCCCGCTTTCTGAAGGGCTGCACAGCAGCCAATCAGCCAGCGTTTTACTTCTTGCCCTAAGAACCCATCACAGCCATGCCTACTAATGGCATGGCTGTGATTGGCCAAGTGCAGCATGTGACCCAGCCTCTATTTAAGCTGGAGTCACGTAGCGCCGCACGTCACACTGCTCTGATTAGTGTAGGGAGAGGATGCAGCTTCTGTGAGGGCGAGATTAGGCAGGGAAAGTCATCAACAGCACCTAATGAACTGATCGATCTACAGCTGTGAATGATTGAACTTCTGCTACTTACTTGCTCACTGGTTTTTAGGCTGCACAGAGCATTTTTCTGTCACTTATTTTCTGGGGTGATCGGCAGCCATTTTGTGACTTGTGGTGCACCAGAACAAGCTGCCACCAAGTCCATCAATCCATCAATACTAGTTTTTTTTTTTTTGCTATATCCTACATCAGGGGCTTGGCTGTGCTAATTGTCACCCCTAGAAACTCAGGATAGCAATTTCTATATTTTATTAAGGGGTTAAATACAATTGCCCAAATACCAATCCCCTAAATCTGGTGTTCCAGCTTTGGCTAGCCAAGTATAATACTGTCTGCTGTCTGGCAAAGGATAGATTATTTTCTGTGGTGAAATTCAATTGTGAAAATAGCAATCCCCTAAATCTGGTGTCCCAGCACTGGCTGGCAAAGTATAATAGTGTCCGCAAAAACATATATTTTGTTCTGGGGTGAAATTCAATTGCCAAAATAGCAATACCATAAATCTGGTGTCACAGCTGTGGCTGGCAAACTATAATAGTGTCCGCAAAAACATATATTTTGTTCTGGGGTGAAATTCAATTGCCAAAATAGCAATACCCAGAATCTGGTGTCCCAGCACTGGTTGGCAAAGTATAATAGTGTCCGCCAAAACATATATTTTGTTCTGGAGTGTAATTCAATTGCCAAAATAGCAATACCCTGAATCTGGTGTCCCAGCACTGGTTGGCAAAGTATAATAGTGTCCGCCAAAACAAATATTTTGTTCTGGGGTGAAATTCACTTGCCAAAATAGCAATACCCTGAATCTGGTGTCCCAGCACTGGTTGGCAAAGTAGATTAGTGTCTACCAAAACATATATTTTGTTCTGGGGTGTAATTCAATTGCCAAAATAGCAATACCCTGAATCTGGTGTCCCAGCAATGGCTGGCAAAGTATAATAGTGTCCGCCAAAACATATATTTTGTTCTGGGGTGTAATTCAATTGCCAAAATAGCAATACCCTGAATCTGGTGTCCCAACACTGGCTGGCAAAGTATAATAGTGTCCGCCAAAACATATATTTTGCTCTGGGGTGTAATTCAATTGCCAAAATAGCAATACCCTGAATCTGGTGTCCCAGCACTGGCTGGCAAAGTATAATAGTGTCCGCCAAAGCATATATTTTGTTCTGGGGTGAAATTAATTTGCCAAAATAGCAATACCCTGAATCTGGTGTCCCAGCAATGGCTGGCAAAGTATAATAGTGTCCGCCAAAACATATATTTTGTTCTGGGGTGTAATTCAATTGCCAAAATAGCAATACCCTGAATCTGGTGTCCCAACACTGGCTGGCAAAGTATAATAGTGTCCGCCAAAACATATATTTTGTTCTGGGGTGAAATTCACTTGCCAAAATAGCAATACCCTGAATCTGGTGTCCCAGCTGTTGCAGGCCAAGTTTCATAGTGTCCGCCAAAGCATATATTTTGTTCTGGGGTGAAATTAATTTGCCAAAATAGCAATACCCTGAATCTGGTGTCCCAGCAATGGCTGGCAAAGTAAAATAGTGTCCGACAAAACATATATTTTGTTCTGGGGTGAAATTCACTTGCCAAAATAGCAATACCCTGAATCTGGTGTCCCAGCACTGGCTGGCAAAGTATAATAGTGTCCGCCAAAGCAAATATTTTGTTCTGGGGTGAAATTCAATTGCCAAAATAGCAATACCCTGAATCTGGTGTCCCAGCACTGGCTGGCAAAGTATAATAGTGTCCGCCAAAACAAATATTTTGTTCTGGGGTGAAATTCAATTGCCAAAATAGCAATACCCTGAATCTGGTGTTCGAGCTGTTGCAGGCCAAGTGTAAATATGTCCATAAAAGGATACCTTTCATCCAGGGTCTAAATACTAGCCCTAAAAGAGATATTCCCCTAAATCAGTGGTTACTGCTGTGCCTGGATTAGTGTAATACGCTACATAAACAAATACACAGATAGTGTTAGGTGCCTGTAAAAAAAGGCCTGAATTTGAAATCAATACATTGGGCCAAATATTTTTTTCCTTATTGTGGTGCTTGGTGAACAGTAACAATGAGGAAAACATCTAGTAAGGGACGAGGACACGGTCGTGGTGGTGTTAGTGGACCCTCTGGTGCTGGGAGAGGACGTGGCCATTCTGCCACAGCCACACATCCTAGTGAACCAACTACCTCAGGTTCCAGTACCCAGCAGAATTTACAGCGATATTTGGTGGGGCCCAATGCCGTTTTAAGGATGGTAAGGCCTGAGCAGGTACAGGCGCTAGTCAATTGGGTGGCCGACAATGGATCCAGCATGTTCATAACATTATCTCCCACCCAATCTTCTGCAGAAAGCGCACAGGTGGCACCTGAAAACCAAGCCCATCAGTCTGTCACATCACCCCTATGCATATCAGGGAAACTGTCTGAGCCTCAAGTTATGCAGCAGTCTCTTATGCTGTTTGAAGACTCTGCTGGCAGGGTTTCCCAAGGGAATCCACCTAGCCCTTCCCTAGTGGTGGAAGACATAGAATGCACTGATGCACAACCACTGATGTTTCCTGATGATGAGGACATGGGAATACCACCTCATCGGAGTCCGCAGGTCTCTGATGATGACGAAACACAGGTGCCAACTGCTGCATCTTTCTGCAGTGTGCAGACCGAACAGGAGGTCAGGGAGGAAGACTGTGTGGAAGACGATGAAGGGGACGATGAGGTCCTAGACCCCACATGGAATGAAGGTCGTGCCACTGACTTTCATAGTTCAGAGGAAGAGGCAGTGGTGAGACCGAGCCAACAGCGTAGCAAAAGAGAGAGCAGGGGGCAAAAGCAGAACAGCCGCCTCCAAGAGAGTTCGCCTGCTACTGGCCACCGCCACCAGGGACCGAGCACCCCAAAGGCAGCTTCAAGGAGTTCCCTGGAATGGCACTTATTTAAACAAGGTGCTGACGACAAGACCCGAGTGGTTTGCACGCTGTGCCATCAGATCCTGAAGCGAGGCATTAACGTTCTGAACCTTAGCACAACCTGCATGACCAGGCATCTACATGCAAAGCATGAACTGCAGTGGAGTAAACACCTTAAAAGCAAGGAACTCACTCTGGCTCCCCCTGCTCCCTCTTCTGCTGCTGCCTCGGCCTCTTCCTCCGCCTCTGGAGGAATGTTGGCACCTGCCGCCCACCAAATAGAGGATGTGCCACCGACAACACCACCTGCGTCACCAAGCATCTCCACCATGTCACACGGCAGCGTTCAGCTCTCCATCTCACAAACCTTGGAGAGAAAGCGTAAATTCCCACCTAGCCACCCTCGAGCCCTGGGCCTGAATGCCAGCATTTCTAAACTACTGGCCTTTGAAATGCTGTCATTCAGGCTGGTGGACACAGACAGCTTCAAACAGTTGATGTCCATGGCTGTCCCACAGTATGTTGTTCCCAGCCGCCACTACTTCTCCAAGACAGCCGTGCCTTCCCTGCACAACCAAGTATCCGATAAAATCAAGTGTGCACTGCGCAACGCCATCTGTGGCAAGGTCCACCTAACCACAGATACGTGGACCAGTAAGCACGGCCAAGGACGCTATATCTTCCTAACTGCACACTGGGTAAATGTAGTGGCGGCTGGGCCCCAGGCGGAGAGTTCCTTGGCGCACGTCCTTCCGCCGCCAAGGATCGCAGGGCATCATTCTTTGCCTCCTGTAGCCTCCTCCTCCTCCTCTGCTTCCACCAGCTTATCCAGTCAGCCACACACCTTCACCACCAACTTCAGCACAGCCCGGGGTAAACGTCAGCAGGCCATTCTGAAACTCATATGTTTGGGGGACAGGCCCCACACCGCGCAGGAGTTGTGGTGGGGTATTGAACAACAGACCGACGAGTGGTTTCTGCCGGTGGGCCTCAAGCCCGGCCTGGTGGTGTGCGATAATGGGCGAAATCTCGTCGCAGCTCTGGGGCTAGCCGGTCTGACGCACATCCCTTGCCTGGCGCATGTGCTGAATTTGGTGGTGCAGAAGTTCATTCACAACTACCCCGACATGTCACAGCTGCTGCATAAAGTGCGGGCCGTCTGTGCGCGCTTCCGGCGTTCACATCCTGCCGCTGCTCGCCTGTCTGCGCTACAGCGGAACTTCGGCCTTCCCGCTCACCGCCTCATATGCGACGTGCCCACCAGGTGGAACTCCACCTTGCACATGCTGGAGAGACTGTGCGAGCAGCAGCAGGCCATAGTGGAGTTTCAGCTGCAGCACGCACGCGTCAGTTGCACTGCGGAACAGCACCACTTCACCACCAATGATTGGGCCTCCATGCGAGACCTGTGTGCCCTGTTGCGCTGTTTCGAGTACTCCACCAACATGGCCAGTGGCGATGACACCGTTATCAGCGTTACAATACCACTTCTATGTCTCCTTAAGAAAATGCTTAGGGCGATGATGGAAGAGGAGGTGGCCCAGGAGGAGGAGGAGGATGAGGGGTCATTTTTAGCACTTTCAGGCCAGTCTGTTAGAAGTGGCTCAGAGGGAGGTTTTTGCAGAGGCCAGGTACAAATGTGGCCAGCCAGGGCCCACTACTGGAGGACGAGGAGGATGAGGAGGAGGTGGAGGAGGATGAGGATGAAGCAGGTTCACAGCGGGGTGGCACCCGACACAGCTCAGGCCCATCACTGGTGCGTGGCTGGGGGATACGGAGGACGATGACGATACGCCTCCCACAGAGGACAGCTTGTCCTTACCTCTGGGGAGCCTGGCACACATGAGCGACTACATGCTGCAGTGCCTGCGCAACGACAGCAGAGTTGCCCACATTTTAATGTGTGCGGACTACTGGGTTGCCACCCTGCTGGATCCCCGGTACAAAGACAATGTGCCCACCTTACTTCCTGCACTGGAGCGTGATAGCAAGATGCGCGAGTACAAGCACACGCTGGTAGAGGTGCTCCTGAGAGCATTCCCAAATGTCACAGGGGAACAGGTGGAAGCCCAAGGCGAAGGCAGAGGAGGAGCAAGAGGTGGCCAACGCAGCTGTGTCACGGCCAGCTCCACTGAGGGCAGGGTTAGCATGGCAGAAATGTGGAAAAGTTTTGTCTCCACGCCACAGCTAACTGCACCACCACCTGATACGGAACGTGTTAGCAGGAGGCAGCATTTCACTAACATGGTTGAACAGTACGTCTGCACACCCCCCCAAGTACTGACTGATGGTTCGGCCCCATTCAACTTCTGGGTCTCCAAATTGTCCACGTGGCCAGAGTTAGTATTTTATGCCTTGGAGGTGCTGGCCTGCCCGGCGGCCAGTGTTTTGTCTGAACGTGTATTCAGCACGGCAGGGGGCGTCATTACTGACAAACCCAGCCGCCTGTCTACAGCCAACGTGGACAAGCTGACGTTCATAAAAATGAACCAGGCATGGATCCCAAAGGACCTGTGCCTACCTTGTGCAGAATAGACATTTATAACTGTCTCCCCCTCAACCATGTATTCTTGTACTCCGGGGCACTTCTTTATTGAATCCTCATTTTTTTAACTTTACCATGATCTTGCGGTGCAACCCAAAGTTCAATGAACCTCTCCTCTGTCTGGGTGCTGGGCCAAAATAACTGAACGTGGCCTTCTCCAGTGGTGGGTGATATGACGCCTTATTCCTTGCTGTGGAACCTCTCTCCACTGTCTGGGTGCTGGGCCGAAATAACTGAAAGTGGCCTTCTCTAGTGTTGAGTGAAATGAAGCATGATTCCTTGCTGTGGGACCTCTCTCCTCTGTCTGGGTGCTGTGCCGAAATAACTGAAAGTGGCCTTCTCCAGTGGTGGGTGATATGACGCCTTATTCCTTGCTGTGGGACCTTTATCATCGGTCTGGGTGCTGGGCTGAAATAACTGAAAGTGGCCTTCTCCATAGGTGGGTGATATGACGCATGATTCCTTGCTGTGGGACCTCTCTCCTCTGTCTGGGTGCTGGGCCGAAATAACTGAAAGTGGCCTTCTCCAGTGGTGGGTGATATGACGCATGATTCCTTGCTGTGGGACCTGTATCCTCGGTCTCGGTGCTGGGCCAAAATAACTGAAAGTGGCCTTCTCCAGTGGTGGGTGAAATGACGCATGATTCATTGCTGTGGGACCTCTCTCCTCTGTCTGGGTGCTGGGCCAAAATAACTGAAAGTGGCCTTCTCCATAGGTGGGTGATATGACGCATGATTCCTTGCTGTGGGACCTCTCTCCTCTGTCTGGGTGCTGGGCCGAAATAACTGAAAGTGGCTTTCTCCATAGGTGGGTGAAATGACACATGATTCCTTGCTGTGGGACCTCTCTCCTCTGTCTGGGTGCTGGGTCCGAAATAACTGAAAGTGGCCTTCTCTAGTGGTGGGTAAAATGACGCATGATTCCTTGCTGTGGGACCTCTCTCCTCTGTCTGGGTGCTGGGCCGAAATAACTGAAAGTGGCCTTCTCCATAGGTGGGTGATATGACGCATGATTCCTTGCTGTGGGACCTCTCTCCTCTGTCTGGGTGCTGGGTCCGAAATAACTGAAAGTGGCCTTCTCCATAGGTGGGTGATATGACGCATGATTCCTTGCTGTGGGACCTCTCTCCTCTGTCTGGGTGCTGGGCCGAAATAACTGAAAGTGGCCTTCTCCAGTGGTGGGTGATATGACGCATGATTCCTTGCTGTGGGACCTCTCTCCTCTGTCTGGGTGCTGGGTCCAAAATAACTGAAAGTGGCCTTCTCTAGTAGTGGGTGATATGACGCATGATTCCTTGCTGTGGGACCTCTCTCCTCTGTCTGGGTGCTGGGCCAAAATAACTGAAAGTGGCCTTCTCCATAGGTGGGTGATATGACGCATGATTCCTTGCTGTGCGACCTCTCTCCTCTGTCTGGGTGCTGGGCCGAAATAACTGAAAGTGGCCTTCTCCAGTGGTGGGTGATATGACACATGATTCCTTGCTGTGGGACCTCTCTCCTCTGTCTGGGTGCTGGGTCCGAAATAACTGAAAGTGGCCTTCTCCAGTGGTGGGTGATATGACGCATGATTCCTTGCTGTGGAACCTGTATCCTCGGTCTGGGTGTGGGCCGAAATAACTGGAAGTGGCCTTCTCCAGTGGTGGGTGATATGACGCATGATTCCTTGCTGTGGGACCTCTCTCCTCTGTCTGGGTGCTGGGTCCGAAATAACTGAAAGTGGCCTTCTCCAGTGTTGGGTGATATGACGCATGATTCCTTGCTGTGGGACTTCTCTCCTCTGTCTGGGTGCTGGGGCCGAAATAACTGAAAGTGGCCTTCTCCAGTGGTGGGTGATATGACGCATGATTCCTTGTTGTGGGACCTCTCTCCTCTGTCTGGGTGCTGGGGCCAAAATAACTGAAAGTGGCCTTCTCCAGTGTTGGGTGATATGACGCATGATTCCTTGCAGTGGGACCTCTGTCCAATTGATATTGGTTAAATTTAATTTATTTTATTTTATTTTAATTCATTTCCCTATCCACATTTGTTTGCAGGGGATTTACTTACATTTTGCTGCCTTTGGCAGCCCTCTAACCCGTTCCTGGACTATTTTACAGCCTTTTCAGTGCCTAAAAGTTCGGGTCCCCATTGACTTCAATGGGGTTTGGGTTCGGGATAAAGTTCGGGTCGAGTTCGGATCCCGAACCCGAACATTTTCGGGAAATTCGAACCCGAACTTCCAGGTGATCGCTCATCTCTCTTTTAACCCTTTAAAGGTTAGTTGCCTGCCAATGTGTGTCAGGCCAACTTCCACCGACTGTAGTGTGCCCACTGCCAGTGCCCACCACTCATAAAGGGTGGCACAGGACTTTGCATCAAAAAAAGGCATTTCATTTTTACCCTTTAATCTAAGGTTAGTTGCCTGCCAGTGTGTAAAGGCCGACTTCCACTGACTGTAGTGTGCCCACTGCCAGTGCCCACCACTCATACCGGGTGGCACAGTAGCTTGCCGATAAATAAGGCATTTAATTTTTACACTTTAGCCTAATTTCAGTTGCTTGCCTGCTGCCAGTGTGTGTCAGGCCCACTTCCTCTGACTGTAGTGTGCCCACTGCCGGTGCCCACCACTCATACCGGGTGGCACAGGACTTTGTATAAAAAAATAAGGCATTTAATTTTTACCCTTTAATCTAAGGTTAGTTGCCTGCCAGTGTGTGTCAGGCCGACTTCCACTGACTGTAGTGTGCCCACTGCCAGTGCCCACCACTCATACCGGGTGGCACAGTAGTTTGCCGATAAATAAGGCATTTCATTTTTACACTTTAGTCTAATTTCAGTTGCTTGCCTGCTGCCAGTGTGTGTCAGGCCCACTTCCACTGACTGTAGTGTGCCCACTGCCAGTGCCCACCACTCATACCGGGTGGCACAGCAGCTTTCCGATAAATAAGGCATTTAATTTTTACACTTTAGTCTAATTTCAGTTGCTTGCCTGCTGCCAGTGTGTGTCAGGCCCACTTCCACTGACTGTAGTGTGCCCACTGCCAGTGCCCACCACTCATACCGGGTGGCACAGGACTTTGTATGAAAAAAAAGGCATTTAATTTTTACCCTTTAATCTAAGGTTAGTTGCATGCCAGTGTGTGTCAGGCCGACTTCCACTGACTGTAGTATGCCCACTGCCAGTGCCCACCACTCATACAGGGTGGCTCAGGACTTTGCATAAAAAAAGGCATTTCATTTCTACCATTTAATCTAAGGTTAGTTGCTTCTCAGTGTGTGTCAGGACGACTTCCACTGACTGTAGTGTGCCCACTGCCAGTGCCCACCACTCATACCGGGTGGCACAGTAGCTTGCCAATAAATAAGGCATTTAATTTTTACACTTTAGTCTAATTTCAGTTGCTTGCCTGCTGCCAGTGTGTGTCAGGCCCACTTCAACTGACTGTAGTGTGCCCACTGCCAGTGCCCACCACTCATACCGGGTGGCACAGTAGCTTGCCGATAAATAAGGCATTTCATTTTTACCCTTTAATCTAAGGTTAGTTGCCTGCCAGTGTGTGTCAGGCCGACTTCCACTGACTGTTGTGTGCCCACTGCCAGTGCCCACCACTCATACCGGGTGGCACAGTAGCTTGCCGATAAATAAGGCATTTAATTTTTACACTTTAGTCTAATTTCAGTTGCTTACAAACGTAAAAACAAAGATGCAATGGCACACTGCAGCTAGAGCTCCGTCCTGCCTCTATGCTGGATGTTAGAAGAGGCATTAGTTTATATTTTGGCCAAATTATGTAAGCCACACACCACGTCACGGTTGCCTCTATGAGTGGTCCCTAACATTAATTCTTACCTTTTATTGGCCATATCAGCCACACAAAATCCAGGGAGTGCAGGTGCAGCATGCATGCTAGATACACTCTGCTTGTAACCCCGTCTGGTGCCATACAGCGTTCATCAGATCCAGGGATGCAAATACCAACATGCATGCTGAGCCCACTAGTACTTCTCCTGGAACCAAATGGCTTCTGGTAAGTTCTAAAAAGCAGACTCAGTTTTATACTGACTTTAAAACCAGCCTACGTTTGTATGTGTATTTCACCATAGCAAATTGCACCTGCGTATTGGGTTGTGCTGACTGAAATCCCCATTTTTTTTCCTTTGTAGCATACATTGGAGGCGTGGTGACCTCCATGCAGTCATGCACACCTGACTAGTGGATCCGCCCTGTAGGCTGGTTTTAAAGTCAGTATAAAACTGAGTCTGCTTTATAGAACTTACCAGAAGCCATTTGGTTCCAGGAGAATTACTAGTGGGCTCAGCATGCATGTTGGTATTTGCATCCCTGGATCTGATGAATGCTGTATGGCACCAGACGGGGTTACAAGCAGAGTGTATCTAGCATGCATGCTGGACCTGCACTCCCTGGATTTTGTGTGGCTGATATGGCCCATAAAAGGTAAGAATTAATGTTAGGGACCACTCATAGAGGGTACCGTGACGTGGTGGGTGGCTTACATAATTTGGCCAAAATATAAACTAATGCCTCTTCTAACATCCAGCATAGAGGCAGGACGGAGCTCTAGCTGCAGTGTGCCATTGCACCTTTGTTTTTACGCTTGTATGTGTATTTCACCATAGCAACGTGCACCTGCGTATTGGGTTGTGCTGACTGAAATCCCCATTTTTTTTCCTTTGTAGCATACATTGGAGGCGTGGTGACCTCCATGCAGTCATGCACACCTGACTAGTGGATCCGCCCTGTAGGGTGGTTTTAAAGTCAGTATAAAACTGAGTCTGCTTTATAGAACTTACCAGAAGCCATTTGGTTCCAGGAGAAGTACTATTGGGCTCAGCATGCATGTTGGTATTTGCATCCCTGGATTTGATGAACGCTGTATGGCACCAGACGGGGTTACAAGCAGAGTGTATCTAGCATGCATGCTGCACCTGCACTCCCTGGATTTTGTGTGGCTGATATGGCCCATAAAAGGTAAGAATTAATGTTAGGGACCACTCATAGAGGGTACCGTGACGTGGTGGGTGGCTTACATAATTTGGCCAAAATATAAACTAATGCCTCTTCTAACATCCAGCATAGAGGCAGGACGGAGCTCTAGCTGCAGTGTGCCATTGCACCTTTGTTTTTACGTTTGTATGTGTATTTCACCATAGCAACGTGCACCTGCGTATTGGGTTGTGCTGACTGAAATCCCCATTTTTTTTCCTTTGTAGCATACATTGGAGGCGTGGTGACCTCCATGCAGTCATGCACACCTGACTAGTGGATCCGCCCTGTAGGCTGGTTTTAAAGTCAGTATAAAACTGAGTCTGCTTTATAGAACTTACCAGAAGCCATTTGGTTCCAGGAGAAGTACTAGTGGGCTCAGCATGCATGTTGGTATTTGCATCCCTGGATCTGATGAATGCTGTATGGCACCAGACGGGGTTACAAGCAGAGTGTATCTAGCATGCATGCTGCACCTGCACTCCCTGGATTTTGTGTGGCTGATATGGCCCATAAAAGGTAAGAATTAATGTTAGGGACCACTCATAGAGGGTACCGTGACGTGGTGGGTGGCTTACATAATTTGGCCAAAATATAAACTAATGCCTCTTCTAACATCCAGCATAGAGGCAGGACGGAGCTCTAGCTGCAGTGTGCCATTGCACCTTTGTTTTTACGTTTGTATGTGTATTTTACCATAGCAACGTGCACCTGCGTATTGTGTTGTGCTGACTGAAATCCCCATTTTTTTCCTTTGTAGCATACATTGGAGGCGTGGTGACCTCCATGCAGTCATGCACACCTGACTAGTGGATCCGCCCTGTAGGGTGGTTTTAAAGTCAGTATAAAACTGAGTCTGCTTTATAGAACTTACCAGAAGCCATTTGGTTCCAGGAGAAGTACTAGTGGGCTCAGCATGCATGTTGGTATTTGCATCCCTGGATCTGATGAACGCTGTATGGCACCAGACGGGGTTACAAGCAGAGTGTATCTAGCATGCATGCTGCACCTGCACTCCCTGGATTTTGTGTGGCTGATATGGCCCATAAAAGGTAAGAATTAATGTTAGGGACCACTCATAGAGGCAACCGTGACGTGGTGGGTGGCTTACATAATTTGGCCAAAATATAAACTAATGCCTCTTCTAACATCCAGCATAGAGGCAGGACGGAGCTCTAGCTGCAGTGTGCCATTGCACCTTTGTTTTTACGCTTGTATGTGTATTTCACCATAGCAACGTGCACCTGCGTATTGGGTTGTGCTGACTGAAATCCCCATTTTTTTCCTTTGTAGCATACATTGGAGGCGTGGTGACCTCCATGCAGTCATGCACACCTGACTAGTGGATCCGCCCTGTAGGCTGGTTTTAAAGTCAGTATAAAACTGAGTCTGCTTTATAGAACTTACCAGAAGCCATTTGGTTCCAGGAGAAGTACTAGTGGGCTCAGCATGCATGTTGGTATTTGCATCCCTGATCTGATGAACGCTGTATGGCACCAGACGGGGTTACAAGCAGAGTGTATCTAGCATGCATGCTGCACCTGCACTCCCTGGATTTTGTGTGGCTGATATGGCCCATAAAAGGTAAGAATTAATGTTAGGGACCACTCATAGAGGCAACCGTGACGTGGTGGGTGGCTTACATAATTTGGCCAAAATATAAACTAATGCCTCTTCTAACATCCAGCATAGAGGCAGGACGGAGCTCTAGCTGCAGTGTGCCATTGCACCTTTGTTTTTACGCTTGTATGTGTATTTCACCATAGCAACGTGCACCTGCGTATTGGGTTGTGCTGACTGAAATCCCCATTTTTTTCCTTTGTAGCATACATTGGAGGCGTGGTGACCTCCATGCAGTCATGCACACCTGACTAGTGGATCCGCCCTGTAGGCTGGTTTTAAAGTCAGTATAAAACTGAGTCTGCTTTATAGAACTTACCAGAAGCCATTTGGTTCCAGGAGAAGTACTAGTGGGCTCAGCATGCATGTTGGTATTTGCATCCCTGGATCTGATGAACGCTGTATGGCACCAGACGGGGTTACAAGCAGAGTGTATCTAGCATGCATGCTGCACCTGCACTCCCTGGATTTTGTGTGGCTGATATGGCCCATAAAAGGTAAGAATTAATGTTAGGGACCACTCATAGAGGCAACCGTGACGTGGTGGGTGGCTTACATAATTTGGCCAAAATATAAACTAATGCCTCTTCTAACATCCAGCATAGAGGCAGGACGGAGCTCTAGCTGCAGTGTGCCATTGCACCTTTGTTTTTACGTTTGTATGTGTATTTCACCATAGCAACGTGCACCTGCGTATTGGGTTGTGCTGACTGAAATCCCCATTTTTTTCCTTTGTAGCATACATTGGAGGCGTGGTGACCTCCATGCAGTCATGCACACCTGACTAGTGGATCCGCCCTGTAGGCTGGTTTTAAAGTCAGTATAAAACTGAGTCTGCTTTATAGAACTTACCAGAAGCCATTTGGTTCCAGGAGAAGTACTAGTGGGCTCAGCATGCATGTTGGTATTTGCATCCCTGATCTGATGAACGCTGTATGGCACCAGACGGGGTTACAAGCAGAGTGTATCTAGCATGCATGCTGCACCTGCACTCCCTGGATTTTGTGTGGCTGATATGGCCCATAAAAGGTAAGAATTAATGTTAGGGACCACTCATAGAGGCAACCGTGACGTGGTGGGTGGCTTACATAATTTGGCCAAAATATAAACTAATGCCTCTTCTAACATCCAGCATAGAGGCAGGACGGAGCTCTAGCTGCAGTGTGCCATTGCACCTTTGTTTTTACGCTTGTATGTGTATTTCACCATAGCAACGTGCACCTGCGTATTGGGTTGTGCTGACTGAAATCCCCATTTTTTTCCTTTGTAGCATACATTGGAGGCGTGGTGACCTCCATGCAGTCATGCACACCTGACTAGTGGATCCGCCCTGTAGGCTGGTTTTAAAGTCAGTATAAAACTGAGTCTGCTTTATAGAACTTACCAGAAGCCATTTGGTTCCAGGAGAAGTACTAGTGGGCTCAGCATGCATGTTGGTATTTGCATCCCTGGATCTGATGAACGCTGTATGGCACCAGACGGGGTTACAAGCAGAGTGTATCTAGCATGCATGCTGCACCTGCACTCCCTGGATTTTGTGTGGCTGATATGGCCCATAAAAGGTAAGAATTAATGTTAGGGACCACTCATAGAGGCAACCGTGACGTGGTGGGTGGCTTACATAATTTGGCCAAAATATAAACTAATGCCTCTTCTAACATCCAGCATAGAGGCAGGACGGAGCTCTAGCTGCAGTGTGCCATTGCACCTTTGTTTTTACGTTTGTATGTGTATTTCACCATAGCAACGTGCACCTGCGTATTGGGTTGTGCTGACTGAAATCCCCATTTTTTTCCTTTGTAGCATACATTGGAGGCGTGGTGACCTCCATGCAGTCATGCACACCTGACTAGTGGATCCGCCCTGTAGGCTGGTTTTAAAGTCAGTATAAAACTGAGTCTGCTTTATAGAACTTACCAGAAGCCATTTGGTTCCAGGAGAAGTACTAGTGGGCTCAGCATGCATGTTGGTATTTGCATCCCTGGATCTGATGAACGCTGTATGGCACCAGACGGGGTTACAAGCAGAGTGTATCTAGCATGCATGCTGCACCTGCACTCCCTGGATTTTGTGTGGCTGATATGGCCCATAAAAGGTAAGAATTAATGTTAGGGACCACTCATAGAGGCAACCGTGACGTGGTGGGTGGCTTACATAATTTGGCCAAAATATAAACTAATGCCTCTTCTAACATCCAGCATAGAGGCAGGACGGAGCTCTAGCTGCAGTGTGCCATTGCACCTTTGTTTTTACGTTTGTATGTGTATTTCACCATAGCAACGTGCACCTGCGTATTGGGTTGTGCTGACTGAAATCCCCATTTTTTTCCTTTGTAGCATACATTGGAGGCGTGGTGACCTCCATGCAGTCATGCACACCTGACTAGTGGATCCGCCCTGTAGGCTGGTTTTAAAGTCAGTATAAAACTGAGTCTGCTTTATAGAACTTACCAGAAGCCATTTGGTTCCAGGAGAAGTACTAGTGGGCTCAGCATGCATGTTGGTATTTGCATCCCTGATCTGATGAACGCTGTATGGCACCAGACGGGGTTACAAGCAGAGTGTATCTAGCATGCATGCTGCACCTGCACTCCCTGGATTTTGTGTGGCTGATATGGCCCATAAAAGGTAAGAATTAATGTTAGGGACCACTCATAGAGGCAACCGTGACGTGGTGGGTGGCTTACATAATTTGGCCAAAATATAAACTAATGCCTCTTCTAACATCCAGCATAGAGGCAGGACGGAGCTCTAGCTGCAGTGTGCCATTGCACCTTTGTTTTTACGTTTGTATGTGTATTTCACCATAGCAACGTGCACCTGCGTATTGGGTTGTGCTGACTGAAATCCCCATTTTTTTCCTTTGTAGCATACATTGGAGGCGTGGTGACCTCCATGCAGTCATGCACACCTGACTAGTGGATCCGCCCTGTAGGCTGGTTTTAAAGTCAGTATAAAACTGAGTCTGCTTTATAGAACTTACCAGAAGCCATTTGGTTCCAGGAGAAGTACTAGTGGGCTCAGCATGCATGTTGGTATTTGCATCCCTGATCTGATGAACGCTGTATGGCACCAGACGGGGTTACAAGCAGAGTGTATCTAGCATGCATGCTGCACCTGCACTCCCTGGATTTTGTGTGGCTGATATGGCCCATAAAAGGTAAGAATTAATGTTAGGGACCACTCATAGAGGCAACCGTGACGTGGTGGGTGGCTTACATAATTTGGCCAAAATATAAACTAATGCCTCTTCTAACATCCAGCATAGAGGCAGGACGGAGCTCTAGCTGCAGTGTGCCATTGCACCTTTGTTTTTACGTTTGTATGTGTATTTCACCATAGCAACGTGCACCTGCGTATTGGGTTGTGCTGACTGAAATCCCCATTTTTTTCCTTTGTAGCATATATTGGAGGCGTGGTGACCTCCATGCAGTCATGCACACCTGACTAGTGGATCCGCCCCTGTAGGCTGGTTTTAAAGTCAGTATAAAACTGAGTCTGCTTTATAGAACTTACCAGAAGCCATTTGGTTCCAGGAGAAGTACTAGTGGGCTCAGCATGCATGTTGGTATTTGCATCCCTGGATTTGATGAACGCTGTATGGCACCAGACGGGGTTACAAGCAGAGTGTATCTAGCATGCATGCTGCACCTGCACTCCCTGGATTTTGTGTGGCTGATATGGCCCATAAAAGGTAAGAATTAATGTTAGGGACCACTCATAGAGGCAACCGTGACGTGGTGGGTGGCTTACATAATTTGGCCAAAATATAAACTAATGCCTCTTCTAACATCCAGCATAGAGGCAGGACGGAGCTCTAGCTGCAGTGTGCCACTGCACCTTTGTTTTTACGTTTGTATGTGTATTTCACCATAGCAACGTGCACCTGCGTATTGGGTTGTGCTGACTGCAATCCCCAATTTTTTTTTCCTTTGTAGCATATATGGGAGGCGTGGTGACCTCCATGCAGTCATGCACTCCTGACTAGTGGATCCGCCCTGTAGGCTGGTTTTAAAGTCAGTATAAAACTGAGTCTGCTTTATAGAACTTACCAGAAGCCATTTGGTTCAAGGAGAAGTACTAGTGGGCTCAGCATGCATGTTGGTATTTGCATCCCTGGATCTGATGAACGCTGTATGGCACTAGACGGGGTTACAAGCAGAGTGTATCTAGCATGCATGCTGCACCTGCACTCCCTGGATTTTGTGTGGCTGATATGGCCCATAAAAGGTAAGAATTAATGTTAGGGACCACTCATAGAGGCAACCGTGACGTGGTGGGTGGCTTACATAATTTGGCCAAAATATAAACTAATGCCTCTTCTAACATCCAGCATAGAGGCAGGACGGAGCTCTAGCTGCAGTGTGCCATTGCACCTTTGTTTTTACGTTTGTATGTGTATTTCACCATAGCAACGTGCACCTGCGTATTGGGTTGTGCTGACTGAAATCCCCATTTAATTTCAGTTGCTAGCCTGCTGCCAGTGTGTGTCAGGCCCACTTCCACTGACTGTAGTGTGCCCACTGCCAGTGCCCACCACTCATACCGGGTGGCACAGGACTTTGCATAAAAAAAGGCATTTCATTTTTACCCTTTAATCTAAGGTTAGTTGCCTGCCAGTGTGTGTCAGGCCCACTTCCACTGACTGTAGTGTGCCCATTGCCAGTGCCCACCACTCATACCGGGTGGCACAGTAGCTTGCCGATAAATAAGGCATTTCATTTTTACCCTTTAATCTAAGGTTAGTTGCCTGCCAGTGTGTGTCAGGCCCACTTCCACTGACTGTAGTGTGCCTACTGCCAGTGCCCACCACTCATACCGGGTGGCACAGTAGCTTGCCGATAAATAAGGCATTTCATTTTCACACTTTAGTCTAATTTCAGTTGATTGCCTGCTGCCAGTGTGTGTCAGGCCCACTTCCACTGACTGTAGTGTGCCCACTGCCAGTGCCCACCACTCATACCGGGTGGCACAGGACTTTGCATAAAAAAAGGCATTTAATTTTTACCCTTTAATCTAAGGTTAGTTGCCTGCCAGTGTGTGTCAGGCCCACTTCCACTGACTGTAGTGTGCCCACTGCCAGTGCCCACCACTCATACCGGGTGGCACAGTAGCTTGCCAATAAATAAGGCATTTCATTTTTACCCTTAATCTAAGGTTAGTTGCCTGCCAGTGTGTGTCAGGCCCACTTCCACTGACTGTATTGTGCCCACTGCCAGTGCCCACCACTCATACCGGGTGGCACAGTAGCTTGCCGATAAATAAGGCATTTAATTTTCACACTTTAGTCTAATTTCAGTTGCTTGCCTGCTGCCAGTGTGTGTCAGGCCCACTTCCACTGACTGTAGTGTGCCCACTGCCAGTGCCCACCACTCATTCCGGGTGGCACAGGACTTTGCATAAAAAAAGGCATTTCATTTTTACCCTTTAATCTAAGGTTAGTTGCCTGCCAGTGTGTGTCAGGCCCACTTCCACTGACTGTAGTGTGCCCATTGCCAGTGCCCACCACTCATTCCGGGTGGCACAGGACTTTGCATAAAAAAAGGCATTTCATTTTTACCCTTTAATCTAAGGTTAGTTGCCTGCCAGTGTGTGTCAGGCCCACTTCCACTGACTGTAGTGTGCCCACTGCCAGTGCCCACCACTCATACCGGGTGGCACAGTAGCTTACTGTTAAATAAGGCATTTAATTTTTACACTTTAGTCCAATTTCAGTTGCTTGCCTGCTGCCAGTGTGTGTCATTTCCATTTTCACTGACTGTAGTGTGCCCACTGCCTGTGCCCACCACTCATACCGGGTGGCACAGGACTTTGCATAAAAAAGGCATTTAATTTCTACCCTTTAATCTAAGGTTAGTTTCCTGCCAGTGTGTGTCAGGCCCACTTCCACTGACTGTAGTGTGCCCTCAGCCAGTGCCCACCACTCATACCGGGTGGCACAGTAGCTTGCCGATAAATAAGGCATTTTATTTTTACCCTTTAATCTAAGGTTAGTTGCCTGCCAGTGTGTGTCAGGCCGACTTCCACTGACAGTAGTGTGCCCACTGCCAGTGCCCACCACTCATACCGGGTGGCACAGTAGCTTGCCGATAACTAAGGCATTTAATTTTTACACTTTAATCTAATTTCAGTTGCTTGCCTGCTGCCAGTGTGTGTCAGGCCCACTTCCACTGATTGTAGTGTGCCCACTGCCAGTGCCCACCACTCATACCGGGTGGCACAGTAGCTTGCCGATAAATAAGGCATATAATTTTACACTTTAGTCTCATTTCAGTTGCTTGCCTGCTGCCAGTGTGTGTCAGGCCGACTTCCACTGACTGTAGTGTGCCCACTGCCAGTGCCCACCACTCATACCGTGTGGCACAGTAGCTTGCCGATAAATAAGGCATTTATTTTTACACTTTAGTCTAATTTCAGTTGCTTGCCTGCTGCCAGTGTGTGTGTCAGGCACACTTCCACTGACTGTAGTGTGCTCACTGCCAGTGCCCACCACTCATACCGGGTGGCACAGGACTTTGCATAAAAAGGCATTTAATTTTTACCCTTTAATCTAAGGTTAGTTGCCTGCCAGTGTGTGTCAGGCCGACTTCCACTGACTGTAGTGTCCCACTGCCTGTGCCCACCACTCATACCGGGTGGCACAGTAGCTTACTGTTAAATAAGGCATTTAATTTTACACTTTAGTCTAATTTCAGTTGCTTGCATGCTGCCAGTGTGTGTCAGGCCCACTTCCACTGACTGTAGTGTGCCCACTGCCTGTGCCCACCACTCATACTGGGTGGCACAGGACTTTGCATAAAAAAGGCATTTCATTTTTACCCTTTAATCTAAGGTTAGTTGCCTGCCATGTGTGTCAGGCCCACTTCCACTGACTGTAGTGTGCCCACTGCCAGTGCCCACCACTCATACCGGGTGGCACAGTAGCTTGCCGATAAATAAGGCATCTAATTTTTACCCTTTAATCTAAGGTTAGTTGCCTGCCAGTGTGTGTCAGGCCCACTTCCACTGACTGTAGTGTGCCCACTGCCAGTGCCCACCACTCATACCGGGTGGCACAGTAGCTTACTGTTAAATAAGGCATTTAATTTTTACACTTTAGTCCAATTTCAGTTGCTTGCCTGCTGCCAGTGTGTGTCATTTCCATTTTCACTGACTGTAGTGTGCTCACTGCCAGTGCCCACCACTCATACCGGGTGGCACAGGACTTTGCATAAAAAGGCATTTAATTTTTACCCTTTAATCTAAGGTTAGTTGCCTGCCAGTGTGTGTCAGGCCGACTTCCACTGACTGTAGTGTGCCCACTGCCTGTGCCCACCACTCATACCGGGTGGCACAGTAGCTTACTGTTAAATAAGGCATTTAATTTTTACACTTTAGTCTAATTTCAGTTGCTTGCATGCTGCCAGTGTGTGTCAGGCCCACTTCCACTGACTGTAGTGTGCCCACTGCCTGTGCCCACCACTCATACTGGGTGGCACAGGACTTTGCATAAAAAAGGCATTTCATTTTTACCCTTTAATCTAAGGTTAGTTGCCTGCCAGTGTGTGTCAGGCCCACTTCCACTGACTGTAGTGTGCCCACTGCCAGTGCCCACCACTCATACCGGGTGGCACAGTAGCTTGCCGATAAATAAGGCATCTAATTTTTACCCTTTAATCTAAGGTTAGTTGCCTGCCAGTGTGTGTCAGGCCCACTTCCACTGACTGTAGTGTGCCCACTGCCAGTGCCCACCACTCATACCGGGTGGCACAGTAGCTTACTGTTAAATAAGGCATTTAATTTTTACACTTTAGTCCAATTTCAGTTGCTTGCCTGCTGCCAGTGTGTGTCATTTCCATTTTCACTGACTGTAGTGTGCCCACTGCCTGTGCCCACCACTCATACCGGGTGGCACAGGACTTTGCATAAAAAGGCATTTAATTTCTACCCTTTAATCTAAGGTTAGTTTCCTGCCAGTGTGTGTCAGGCCCACTTCCACTGACTGTAGTGTGCCCTCAGCCAGTGCCCACCACTCATACCGGGTGGCACAGTAGCTTGCCGATAAATAAGGCATTTTATTTTTACCCTTTAATCTAAGGTTAGTTGCCTGCCAGTGTGTGTCAGGCCGACTTCCACTGACAGTAGTGTGCCCACTGCCAGTGCCCACCACTCATACCGGGTGGCACAGTAGCTTGCCGATAACTAAGGCATTTAATTTTTACACTTTAATCTAATTTCAGTTGCTTGCCTGCTGCCAGTGTGTGTCAGGCCCACTTCCACTGATTGTAGTGTGCCCACTGCCAGTGCCCACCACTCATACCGGGTGGCACAGTAGCTTGCCGATAAATAAGGCATATAATTTTTACACTTTAGTCTCATTTCAGTTGCTTGCCTGCTGCCAGTGTGTGTCAGGCCGACTTCCACTGACTGTAGTGTGCCCACTGCCAGTGCCCACCACTCATACCGTGTGGCACAGTAGCTTGCCGATAAATAAGGCATTTATTTTTACACTTTAGTCTAATTTCAGTTGCTTGCCTGCTGCCAGTGTGTGTCAGGCACACTTCCACTGACTGTAGTGTGCCCACTGCCAGTGCCCACCACTCATACCGGGTGGCACAGGACTTTGCATAAAAAAAGGCATTTAATTTTTACCCTTTAATCTAAGGTTAGTTGCCTGCCAGTGTGTGTCAGGCCGACTTCCACTGACTGTAGTGTGCCCACTGCCTGTGCCCACCACTCATACCGGGTGGCACAGTAGCTTACTGTTAAATAAGGCATTTAATTTTTACACTTTAGTCTAATTTCAGTTGCTTGCATGCTGCCAGTGTGTGTCAGGCCCACTTCCACTGACTGTAGTGTGCCCACTGCCTGTGCCCACCACTCATACTGGGTGGCACAGGACTTTGCATAAAAAAGGCATTTCATTTTTACCCTTTAATCTAAGGTTAGTTGCCTGCCAGTGTGTGTCAGGCCCACTTCCACTGACTGTAGTGTGCCCACTGCCAGTGCCCACCACTCATACCGGGTGGCACAGTAGCTTGCCGATAAATAAGGCATCTAATTTTTACCCTTTAATCTAAGGTTAGTTGCCTGCCAGTGTGTGTCAGGCCCACTTCCACTGACTGTAGTGTGCCCACTGCCAGTGCCCACCACTCATACCGGGTGGCACAGTAGCTTACTGTTAAATAAGGCATTTAATTTTTACACTTTAGTCCAATTTCAGTTGCTTGCCTGCTGCCAGTGTGTGTCATTTCCATTTTCACTGACTGTAGTGTGCCCACTGCCAGTGCCCACCACTCATACCGGGTGGCACAGGACTTTGCATAAAAAAAGGCATTTAATTTTTACCCTTTAATCTAAGGTTAGTTGCCTGCCAGTGTGTGTCAGGCCGACTTCCACTGACTGTAGTGTGCCCACTGCCTGTGCCCACCACTCATACCGGGTGGCACAGTAGCTTACTGTTAAATAAGGCATTTAATTTTTACACTTTAGTCTAATTTCAGTTGCTTGCATGCTGCCAGTGTGTGTCAGGCCCACTTCCACTGACTGTAGTGTGCCCACTGCCTGTGCCCACCACTCATACTGGGTGGCACAGGACTTTGCATAAAAAAGGCATTTCATTTTTACCCTTTAATCTAAGGTTAGTTGCCTGCCAGTGTGTGTCAGGCCCACTTCCACTGACTGTAGTGTGCCCACTGCCAGTGCCCACCACTCATACCGGGTGGCACAGTAGCTTGCCGATAAATAAGGCATCTAATTTTTACCCTTTAATCTAAGGTTAGTTGCCTGCCAGTGTGTGTCAGGCCCACTTCCACTGACTGTAGTGTGCCCACTGCCAGTGCCCACCACTCATACCGGGTGGCACAGTAGCTTACTGTTAAATAAGGCATTTAATTTTTACACTTTAGTCCAATTTCAGTTGCTTGCCTGCTGCCAGTGTGTGTCATTTCCATTTTCACTGACTGTAGTGTGCCCACTGCCTGTGCCCACCACTCATACCGGGTGGCACAGGACTTTGCATAAAAAGCCATTTAATTTTTACCCTTTAATCTAAGGTTAGTTTGCCTGCCAGTGTGTGTCAGGCCCACTTCCACTGACTGTAGTGTGCCCACTGCCTGTGCCCACCACTCATACCGGGTGGCACAGGAGCTTTGCATAAAAAAGGCATTTAATTTTTACCCTTTAATCTAAGGTTAGTTGCCTGCCAGTGTGTGTCAGGCCCACTTCCACTGACTGTAGTGTGCCCTCAGCCAGTGCCCACCACTCATACCGGGTGGCACAGTAGCTTGCCGATAAATAAGGCATTTAATTTTTACCCTTTAATCTAAGGTTAGTTGCCTCGCCAGTGTGTGTCAGGCCGACTTCCACTGACTGTAGTGTGCCCACTGCCAGTGCCCACCACTCATACCGGGTGGCACAGTAGCTTGCCGATAACTAAGGCATTTAATTTTTACACTTTAGTCTAATTTCAGTTGCCTGCCTGCTGCCAGTGTGTGTCAGGCCCACTTCCACTGACTGTAGTGTGCCCACTGCCAGTTCCCACCACTCATACCGGGTGGCACAGTAGCTTGCCGATAAATAAGGCATTTAATTTTTACACTTTAGTCTCATTTCAGTTGCTTGCCTGCTGCCAGTGTGTGTCAGGCCGACTTCCACTGACTGTAGTGTGCCCACTGCCAGTGCCCACCACTCATACCGTGTGGCACAGTAGCTTGCCGATAAATAAGGCATTTATTTTTACACTTTAGTCTAATTTCAGTTGCTTGCCTGCTGCCAGTGTGTGTCAGGCCCACTTCCACTGACTGTAGTGTGCCCACTGCCAGTGCCCACCACTCATACCGGGTGGCACAGTAGCTTGCCAATAAATAAGGCATTTAATTTTTACACTTTAGTCTAATTTCAGTTGCTTGCCTGCTGCCAGTGTGTGTCAGGCCCACTTCCACTGACTGTAGTGTGCCCACTGCCAGTGCCCACCACTCATACCGGGTTGCACAGGACTTTGCATAAAAAAAGGCATTTAATTTTTACCCTTTAATCTAAGGTTAGTTGCCTGCCAGTGTGTGTCAGGCTGACTTCCACTGACTGTAGTGTGCCCACTGCCTGTGCCCACCACTCATACCGGGTGGCACAGTAGCTTACTGTTAAATAAGGCATTTAATTTTTACACTTTAGTCTAATTTCAGTTGCTTGCATGCTGCCAGTGTGTGTCAGGCCCACTTCCACTGACTGTAGTGTGCCTACTGCCTGTGCCCACCACTCATACCGGGTGGCACAGGACTTTGCATAAAAAAAGGCATTTCATTTTTACCCTTTAATCTAAGGTTAGTTGCCTGCCAGTGTGTGTCAGGCCCACTTCCACTGACTGTAGTGTGCCCACTGCCAGTGCCCACCACTCATACCGGGTGGCACAGTAGCTTGCCGATAAATAAGGCATTTAATTTTTACCCTTTAATCTAAGGTTAGTTGCCTGCCAGTGTGTGTCAGGCCCACTTCCACTGACTGTAGTGTGCCCACTGCCAGTGCCCACCACTCATACCGGGTGGCACAGTAGCTTACTGTTAAATAAGGCATTTAATTTTTACACTTTAGTCTAATTTCAGTTGCTTGCATGCTGCCAGTGTGTGTCAGGCCCACTTCCACTGACTGTAGTGTGCCCACTGCCTGTGCCCACCACTCATACCGGGTGGCACAGGACTTTGCATAAAAAAAGGCATTTAATTTTTACCCTTTAATCTAAGGTTAGTTGCCTGCCAGTGTGTGTCAGGCCGACTTCCACTGACTGTAGTGTGCCCACTGCCAGTGCCCACCACTCATACCGGGTGGCACAGTAGCTTTGCCGATAAATAAGGCATTTAATTTTTACCCTTTAATCTAAGGTTAGTTGCCTGCCAGTGTGTGTCAGGCCCACTTCCACTGACTGTAGTGTGCCCACTGCCAGTGCCCACCACTCATACCGGGTGGCACAGTAGCTTACTGTTAAATAAGGCATTTAATTTTTACACTTTAGTCCAATTTCAGTTGCCTGCCTGCTGCCAGTGTGTGTCATTTCCATTTTCACTGACTGTAGTGTGCCCACTGCCTGTGCCCACCACTCATACCGGGTGGCACAGGACTTTGCATAAAAAAGGCATTTAATTTTTACCCTTTAATCTAAGGTTAGTTGCCTGCCAGTGTGTGTCAGGCCCACTTCCACTGACTGTAGTGTGCCCTCAGCCAGTGCCCACCACTCATACCGGGTGGCACAGTAGCTTGCCGATAAATAAGGCATTTTATTTTTACCCTTTAATCTAAGGTTAGTTGCCTGCCAGTGTGTGTCAGGCCGACTTTCACTGACTGTAGTGTGCCCACTGCCAGTGCCCACCACTCATACCGGGTGGCACAGTAGCTTGCCAATAAATAAGGCATTTAATTTTTACACTTTAGTCTAATTTCAGTTGCTTGCCTGCTGCCAGTGTGTGTCAGGCCCACTTCCACTGACTGTAGTGTGCCCACTGCCAGTGCCCACCACTCATACCGGGTGGCACAAGACTTTGCATAAAAAAGGCATTTAATTTTTACCCTTTAATCTAAGGTTAGTTGCCTGCCAGTGTGTGTCAGGCCCACTTCCACTGACTGTAGTGTGCCCACTGCCAGTGCCCACCACTCATACCGTGTGGCACAGTAGCTTGCCGATAAATAAGGCATTTATTTTTACACTTTAGTCTAATTTCAGTTGCTTGCCTGCTGCCAGTGTGTGTCAGGCCCACTTCCACTGACTGTAGTGTGCCCACTGCCAGTGCCCACCACTCATACCGGGTGGCACAGTAGCTTGCCAATAAATAAGGCATTTAATTTTTACACTTTAGTCTAATTTCAGTTGCTTGCCTGCTGCCAGTGTGTGTCAGGCCCACTTCCACTGACTGTAGTGTGCCCACTGCCAGTGCCCACCACTCATACCGGGTGGCACAAGACTTTGCATAAAAAAAGGCATTTAATTTTTACCCTTTAATCTAAGGTTAGTTGCCTGCCAGTGTGTGTCAGGCCCACTTCCACTGACTGTAGTGTGCCCACTGCCTGTGCCCACCACTCATACCGGGTGGCACAGTAGCTTACTGTTAAATAAGGCATTTAATTTTTACACTTTAGTCTAATTTCAGTTGCTTGCATGCTGCCAGTGTGTGTCAGGCCCACTTCCACTGACTGTAGTGTGCCCACTGCCTGTGCCCACCACTCATACCGGGTGGCACAGGACTTTGCATAAAAAAAGGCATTTAATTTTTACCCTTTAATCTAAGGTTAGTTGCCTGCCAGTGTGTGTCAGGCCGACTTCCACTGACTGTAGTGTGCCCACTGCCAGTGCCCACCACTCATACCGGGTGGCACAGTAGCTTGCTGTTAAATAAGGCATTTCATTTTTACACTTTAGTCTAATTTCAGTTGCTTGCCTGCTGCCAGTGTGTGTCAGGCCCACTTCCACTGACTGTAGTGTGCCCACTGCCTGTGCCCACCACTCATACCGGGTGGCACAGGACTTTGCATAAAAAAAGACATTCAATTTTTACCCTTTAATCTAAGGTTAGTTGCCTGCCAGTGTGTGTCAGGCCCACTTCCTCTGACTGTAGTGTGCCCACTGCCAGTGCCCACCACTCATACCGGGTGGCACAGTAGCTTGCCGATAAATAAGGCATTTAATTTTTACCCTTTAATCTAAGGTTAGTTTAGGACACCCAATCTTCTACAGCTTCCTCTCGGAACCTTGACGCACCATCCTCCTCCAGCTCAGCTTCGGGCACCTCTCAAGTTACCAATCGCCCGCCCGCCGCCACCACCAACACTAGCACCACAGCCGCTTCATTTGATCTGTCAGAGGATTTATTTACACATCAGTTGGAAGAAATGAGTGATGCGCAACCATTATTGCCAGAGGATGTAGATAACAGGGATATGTCTCAGTCAGGCAGCATTAGACACATGGACGTACGGTGGGATGATGATGATGATGTTGTACCCGCTGCTGCTTCCTTTGCTGAGTTGTCAGATACAAGTGAAGCGGTTGATGATGACGATGTGTCCGTGGATGTCACGTGGGTGCCCGCTCGAAAAGACGAAGAACAGGGGGAAAGTTCAGATGGGGAGACAGAGAGGAGGAGGAGACGAGTTGGAGGCAGGGGGAGGTCGTCGCAAGGAGCTAGTGGCACTGTCAGACAGCATGTATCGGCACCCGGGGTCAGCCAGACAGCACGCCAATCAGCGCATGCTGTTGCCACCACCAGAATGGCGTCATTGCAAAGCTCAGCAGTGTGGCATTTTTTTTGTGTGTCTGCCTCTGATAACAGCGATGCCATTTGCAACCTGTGCCAAAAGAAACTGAGTCGTGGGAAGTCCAATACCCACCTAGGTACAACTGCTTTGCGAAGGCACATGATCTCACATCACAAATGCCTATGGGATCAACACATGAGTACAAGCAGCACACAAACTCAAAGCCACCATGCTCCTCCTGGTCCAGCATCTTCAGCCACGTCAACCACTGCTGTCCTCCCTGCCCCCTCTCAACCACCCCCCACTCCGCCTCTCACCTTCAGCAGTTCCTGCTTATCTGCCCACAGTCAGGTGTCTGTCAAGGAAATATTTGAGCGTAAGAAGCCAATGTCACAGAGTCACCCCCTTGCCGGCATCTGACAGCTGGCTTGTCGGAACTCTTAGCCCGCCAGCTTTTACCATACAAGCTGGTGGAGTCTGAGGCCTTCAAAAAATTTGTAGCTATTGGGACACCGCAGTGGAAGGTACCTGGCCAAAATTTCTTTTCACAAAAGGCAATCCCCAACCTGTACTCTATTGTGGAAAAGGAAGTCATGGCATGTCTGGCACACAGTGTTGGGGCAAGGGTCCATCTGCCCACTGATACCTGGTCTGCAAAGCATGGTCAGGGCAGGTATATCACGTACATTGTGCATTAGGTAAACCTGCTGACGGCTGCCAAGCATGGAATGCGTGGCTCTGCAGCGGCGTTGGTGACACCGCCACGACTTGCAGGCAGGCCTACTGCCACCTCCTTTACTCCTCCTATTCCATCCTCTTCGCTAACCTCCTCAGCTGAGTCCTCTTCTGCTGCTGCGTCTTGCTCCACATCATCAACTGCACCCCCCCTGCTCCCCAGGGGCTATTCCACATCCCCGATACGACAGTGTCACGCCGTCTTGGGGTTGACTTGCCTGAAAGCAGAGAGTCACACCGGACCAGCGTTTCTGTCCGCCCTGTACGCACAGGTGCCGTGCATTGCATGTGTTGAATCTGTGACATGTGTTGAATCTGATTGTATTACGCTTTGTGTGTAAGTACCCAGGCTTACCGGACGTCCTCAAGCAGGCCAGGAAGGTGTGTGGCCATTTCAGGCATTCCTACACGGCCATGGCGCACTTTTCCGACATTCAGCGGCGAAACAACATGCCAGTGAGGTGCTTGATTTGCGACAGCCTGACACGTTGGAATTCAAAACTCCTAATGTTCGACCGCCTGCTCCAACAAGAAAAAGCCGTCAATAAGTATTTGTATGACCTGGGTTCTAGGACAGCCTCTGCGGAGCTGGGTATTTTTTGCCACGTCTCTCTTGCGAAATGCCTGTAGGCTCATGCGTCCTTTTGAGGAGGTGACAAACCTAGTCAGTCGTACCAAAGGCACCATCAGCGACTTGTTTTCCCATTTGTTTTCTTCCTGGAGTGTGCCCTGCAAAGAGTGCTGGATCAGGCCGTAGATGAGCGTGAAGAGGAAGAGTTGTGGTCACCATCAAAACCAGAAACAGCTTTATCATCATCGCTTGCTGGACCTGCGGCAACGCTGGAAGAGGAGTCTGAGGAAGAGGAGTCAGAGGAGGAATGTGGCTTTGAGGAGGAGGAAGACCAACCACAGCAGGCATCCCAGGGTGCTTGTTGTTGTCACCTATCTGGGACCCGTGGTGTTGTACGTGGCTGGGGGTAAGAACAGACCTTCAATGACATCAGTGAGGATGAGGAACGGGACATAAGTAGCTCGGCATCCAACCTTGTGCAAATGGGGTCTTTCATGCTGTCATGCCTGTTGAGGGAACCTCGTATAATAAGGCTGAAGGAGAACGACCTGTACTGGGTGGCCACGCTACTAGACCCCCGGTATAAGCAGAAAGTGGCTTAAATGTTACCGAATTACCAGAAGTCGGAAAGGATGCAGCAGTTTCAAAACAAGTTAAAAAGTAT
This sequence comes from Bufotes viridis, assembly GCA_033119425.1. NCBI lineage: Eukaryota > Metazoa > Chordata > Amphibia > Anura > Bufonidae > Bufotes > Bufotes viridis. Next base: position 16,173,515 of record CM065597.1, on the reverse strand, counting down.
GCTTTACACAGCGTATAAGGGTGATGTCACAGCACAACGGGAATCTACTGTAACAGGGGAAGAGGTGAAAGTAATCCTCCTCCTACCACGACCACGCCGGCAAGGACAGGACGCTTTACAGACGTGTTGTTGATGGAGGACATGCGCAGCTTTTTAAGTCCTATGCATCACAACAGCCCTTCGGGGTCCACCCTCAGAGAACGACTCGACCGACAGGTAGTAGACTACCTCGCCTTAACTGCAGATATCGACACTCTGAGGAGCGATGAACCACTTGACTACTGGGTGTGCAGGCTTGACCTGTGGCCTGAGCTATCCCAGTTTGCGATAGAACTTCTGGCCTGCCCTGCTTCAAGTGTCCTTTCAGAAAGGACCTTCAGTGCAGCAGAAGGCATTGTCAGTGACAAGAAAAGTCGCCTAGGTAAAAAAAAGTCTGGATTACCTCACCTTTATTAAGATGAATGAGGAGTGGATACCGAAGGGACTGACAGTGGGGGATACATTTGACTAAAAAAAGGCCTGATGAGATGCCTTGGGCTAAAAATGGTCCCCACGCTGCTGTATTTAATCTCTGCATGCCGGATGACTTGCATGACTTCTCCGCCACCAACTAGGGTTCAAGCTGCAATATTTTAGGACACTTTCTGCCCGGAAAACATCAATTTTTCTGGCCTCTGGTGCTGCACTGTGGCTGCAAAAACAAAACAAACAAAAAAAGGCACATACATGTGTCAATTCCCCTTCGTGATCGTTACCTTGTTGTGGTGAAGGGGCTTGTGTATCACAATAAAGCGATTACCTCTATGAGTGTGTTGGCAATGTTGGCACACCCCAGATGATAATAAGGTCGTTGCTTCATTGTGAACAGACCAAAAGCGATCGGCTGGATAATTTTTCATAGAAAAAACATTAATTTTCTTTGTGATCATCTAAGGTGATCATTAAAGCCTACTAGGCCAACAATGGGCCCACACTGCAGAATCATTGTTTTCTGGGTCACTTAACTGTCACTGAACTACCTCAGCACGACCATAGGCTTTGAAAAAACGCCATCGCCTGCAAACTCCCAAACCTGCACACCAGCACAGTCATCACTACACCAAGATTGACGCATAGAGGAATAAAATTTATGTCATGAGTGTGTCAACTATTGACAACTCTTTGCGGTTGTTTGTGGTGCGTTAAACGGGGAGTTTGGTCTGTCACAGTTAGGTCTGTCACTGTGAAGCAGGCGTTACCCTTACACTACCTGATCGATACAACATCATACCTGATCATATACACACACTGGATGTTTTAAAGCATGTTATTCCAAACAATTTAGGAATGTTAGTTGATTTATGCCCTTTATGGATTAAAACCCGACTCTGCGTCCACTACGTAATTTTCCATGGGAGTTTTGCCATGGATCCCCCTCTGGCATGCCACAGTCCAGGTGTTAGTACCCTTGAAACAACTTTTCCATCACTACTGTGGCCAAAAAGTGTCCCTGTGGGTTTTAAAATTCGCCTGTCTATTGAAGTCTATGGCGGTTCGCCCGGTTCGCCCGTTCGCGAACATTTGCGGAAGTTCGCGTTCGCCGTTCGCGAACGGAAAATTTTATGTTCGCGACATCACTAGTGATAATATCTGATACTGGGAAAGTTGGGTAATAAGTCTGTGATAATATCTGATACTGGGAAAGCTGGGTAATAAGTTAGTGATAATATCTGACACCGGGAAAGCTGGGTAATAAGTCAGTGATAATATCTGATACTGAGAAAGCTGGGTAATAAGTCAATAATAATATGGTACACCGAGAAAGCTGGGTAATAAGTCAGTGATAATATCTGATACTGGGAAAGCTGGGTAATAAGTCAGTGATAATATCTGAGACCGGGAAAGCTGGGTAATAAGTCAGTGATAATATCTGATACTGGGAAAGCTGGGTAATAAGTCTGTGATAATATTAGACACCGGGAAAGCTGGGTAATAAGTCAGTGATAATATCTGATACTGGGAAAGCTGGGTAATAAGTCAGTCATAATATTAGACACCGGGAAAGCTGGGTAATAAGTCTGTGATAATATCTGAGACCTGGAAAGCTGGGTAATAAGTCAGTGATAAAATCTGATACTGGGAAAGCTGGGTAATAAGTCTGTGAATGTATCGGACATAGGGAAAGCTGGGTAATAAGTCAGTGATAATATCGTACACCGGGAAAGCTGGGTAATAAGTCTGTGATAAGTCAGTGAATATATCTATCTATATCTAGCACAGATCATATGGCTACTAGCTAACATGCATTTGAGCTGTAGTGATTTATTGTTTTTGCTGCACAGAATGGGTTTGTAACACAGGTTTTATGTGTAAAAGTGTATTAGAATGCAGGACAGCCACAAGTTACTCCATGAGTTCACTAGCATTGGTCACTAAGTGATTCCCCAGCAGAGGGATGGGCTTTACATACACTGCAGGCTGCCAGACTGATGACCACATGAACGAGCACGGCAAGGACTGAGCTCTCAGGGTGAGTTATGAGGAGGCGTGGCCAGCCTTCACTCAACTGCCTGAGCCAAACCAGGAAGTTACCAGGACATCTACTGCTGAGAAGATTGAAAAGGCAAGATGGGAATACCCCTTTAATGGTTGAATTAGTACTTAAAAAGTGGGTTTTTGATTTTTTTTTTTTTTAAACTTCAAAATTGCTTCTAAAATTCAAAGCCTTCTTACATTCTAAAAAATAAAATGACATTTACAAAATTATGCCAACATAAAGTAGACATATGGGGAATCTTAAGTAATAACTATTTTATGAAGTATCACTATCCATCTTAAAAGCAAAGAAAATCAAATTTAGAAAATAGGGAATTTTTCAAAATTTTCCCTAAATTTGGTATTTTTTTTATAAGCAAAGATAAAACATATTGACTTTAATTTACCACTAACATGAAGTACAATATGTCAAGAGAAAACTGTCTCAGAATTGGATAAGTAAAAGCGTTCCAGAGTTATTAACACATAAAGTGAAACATGTCAGGTTTGTAAAATGTGACTTGGTCCTTATAGTGAAAACTGGCTTAGTCTTGAATGGGTATTATATGTCTCACCTCCAGTGTGGTTGAATCCCTTCATAAATTCCTTCACTTCATGTCTGAATAAAGCCTCATATACATTACAAGTCTGTGTCCTTCTCTCCCAGTGTTCAAGACCAACATTCCTGCTCAACCATGGAGCCACACGAAAACGTCTGCCAATATCACCACTATATAGTTCAATCTGCTGATCATCCACATATCCAACTATGGAGAACTCAGGAAGTTCCGATCCTGAAGCTGAGACCCCGATGGTATAATAGCGCAGAGAGTGACTGTCTATGAGAGACAAACATACTGTTACATAAAATACTGCTCCTATGATCATCAGAAACAAGGGCATACACATATATGTGGACTGCCTGGTTATTAATCATGAGCACAACCTGTGATGGAGTGGCCCACCAGAGAAGGTAGGGATCCTCTGGTGGGCCTGCCCTTAAATGAAAAAACTTCCACCCATAGGTTCTAGCAGAGAAGGAAGCAGGAACGGAGGTGCCTCCCAATGAGGGATAAGCGGGTTTCATATTTTGAAATTCGTTTTTGGTTCGTGTTGTGGTATTTACTGAATTGCGTTATGGATTCTGTTATAACGGACCATAATGCAATTCCATGATAGAATGTCTTTAGAGACATTCCGTTATTCATTCCGTCATAATAGAAGTCTATGACCAGCATAACGGAAATGGAAGGCTTTCCGTTATGCATTCCGTTATGGAATTGCATTATGGTCCGTGGTAACAGAATCCATAACCAATTCAGTAATTACCACAACACAAACCGAAAACGAATTATAAAATATCAAATTAGCTCATCCCTACTCCCAATATCCATGGCTGTTCTTCCTAGGGTGACCATATTTCCTAACTGCCATTCAGTGACACTTAGTTTCACAAGTGCATTTCGTCAAACTTATACTTGAGACTGACAAAAACATATCTGCCTGTGCATTTTTCAGTATTCCTGCACACATTAACTGGCTACTTAGACATCTCTTAAGAGATAGAAAACAAAACAAGTTGCATTAACTCCTTGCCAACCGCCTCACGCACGGATGCGTCCAGGCGGCGGCAAGTTTGTTCCTCCTGGACGCATCCGTGCGTCATCTCGCGAGAGGCGAGATCTGCTGTGAACGCGCGCACGCGTTCACAGCAGAGCGCGGCTCTGCAGTTATACTACAGCCTGCCAGCGATGATCAATCGCTGGCAGGCTGTAAATGTTAAATAAATTAGATCAAACAGGTACATCAGACGCTGTTTTGTGAACAGCGTCTGATATAGCTGCTACCTGGTCCTCTGGTGGTCCCATTTACTGGGATCGACCACCAGAGGACCAGGTAACAATGTAAAGTTGCACCAAACACTACACTAACCCCCCTCCCCACCCCCCCCCTCACTTTATAACCACTATTAACCCTTTGTTAACCCCTGATCACCCCATATAGACTCCCTGATCACCCCCCTATCACTGATCACCCCCCTGTAAGGCTCTATTCACATGTCCATATGTGTTTTGCGGATCCGCGGCGCGGATCCGCAAAACACGGACACCGTCAATGTGCTTTCCGCATTTTGCAGATCCGCACATTGCCAGAACTATATAGAAAATGCTTTTTCTTGTCCACAATTGCGGACAAGAAAAGGACATGTTCTATATTTTTGCGGAACGGAAGTGCAGACCCGTAAGTGCGGATCCGCAATTCCGGATCCGAGCGGGACAAAGTCTGTCCCCATAGAAATGAATGGGTCCGCAATTCCATTCCGCAAACAGAATTTCGGACGTGTGAATGGGGCATAAGGGTCCCTTATAACCGCCAGTTAGCTAGCTAATTGTTAGGTAGTTAGCGCCCAGCCCACCGCACCGCAGTCACTGATTTTGGCAGAGATTTTTTCATCCACATTGATTGATGCGAATGAAGAAATCTGTGCCGTTCATTTTTTTTCTTTTTTCAGCCCAGAGGCTGAACGGAAAAAAAATATCTCATTACCCGTATGCTCAATATACGGAGAATCGCAGAAACTCCTAATGCTGGCCATACGTGTAATGATTGCGGAGACCCTCAAATGCCAGGGCAGTACAAACACCTCACATGTGACCCCATTTTAGAAAGAAGACACCCCAAGGTATTCCATGAGGGGTATGGTGAGTTCATGCAAAATTTTATTTTTTGTCACAAGTTAGTGGAATATGAGACTTTGCAAAAAAAATAAAATATCAATTTCCGCTAACTCGCCATGCCCCTCACGGAATACCTTGGGGTGTCTTCTTTCCAAAATGGGGTCACATGTGGGGTATTTATACTGACCTGGCATTTTAGGGGCCCCTAAAGCGTGAGAATCCAAATGCGTAAAAATGCCCTGTGAAATCCTAAAGGTACTCATTGGTTTTAGGGCCAAAAAAAGTGGCACACATGTGGTATCGCCGTACTCAGGAGAAGTAGGGCAATGTGTTTTGGGGTGTATTTTTATATATACCCATACTTTGTGTGAGAAATATCGCTGTAAACGACAACTTTTTAATTTTTTTTATACAAAGTTGTCAGTTTACAGAGATATTTCTCTCACCCAACATGGGTATATGTAAAAATACACCCCAAAACACATTTCCCTACTTCTCCCGAGCACGGCGATACCACATGAGTGACACTTTTTTGCAGCATGGGTGTGTTTTGGGGTGTATTTTTACATATACCCATGCTGGGTGAGAGAAATATCTCTGTAAATTGACAACTTTGTATACATTTTTTTTAAAAGTTGTCATTTACAGAGATATTTATCACACCCAGCATGGGTATATCTAAAAATTCACCCCAAAACACATTGCCCTACTTCTCCTGAGTTCGGCGATACCACATGAGTGACACTTTTTTGCAGCCAAGATGCGCAAAGGGGCCCTAAAACCAATGAATACCTTTAGGATTTCACAGGGCATTTTTACGCATTTGGATTCTCACGCTTTAGGGCTCCTAAAATGCCAGGTCAGTATAAATACCCCACATGTGACCCCATTTTGGAAAGAAGACACCCCAAGGTATTCCGTGAGGGGCATGGCGAGTTCACAGAATTTTTATTTTTTGGCACAAGTTAGCGGAAATTGATATATATTTTTTTTTTTTTACAAAGTCTCTTATTTCACTAACTTGTGACAAAAAATAAAATTTTACATGAACTCACTATACCCCTCACAGAATACCTTGGGGTGTCTTCTTTCTAAAATGGGGTCACATGTGGGGTATTTATACTGTCCTGGCATTTTAGGGGCCCCTAAAGCGTGAGAAGAAGTCTGGAATCCAAATGCGTAAAAATGCCCTGTGAAATCCTAAAGGTACTCATTGGTTTTAGGGCCCCTTTGCGCATCATGGCTGCAAAAAAGTGTCACACATGTGGTATTGCCGTACTCAGGAGAAGTAGGGCAATAAGTTTTGGGGTGTATTTTTATATATACCCATACTTTGTGTGAGAAATATCGCTGTAAACGACAACTTTTTAATTTTTGTTTATACAAAGTTGTCAGTTTACAGAGATATTTTTCTCACCCAACATGGGTATATGTAAAAATACACCCCAAAACACATTGCCCTACTTCTCCTGAGTACGGCGATACCACATGAGTGACACATTTTTGCAGCATGGGTGCGCAAAGGGGCCCAAATTCCAATGAGTACCTTTAGCTTTTACATGGCTGCTCACAATTTAGCCCCGCCCAAAATGCCAGAACAGTAAACACACCCCACAAATGACCCCATTTCGGAAAGTAGACACCCCAAGGTATTCACTGAGGGGCATAGTGAGTCCGTGGGAGATTTTATTTTTTTTTGCCAGAAGTTAGCAGAAATGGAAACTTTATTATTTTTATTTTTTTCCTCAGAAAGTGTAATTTTCCGCTAACTTGTGAAAAAAAATGAAATGATACATGAACTCACTATGCCCCTCCGTTAATACTTTGGGGTGTCTTCTTTCTAAAATGGTGTCATTTGGGGGGTATTTATACTATCCTGACATTCTAGCACCTGAAGAAACATGACAGGTGCTCAGAAAGTCAGAGCTGCTTCAAAATGCCGAAATTCACTTTTTTGCACCATAGTTTGTAAACGCTATAACTTTTACCCAAACCAATAAATATACACTTATTGGATTTTTTTTTATCAAAGACATGTAGAACAATAAATTTAGAGAAAAATGTATATAGAAATGTAGTTTTTTTTAAAAAATTTTACAACAGAAAGTGAAAAATGTCATTTTTTTGCAAAAATGTCGTTAAATTTTTATTAATAGCAAAAAAAGTAAAAATGTCAGCAACAATGAAATAGCACCAACTGAAAGCTCTATTAATGAGAAGAAAAGAAGGTAAAATTCATTTGGGTGGTAAGTTTTATGACGGAGCAATAAACGGTGAAAGTAGTGTAGTGCAGAATTGTAAAAAGTGGTCTGGTCATTAAGGGGGTTTAAGCTAGGGGGGCTGAGGGGGTTAAAGAACATTTATTATTATTTTTTTATTAATGAGCAGGAACTGTTACAAAATATGAATACTTTACCAACCATAAATAACAGACTGCAAAACAATTCCACATATTTCTTAATGTATAAATAACCAATATATTACTCTACAATACATTCTTGAAAATAAACATAATACTAACAATATAGTAAATTATCTCTGAAAATATTAATGCTGATTCTAGTTCAGCTCACCAAACTCTTCCACATTAGACTACATGGCACAGGCTCAGTATCTTTTGTTTTAACACTAATGTCTAAATGTGTATTTCTTGTCACTTCTTGCACATTGCAAGAGTTTTTTATTTTGTTTTACAAAGCTGTAAAAAGAGTGACAGTCCATGTCAAAATAGATTTTCACCTGGAGTTTAGATTTTTTTTAGCTCTATGCTGCATCTGTTCCTTGTATCAGACCAGCACAATCCCTGAAGACTCTTTCAACTGCTTCATTTGAGCATGGAATGCTGATGTCAAAAGCAACCACTTTCAAGAGGTTTGGCAGTTTTTCATGTCCAGCTTTCATGAATATTGTTGACCATATAACATCGGTATTAAGTTCATCATCCGCTTCAGAACCGGTGGAATTTGTTTGAAGGTGTGGACAAACACAAGTATATTCTTCATAAAGGTCATCCATTGAAAAAGAGTCTTCTAAATTCAGACTTTTAACTGCTGCCACCAGGTTATTAAACGTAAGGTTCTCCATTAAATTTAAACACTGAATTTTTCGACAAATAGTTTTTGTCTGAAAAATCAAACCACTGTTCTAAATAATGAACAGCTTTTTCATAAAATGCTAGGAATTCGGATTCAATTTTCATTGCTTGCAGACGAGGTAGTTTCTTCAAAGCTTTCCCAACAAGGTATCCAAAAAAATGGTCTCATAGACATCAACTGCTATCAGATTATTTTTCTCCAGTTTTAATATGGCTGTCTGAAAAATAGGTAAGCAGTTGTGTAAAAACTGAAGATATAACTCCGGAACTGATGGCGGGTCCAGTTCTGTGGTCTCGCCGTCTTCATCCACAATAAATTGCCATATCACCTTAGGTGTTTCGTCCTTACCAATGCTTTAACAGTAAGCTTTTATAGCTGGCCAATATTTTAAAACTCTCTCGATTGCTGGATAAAGAGACAACCATCTTGTTAGTACATGTCGAAGAAGTTCTGACCATTCAAGGTCAACAAAGTCAAACATTTCTTTCAGTGTGGCAACTCTCTTGGCTGATATTGAGAAGTAATTAAATTATATAACTTCAAAATTAGACTTTCTACGTCACAGTTTAAGACATCTAAAGCCTTTTTAGCTGTATTATGAAGTATATGAGCTGGACAGCCAGCTGGCAATATCAGACCATTGATAGCATGAAGCTTCTGGTACACACCATTATGCTTCCCAAAGTTCACACTCGCATTGTCAGCAGAATATGCAGACATCATATCCACACATAGGCCATTTTATCTTATCACATGTAAAATTTGCTCTGAAATTGCAGCAGCACTTTCATCACCTTCATAAAAATCCAACAAACTTACCACACCTTTGGAGGGCTTAAAGTAACGCAGAACTAAGGGGAAAGGTTTGGTGTTTCCATGGTTAGATGCATGTGATCCAACACAAAAATAAGCATAGCTGTTTTGCAAGTAATTAACTATAATTTCTACACTGTAAGGAGCCAGCACATTTGTCACAATGGCTTCAGCTTTAGTACGACCACATGACATCTTTGTGGCTTTTGCAGAATCCTTAAAGAGAACAGGGAAAAGTTTCATGGTGCAGTCCAAAGATCTATACGAGTGACTGTGGCGCACGGAATGGTAAACCATTGATATTTCAGCCGCTATTATTTCCTCTTGCAGTGCCATATCCTTAGAGGGAATCATAAATTTGAAAAGCATGTCACTTTGTCTTGCAGCCCGATCAGCATTTTGGTGACTTTCACTAGACATGTGAATTTTGATGTCACCTTCACCACCATGATGATTCCAAACTCTCGCCTACACAGAGTACGATATGCTCTATGATTGTTACCACTCACTGCGGTTATGCAAGTGTAAGTTGTTTTCCATGAGTCTCGGAATCGGCACAATCGCTTTATCTTTTTTGATTTTGCTGCTTCTGAAGAAGTCGAAGGCCCCTGTTCATCACTGCTGCTACCCATATTGGAATGGTTTAGCACTAGTTGCATGATTCACGTAGCAGTTGGTTCTGAACTTCTGATCAGAAGACAAAGACAACAGAAAAGATACTTTAGGAACTTCTGGCTCTTTAACATCATGCCTCCTAACAGTCCAGATTTTAGGTTCCTGTCCCGCCATCCCGAACTTGTTCTCCGGTGTCCTGCTTTTGGAACCAAGGAACTGTCCTTAAAAACTGTAGCCAGACACACTACATCCATGTACCCTGCAAGCAAAATTATTATTATTTATTATTATTAGTCCCACATTCGGAGAGTCTGTCCCGGGTCCCGGTCACCCTCATTCCGGAACAATGCAGTGTCCCGGAATGACCTGAGCCGCCGCCGACCGCTGACAGACAGGGAGGGAGAGGTGTGTCCCTTCCCCTTCCTTGCTCTGATATGCTGCAGGCACTAGGCCAGCAGCCTATCTGAGGCCGGCGCAGGTGGCACGATGACTTTATTGCGCCGCCTGCTCGAGCCCTGAGCCGTACAGCACGGGAGGGACACAGCCTGCATCACTCACATCGCCAAGGAGGTAAGTATAAGTGGTTTCTTTTTTTTTGTTGTCAATACTGTATGGCTACTGGCACATTGGAGGGGGGGGGGGGGGGCTATGGCTACTACTGGCACATTATAGGAGGGGCCTATGGCTACTGGCAGTCTGGCACTTATAGGGGGTGCTATGGCTACTGGCACATTATAGGGGGGGCCTATGGCTACTGGCACATTATTGGGGGACATCTATGGGGGCACTTATTACTGGCACATTGGGGGCACTTCTTACTGGCAGATTATTGGTGGGCACTATAGGGGCATCTACAGAGGCCACAAAGAACGGTTATTTTATATGGGGCCTCTGTATAGGAGCATTTTATACTGGGACACATTATGGTGGGTACTATGGTGAAGGTGGGAGAGAAGTACTATGGGGTCATCTACGGGGGCACTGAGAAGGGGTATTTTATACTTACAAATTATGGGGGACACTGAGGGCATCTACTGGGGCACTATATATGGGGCATTTTATACTAGTACATTATGGGGGGCACTAGGAGGGAGGGGGGAGAGGAGCACTATGGGGGCATTTACTGGGGGCACTATATAGAGGTATTTTATACCAGAACATTATGGGGGCACTATGGGGACATTAGCAAGGGGGTATTTTTTGCACTGTCAAATTATAAGGAGAATTATTTCTACTGGGGGGGGGCATTATGGTGGGCTTTATTACTCCCCCATAGTATGACCCCCTAGTAGCAGCACCAGCCTCTCCCTGCTCTGCTATCCCTCTGCCCCTTCTCCAAATCCTTATTATGAAATCTTTCTCATTAGGATAAAACACATCAGCTCCGCCGAGCCCCGGCCAAAGTGTGGAAGTGGTGTCCGAGATCCCCAAGGGTCAAGCCAAGTAAATTGTAAGTTTTCATATGAAATATGTTTATGTTACACACATATAGCATACACCGTGCCCCACAATATACAGTTTCTTCTGTAAAAGTCATCAAGTGTCATGGGGGGGGGGGCCCTTATTGTTTTTTGCCCCAGGGCCCCATGTCACTTCTTTATACTATGCGATCGCCGAATCAGATCGGCATCGCATAGTACTGTCCTGTGTGTGTGTGGCTCCTCCCCTGCCTTACTGCGTGGCCGGGTAGCGTGACCGCGACCGCATGATGATCTTAGACTCACATGACGTCGGCCTGGCCGGGATCTCTACTGTGCCTGTAACTGTGCGACCGTTATCAGCATTAACCCCTTAAGGACCGGGGGTTTTGGGATTTTTGCGTTTTTGTTTTGCGCTCCCTGCCTTCCAAAAGCCATAACATTTTTATATTTCCGCTCACATAGCCATATGACGGCTTATTTTTTGCGGGACAAGTTGTACTTTTTAACGCTACCATTTATTTTTGCATGTGATGTAGTGGGAAACGGGAAAAAAATTCCAAATGGGGTGAAATTGCAAAAAAAAAGCAATTTCACCACAGTTTTACGGGTTTTTAAATTACAACGTTCGATTTGCAATAAAACTGACTGGTTAATTTTATTCTTCAGGTCAGTACGAATCCGGCAATACCTAATATGTATAGTTTTTCTTGCGTTTGATAGTGAAAAAAAATTAAAAGTGGGAATTTTTTATTTTATTTTTTGTTGCCATGTTTTGACCCCTATAACTTTTTTGTAATTATGCGTACGGAGCAGTGTAGGGGCTCATTTTTTGCGGGGCAATCTGAACTTTTAATTGATACCATTATGGGGTGCGTATGATGTTTTGATCACTTTTTATTCATTTTTTTAGGAAATGAAGCGTCCAAAAATGGCGAATTAGCCATTTGGACGCTTTCTTTCCGTTTTTATGTTTACCGTATGGTGAATATTTTTAATATTATTATAGTATGGGCGTTTCGCACATTGCGACACCCATTATGTGTAATTTTTTTATTTTTTATTTATTTTATTTTCATTTTGGGAAAGGGGGTGATTTGAATTTTTATATTTTTTTTATTTATTTATTTTTTTTTTAACTTTTTTTTTTTTTTACTACTTTCTTATAGTTCCCATAGGGAACTATAAGATGCAATCATCAGATTGTTATTCTCATATATTCCAATGCAATAGCATTGGAATATATGAGAAAATACGCATATTTCCTATGGAGCCTATTACAGTCATAGGCTCCATAGGAATACTGTGTAGTACCCTAGGTTTCATTCACAGAAACCTAGGCTACTAAATGTATGCTCGGCTCCCCTTGTGGCCATCAGGGAGCTGAGCAAAACCGAAAGTGAAACTTTCGGTTTTTGTGCTGATCAGATGCCGTGGTCAGGATTGACCACGGCATCTGAGGGGTTAAATGTCCGCGATTGGCATCGCTGCCGGTCGCGGACATGAGCTGCGGGTGTCAGCTTGATGAATCAAGCGTTTACCCGCAGCTCGGGCGCCCGCTCCGTGCGGGAGCGGGCGCCATCTTTAAAGTGCGGACGAAGGGCGTACATGTACGCCCTTCGTCCTTAAGAGGTTAAAGAGGACAAAATGTAAGTTTAACTTTGCAATGAATAATGATGTCTGCCTCTTCTTTGGGTTTAGGGCAGCAAATAATTATTTCTTAGAAAGTTGGATCGGATGTTGTGTGACTTGTAAAACGTGTAGTAAGTTAGTTACTACATGGAATTAGAGGCAGGAAATGGAATGTAAGTGCAAATTAAAAGATAAATGGAGAGAGGCTCAGGCAACATATAAGCAATGGATATATGCTGATGTTAGGGCATGCAAGTCTGGAATATTGTTTTTGACATTAGGAAAAGATTAATAAAGGCGCTGTGAACTGGACTTCTCCAGTGAAAATTTGTTTATCTAATGATTAAACATAATAGTTCCAGCAAAAAAAAACCATAGACAAGGTAGTGGGGAAATGTGTATACAAACAGTGAATATTTCCCTTAACCGCTTCAGGACCGCCGTACGCAGGATTGCGTCCTGCGGGCGGTCCTGTTCTTCTGATCGGACGCGCCGGGGCGTCATCTCGCGAGACGCGAGACTTCCTGTGAACGCGCGCGCGGGCGCGCGCGCGTTCACAGCGTCTGGCGTCTGAAGAGTTGTACTACAGCCTGCCAGCGATGATCAATCGCTGGCAGGCTGTAGATGCGATATAAATCGCATCAAACAGCTATATCAGACGCTGTTTTATGAACAGCGTCTGATATAGCTGCTACCTGGTCCTCTGGTGGTCCCATTTTCTGGGATCGACTCACCAGAGGACCAGGTAACACAGTAAAGTTGCACCAAACACTACACTAACCCCCCCACCCCCTCACCTATTAACCCCTTGATCACCCCATCTAGACCCCTGATCACCCCCTGTCATTGATCACACCCCTTGTAAGGCTCCATTCAGACGTCCATATGTGTTTTGCGGATCCGTGGATTCACGGATCCGTGGATTCACGGATCCGATCCGCGGATTCGATCCGCGGATCCGATCCGCAGATCCTCAAAACACGGACACCGGCAATGTGCTTTCCGCATTTTGCAGATTCGCACATTGCCAGAACTATATAGAAAATGCTTTCTTGTCCGCAATTGCGGACAAGAATAGGACATGTTCTATATTTTTGCGGAACGGAAGTGCAGACCCGAAGCGCGGATCCGTAATTCCGGATCTGAGCGGGACAAAGTCTGTCCCCATAGAAATGAATGGGTCCACAATTCCGCTCCGCAAACAGAATTGCGGACGTGTGAATGGGGCATAAGGGTCCCTTATCACCGCCAGTTAGTTAGCTACTTGTTAGGTAGCTAGCGCCCAGCCCACCGCACCGCAGTCACTGATTTTGGCAGAGATTTTTCATCCACATTGATCGATGCGAATGAAAAAATCTGTGCCGTTCATTTTTTTTTTCAGCGCAGAGGCTGAACGGAAAAAATCTCATTACCCGTATGCTCAATATAAGGAGAATCGCAGAAACTCCTAATGCTGGCCATACGTGTAATGACTGCGGAGACCCTCAAATGCCAGGGCAGTACAAAACCCCACATGTGACCCCATTTTAGAAAGAAGACACCCCAAGGTATTCCGTGAGGGGTATGGTGAGTTCATGGAAAATTTTATTTTTGTCACAAGTTAGTGGAATATGAGACTGTAAAAAAAAAAAAAAATTTCCGCTAACTTGTGCCAAATTTTTTTCTGTGAACTCGCCATACCCCTCACAGAATACCTTGGGGTGTCTTCTTTCCACAATGGGGTCACATGTGGGGTATTTATACTGCCCTGGCATTTTAGGGTCCTAAAGCGTGAGAATCCAAATGCGTAAAAATGGCCTCGTGAAATCCTAAAGGTACTCATTGGTTTTAGGCCTTTGCGATCTTGGCTGCAAAAGTGTCACTCATGTAGTCGCTGTACTAGGAGAAGTAGGGCAAGTGTTGGGGTGTATTTTACATATACCTATACTGGGTGTGAGAAATATCGCTGTAAACGACAACTTTTACATTTTTTTATTCAAAGTTGTCAATATACAGAGATATTTCTCTCACCCAGCATGGGTATATGTAAAAATACACCCCAAAACACATCGCCCTACTTCTCCTGAGTACGGCGATGCCACATGTGTGACACTTTTGCAGCCAAGATGCTAGGGCCCAAATTCCAACGAGTACCTTTTAGGAGGGTATTTTTACGCATTTTTCTTCTCACGCTTTAGGGCCCTAAATGCCAGGGCAGTAAATACCATGTGACCCCATTTTGGAAAGAAGACACCCCAAGGTATTCGCTGAGGGGCATAATGAGTTCATGAAAAATTAAACTTTTTGTCAAAAGTTAGCGGAAAGGGAGACTTTGTGAGAAAAACAATAAAAATCAATTTCCACTAACTTGTGCCAAAAAAAAATATTCTATGAACTCGCCATGCCCCTCATGGAATACCTTGGGGTGTCTTCTTTCAAAATGGGGTCACACGTGGGGTATTTATACTGCCCTGGCATTTTAGGGGCCCTAAAGCGTGAGAAGAAAAATGCGTAAAATGCTCTCTCCTAAAAGGTACTCATTGGAATTTGGGCCTTTGCGCATCTTGCCTGCAAAAAGTGTCACACATGTGGTATCGCCGCATCAGGAGAAGTAGGGCAATGTGTTTGGGGTGTATTTTTACATATACCCATGCTAGGTGAGAGAAATATCTCTGTATATTGACAACTTTGAATAAAAAATGTAAAAAGTTGTCGTTTACAGCGATATTTCTCACACGCAGCATGGGTATATGTAAAAATACACCCCAAAACACATTGCCCTACTTCTCCTGAGTTCGGCGATACCACATGAGTGACACTTTTTTGCAGCCAAGATGCGCAAAGGGGCCCTAAAACCAATGAGTACCTTTAGGATTTCACAGGCCATTTTTATGCATTTGGATTCTCACGCTTTAGGGCCCCTAAAATGCCAGGTGAGTATAAATACCCCACATGTGACCCCATTTTGGAAAGAAGACACCCCAAGGTATTCCGTGAGGGGCATGGTGAGTCCACAGAATTTTTTTTTTCTGGCACAAGTCAGCGGAAATTGTTGTTTTTTTTTTTTTTTTAATTTAGTTTTTTTACAGTCTCATATTCCACTAACTTGTGACAAAAAACAAAATTTTACATGAACTCACCATACCCCTCACGGAATACCTTGGGGTGTCTTCTTTCCAAAATGGGGTCACATGTTGGGTATTTATACTGTCCTGGCATTTTAGGGGCCCCTAAAGCGTGAGAAGAAAAAAAAATGGCCTGTGAAATCCTAAAGGTACTCATTGGTTTTAGGGCCCTTTGCGCCAGGCTGCAAAGTGGCACACATGTGGTCGCCGCACTCAGGAGAAGTAGGGCAATGTGTTTTGGGGTGTATTTTTATATATACCTATACTGTGTGTGAAAAATATCTCTGTAAACGACAACTTTTAAAAAATTTTATACAAAGTTGTCAGTTTACAGAGATATTTCTCTCACCCAACATGGGTATATGTAAAAATACACCCCAAAACACATTGCCCTACTTCTCCTGAGTACGGCGATACCACATGTGTGACACTTTTTGCAGCCTGGGTGCGCAAAGGGCCCAAATTCCAACGAGTACCTTTAGATTTTACATGGCGGCTCACAATTTAGCCCCGCCCAAAATGCCAGAACAGTAAACACACCCCACAAATGACCCCTTTCGAAAGTAAACACCCCGAGGTATTCACTGAGGGGCATAGTGAGTCCGTCTGAGATTTCTTTTTTTTGCCAGAAGTTAGCAGAAATTGAAACTTTTTTATTTATTTTTTCTCAGAAAGTGTCATTTTCCGATAACTTGTGAAAAAAATGAAATGATACATGAACTCACCATGCCCCCCGCGAATACTTTGGGGTGTCTTCTTTCTAAAATGGTGTGATTTGGGGGTATTTATACCATCCTGACATTCTAGCACCTGAAGAAACATGACAGGTGCTCAGAAAGTCAGAGCTGCTTCAAAATGCCGAAATTCACTTTTTGCACCATAGTTTGTAAACGCTATAACTTTTACCCAAACCAATAAATATACACTTATTGGACTTTTTTTTATCAAAGACATGTAGAACAATAAATTTAGAGAAAAATTTATATAGAAATGTAGTTTTTAAAAAAAAAATTTACAACAGAAAGTGAAAAATGTCATTTTTTTGTAAAAATGTCGGTAATTTTTGATTAATAGCAAAAAAAGTAAAAATGTCAGCAGCAATGAAATACCACCAAATGAAAGCTCTATTAGTGAGAAGAAAAGGAGGTAAAATTCATTTGGGTGGTAAGTTGCATGACGGAGCAATAAACGGGTAAAGTAGTGTAGTGCGGAATTGTAAAAAGTGGCCTGGTCTTTAAGGGTGTTTAAGCTAGGGGGGCTGAAGTGGTTAAAATATAACTTTTAATATTACTAATAAAACGGGGTCAAGCAACACCCCAATAGGTACCTCAAAAGTCAACACTCTCAAAGGGAGAATAACATGTAGTCACAGTTGATACTAACAGACTGACACATCATAAGTAAGGTGGTCACCAGTGAAAAATACTTAGGATAGTGTAGATGAACCAACATGATACTGTCCCTAAGACTGACCCTAGGTTAGCCCTATGCCCGGGGACAACTCCTAATGGTGGAGATTCCCCGTCCTCGAACCTGGACTAACGGGCCCTGGTTAATCCCTGACCTACCGATCCGTCAGACACAAAGGAGAATCACCCACAGGTGAGGATTATCTAATGTATCACAATGGTTCGTTATACAGTGGTTTAAACAGACACCTCATCTGAGGAGATAACATATCTACAATTCGAGGCCCTATGCTGAGCCCTATTACGCTCACAGGCCTCGCAGAGAACCTCCGTGTTAGTAGGCCTCTCAATGTGAGCCAGATGTGGTTCACAGAGCCTGAACATAAAAAACCTCAACGCGTTTCCCCCTACTGGTATAGCGGGTTCATCAGGAGGTTACTACACAGGTAACATCTAGAAGCAAGGAGGGCCGTATAGTCTACGGCTTTTATACAAATAATACAACCAAATAGATACACGGTCGTGATTACATAGATCTCCACACGTCACCATGTAACGACTAGTGAGAGATAAAGAAAAATGACAGGAGGAGCCAAATTCAAAGGTCAGCCATAGTATACCCCGGTAACACTGTCATGTCCGGGTTGACAATGATCCGATAGTGATCCCTGCGATTGGTTAGGCAGAATATAGCGCTGGCTTGCCCACGGTCCCTAGCAGTCACGCTCCTCCTGTGCGTTTTATTAGTAATATTAAAAGTTATATTTTAAGGGAAATATTCACTGCTGGAAGTTTTTTTTTTTTTTTTTTTTTAATGATTAAACATACAAATACCACAGATTGGACATTTGACACACTGCCGCCCCACTAGTATTTGTCAGATAATTCATTGATAACTGTGATTTCCCACTCCCTGTAGCATGTAAGCTCATTGAGCAAGGCCCTCTGTTCCTGTGCGTCCATTTGTCTGGTTACAATTACGTCTGTTAGTCGACCCATTGTACAGCGCTACGGAATTTGCTGGTGCTATATAAATAATAAAATAATAATAATTTTGATGGCAGGGTACATGGATGTAGTGTGTCTGGCTACAGTTTTTAAGGACAGTTGAAAATTCAATCTTCATTATATTCTAGCAACACAACCATTAGGAACTCAGCTCTAAGTTGAATTCGCAATGCGATTAATGCAGGTTATATTAATCGCATTGCGAATTCAACTTACCACACTCTGCATCAACTACGTAATTTTCCATGGGAGTTTTGCCATGGATCCCCCTCCGGCATGCCACAGTCCAGGTGTTAGTCCCCTTGAAACAACTTTTCCATCACTATTGTGGCCAGAAGGAGTCCCTTTGGTTTTTAAAATTCGCCTGTCTATTGAAGCTAATGGCGGTTCGCACTGTTCGCACGTTCACGAACATTTGCAGAAATTCGCACTCGCCGTTCGTAAACAGAAAATTTTATGTTCGCGACATCTCTAATGCTTATTTTAGTGTTGGATCACATGCATCTAACCATGGAAACACCAAACCTTTCCCCTTAGTTCTGCGTTACTTTAAGCCCTCCAAAGGTGTGGTAAGTTTGTTGGATTTTTATGAAAGTGATGAAAGTGCTGCTGCAATTTCAGAGCAAATTTTACATGTGATAAGATCAAATGGCCTATGTGTGGATATGACGTCTGCATATTCTGCTGACAATGCGAGTGTGAACTTTGGGAAGCATAATGGTGTGTACCAGAAGCTTCATGCTATCAATGGTCTGATATTGCCAGCTGGCTGTCCAGCTCATATACTTCATAATACAGCTAAAAAGGCTTCAGATGTCTTAAACTGTGACGTAGAAAGTCTAATTTTGAAGTTATATAATTTAATTACTTCTCAATATCAGCCAAGAGAGTTGCCACACTGAAAGAAATGTTTGACTTTGTTGACCTCGAACGGTCAGAACTTCTTCGACATGTACCAACAAGATGGTTGTCTCTTTATCCAGCAATCGAGAGAGTTTTAAAATATTGGCCAGCTATAAAAGCTTACTGTTAAAGCATTGGTAAGGACGAAACACCTAAGGTATATGGCAATTTATTGTGATGAAGACGGCGAGACCACAGAACTGGACCCGCCATCAGTTCCTGAGTTATATCTTCAGTTTTTACACAACTGCTTACCTATTTTCCAGACAGCCATATTAAAACTGGAGAAAAATAATCTGATAGCAGTTGATGTCTATGAGATCATGACGTCAGTGAGAGGCACACTAATCCAAAGACAGACAGACCATTTTTTTGGATACCTTGTTGGGAAAGCTTTGAAGAAACTACCTCGTCTGCAAGCAATGAAAATTGAATCCGAATTCCTAGCATTTTATAAAAAAGCTGTTCATTATTTAGAACAGCGGTTTGATTTTTCAGACAAAAACTATTTGTCGAAAATTCTGTATTTAAATTTAATGGAGAACCTTACGTTTGATAACCCAGTGGTGGCAGCAGTTAAAAGTCTGAATTTAGAAGACTCTTTTTCAATTGATGACCTTTATGAAGAATATACTTGTGTTTGTCCACACCTTCAAACAAATTCCACCGGTTCTGAAGCAGATGATGAACTTAATACCGATGTTATATGGTCAACAATATTCATGAAAGCTGGACATGAAAAACTGCCAAACCTCTTGAAAGTGGTTGCTTTTGACATCAGCATTCCATGCTCAAATGAAGCAGTTGAAAGAGTCTTCAGCATAAAGGGATTGTGCTGGTCTGATACAAGGAACAGATGCAGCATAGAGCTAAAAAAAATCTAAACTCCAGGTGAAAATCTATTTTGACATGGACTGTCACTCTTTTTACAGCTTTGTAAAACAAAATAAAAAACTCTTGTAATGTGCAAGAAGTGACAAGAAATACACATTTAGACATTAGTGTTAAAACAAAAGATACTGAGCCTGTGCCATGTAGTCTAATGTGGAAGAGTTTGGTGAGCTGAACTAGAATCAGCATTAATATTTTCAGAGATAATTTACTATATTGTTAGTATTATGTTTATTTTCAAGAATATATTGTAGAGTAATATATTGGTTATTTATACATTAAGAAATATGTGGAATTGTTTTGCAGTCTGTTATTTATGGTTGGTAAAGTATTCATATTTTATAAAAGTTCCTGCTCATTAATAAAAAATAAATAAAAAAAAACTGTTCTTTAATGCAACTTGTTTTGTTTTCTATTTCTTAAGAGATGTCTAAGTAGCCAGTTAATGTGTGCAGAAAAATGCACAGGCAGATATGTTTTGGTCAGTCTCAAGTATAAGTTTGACGAAATGCACTTGTGAAAGTAAGTGTCCCTGAATGGCAGTTAGGAAATGTGGTCACCCTACTCAGGGCTCGAGCAGGCGGCGCGATGACGTAATCGCGCCGCCTGCGCCGGCCTCTGATAGGCTGCCGGCGTAGTGCCTGCAGCCTATCAGAGCGAGGAAGGGGAAGGGACACACCTCTCCCTCCCTGTCTGTCAGCGATCGACGGCAGCTCAGGTCATTCCGGGACACTACACTGTCCCGGAATGAGGGTAACCGGGACCCGGGACAGACTCTCCAAATGCGGGACTGTCCCGGGAGATCCGGGACACGTGGTCACCCTAAGTGCCAGCAGTCTCAGCCACCAGTCAGGGCCAACAGTCTTAGCCACCAGTCAGTGCCAGCCATCTCAGCCAGTCAGTGCCACCAGCCACATCACCAGTCGCAGTACCATCAGTCTCAGCCGCCAGTCAGTACCACCAGTCTCAGCTACCAGTCAGTGCCAGCCGTCTCAGCCAGTCAGTGCCACCAGCCACAGCAACCAGTCACAGTGCCAGCAGTCTCAGCCACCAGTCAGTGCCAGCCGTCTCAGCCATCGGTGCCACCAGCCACAAGTAACAGTGCCAGCAGTCTCAGTTACCAGTTAGTGCCAGCAGTCTCAGCCACCAGTCGCTGCCAGCAGTCTTAGCACCACCAGTCAGGGCCAGCCGTCTCAGCCATCAATCAGTTCCACCAGCCACCCGTAACAGTGCCAGCAGTCTCAGTTACCAGTTAGTGCCAGCAATCTCAGCCACCAGTCGCTGCCAGCAGTCTTAGCACCACCAGACAGTGCCAGCCATCTCAGCCACCAGTCAGTGCCGTTTAATACAGACTGTTCCTACTAATGTTTATGCACTAATGTTCTAGTGCCCGTTATTGTACGGGTTTAATGTCTAGTACTATTATAATAAACATTATTTATACTTGTGCTACAGTGGGTCATTATACTATTTGGGGACTGTGTATGTCCCTGAGGGGGCACATAACTGGGTATAACTACTGTGAGGTTGCACATAATCTGACAACTACTGTGAGGGGGCACATAACTGGTCATAACTACTGTGAGGGGGCAAATAATCTGGCCACAACTACTGTGAGGGGGCAAATATCTGGCCATAACTACTGTGAGGGGGCACATATCTGGACATAACTACTGTGAGGGGGCACATATCTGGCATAACTACTGTGAGGGGGCACATATGTGGGCATAACTACTATGATGGGGCACATAATCTGACAACTACTGTGAGGGGGCACATATCTGGACATAACTACTGTGAGGGGGCACATGTGGGCATAACTAGTCTATTTTCTACCCGACAATGTGATTTTTTTCTTAATCGCTGGTATCCACACCAGATGCAATAAAAGCAGTATCAAGTGACATGGATTGTGAGACCTTTGCTCTGGATCAGAACACGTGTTGGGGTATAACATATGCTGATACAGTGTTGTGGCTCACCATAAACACCAGGTAATCACCTCCATGTTGTATCTAACTCTATACACTCTATTTAATTGTATTACTTAATGTTGTGTTCTTTCTCATTTTCTACCCAGGACAGCCCATAAAGCACAAGGAAATTCGGCTTCGCTACAAATCGAATTTTCCTGAAATTCGGATAGAAGTCCACTTGAGATACTTTGATTCACTCAACCCTTATCACTGGTATGTAACTTGAGTTAAGTTAGCCCACCTATCCACCAGAAAAAAAGCCTCATGCACACAGCCGTTCCCCAGCCCTGGCTAACAGCAGGTCCGCAATATGCGGGCACCAGCCACAAGCTCCCCGCATCACGGATGCGGACCCATTCATATGAATTGGTCTGCAATCCGGAGCTGCGGTTCTATTTTTTTGCGGTGCATACAGATCACAGACCCATTCAAGTTGAATAGGTCTCGATCCGTCCCAGTCGCCGCACGGACTCTCTCCTACGTGGTGATGTTATTTCCCACATCGCAGGTCCTTTGGCAGGTCCTGTTCAGTGAAGATAAAAGAAGCTGCTGCAGCGCTATCAAGTGGCTGAGGTGAGTTTTTTTTTTTTTTAACCCCTAAATGGCCATATTGTTTTGCATTCTGTCTTAAGAATGCTATTATTTCCCGATATAACAATGTTATAATGGAAAATAATAAAGTATAGTTCGGGTCCCCATTGACTTCGATGGGGTTCGGGGTCAAGTTCAGGTCCCGAACCTGAACTTTGACCGGAAGTTCTGCTGAACCTGCCGAACCCGAACTTCCACGGGTTCGCTCATCCCTACTAATAGGAAAATTGATATGAGCAAAAGAAATTACATGAGTGTCATCAGAACATTGAAGCCTGTAGTACCTCAACTGAGCCTGGTACCTGGAATTACAGCACAAGTAAGAGCAGAAGTGTATGTGAACACCTCCATGATAACCGAACCTGGAACTGTCAAATTCTCAGTAAATGTTTCAGTTATTTATTCATACCTACTCAGCTTGTCTTTACATAGAAAAATCTATCTTTATATTTAACCAAAAGACCATGGAACAGAATTCACCAGTGTTATAGATAAAACACAAAGGCAAAAAAGAGACCCTATAGTGTGTAGTGAATGTGTTGTACTATGCAACACAAATGGCTTCAAGAGAGGAGTTTCCCAGAAGTATCACACAATAATCATCTACAGACGGAGACTATCACAGCCATTTCCCTATAGCAATATTCACCTAATAATTAGTATAAACATAGTACAGAACAATCCAACACTCAAGAATCCCGGTCTATCAGCAGTATTTCTTTAAAATTTTTCATTATTACATAATTTTACTAGGAAATAAATAAAATGTACGTTTTTAAGTTAATAGTGTGTTACTTCGGGGTAACTCCTGGCCTTAGACCATTTGTGTTAGGCCCCTTGCACACGAACGTTTTTTGCGGACCGTATACTGGCAGTTTTTTCAGTTCAGTATACTGACAGTATACTGAACCATTCACTTCAATGGGTGAGCAAAAAATACTGAAGTGTCTCCGTATGCCTTCCGTTTCCGTTTTTCCGTTTTTTCTGTTCCGTTTAGGCCTCATGCACACGACCGTTGTTTGATTCCGTGTCCGTTGCTCCATTTCTTCGTGATTTTCTGCGGACCCATTGGTTTTCAATGGGTCCGTGGAAACCTCGGCAAATGCACCGTTTGTCCTCCGCGTCCGTGGTCCGTGATTCCAGTCCGTCAAAAAAATATAACCTGTCCTATTCTTGTCCGTGAAAAACGGTTCACGGACCCATTCAAGTCAATGGGTCCGTGAAAAATGCGGATGGCCATCCGTGTGTCATCCGTGTTCCGTGTCCGTTGTTAAGACCAGCCCAATTTTTTCAATGTTATTACTGTATACTGTATATGCCAAACGGAAAAACGGAACGGAACAACGGAACCAAAACGGAAACAAAACGGAAGCAAAAAACGGAAAAACGGATCCGTTAAAAACGGACAGCAAAACACTGATAAAAAAAAACGTTCGTGTGCAAGAGGCCTTAAACAGTTTTATAGACGGCACCATAGGTGGGGCCCCTGTTATAGATTTTGCATTGGGGCCCAGGAGCCTCTACGTACATCTCTGTCTGAAAACAATCACAATGAACACAGAACCCTGAGTAGAAACCAGAGCTGTAAAAAAGTGTCAGTGATCCAGAACAATGTAACATAAAATAACACTGTGATATAAAGTATAATAATGTAAGGGACACCTCCCTACATACTTACCAGCATGCACCCCGGATATGGCATGAAATATCAGGGTGAGAGCGTAAATCCCCTCCATCCCGCGTGTGATATAACACACAAATAACATAAATATACCAGAAAGAAAAGTGAAAGGAAACACAACTAAAGACACAGTGCGCTGATTGGACAGTTGTTAATTTTTCTCCAATAGGAAAATTACTCTGCAGATGATCAGCAGTTACCGGGCAGACTGAAGATAAAAAGGTTAAAATACGAGAGTGAAAACCTGTGATGATTCACAAATGAGGAACATTAACGACCCATTGACACAGGGCTTTTAGAAGATATCAGCACATCCATGGGGTAAATTCCTGACACTTTTGCTTATGTACTTCAGGTCTGACCAGATGTTACACTTCTGCAAGTGCCGCTGCCTTCTCAAACAGCTGATCAGAGGGGACTGTGATGTGGACCAAACACACCCATTGAAGTCTAAAATTAAAATGAATAGTAATCAAAAATTCATGGGTTAGCAGCAACCAGATATCAAAAGAGGACATAAAAGGGCGCTGAAATATCAGGTCATTATAATCAGTAATGTAATTCAAAAAACTGTGTAATAAAAACCACTGTATTAAAAAAACAAGTGGACTCCAATATTTATCACATAGTGCCACACAGTAAGGGCTCATGCACACGAATGTATTTTCTTTCCGTGTCAATTCCGTTTTTTGGTTTTTTTACGGACCGTATGCGGAACCATTCATTTCAATGGGTCTGCAAAAAGCGGAAGTTACACCGTGTGTTTTACATTTCCGTATGTCAGTTCCGCAAAAAAGTAGACCATGTACTATTATTGTCCACATTACAGACATGGATAGATCTGTTCTATTAGGGGCCAGATGATCCGTTCCGCAAAATACAGAATGCACTCGGACGTCATCCATATTTTTTGCGGACTGCAAAATACATACGTTCGTGTGCATGAGCCCTAATATAAAATAAAAGAAAGATTAAATAGATTACTGACCAATATACTAATATAGCAATGTGTTCGAACACCCGAATACTTTGGTGCTCGCTCATCACTATTAATATCTATATAAACATTATTAACAATTGAAATAAAATTATTGAAATCAAAAATTCAAGGGTTGGCAGCAACCAGATACCCAAAGAGGACATCAGAGGGCGCCTAAATATCAGGTCATTATAATCAGTAATGTAATTAAAAAAAACTGTGTAATAAAAACCACTGTAATAAAAAATAAATGGACTCCAATCAGAGTAGCCAATAAGTATCATATAGTGCCGCACAGTAATACAAAAGAAAAGAAAGATTAAACAGATTACCGACCAATATACATTACTTGTGTGCTCGGCCGAGCACCCGAGTATAATGAAAGTGAATGGGAGACAACCAGGCACCCCCTGCTCTGAGGAGCGGAGGGTGTCTGGTCCATTGGAAAAGGTCAGAAATAGAGATGAGCGAACACCTGGATGTTCGGGTTCGAGAGGTTCAGCCGAACTTCCGGAAAATGTCCGGGTTCGTGATCCGAACTCAACCCGAACTTCATCCCGAACTCGAACCCCATAGAAGTCAATGGGGACCCGAACTTTTGGGCACTAAAAAGGCTGTAAAAGACACCCAGAGGGATAATATACCGCAATAAACGCATTGCGATTACAACTTTGAGCTAACGATCACCATGGGAACGCCTCCTCCAGTAGAATGTACTGTCGGATCTGAGAATTAAGTTGAAATCGCAATGCGATTCTTATATATTTGCTTAATTGCGATTTCAACTTAGCATTGCTAAATAATTCCATCCATATCGTTAACTTACTGAGTCAGTAAGTTAACGAATATGGATGGAATTATTTAGCAATGCTAAGTTGAAACGGCAATGCGATTAAGCAGATATATGATAATCGCATTGCGATTTCAACTTAATTCTCACATCCGACAGGAGGAGGCGTTCCCATGGTGATCGGTAGCTCAAAGTTGTAATCGCAATGCGATTAAGCAAATATATAAGAATCGCATTGCGATTCCAACTTCTTAGTACTCAACTTTTAAAATCGTACACCACTTTAAGTTCCAAAGTTGCAATCGCGTTCGAATAGAACTTAAAGCTGTCTCTTAGTCAGTTTTAGTATTGGTGTGCTGTAATAGAAGTTACATTCGTATGCGAATATAACTTAGAGCAATACAGTCAACTTTACACTGTTAGTTTTATTATCGCGATAATACAACTATTCAAGAATCGTGTACGTGCGTCTGTACGTGTGTGCGTTACCTCGACACTATTCTATTTTGCCAGCCACAGCTGAAACCACTGATTTATGGTATTGCTATTTTGGCAATTGAATTTAACCCCAGAAAATAATCTATCCTTTGCCAGACAGCAGACAGTATTATACTTGTCTAGCCAAAGCTGGAACACCAGATTTAGGGGATTGGTATTTGGGCAATTGTATTTAACCCTTAATAAAATATAGAAATTTCTTTCCTGAGTTTCTAGGGGTGACAATTAGCACAGCCAAGCCCCTGATGTAGGATATAGCAAAAAAAAAAAAACTAGTATTGATGGATTGATGGACTTGGTGGCAGCTTCTTCTGGCGCACCACAAGTCACAAAATGGCCGCCGATCAACCCAGAAAATAAGTGACAGAAAAACACTCTGTGCAGCCTAAAAACCAGCGAGCAAGTAACTAGCAGAAGTTCAATGATTCTCAGCTGTAAATTGATCCGTTCATTAGGTGCTGTTGCTGACTTTAACATGCCTAATCTCGCCCTGATAGAAGCTGCGTCCTCTCCCTACACTAATCAGAGCAGTGTGCGGCGCTACGTGACTCCAGCTTAAATAGAGGCTGGGTCACATGCTGCACTTGGCCAATCACAGCCATGCCATTAGTAGGCATGGCTGTGATGGGCCCTTAGGGCAAGAAGTAAAATGCTAACTGATTGGCTGCTGTGCAGCCCTTCAGAAAGCGGGAAGAAATCGACGAACACCAGACCCGAACCCGAACTTTTTTGAAAATGTCCGGGTTCGGGTCCGTGTCACGGACACCCCAAAATTCGGTACGAACCCGAACTATTCTCGAACTGTTCGCTCAACACTAGTCAGAAAGTGACAGAAACACCATGGGAATCGGGAACAGTATGGGGACGACGTCTGGATGCATCTTGGACTGGGAACCATGGGAACCATGTTGTCTGAGTTGTACGCCACTTTTACAGACTGACAAAAATACGCACAAAACCCCCCAAAAAAATCAATTTCATAGGAAAAATGGTTAGGAAACATTCTTTCCTGTATATTCAATTGTATATAAAGTGCAAGTGCTGCAAAAAAGTACAAGCAAAAAGCACTCCGAAACAGCATGTATATCACATAAAGGAGGGCCTCATTTACATTGTTGACAATTGTTCAGATAGTGGGACTCCTACAGTCATAAAGCCTATGCACTAAGTGAAAGGGCTGCCAAAAATTACAAGGAACCGGCACTACAATACACCCTTTATTACACATAAAAGAGGCCATCGTACACACCCTTGACAAATGATCATTGATGGCCTGCTGGTGATGTCAGGGATAGAGTACAGTTAGCAGGAACTGATAAATAATGACAGACTGGCTTGATCCCAAACTAAGGAAAATATAGGAGGGCCCTATAAATCCCTAAGAACTCTCCCAAACTACTGTGCACATGTACAAGTCCCGGTGGTATACAAATACATGCCCTTGTACCTATAACCGAATGACACCTGAATTCCCTATAGTAGTGAGGGGAACGGCCACCGGCTCCCTGCACAGAATACGGAGGGAGTCAGGGTCACCTAGAATCAAGCCAGCAAACAAAACACAAAGTAAACGGAATGCACTTATCTTAGAGCAAAACAACTGCAGCCTCCAGCAGCACACATTTTATCCAGGAAGTAATATGAACCGCACGGAGAAGCAGTAAGGGAGGGAATATAAAGCAAACCAATTAATCAAGATAAGAGGCAGCTGAGGGAGAGAAAGGAACTGAGCAAAGTGAAACCAAAACAAAGAACGTCATACACAAGACAGGGAGGAACCTCTGACTGACCGTCTCCCAGAACTGGCGCTGACAGTACCCCCCCTTCTACGGGTGGGCTCTGGACACTCAGGACCGACCTTCTCAGGATGAGAACGATGGAAAGCCCTGATGAGACGAGTGGTCTTAATGTCCGCCAGTGGGACCCACATCCTCTCCTGAGGACCATAACCTTCCCAATGAACGAGGTACTGAAGAGAACCGCGGATAATGTGGGAATCCACAATCCTGGAGACCTGAAATTCAAGATTACCATCAACTAAAATCGGGGGAGGAGGCAAATAGGAAGGAACAGTAGGTTGGACATAAGGTTTTAGTAGGGACTTGTGAAAAACATTATGGCTCTTCCAAGTCTGAGGAAGATCAAGACGGAAAGCAACGGGATTGATGACGGATAAGATCTTGTAAGGCCCAATAAACCTAGGACCCAACTTCCAGGAGGGAACCTTCAGTTTGATATTCTTTGTAGACAACCACACCAGATCACCCACATTCAGGTCCGGACCAAGAACACATCTCTTATCTGCCACACGCTTATATCTGTCACTCATTTTCTTTAGATGACCCTGAATCTTTTGCCAAATAAGTGACAAGGACGAGGAAAATCTCTCCTCATCAGGTAAACCAGAAGACCCTCTCCAGAGAATGTCCCAAACTGCGGATGAAACCCATATGCACCAAAAAATGGTGACTTATCAGAGGAGTCCTGACGACTGTTATTTAAAGCAAACTCAGCAAGGGACAAAAAATAACACCAATTCTCCTGATTCTCCGCAACAAAACAGCGCAGATATGTCTCCAGATTCTGATTGACGCGTTCGGTCTGACCATTCGACTGCGGATGAAAAGCAGAAGAAAACGACAACCGAACCCCCAAGCGAGAACAGAAGGCCTTCCAGAATCTGGAAACAAATTGCGTGCCCCTATCAGAAACGATGTCAGAAGGAATGCCATGTAATTTAACAATATGATCAACAAACGCTTGCGCCAGCGTCTTAGCATTGGGTAACCCAGGGAAAGGAATAAAATGCGCCATTTTGCTAAAACGGTCCACTACTGCCAGAATCACAGTCTTCTTCCTGGTCCTCGGCTGTAGGCTGTGCAGGGCTGCGCACAGTGTGAGGCGCTCTGTGACGTTACACTGTGCACGCCAGTTCACAGCACAGCCGACAGCAGGAGGAACACAGAGCGAGGGTGGTGAGGAGCAGCGGCATCCAGGAGCAGGAGAGGTAAGTGCTTTTTTATTTTATGAAACTTGGGACTGATCTGAGGCAAAGGGGTGATGAGAATCATAATGGGGAATATGAGAGGCATCATGGATTATGAGAGGCATCATGGATAATAAAGGGGATGATGATAATCATAATGGGGGATACGAGAGGCATTATGGATGATAATGGGGATGATGAGAGGCATCTTGGATAATAACAGGGTTGATAAGAGGCATCATGGATGATAATGGGGATGATGAGAGGCATGGGGCTCTTATCTGAGGTATGATTGGGGGTCATTTACTTTGGCGTCTGAGCTGACGTCTGATCTGAGGGAGGTTTTATTAACATTAGGGGTCTGAATAGTGGTTTGACCTGAGGTGTAATGAAAAATATCCTCTAAAACCTACGTGCGTCTTATAGGGTGAAACGTTGTGGAGTGAAAGATGTAATGTTGAGGATTGAGAAAAGGTATGTTCAGATGGTTAGGAATACCCTTATTAAGTTAATAACAATGTACCTTCCTATATAGTTTACGTTTAAAAAATGTGGCTCTCAGAAAAAATTTAAATCGCTGTTTTGTTGATATTTGGCTCAGTTGACTAATAAGTTTGCCCACCACTGAGCTAGGGGAATGAGCCACTTGAGGTTTGATCCTAGATGGTGACAATCCTGTGAATGTTGCTGTGCTGAGAACAAATGCACTCAATGACCAGCACACTTATCCGACACTATGTCAGTAGCTGTCGAATCACATTCATGCAACAACACACACACCGCACACTGTGATCTATAATCACAAGATGTAATGACTTGGCTTGCTAGCTATGTGAAATCAGCTGGCCTCATCTAATGCTGCAGTACTCAAAGAAGGTGTCCTACCTCAGAACTACCTAAAAACTGCATTAGGGTGACCAACAATTGCTAAAAACTACAACTGCCCCCCCGGCATGTTTCGCCAGATCTCTGGCTTCTTCAGGGGTTTAGGGCAGAGTTGAGGCTAGTGGCCAATATGGGGGTATAAATAGCCCAAATCCTAATTGACAGGTGTTGCATCCTATCACCTTTTGCAATAGATTCTATAGAGATAAGTGAAAAAGCATGCAGGACCTGTGGTGGCCACCTCCTAATCTTCGCCACTGACCTATGACCACAGGGGTGGGACCACATGACGTCATATGCTATATATAAGTGAAAAGGCATGCAGGACCTGCGGTGTCCACCTCCTACTCCTCGCCCCTGACCAATGGCCATGGGGCAGGTGAGGGAATCCATAGAGATGGGTGAAAGAGCATGCAGGACCTGTGGTGGCCACCTCCTAATCTTCGCCACTGACCTATGGCCACAGGGCAGGGGAGGGGACCACATAACGTCACACCCTATAGATAAGTGAAAAGGCATGGAGGACCTGCGGTGGCCACCTCCTACTCCTCATCCCTGACCAATGGCCATGGGGCAGGGGAGAGGATCCGTAGAGATGAGTGAAAGAGCGTGCGGGACCTGTGGTGGCCACCTCCTAATCTTCTCCACTGACCTATGGCCACAGGGCAGGGGAGGGGACCACATAACGTGAGAGATCTGGCGAAACATGTCAGGGGGAAGTTGCGTTTTTTAGCAATTGTTGGTCACCCTAGTGCAGTTTTTAGGAAGATCTAAGGTAGGACACCTTCTCTGAGTACTGCAGCGTTAGATGAGGCCAGCTGATTTCGCATAGCTAGCCAGCCAAGTCATCACGTCATCTGATTATAGGTCACAGTGTGCGGTGTGTGTATTGTTGCATGAATGTGATTCGACAGCTACTGACATAGTGTCGGACAAGTGTGCTGGTCTTTGAGTGCGTTTGTTCTCAGCATAGCAACATTCACAGGATTGTCACCATCTAGGATCAAACCGCAGGTGGCTCATTCCCCTAGCTCATCTATGCACCGTGTCTCAGAGTCATGTTAGTCGAGTTGCTGCTAGCTATATAGTGAATCTCCACTGGCCTCATACTTACGCTAGCACAGACAGCTAGTAGTGAATTAGAGATTGTGCACATCTCCATTTCCCAGCATATCATTCACTTCAGTGCCTTTTGGTGACAGAATAGTTTTTAACTGTTCGTCTTGGCTCACAGCCATTTTATTATCAGATATTAATAAAAGTCAAGTCTTAGTTACCACATTAGGGTTAAGCTGTTTAGGCTTGTAAATAAGTGGTACACTTCAACTGTGAGAGACAGATTATAAAAATAAAAAAAATTCTGAAAATCACATTTTATGATTTTTAAACAATTGATCTGCATTTTATTGCATGAAATAAGTATTTGATCACCTACCAACCAGAAAGAATTATGGCTCTTACAGACCTTTTAGTTTTTCTTTAAGAAGCCCTCCGACTCTGTACTCATTACCTGTATTAATTGTACCTGTTTGAACTCGTAACCTGTATAAAAGATACTTGTGCACACACTCAATCAATCACACTCCAACCTCTCCACCATGCCCAAAACCAAAGAGCTAAGGAGAGCAGGGACAAAATTGTAGACCTGTACAAGGCTAGGATGGGCTACAGGGCAATAGGCAAGCAGCTTGGCAATAAGGCAACAACTGTTTTACGCAATTATTAGAAAATGGAAGAAACACAAGATGACTGTCAATCTTCCTCGGTCTGGGCTCCATGCAAGATCTCACCTTGTGGGGTAAGGATGATTCTGAGAATGGTCAGGAATCAGCCCAAAACTACACAGGACAAGAGGACCTGGTCAATGACCTGAAGAGAGCTGGGACCATAGTCTCAAAGATTACCATTAGTAACACACTACGCTGTCATGGATTAAAATCCTGCAGGGCACGCAAGGTCCCCCTGCTCATGCCAGCACATGTCCAGGCCCATTTGAAGTATGCCAGTGACCTCCTGGATGATCCAGAGGAGGCATGGGAGAAGGTTACATTGTCAAATGAGACCAAAACAGAACTTTTTGGTATCAACTTCACTTGCCATGTTTGGAGGAAGAACAAGGATGAGTACAACCCAAAGAACACCGTCCCAATTGTTAAGCATGGGGGTGGAAACATCATACTTTGGCGGTGCTTTTCTGCAAAGGGGACAGGACACTGCACCATATTGAAGGGAGGATGGATAGGGCCATGTATCGCAAGATTTTGGCCAACAACCTCCTTCCCACAGTAAAAGAATTGAAGATGGGTCGTGGCTGCGTCTTCCAGCATGGCAGCAGTGACACAAAACACACAGCCAGCGCAACTAAGGAGTGGCTCTGTAAGAAACATTCCAAGGTCTTGGTGTGGCCTAGCCAGTCTTAAGACCTCAACCCAATTGAAAATCTTTGGAGGTTGCTGAAACTCAACATAGCCCAGCGACAGCCCCGAAACCTGAAAGATCTGGAGAAGATCTGTATGGAGGAGTGGGCCAAAATCCAAACTTGGTCAAAAACTACAGGAAATGTCTGACCTCTGTAATTGCAAACAAAGGTTTCTGTAACAAATATTAAGTTATGTTTTTCTATTGTATCAAATACTTATTTCATGCAATAAAATGCAAATTAATTATTTAAAAATCATACAATGTGATTTTCTGGATTTTTTTTAGATTCTGTCTCTCACAGTTGAAGTGTACCTACGATAAAAATGACAGACCTCTCCATTGTAGGGGAAGAAACTTGCAAAATCGCCAGGGTATCAAATACTTATTTTCCCCACTGTATATATAACAGATCAGCATCAGAAAATCCAGAAAAAAAGAAAGTATTATAGTATGACCACATTTTCTAAGGCAGCTTTGGAAGCAATAACCAGGAGCAGGAGCTGACTGGGTACTTAAAGTGGCCCTGGAAAAAAAAACTAAATGTGGCTTCATGTTGTAGGTGGGTCCAATTTGGCAGAAGTTGGGACCACAGAAGAAAGCTGTGCCAGCAATACCATAGTGCAGAACCAAATACCACAGTGCAGAAAAACCAAATACCACAGTGGAGCAAAACCAAATACCACAGTGCAGCAAAACATACTGCCACCCGTGCCAAAGCCTGAAACTGTTTAACCATCTTGAGGACAGATATACAGTTGAATTCAGGGGTTACCTGCGGCCGCTGGCCAGATGTGTGTGCCTAATGCTCCTACATTAATTAATGCTGAGTGCATCAGATCTTAATATAAATTGCTGGTGGCCATGAGAAGTGCTTGGTTGGCCCCCCAGGGCATCAGCCCACCGGGAAATTTTCCTGTAGGGTCTATGGCCAGTCTGCCCATGACCAGGAGTGAATTGAAAAAAAGTATTATTTTTTCCACATTTTAATAAATCTATGGGTCTAATTTGTCATAAACATATGCCATTTTTTTGGTGTAAAAAAATGGCTGCATGTTTGTGACTTTTTCAACACCAGTGGTGTTTCTCTGCTGCCTTTGCCACTTTTCCAAAAAAGGTGTGTGGCAAGGGTGGTGAGGAGGCAGGGCCAGCTGTCCTGCCACATTTATCATCTTTTCTGCCAGTTTTCAGGCCCACCAGAAGTGCCTCTCATTATCATAAATCGTCATATACCACCAGACTTTGATAAATCTGCCCCTATATCCAAAACGTTACCCCCATATATCCCTTTTTTTACACACTTGAATATAATTTATTGCTGGTCATCAGATCTGTGTACGAAGGGGAGGGAGCAGTAGCCCGGTTACCTCTGGAGAGGTTCTTCTCCTTATCTCGGTGTTGTGCTTGGCATTGCACAACCACTTTTAGTAGGGAGTACTCTAAATTTGCGTTGGTCATATTTGGTGAAGTAATGCACTAGGAGACTGCACCTGTGTTTTCTTCTTTCAGTAATTGAGGCAGACAAAGCAAAGTTCAGGGAAAGAGAACTATACCTACGCCTGTTGGGGCAACAAATGTAACAGTTAAAAACAGTGGCACTGACTTTTACAGTTACAATTGGGCCCACACCTTGGTGGTTACAGTCTTTAAATGTCACACAA
Organism: Bufotes viridis; assembly: GCA_033119425.1. Lineage (NCBI taxonomy): Eukaryota > Metazoa > Chordata > Amphibia > Anura > Bufonidae > Bufotes > Bufotes viridis. Next base: position 16,138,970 of record CM065597.1, on the reverse strand, counting down.
CTTAGATGTACATTCTCTGTCAACTCACAGAGAAACTCACAAGTAGAATGTTATGCAAAACCTCCACAAGCCAGGCACAGTCTTGGTTTCTAGTCAATTTTTCAAGATGGGGTGACACAGGTATCACCCGAGAGAAGGAGGGGGGGGAAAAGGTTTACCCTTCTGGTGGCGCCAGATACCTTAAGTGGCTATATTCTAGTTAAATTTATCTATATTTATCAGATACAGTTAATATTTATAGATATTTTCCTTTTTAGCAAAGGATGCAGGAACCATATAGGTTTCTACTGTGATGTCCATATAGAGTTATCCAAAATCGTGTTGCCACCACTGTAGATTAAAATACATAAGGCATAAAAATATAGACAAGTAGACTCACTTTACCCAGGAGGAGCCGGGCGGGATAAACTCAAGACACCCTCCGGAACTTCCTCCTGCGCCTGGACATTAACACAAGGGGGGGTCAGTCAGCACTCCCTGTATGCAGGTGCACGTAACTATGGCAAACATACATACAAAAACAGAAATGAAACAGCACTCTGCAACAAGAACCTCCTGCGCCTGGGTCGCTTCCAGTAGATCTCAGGATAGACGGCAGTCCAAAGCTGTGATGTCCATATAGAGTTATCCAAAATCGTGTTGCCACGAAGCGACACAGGCGGAGGAGGAAGTTCTGGGGGGTGTCTTGAGTTTATCCCACCTGGCTCCTCCTGGGTAAAGTGAGTTTACTTGTCTATATTTCTATGCCTTATGTATTTTAATCTACAGTGGTGGCAGCACGATTTTGGATAACTCTATATGGACATCACAGTAGACACCTATATGGTTTCTGCATCCTTTGCTAAAAAGGAAAGTATCTATAAATATTAACTGTATCTGATAAATATAGATAAATTTAACTGGATATAGTCACTTAAGGTATCTGGCGCCACCAGAAGGGTAAACCTTTTTTCCCCCCCTCCTTCTCTCATACAAAATACCCTACAGAAGTTTTTCTGAAGGGTTTATATCCTTGGCAGCCGGACTTTTTCTTTCTAATCAATTGATATCGCTCTCTGTTCCTTTCTCCTGTCCTTCCTTTGGTGCCCGCTTGGTTTTTTTCCCAGACCCCCCTTCTTTTCTGTTAGGAGGCCTGTAATTAACCCTCTCCTTTTATTCCTAATCCTGCCTTACAGCTATCACCCACCCTGGTAAAGGAACAAGCTGAAAGTGGTCTTCAAAATGTGCAGGATATACCTACTCTTCTTGTCACTAGTCATGGAAGGCTGTACCTTGCAGGCCCAAGTAAAAGCAGCAATCCTATAGGGTGAAGAAACTGGAAGTGCTTTGCAACCATTGAGCAGGATTCTCAAGACCTCTACCCTTTCAGCAATAAACTCTCAGACTAAAAGGCAAGTCAAAAACCTCCTTAAAGAAGATTACATTTGTTTAGACTGCTTCTTTAAATACACCACGTTATCACAGACTGTGAAGCACCCTTTTTGGGGAGTAGGAACAGGTTTGGTGTTATTTTAAAGGTGTAATCGCCACTCTAGTGATTTTTATCTTCTTTGTGTGGTAACAAATCAATTAGAAGTATAAGTATGAGTGCTGATACAACTTTCACATTCAGACCAGGACACGAGTTGGTTTCATGGAAAAAAACTTTGTATTTGCGAAAATTCTAGATTTTTTTTCATCAGTACCCATGATCCCGCACTGCTTCTTGCTTGAGGGCAAATGAGAAGGCTGCAATGTCTTTGTCTGAGCTTAGCAACATCCCTAGCAACCAATAGGGAAGTTGCCTACCCCTTAATATAAAGTAAATTCCCCAGCAGCAATTTTCTGCTGTTTTTTGCAGTTCTGAGAGAGACAGCAGTGTCATTGCTGTGCTCTGTGCTTTGCTGTGAGAGATATTTCTCTGCTGTCCATACATACATTCTACAGAAACAGTGCTGTGATGTTACAACAATACGTAGTGCACCAATCAGTAATATCTACTCAGACCTGATAAAATGTGAAGTTGCAGGTATTGCGCCAAAAAATATACGCATAATTAGTGCCAATTTGCGCAATCACAAACATATTGGAACACTCTATCTGCATATAAAGCTGTTGTTCTGCCATGCATGAGAAATGTAATCAAAAACAGTGCTGTAATGTAAAATTACTTACAGTGATCAGGAGTTCTTCCTCACAGTCACGAAAGTTGCTGCCAACCATTTTCTTCAGTCTCAGGAAACTTCTAGCAGCTTGAAAAATGTAGCAAAAGTGATCCACACCTGTATTGCACACGCAATATGCGCATATTACATTGCCGATTTTCGCAATCAAGAAAATAATGACAGGAGATCACAAAGTCTAGAATTTGCGAATTTATGGCGAATATTAGGCCAAAAATTTGCGATATATCGCAAAAATGAATATTGCCTATGCCGCTCATCACTATGAGGTAGACAAAAGGGCTGTTACTTAAGAAAAGGTAATTGGCTCCTTAACTAGATGGGAAAATCCCTCCTTATTCGGAAAATAGATACTCTCCCAATGCCCTAAACGGTGAAGAGCTGGATTTTTCTTATTTCTTCACCAGGTCCCCCCAATTCCCTTTCCGGTTTGCCTTCACCTTGTCCTATTTCCCCCGCAATCATCAACAAGGTTTTTTTTGCTTCAGGACGGAATTGCATTCTTCAAACAATTGTTCATAAATATCCTTGTCTTTGAAGGGGTCACAGTGCATACACATAGTGTTCGAGAGCATAGACATACTAAGAATCAGGGAACTATACAACACCGTATAAAAGCTAATGCTAAAAATACTGTAGCCAGAGTGATTAATAAATTGACTAGCACATTGGACCAGCTCCCATACCATTGCTCCAGCCATGAGGTGAATGGATTATTAATTCCGGAGTTTTCCGCCAGTTCATTTGATAAAGCCGTCAGTCCCTTCAGAGCCTTGGTGATACTTCCATCAGGGGCAGGGTTGTTGGGAATTTAGGTGCAACAGGAATTTCCAATCATCTGCAGACCCCTCCTTTTTCTGCTAAAATCCTGTCGAGGGCCAGTCAGTTCTGTAGAGTCATCACCGAAGAAGAGCTTAGTTGTTCCTCTATTCCCTTGACAGCATCCCCAGTGTAATTCACAAATATCTGTTGATTATAATAGAGATAGTTGATCCAATCTACCTTTTTATTAATACTAATTATGCGAATGAATGACTCGAATCCTGCAGCTATCTGGTTTCTAGCCTTAAATTCATCAGGAACTCCTCTAGGGACTCCTATGGCATCAATGTATATGTGAGAGTCAAAAGATGTAGGGAGTGACCTCCTTAGTTGTGACCAGAAATTGTGTTGCTGACTGACTTGATACCATTCAGGAGGTGAAAATAGAACAAATGGCATCAGTACTTTAATCGGGGTACATTGGCTCTATTTGCATCCTGGGTCAGAGTTTCAAGTCTCCACACAACCACCAGATATCTGCATCTTGATAATTTTGGTTGATAAACCAACTGTCTGGGTAAGCGTCAGAGTCACTACTTGTCTCAATTAGTTGGATTATGTAAGAACAATATCCGGGAGGAAAAACACCAAGAGGCTTGACTGTATAAAATCTATTAAGGCCAGTTTGTCTTCATATTGGCCAAATATTGAATGCCAATTATAGGTAGGGATATAGGAGCCACAGGTACAATTGGACTTTGAGGTTTTCCCTTGCCAATATTCTAAATTTGCCTAGGGGGTCTTTGCCACTTACCCATGCTCCTAAAATGTATATTCCAGAATCCTATTGGATTGTATTTCTGCTGGACAGGAATAGAGGATTACACTCATTATGTTTGCAATTGTTTGGTGATGTTCCCTTTCACCTTTGCTGACTCTAGAAGTAGCCTCCACTGGTTTATATCCCCAACACTTAGGACTAGTGTTCCATCCTGCTAATCCCCAATGCCCACAGTTGGTATGGTCAAATCTAAACACTGCATAATTGCCATAGACTAGGTCAGTTCCTGTCACACAGACATATTTATCAGACCAAAGCCTAGGGCACTGTCTGTTGTTTGTCTTACAGTCCACTTCACTGCAAAAGTCAAACTCGGTAGTTCCTGGATCATCTTGATAAAATAATACCTTTGAAGTTTGATTTCACAGTGTTTTCCCCCTGTACAATAAAAAATTAGCAATAAGGCATGTAAAAGCAATATGGCCCTTGTAGTTCTGGCACTTTATTGCAATGTGACGCATGGATCCAATTAGGCTTTCCTTCCAATTTGACAGAAGTGGTGGTGGTTAACAGGACTTGATGTGGATCCTCAAACCGTGGCTATAGGACTTTCCATATGTGTCTCGTTTCACCACTACCCAATCTCTTGGTTGTAAAGAATTAGTTACCTCTCTGCAGTCTGGATCTGGAAAACAAGCTAAAACTTAGAAATACACGTTAGACAATCGATTTGTGAGATAGACAACATAATTTGAAAGACCAATATGCTGCATCTGGAGCTGTTGTGGAAAATAGAGACCTAATCTAAGGGCATTCCCTAAGAGTATCTCATAAGGACTCAGGCCTATCTTCCAGTTAGGTGTATACTAAATGGAGAAGAGCGCCAGGGGTAGGTAATCTCACCTCAGTCAGTATCTTTAGCTGTAGCCTTTGCTATAGGCCAGGTCTCCGAATATCCTGGAAAGAGATCAATACACACAAGGACAAATTCACACTGTTCCACCTTTGTTAACTGAATGTAGTCAATCCGCAGTCTCTGAAATGGCTAAGTTGACCTGGGGATATGCCTTCCTGGAACTCCCATAGTTCTCCCATCATTATGACAGCATTCACCTTCAACTAACCTAGTGGCAGCATTGTTGAACCCAGGAACCATCCACCACAGAACCCAATCACACCTTTTCTCTCTTGATTTGCCCATGTTCTAAATCCATACTCTTTAGGTAGAGTGCCCTCTGAAGGAAGAGTTTCCTACCAACTCTCCAGAGTCCATTCTCAGTCATCACTTCTACCCTTTTCCTTTGATGTTTCAATTCAGCCTCTGTAGTCTGTATCTGAAAAGACTCAAACATTTGGAAGTCTACTGGCCCTAAACCATCCTGTATCACACAGACACTTACCATAGACTTCAGGTAATAGTTTAGCATTTACTTCCTCAGGTAGCATCAAGGCATCAAACATCTTTCACACACCAAGCATTTATTATTGATGGGCTTACCCATAAATTAACCATATTAGACCATACCTCCAGATTAGACCATAATAATGAGTGATACCGAAGGCATACCTGGAATTCATATTAATGTTAACAGTCTTACCCTCAGCCATCTTACAAACCTCAGTGAGTGTCTTCAGCTCTGTCTCCAGCACTAACATTGCTGGAGCGAGTGGTTCTTACTTGACAACGTCAGTTTGCATAGGGATAGCAAACCTATCCAAGATGATCCATCTTCCAAGAACCTGAAACCATCTACAAGAAACTGAAAATTTGGGTTATTAATTGTAGACAGTCATGTGAATCTGGAAGGCACTAAGCTAGGGGACTCATACTACTACTCCCTCCTTCCCTCCAGAGGCAGCAGAGCAGTAAGATTCAATTTTAAGGCGGTAGACAGTTGGTGACATATGCTTCCTGAGAGGAGTAGGAACTGCATTACCATTTACGCCTACAAATTTGATACTACCCTTAGCCATGAAAGATCGTGGAAAATGTTTGCTATGAGGAAATGGGGGCAGGTCCTAAAGATTGCATGGACAATAAGGACACAGCATTTGACTCTGGATTGCCTATTCCCTATGGGCGTTGCACTTCAGGGGGCTGAGCATTTGTAGCCTCCTCACATGGGCAAGCAAGTGGGAAAGTACTGTAAGTACAAAGTGCCCCACCCTGCCGCAGTTGTAACATCTTAAACCAGTACATGGCTTCCTTCTCCCTTCTTGTGGGGAGGGCTGTAGTTATCTCCATTCAGGCCTAGCTAATACCAGACCTTTCCAGATGCTTTCCTTAAGACCATCCACAAAGGCAGCACTTAAGGTTCTCTCATGCATGTCTGAGGTATGCTCAAAATTCCTACCCATCTCTGCTGGAGTTTAGTGAAAAATTTCCCCACATTCTCTGCACTGTCCTGATGCTTATCAGACAATGTAACTGACTGACAATCGCTTCCTCCCCCACTCAGTGAGCTTCACTATATATTGCTCACCCGACAACAATGTTGTATCGTCCCCTTCACAAGATCCCACAGCCGAAGCTATCATTTGAGAGTAAAAATCGCCTGCTCTACATTGGACTAAATCTCGCCAACAACATGAGAAAGCTTTCCCTATTTTAGCTAACTCCCTACAGAACGGCATACCGTAGGTAAGTCCTCTGGATTAGGAATTCTACTCATCATGGCAAGCATTTCACTAGGGGACCACGGACGATATATTGGTTCATCAGGGCCATTATTTGGACCCCTGGGAGGAACAACTTTAGAGGTTAAGTTCCTGTGCGTATGATAGGGTAGATTTGGTCGAGGTGGGGCAGGTGTGGATGTTACTACTTGTGGATGTTACTACTGGGGGCGGTAGATTTCGTACATGCAGGTATTCTTACACTTTTCTGTGACTGCAACCCAATTAAGTCTTAATAAGGACTAAGAGTAGATGCGGCCCTAGATTGATAGGATTGGTCAGGAAAAATTGGCATCATAGAGGCAATCACTGCAAGTATATTTTTAATTAGTTGAACATGCAATTTGGAAGGATTGTTTGCAGACATCACTGGATATAATCCAGTGCCGGGGCGTATAACTTGAATTGGGCCTTGCCTGGGAGTTCTATGGGTAACACAGGTGTTACTAAGTTTTTGCGTCTGCAGATGCATTACCAGTCCTGACCATATGGGGGCAGGGGTTTGAATTCCTCAGGAGCGGGTTTCAGTTAGAGTAGAGGAGCACATTCCAGAGGGAAAAAGTGAGGAAGAAGATATAGGAGGGGTTACATTAGAAATAAAGAAGTAGGGGGATGGATGCCACATGGCAAATTATCAGTTATTTCTTTTGTTCTCTATAGGATCAGAATCCTCTATATTACAATAGAAATACTGACCATTTTTCTCAACTTCCTTCAATGTTCTATCAGTCACTTCCATAGACAATGTGCACCATAACTCAGCTTGCACCAGCCTATTGTTATCCTTCAACCAACCTCTCTTTTCCGTCAATACACTTTCCACAATCTTTAATTTGGTCTACTGATTTCTGGCATACCTACTACTTGCATGAATGATTTTTACCTTCCAAACCAAATTCTTTCCCTCTCTTTCCACCATTAGCTGAGCAGCCTTTAACAGCTCCCCACTATATCCTGTGACATTAGAGTTACCAATTTTTGTGAGGACACACAGTTAAACAATATCCAGTTGTTATTGAACCCACAAACTAAAATAAAGAAAGAAAGTAGGAACACATAGTTTAAACAATATCCAACCGTTATTGAACCCACACAATTTCTCTAGTGACGACACTAGGTTCACCTTACTCTAGGGACACGAAGTCTTAGTAAAATCAAATTGCTATTAAATATGCAATAGATTTTAACTAGAGATGAGCGAATTTTTCAAAAATTCGATTCTACCAGATGCCTGAAGTTTTGGAAAAAATTTAGTTTGATCCGAATTTATTTATAGTGGTGTAGAACACTGTGCTTTGCAGTAACATGCATAGGAAGTCTGCTGTGGTAGTGAAATATAGTATTACATGCAGATCACTGAACACTTCACTTATTTGGGCAGTCACAGGGCCAAAACTGACCAATTAACTCAAGTATGAACTCAGCCTTACAGGTCGATGTTAGCGTCATGAAGAAGCGCATTCCTTTACACCGTTGTCAGCTGATTCCACATAGATGTCTACAGAACCTGTTCTATTAAACGCTTATACAAGTAGAGTAGAGAGGGTGTCAGCAGTAAGTTTGTGTTGACATCACTGATTATTTTGCCCTTCCTCTGATCTGTCAGAACAATAACCCACAAAAAACGGATCCTGTCTGTGGAGCATTCACCTTCACTCGGTCAGCATTTGCTCAGTAATCCATTAGTATTACTAATGCCAAAAAAAAGGAGCGGATCTAAAACAGAGATGACACGTGAATGGAATATTTGCATGTCTTCTGTGTTTTGTACCCACTCCTGCTTTTGGCTACCAAATCATAAGTCAATTATGATGGGGACATACAGGCCTTACAGCTGCTACACAGACAGGATCCGTTGTGCATCTCATGTTTCCTTCATTCTGAAAAATCAGAAGAAGGCTCAAATAAATGATGATGTCAGCAAGGCCGAAAGGCAAAATAGTGGCCCAGTCATGAAGTGGGGAGGGTGGGAACAGCATACTGTAAGAAGTCCACAGAGTGGCCCTATGACATAGTGTAGAGGTGGCAGCAGCATCAGGAGACTACAGAGTGACCTGGTGACAGAGTGGGGAGGTGGATGGCACTAACAGTACCTGTTGGTGATGGTGGGTGAAAGAAGGAGTATTTGGCATCAGATGTGCGCCATCAGGCGGGTGGCAGCATCAGAATAGTAGCTGAGGCAGGTGGCCAGAAGAAACCGGTCTCTTTTGTCAAAGTGTTGGTGTGTCTCCATGGATGATCGAGATTGATGCATCAGAAATTGGTGGTTGGAAATCCTGGCTGATCCTCGTCTGATTCATCTTGACAAAGGTCAGTCTCTCCACATTTTGGGTGGACAAGCGAGATCTTCTTGGGGTAACTATGGCCCGCGTCGCACTAAACACCCACTCTAATGCCACACTACTGGCCGGGCAGGGAAGCTTTTTCAGGGCAAACTCATCCAGTTGAGGCCACTAATCCAGTTTGGCTGGGTGCACTTCAAGTATGCCACCACCTGCTGGTTCAGATTCTGTTTCATGTCTAGCTGCTGGTGAGTAGTTTCTTCACTATTCTGGTGAAGAAAGCTGCTCATCAGCGACTCTAAACTCAGGCCGGTGCTGCTGTCACTTGCGACGTAGTCGAAGATCCAGTCAACCATTTTAAGAACCTCTGGATTGCTGGTAAAGACACGACCGCTAGCAGAAACTTGGAGATCAGGCCTCTCGAAGTGACTCCTGCTGTCACGGCCCCTTACTCTGCTTCAACCTGTGCCTGCGCCAGAAACATTTACGCCTCTGCCACTCCCCTGTCACTTCTCTGTCTGACATACTGTTAGATGAAATAAATAAATAAAAAGGAAATTAAAACACCCCAAAAAACGGTAAAATATATAACTGCACTGCTGGTTGTCAAATAGACCCTTATATTTTTAACCTCATACGCTCCACAAAAAGCTTTTCAACATATAACTGCACCGTTGAACGGCAAATATATTTTTCTTTTGCCACTAATACACGGCAAAAAGGGCTTTAGAACATAAAAACTGCGCCACACAAGGGCAAATAATACATACTGTAGAAATATTTCCTTGTAATAAACCCTGTTAATGGTTGTATCAAACAGCACTTGCACCCAAATAACAAGAACGGTTTACTGGAATTATAGAGCTGTATAATGGCAATTTGGATCCCCAGTCAGTGCAGCAAGGTGTAATAGGATTGTTCCTATTACCCAGGTTGTGACCTCCCCTACTGAACTCTGTCCTACATAAATGCTGTAGAACGATTCCTCCCTATTCTTTACCTACACCTTGAATAATCTTTCCCTGAACTTGTAAATTGTTTTTTTAGCACAATGAAGTTTTTTCTAGCACTGTCCTTAGCACCTGCAGAAGTCTCTCCCTGCACTAAGCACACTGGAAAATGGCAGAATCCAACATGGCTGAGACTATTTATAGGGCTCTGACATCACAGGGCTCGCTGGCTGCTAATTGCATGGCATTATGAGTGATCCCGCCTTCCCAGTGTTCCTTGCTCCATGTCCTCACACATGCAGCAGCCCTTTTAGGAAAAAATTAGATTCGTTACCAGGAATCGCAAGGGAATTCGGATTCGGTGCGATTCGAATAACTCCTGAAATTCAGATCGAATTCCACGTCGTCAGCTTCGATTCGCTCATCTCTAATTTTAACCCCAAATAACCATTCATGATCATGAGGACACACAGTCTACTACTCACCACTCCCCCTGAATTCTCGTCAGAGTCTGGCTGGGTTCCAATTCTACGTCACAGGATATGCGACTATCAGCTGTCTAAAAAATTCCGTACTGCTCAACACGTCAATACAACAAGAAAAACCACACAAAGAAGGAATTTAAAAGGGTAATTTTGTTCTAAAGGACAGATCAGCCATAATTGAACCCTTAGCAGTAAATACCACCCATTCAACACTTAGAAACCACCCAAACAGAAGTCAAGAGGAGATTTGTTAGAATTAAAGCTTTCTTACCTTGCTAGCGAATGATCTTGTCTAATACTTCTTCTTAATTCTTTCTTCCTTGGTTGAATAAATGCCATTCAGGCTTATCTGCCCACCCTGGGACGCCAATTTGTCATTGCCACTCTAGCAATTTTCATCCTCTTTCTGTGGTGGCAAATCAATTAGAAGTATGAGCACTGAAACAACTTTCACATTGAGACCAGAACACAAGTTGGTTTCATGAAAAAAACTTCTCATCCCACTTTTTTTAAAGATACATCCTCTTATATAGAAGGTATGAGGTAGACAAAAGGGGTGTTACTTAAGAAATGGTAACTGGCTCCTTAACTAGATGGGAGTGATTCACCAACTTCAACCCTGAGTTTATTGGTACATTTAAAAGTTTCAAATTAACTTTCATCCTCCCTCCCACAGTGATTTTAGAACAAAGAGAATGTACATGAGGCTCACATAGCAAATTAGCTGCCCTCCAGTTGTCAAGTATGAGTAATACAGGATTTACAAATAAAATAAAAACCTATCTCTCACAAAGGAAATATACAAATATGAAAATGAAGAAGCAATAGCTTAAAAAAAACGGATTTGGACAATGTAAGGGAGCTGATTAAGTTTTGGATAAGGGCCATTGAGGGCGAACTATGGATGATTGAGTGGGGTAATCCTTTTCAAGGTGGGTTCTCTGCAGAGGTATGGTGGCAATAATTTATATTGTTAACCCCACAAAAAAGACTGTGAAGAAGCTCAACATAAACACACATAACACAACCCCCTCCTTTCGTGAAACCCCCACTCTTGTGGCTTGTCAAGATCTTGCTCTCAGATGAGGACGGCAACCATTCGGTCCATTTTCTACACTGTCACTGTATATAATGTTTTTGTATAATATTATTGAGGGACCCTAACAATAAAATCTTCTAGTCCTAATCCTGGGTGGGCCCCTTCTGAGTTTGGGCCCCAAGGCAGCCGCTTCCCCTGCAGCTACTCTCCTGCTTAGAATCTGTGACAGAACAGTCTGTCTATGGATTGCTTGTATCCTCCCTCCATTCGTCTGTTTTTTCGGCTGTTGCCTTGCCTGTACAGGCCCCATGTTTTCCCTTGTTTTCTACCGAACGCCGGCCTGTCCGCTACTTACCCTGCAAAGACAGAAAAGCCATGCTTCGTTTGGTCACAGAGGACTTTGACCTAACTTTTAAACCCCTGGTCTAATTCGTGCCATTTTGGGATATGTTAAATGTCTGTGTGTACTGTACATTGTATATTTGAATAGTGATGTCTGTCCTATTGTCCCATTGTGTGTGATTGGCTGCTGTATCCCCTGTGTTCCAGTCTTCCTTCTGGTCCCCTAGGGGAGTGTCCACCAGGTGGGAGACCTGCATAAATCCCGGGCAGGTAGCCCTCAATAAAGCAGATTCCTGTTTAACCATCCATACGGAGCCTCGTCTCCTACTTGGGGGGAATTGCTAATTTCGAATATTCTTAACCCTGTTCCAGGAAAGGAGGATTTCGTATGGTTCCAGTTCGGTGGATTTGAGTGTTCGTGGGTTGCTGTGCTCTTCGCCAGGGGAATCGCCCGACTGGTATTAACCCTCACTATATAGGGTTATACAGAATCCATAGCCATTTAACCATGCAATGCTGGTCTAGATAAAAATGGGTCTGAAATGCATGCTGTACATATTGTAGAAGAATATACTAATTATGGCCATGGGAGACTGAACTAATAGACACATTTTTATCTAGATCGACTGGCATTGGAGTGATTCACAGTGCAATGGGAAGTGTGCTGCAAACACTGGATAAACTGCCATAAGATATGTAAACCCTTAGGCTGGATGGATAGTGTGAAGAAGCAGAAGAGAAAAGTCCTGATATGCTTTCCATAAATCAGATAATATTTAAAAACAGTGCATCTTTATGGACAAACACATGCATTCATCGTTATAATGAGAACCTGAAGCACAAAGTCTTTGAGACACTGGTTAAAGGATGTATGCATTTATTTGTCAATAAATAGGCATCTCCCAGAGAAACAAAACCATCTTGCTATCGCCACTTTCTGGAAGTAGCTCCCTATGAGTCAATGTCTGATTTTAATCCAAAAATCTATCTGCAGAAAACTGTTTTGGGCTGTTTGTCCCTTGTTAAAAGAGGGAGAGGTGACATCTCGGAGTACTGGGCACTGAGCATGTAATGGCCCATTAAGAGGTGGTGATCACAGAAGGAAATGACTAAATGTGGAGACCTTCTGGATATTCTCTCTGGCTAGATACATTCCTAAGGGTCTCAATTACAAATATAACCTTAACCTTTGCAATACTCAGATTAGAGGTATCCATATAAGTAGACAGCTTCGATGGTGAAACAGACTCTCCTTTCTGTACATATATGTGTATGTATTTTCATATATGTTCTCAAATTTACACATATGTTTTTATTTTTTTATATGGCAGGTGCACTATTAGTGTAGCCTTAGTCCTCCACCAGGGTTACAGTTTTTTCTTGTTTCTTGAAGTTTGATCGTGTTTAAACTTGCGTCTAAACAGCCAGAAACACGTTAGTTGTGTGTCCATGCATTAGTATCTGATAGGTGGGGTCCGACACAAGCTGTTTGAAAAGGCACCGGCTCTTGCAGTAGTGTCGTAGTTTTCTCTCAGCTCAACAAGCACCATGCCGTACATTGTATAGCGGCTTTGCTTTGTATCGCAGGTAAGCTGTATTCACTTCAATGTTGCTGAGCTGTGCCTAGGCCAGGGGTGCACAACCCATGGCCTGTGGGCAGCAGGCAGCTTGCAGAGCCAGGGTTTGCGGCCCTCGAACTGCTGAAGAGAAACACAGCTGTGTTTCTTCCCGGAGCGTGGCACAGTGCTGGATTACAGATCCTGCTCTTGCAGTCAAGACCAGTGTTTCCCAACCAGTGTGCCTCCAGCTGTTGCAAAACTACAACTCCCAGCATGCCCGTACAGCAAAAGGCTGTCCGGGCATGCTTGGAGTTGTAGTTTTGCAACAGCTGGAGGCACACTGGTTGGGAAACACTGGTCTAGAAGGTGGAGGTCGAGTCAGACAATGTTCCAACGATGAAGATCAGAGAAACCTTAAAGTTCATTTTAATCTGTTGGATGCTACCTTAAAAAAACACATTATTTGTGCATTTAATACATTTTAATATGTAACAGTCACTTATCAAAAAACAGTAGACACATAAGTAAGACCTCATACTGGTACATTAGGATAAAAACAAAAATATTTTCACCACCAAAAACAAAAAAATATTTTGGACCTTTAAATAAATTTCTACCCTTGAAAAATATTTTGTGTACTAGTTTCTGTGCAGGTTAATGTCTTAATATATCATTATCGTGAGCAGAGTTTCAAATCCCCTGCCTGGACATAGAGTTAAAGGCGTTTTCCAGGAGTAAAATACTTATTACCTATCTATAGGATATGTCAATCAAATCAGTGGTGGTCTGGCTCCTGGCACCCCCTCTTTCTTAGGCCAATGACATCACGTTCATTAGTCACAGGGCTATATGCAGCTTCGTCCCATTCAAGTGAAGCAAGCATACTATGAATGTCCGGTGCTGTGCTTGGTTTGATACGAGGATTCCACATCGCTCCCCAGAAAAGCTGGAGTTGGACCCTCACTGATCCGATGTTTATGACCTATCTTGAGGATATGTACTCCTGGTAACCCCTTTTAAAATATAATATGGGTTTGGACTGTAACCACCACTAGAGGGAGCTCACAGCATACTGTGTATACATTGAATTTGTTACCAAGACTAGTTACAATGTGCTCCCATGATCCTTCTTGTGGTGGATGCCGGTAGACAGCATGCTCCAGAAAAATACAGCTCTGACTGCTATAAAGATATACTACAAATTAATTAGCACAGAATTTTGGCCCTAAAACCATCATGATAATAGAAGACAGAAATTCACTTTAAAGGGAATCTGTCACTACAAACCTTGAAATAAATCCAGCTGGCTTTGAAGATGTGCGCTGGTCAGCTGAATTTAACCCCATTTGTTCCATGTTGATTGATGGTCTCAGTCCAGAGATATAAGTGTTTTTATATTATAAAAAAATTATCCCCATTGCCATTGCACCTTGTTGTACTTGGAGCTCCGGGAAGTTTCTGTGCCGGCCATGACTCTCCTCTCTTAGTGACAGGTCCAGTATAAAGGTACGTTCGCCTAGCCATTTATTCTAACGGCTACCTCTCAGATTTGCGCATGCGCTGTACAGTACTGGAGCTGGCTGGGAAGATGGATGCATGCGCAGTACAGGTTCCATCCATACAGCACACAGCAGTGAGATTTCAGGGCCAGACACAATAACCTCTACACTGCCTGGACCTGTCAATCAAAGTGGGGGGACTCAGCCAGCACAAAAACTGACTGGAGCTCCGGGTGCAATGAGGTGTAATGGCAAGGCCCTCATGGCACCAAGTGCCTAATTTGTATAGTATAGAATCACTCATATCTCTGGATTGAGACCACCATTCAACATGAGACAAATTGCAGCTGGATTAATTTCAAGGTATGGGGTGACATAGGCATAATACATGACAATAATTAACTAAATTAATGAGGCCTGGAGTCCAAAAGATTGGTCTTTAGGGGTTAAAAATAGCTTCATAGAGACTGGAATAGAAGTGAAGGGCTGATTGTTGACTCCCAACTCGCTAGAAGACATTGTTTTGAGTTGATATTATGGTCAGTCAGTGTGGGAATGGAGAGGTCCAACAATGATCCTTGTACACTAGGCTGCGATATCATCCAACCTTTAGGCCATATATTTTTATTTTCTTTCTTTCTTGGCCTACATCCAAACATCGAGTCATGATTCCTCAGCAGCTTCAATACTGGTGTCAGCTGATGTGTCCGAAGCTATAAAAATATGTACAAAAAATTAGCTTTTATACAGTACATACTGTGTACACTACTCACAAAAAGTTAGGGATATTTTGCTTTTTAGTCACGCTACAGTGATATTACATCATGAAAGTAGAACATTTAAGTAGAAGCAGCAATGGTGATTTCCTCATCTCAAACAATTTATTGAAACAAAAGCCAACAACAATTTTTGAGCCTCTACACATTGACTCAGCTGATCCCATAGGTTTTCAATGGGATTCAGGTCTGGAGAAAGTGCAGGCCGCTCCATTTGAGGTCCCTCAGTCTCCAGCAGCCATTCCCTAATGATGCGACCTCGATGAACTGGCACATTGTCCTCCATGAAAATGAAATTAGTCCTGTGTTGTTCATACAGAGGCACAATGACTGGATTAATGAAGTTCTTCAAGTAGAATGGGTTTGTCACTGGACCATTCACACAGTGTAGGGCAGTTTTGTATAGACTAGACACACCTGCTCACACTGTAACACCACCCCCAAAAGCCCGTCTGGTGAAAACAGTGGCGGATGCATAGCTTGATGTCTTCAACATCGTTGGTGGCCATCATTCTGCTCAGAGTGAATCGAATTTCATCACGGAACAGCACTGAGGCCCACTGGTCCCTAGTCCAGCGTAGATGCTACCTGGCACATGCAAGATGATAATGCCTGTGCCTGGTGGTGTAGTCAGGTATCCTTAGAGGTCATCTAGCATGCAGACCACGCAGATGAAAATGGTTTTAAATGGTCTAACGTGACACTTGGGTGCCTCACACGTCACTAAAATGTGCCTGGAATTGTGTGACATTCATCATCTGGTTCACAATGAAGCAGTCATAAGTGTGGGATGTGGCCAAATGAAGTCCACTTCTATGCCTTTCTGTGACTTTTCCTGTCTCTCTGCTGCAACCTGCTAGTGACACTCTGTGACATTCTAATCTCAGTGGCCACTTCTGTCTGAGAACATCCTGCTTAAAGCTTCGCAATGGCGAGATACCGTTGATCAATTGTTAGGTGTCGTCTTGGTCTCATGATGTCAAAATGTAAACAGCATGATGAGGAGGACTGTTTAAATACCAATTCTAATTGAACCAGGAAATTTATTGGACGATTCATAGATCAAACACCTGTTGTGAATTTTGCCATTAAGCTCCTTGTTAGAGAACAGCAAGTTGTGCAAAAAGTACTGAAACATGTGCATTCAAAAGTTTAGAGAAGGTCACATTAAGTTCACCTGTAACGGTTAGAGTGAATTTTAGGTTCATCCTGAAATTTCCTCCGCAAGCCAAATATCCCTAACTTTCTGTCAGTAGTGTTTTGGTACATAGATAGATAGATAGATAGATAGATAGATAGATAGATAGATACAGTATATATATATAGCTGCCCCCTCACACACTGTACACACACAAAGCAGAGCTAGAGAGCAAATACTTACTGCTGGCCGCTCTGTAATTGTTCTGATCTGAAATAACAAATGGAGATAAAATTATGTACAGAAAACTGAAGAGTAAATATATGCTAGACATTTCATATAGATTCTGGCAGTTGTCAGGGGATGGAATATAATATGGCAACAAGTGAACAGTTCTTAAAGTTGATGTGTTGGAAACAGGAAAAATGGGCAGTGGGCAAGTGTAGGAATATGAGCGACTGTGACCAGTGCCATGTCATGTTGTCTAGATTAGTGATGAGTGGGAGGTGCCATATTCGATTTCGCGATATTTCGCGAATATTCACTTGAATATTCGTCATATATTCGTCGAAATTGAATATTCGTCATTTTTCTATATATTGCGAATTAAATTTAGAGCTCCTAATGGTTGTAATTGTATTGCTAGAATTGACGCGAAGATAATGAATATCACGAATATAGCACTATATTCTCAATCTTCGTTATATTCTAGCAATACAGCCATTAGGAGCTCAGATCTAAGTTTAATTCGCAATGCGATTAATATAACCTGCATTAATCGCATTGCGAATCCAACTTCCAAATGATTGTATTGCTAGAATATTACGAAGATTGAGAATATAGCGCTATATTCGTCATCTTCGTTATATTCTAGCAATACAACCATTAGTAACTTAGCTCTAAGATCAATTCGCAATGCGAGTATATGTTCGCTCCGCGAATGAAACTTAGGGCTGGGTTCCTAATGGTTGTTGCTAGAATATAACAAAGATTGAGAATATAGTGCTATATTCGTGAATTTGTGATATTCGTCATCTTCGTTATATTCTAGCAATACAATCAATGGGAACTCAGATCTAAGTTGTAATCGCAATGCGATTTAATACAGGTTATATTAATCGCATTGCGATTACAACTTAGATCTGAGTTCCTAATGGTTGTATTGCTAGAATATAACGAAGATGACGAATATCACGAATTCACGAATATAGCACTATATTCTCAATCTTCGTTATATTCTAGCAATACAGTCATTAGGAACTCAGCTCTAAGTTGATTTCGCAATGCGAGTATATGTTCGCATTGCGAATTCAACTTAAAGCTGGGTTCCTAATGGTTGTATTGCTAGAATATAACGAATATAGCAATGCGAATAATTCAGGTTATATTAATCGCATTGCGATTACAACTTAGTCAAATTTGTGAGATTGTGATTCTTACATCCGACAGTACATTTTAGCATGGAGGCGTTCCCATTGGGATGGGGACGCTCCATGCACACAGGAAGTCGGCAGAAGCGGCAACAGGCATTAACTGGAGCGGGCAGAGAGCCAGGAATCCTCCGGACAGGTAAGAACAGCTTTTGGGAAGTGGGAAGACAACCAGAGAGCAACAAAGATTAACAACTTAAAAAAAAAAAAAAAACGGATATTCAAAATTGCGAATATATAGCGCTATATTCGCAATATTCACGAATTATCGAAGTTGCGATATTCGCGATAAAAATTCGCAATTCGAATATTCGCGCTCAACACTAGTCTAGATGACTGGTTCAGATCATCTCCAAAATGTCAGGTCTTTTGGGGTGTCCCCACTATAAAAAAGGGGTCAGTCAGCACATCCCAATGTGAAGGTGCACGCTGCCATGGCTAGAAACACAAAGAAAAAGGATGCATGTTGGTACCTGCAACCCTGGTTTTAATGGAGGCCTTTATGGCACCAAAAATAGTAAAAATCAGAGTGGATTTATGTGGAACCTGCACTCCGTGAATTTTATGGTGGCCATTTTGGCACATTACAGGTAGCATTTAGTGTTAGGTTCCCATCTGATTCTGCCAAGAATCTCAAATTTGCAAAATAAAAGTAGCATTTGCACCAGAATGTTTTCTATAGTTATTGTACTTTATTTGTGTCTGCAGAGTGCTGTTGCATTGTCCTTTTATTCTTTGTGCCCCCACTATACAGTGGTTAGTACCTACAAAAATTGGTCCAAGGAAGGACAAGTAGTGAACCGTCAAAAGGGTCATGGGTATCCAAGGCCCATCGATGCATGTGGGAAGTGAAGGTTAGCTGGTCTGGTCTGATCTCACAGAAGAACTACTATGGAGCGAATTACTGACAATGTCCCTACTGGCTATGACAGAAAGATGTCAGGACAGAGGGGGCATCACAGAATGCTGTCTATGGTGTTGTGTATCCGCAGACCATTCATAGTGCTCCTGATGACCCCTGTCCACTACCAAGGGTACCAACAATGGGCTCATGAGGATCAGATATCAAAAGCATCTGCCGTCAGATACCACGGGACACCACCGTTTTGTGGAGAACATACTTGACAGGCTTTTTTAAAGTATCTAACCATGGAGTGCAACCCAATGCAAAATGGGCATTTGTGGCAGTATCTGCAATTACTGAGCCACTTGCATCACAATGCTGAAACTTACTTTTGTATATAAAGATTCCAGTAATGACGATGACCGCAATAATGACCGCACTGATGACTGCCCAGATGACTAGAGTCCGAAAGATGTTCTGTTTTGGTTCTAAATGGTAAAAGGCGTAAATTAGATGACAATATCACAGTGGTGTAACTACTAGGGTAACAGACAGATTGCTATGGGGCCCAGCAGTTAAAGGAGTTGTCTCACTTCAGTAAGTTGCATTTATCACGTAGAGGAAGTTAATACAAGCCACTTACTAATGTATTGTGATTCTCCATATTGCTTCCTTTGCTGGCTGGATTAATTTTTCCATCACATTATAGACTGCTCATTTCCATGGTTACGACTATCCTGCAATCCATCAGTGGTGATCGTGCTTGCATACTAAAGGAAAAAGCGTCAGTCTCTCTGGTGGCCAGGACCATGGGAGCGCACATAGGCCGGTGATTTTTCCTATATTTCCTATATTAACTTTCTCTACCTGATAAATGCAACTTACTGAAGGGAAACAAGCCCTTTAAAGAAAGCCAACGTCTCATTTTTCCAGGGGCAATATTTTTTCTTTTTCAATAAGGGGCCATAAGTGGTTAAACATAAAAATAAAATAGGCACCAATCCACTGCTGCTGCCATTTTGATGCTGCTTTAGTCCTCACTGGGACTGTAAGTGTAGAGCAGCAGGGACCAGAGCAGCAGTGGAATGGTAGCAACGGGGATTCATGGGTAGAGTAATAGTTACATATTATTTTTGATTCATTCTGGCAATTTTCAAAAAAAAAAAGAAGTCCCTTGGAAACCTCTTAAAAGGAGCCACAAAAGGTGAGCGAGGCACCTAGAATAGAGAAGGTAAAAGAGGGTATGCAAGAGAAGGAAAAAAAATAATTTTTTTTTGAATTGAGACACCACATAAGGGTGGGGGTTAATTTAGAGAAAAGCAGTCCATAGATATTAAAACTTTGATAGGGGACAGAGAAAACACAGTCAGTAATTTGTCTCACACTTTTGCTTCTCCAGAGTTAACTGGGGACAGTGTTTTTTTTGTCAGCGACTAATCTTCTGGTCGGTTGGAATGTTATGGGCAAGCATAGATAGCTGGTTTAACAACAAAGGACATGTACTCAACATCAATTTAGAAATAATGACCTTTTCCCTTCCGTTAGTTATACCCCTCCCCCCCTTTACCCCTCCCAGTGTAGATCACACTCACCCCATTTCACAAGTAGTGGTTCCTTCAGGCTGCTGTGATCCACATAACAGGAGTAACTCTCGCCATCTTTAGGTATCACCTCCACACTGACCCTGATCTGATAGGTGCCATCAGGATTGGGAAGGACATGTGTGGTCTCATATGAGGGAATGTCGTCCACCCCGTTCTTCATCCACTTTACGTGCACAGCTCTGGGGTGAAATCCGTACACGTGACAGTGAAGCTTTGTGACTTTAGTAGATTCTTGGCCTTGGACCTTCACCCCTGGCTGAACTGGAAGGCAAAAAATAAACATATTAAGTAGGACTGTGAAATATGTCCATATGCTAGGTAGTGGGTTTGATGCAAGAAGAATGTAGATAAATGCTGAACTTCATCTCACGGAGGGGCAAACAGATAACACAGTGAGGCCCAGTTGTTAGCAGTTATTTTACGCATGAGTCTAAAGTGAATACTGGTTTTGCAAGGTAGTTTTTCACCACCTGGATAACTTGTGGCACCTGAACATGATGTTGCCTCTAGGCCTGTCCGCTCAAACCTGTGGTTTAGGTGAGCATTAATTAGCCTCTCAGGGTTCAACTTTAATCACTTAAACACTCAGATCTCAGTTTCTAGTGGTGGTAAGCCAACTGGTTCAGAATCTACAGTGATCATTGGGTACCTCCTTGTGATCCTCCTGTACCACGCATCCCCAGCTTTTCTTTGGCAGCTTGCATCCTGCCCTGTGTATTGACTTACCACTCCAACCGGACTAATTAGTACAGACGATGAGCTTTTTACAGCAGCCTTCTCTCTCACACCATGTGGCTTCAGCTACATAATACTGCTTGTTCCCTGACGAATGCCCTTACACAATGTGTGACAGTGACACCTAGTGTCAGGAGTTAACACTACAAATGCATTAAATTACATGTATCTATGTCATCAAAAGGAGGTCACCAACAGTGTGCCTTTAGTGGTCATGTACAACCTCCTAAAGAACATTGCGGTGGACCTCCAACCCATATTCAATAAAGACAAAAGACTAAAATAAATTTTTCCCGAAGTTACCTCTTCTGGCATACAAACAACCATCAATCTTGAGGAATCTCTTTGTCAGGAGTGCCCTCTCATCACCATCACAGACGGGCACTTTTCCATGCAACCACAAAAAATGTAAGACACATGTCTTATCCACAAATACAGTCCGTATACCCAACACCCAACAGACCTATAAGATCGCGGACACCTTCTCATGTAAATCCTCCAATGTGGTGTACACGATACTCTGTACAAGGTGTCTAATGGAGGAATTTATATTGGGGAGACTGTACAGAAACTGTAATCCAGAATGAATTTGCACAGATTCAAGATAAACCACAAACCTTATCTTAATTATGCATCCCCCCCCCCATGTACATGTTTTGCTGTAACATGCCTTTCATTTGTAATCTTGCCTGAAGAAGGAGCCTTTGTGCTCTGAGAGCTTGCAATATTTTTTTCTAGTTAGCCTATAAAGATATCACTCCCTTAATACTTTTGTATTCATTAACGCAAAAGCTAACACGGGACTACGCAATTCTTGCCACGCACTCTCACTCGCATATTTCCCTTAAAGAAACAGTGCCCTGAAGACAAAGGAAAATACCAACATGCACAACAAATGCAGAAAGAAGCAGCAATATAAACAACACCTACAGATAAAAGTCTCACATACAGGGTAAGTATTTAGGGAATCAATAAAATAACGAGGGACTGAACAGAATACTTACCTGGTGTTCTCCTTTCCGTTTTTTCAGCTGCAGAAAAATCTCCTCCTCCTCTGCCATCCATGACTATCTGATGGTTATTGTGCATCTGGTAGTCCAAGACCCTTTCTGTTGCCCTTGAACTGACCAGCACTGTGCACTTGAGCAGCGTTGGCCATTCTAAGGGCAGGGCTGAACAAGCAGGAAGTGTCTTGAACTAGCAAATGAACGGTTTGCATCAGGTAGTCTGAGAAGCCGTGTGGCCGTGGCTGGCAAAAGAGGAGGCCGGGAATTGGTGGATCTGCTGCTAAAAAGATGAAAAGGTCACCAAGTTAGTGTTCTGTTTACTCCAGAATCTTTTTCTTGGGTCGCTTTAAAGATTTTTTTAATGTTATTTGAAGGATCATGTAATCATTCAATATCAGCCATGCCGAGTATGGTATTTGTGCCTTTAATTGGTTTATTTAAAGTCTGTGTAACTATTCTGTATTTACTGAGACTCATTTTTGTAATGAAGTCTTTTTGATAACTATAGATGGGCAGTCTATATTTTATATTTTTGAATTCTCAGTGAGGTACAGTAGCAAAATTATAGACATGTGGTAGTCTGAAGTCACCTCTCCGCTCCAGATCTTCTCTTCCAAACTCTAGGTATTTTTTCAACCTTTCGATGCATTTACTTTCCAGAAAATTCTTTTCCCTCTCCCCCTTTCTTAAATCCGGAGTGTTCCATCTCTGTGTGACGATCTGAGCTTCAGCCATGGTTGGGTTATATAGTGCTGTTTTCATATCCAAGTACATGTACTCTTCCCCATCATATCTATACTCCTGATGCCCTATGGTGCTTCCATCATCTCTTATCTCACAGTTGTGCATCACCTGCACGAAATGGAATCCTGCAGAAAAGACAAGAGCATGTCATTCAAAGTGTACAGTATATATATATTGTATGTTTGCGAACATATTTTGCATTTAAGCTATTTTTCCTGAGTCTGGCATTCATGGATTCACAGGTGTTGCTTGTTGAGTAAAGCCAGAATTAAGAGTAACATGAAGGTTAGGAGGTGTGTAGACCATCAAGGTATGGCCACACAGAGTTTTGTGGACAAGGTTTTCAGGCAGATCTTCCTGCAGGATTTTCAGCCAAAGGCAGACGTGAATCAGCCAGGACAGAGAAGTATAAATCCTTCCTTTTTGTTTCCAATGCCTTTCAATTTCACTTCTAACTTTGGCAAAAAAAATCCTACAGGCAGATCTGCCTCAGAACCTCGTCCCAAAAACTCTGTGTGGCTGTACCTTAACAGAAGTAGTTTGGTATGGCTTAAAGAATTAGAAAGGGCTTGTTTAGCATTCCTTTCGAACTGATGGAGTCCATCTTAATGGAATATTGATAGATGGAGGGATCACATATCACCATGGAGAGAGAGTAAAAGGATCTTTGAAGGCAAACCCGGAAAGAGTTATCAGGATTATTCATTTAACTGAGAAAATTGGCGGCTTTAGTGATCTGGGAATTGCCCAGTTGAAGTGCTTTTTGATTTTGGCAGGCTCACCAGAGAAGAGCATTGTATTGCTGCCCGTGGACAGGTATTTACAGCTGTGGGCAGTGTTGCAGACAAAAACTAAAATAGGGGGGGGATATTCTATATAGGTTGGGTGGTGCTCTCCTCGTAAGGTGTGGGTCACAGGAAATGGTTCCCAGGCCAGTTTATAAGTGAAAAAAGAAGGTTCCTGGACACCACTGTTGTTGTTGTCTTGTGTCTTTATTAAGTAGCTTAGAATACAGTATGCGGTATGCCAGTTACAGATAAATATTGTAGCTGTAGCAACGTTTCGGCGATAAACGCCTTCCTCAGGACACTGGTCGTGCCGCACTATGTGGAAATCCGTAGGAAAAATATATATTGTATGGAGCTCTATGGTTCCAATGGCAAAGCTGTATGGACTCAGTATTTGTAGTCTCCTGGCTGCCATGACTGTATTCTAAGCTACTTAATAAAGACACAAGACAACAACAACAGTGGTGTCCAGGAACCTTCTTTTTTCACTAAAATAGGGGGGGGGCGGAGCCTGGCCGCTTATGGAGGAAGACATGTAAGAGACGAGCTCCTCCACAGCAGTCCCTGCAAGCAGCCTAAAGATTACTTTTTTTAGCGCAGACATGGTCAAGTATGGCAAGGACCGGAGGGTGGACACTGTCGATACACCTTCTGCTCATAAAGACTCCTCAGATATACATAAATTCCTGCAGCAAAAAAACACGAACTCACAGCTGCGGCCACCCAAGATAGTGCCTGGTGATTTGGCGGTAGCTGAGAGTGAGGAAGACTCAGACAAGCAAACACGGTGAATCAGAAATAGCCGCCACATCTAAAACCTTTTTCAAGACAACCATTATACAGACTTTACGCCCGGTTCTCTCTGACTTATCTGAGATTAAGACCGAGATCAAACATATGGGAGCAAGAGTGGATGGGCTAGAAAACATGTGCGCAGCCATTATAGCACACCCGGCGGCCCTGGAATCACGATCTTCATATCATTTGGCCCATATTAACAAAACGCTAACCTTGATGGAGGACCATGAAAACAGAAGCAGAAGGTGCAATGTCAACATAAAAGGGCTACCTGAATCATGGTCTGCAGACTCACTGAAGAAAATCGCCGTTGAAGTTTGTGAAGGTATAATAGGAGAAGCTGCGGCCCAAGGAGTAACCATTGGAAGAATCCACAGATCCCTTAAACCTAAGTCGCCTCCGACCAAACCTCCAAGGGATGTGATTTGCGGCCTTCTCTCATATGTGGACACAGCCAAGATCTTAGCAGCCTCAAGAGAAATGGGCCCTGTAATGTACGCTGGTGTGGAACTGAAGCTTTCTTGGGTCTCTGGAGTCATTCTGACTTCAACACACAATCTTTTTATTTCCTCCTCCATTGTTTGAATCCCTTGTGGACTAAACCATGTATTTGGACTATAAGAACGGGGACTGCTATTTGGGGAATTCCTACCACTGCAAGTTGAAATCTACCACTCCTCCCTTTGACCAAAGACCGTTAGCATCTTTGGTCAACTCTTGGAGCTCCCAGTAAGTGATGTCGGACTGGGAACAATTTCCTACTCACAAGTGAGAATATTTACACAGTCAATAGATAATCTTCCTTGTTTGACAGGAGAGAGATGCTTAAATCTATATTTTCTCTTTTATCTATATATATATATATATATATATATATTCAATTAAGCATACTCTGTGTATAGTATCTGTTTTGGAGTAGGATTGGGACATACCTGCAGCATTGTCCTAAACTTGATCCAATCCAGGGAGATCTATATGTACTGTTGAAACCACGGTATTCATCTCCACAAGAACTAAATTTCGTTCTAGGTAGTGTGGTAAATTGTGTATATATATATATATATATATATATATATATATATATGTATAGATAAAAGAGAAAATATAGATTTAAGCATCTCTCTCCTGTCAAACAAGGAAGATTATCTATTGACTGTGTAAATACTCTCACTTGTGAGTAGGAAATTGTTCCCAGTCCGACATCACTTACTGGGAGCTCCAAGAGTTGACCAAAGACGCTAACGGTCTTTGGTCAAAGGGAGGAGTGGTAGATTTCAACTTGCAGTGGTAGGAATTCCCCAAATAGCAGTCCCCGTTCTTATAGTCCAAATACATGGTTTAGTCCACAAGGGATTCAAACAATGGAGGAGGAAATAAAAAGATTGTGTGTTGAAGTCAGAATGACTCCAGAGACCCAAGAACCAAGAAATCGCCTTTTGAGATTTTTTTTTATGGGAGAGCCTTCCTAGCTCCATGGACAATAAGTCCATTAATTCTTATGCCTGGAGATTTGCAGCAGATACAAGATGAATATGTGCCAAAACAGTGATTATTGTGATACTTCGCTTTCGTTTCCTCTGCCAACAGTTGCACTAACCTATCCATTCAAGCCTGGAGACAGAGTCCTGATGAAGTCTCTCCATAAGTTGAAGTCGCTGGACCCACCCTATGGAACCCCTGTGACAGTCCAAGCCATGACCAGAACTAAAGTGTCAACAGACAACTATCCTACTTGGATTCATGCATCCCAATTGAAGGAAGCCTCACCTCTGCCTGAGTGACCAGAACCAGACGAGTCCCAGTTGGATCCAGTCATTATGAAGAAGCAAGCTTCAGTGGTCTGTACAATGCCAAAGCACACCTCTACCCCTGGAAGACCTCACATCCGTGCAGCAATGGCGTTCTTTGCAGCAGACACAACGCTAGCAGCCACTGTGGCAATGTGTGCCCACCACTCTGAGAAGCTACCCTCGATATGCCCCTCATCACCCCAGGAAGCAAGAGACATTCACGTTTCCACTCTGCAATTGATGCCAAGCCTAGTAGACACACAGGACACATGGTGCTACTCTCAGAACAACACTGATCGGCTTATTTTATGTTTGTTTATTTCATGTTTTGTGTTCTTTCTTACTTTTCTTTCTTCTTTCTTTTCCACTATGCAGGAGATTTTTTTTCCTACTGTGCGCCAAATACACAGAAGGTTTTTTCAAATCTCCTTCATAGTTATTTCAACTTTCCTTTCTTTTTTTCCCCTTGTCCACTATGCAGGAGATTTTTTTCCTACTGTGCGCCAATTGCACAAAAAGGTTTTTTATATCTCCTTTATGATTTGTACTTTTGTTTCATATGTTATGTACATATACACACAAGGTCTTTAGCCGGAGGAGGACACACAGTGCAGCTCTCAGAATAGAAAATGATCCCGTTCTTTTTTGTATAAAAAGTTGGGATCAATGGTTGGGTTGAAAGGGATTTTTTAAACTTGCTATTAGATATATATTTCTATCAGGCACTGCCACTTGTTACAAGACAGGTAATTTCCTCAGAAGACACATCCCCCAGAGGGCTCTTAATTCCTGTATGCGAGCCCACCCCAGCAGACATTGACACTAGAATACATGACACACAGTTATCAGTTGGAAATACAATGGATAGCAGGATCCTCATGTACATGAGAGCAAGCTGTAACGAGTTTAACTTGTTAGCATCTAGACTACCATTGTAATATGTAAAATACCCCTTCCTGTATTGTATATGGCAGATACCAGTATTGTTTACCGACTTCCCAAAATTAACATGTCATCTGCTGAGCTAATTTTGGTGTTCCCACCCCCAATGTCCTATAAATATGTGCTGTGCAATAAAGACTTCAGATATTGGCTACCTAAGTTCAGTCTGGGAAGCTGGTATCTCCTGGCCAGTGCAACTGGGATATTCACTGCAAGGGGAAATATATATGGGTTGGAGGTCGGATGCCTCATTGATAACCATCTCATAACCACCTCGAATTGGAAAGAGCTAACATTTACCAAGACGTGGCTCCTTCCATAGTAACCAAACAGAGAATCCTCAGACCCCTTCTTGAACAACGACGCCAAAAAAATATCGCCTATTACTGGCTATACCCTTTTGGTCTCTCCATTATGCACAATGGTCGAAGAATACATATACACATGCCTGAAGACCTTACCACATCATGGTCACTGCTGGACATAGAACTGAGTAAGATCCCATCCTGGATGCCAGCCGAGACAGACATCACCATGCATGCACTACCGACCCAGGAACCATGGTAGCAGGCCCCCAATAGCAAGCACCAATGCCCAGGCCCACGGGTGCTTCAGAACACTTTCGACCCGGCCCGAATGGGACTGTACTTTTTTTTTTTGCTAAAGGTATTATACTGCCACCAAGACCTGATTGAGGTCTAGAGGTTTTACACTCTTCTTTGGTGTCCATCTGTCATAACTACTTGTTTTATGCATATAGATGAACGTATTAACATCATCCGTATAGATCATATGTCATACTATAGTTACACTTATAGGTCCAGTTAAAGGACCTTGTTACTTAGCCCCCTCACATGCATTCTCACATATATCTAGCCATATATTTTGGGAGAGACTATGTTCCTTTTTTCCTTCTTTTCCTTTCTTCTTATCTCTCGAAGACAACAGCTATGTCCCCCCTTTGATAGGACGCATAAGATGTGTGCTAATAGGCCTCATATCTTTTACTTGATGACAAATTTACCATCCTATTTCCAGGAAAAATGTAGTGTCAATAGAGCCTATGTAATCTCTTAGGCCCCCCAGGGAACCTACCGCACTACCCTATTTATGCCATAATAGTCAAAGGCCCAATGGCTAAGCAGGTGTAGTGATTCCTCACACTGTTTATTTCACAATACACCCTTATTATGTTTTACTCTTGGACATGTAAGGCATATGAGTGACATTTTCAAGTATAACTTTTCTAGCTCTCATGGTATACCACGTTTATTTGGTCTTTTTGAAATGTAATATGTTAAGACATGTTGTTTGCTTATTAGTAGGCAATGCTTGTACACTGTTGGTCAGGACAGTTATTGTCTTTATTCACACTCCCAACCCTCCCTCTTCAAAGGCAACCCACACTCACACACCCCGCATCAAAGCAGTTATCATACGTCTGCTTTCTCAATTTATTTTTCAGTTACCACTTGCATCCTTCCACACACCATAACCGTACATGACCTATTCCTCTCCCTCTTCCCACTCCCTTGCCTAGATGGACTGCAAAATAACCACTCTCAATGTGAAGGGTTTCAATTCACCCAATAAAAGAAGCCACATTCTACTGCTACTTAGCAAAACGAAATCCCATATTATCTTCCTGCAAGAAACTCATTTTAAGACCCTAAACTCCCTAGATCACCCTTCACACATTGGTTTCATAGTAGTAGTACCTCCACTGCCTCCAGAGGGGTGGCAATTGCTATTCACAATTCCATCCCTTTTATACTGAAACAACAATATACTGATGCAGAGGGGAGACTATTATTGATCAAAGAAGAAATAGGATCACAAATGTATACGCTAGCAAATTTCTATGTTCCTAACTCGGGCCAAGTCACGTGGCTAATGAAAGCCCTAGACACCTTGCAGCTGTTTCCTGAGGGCACAGTAATTCTTGGCACAGATTTAAATACGTGTATATAAGCCCCTTGAGAAAGCGGAGTGAAACGTACGTCAGGGTGGGCTCTCCTCTCAGCTAAGAAGCCCATGTCCTCCTTTTCAAGTGTCCCTCAGGTATATTTTTATGGAATGTATTTGTCTCGTTGCCATATTGTATGTGCATAATCGCCTATCAGGCTAGTTCAGTTAGGCACTGTTCCATTTTTATATTCTATATTGGGGGTGTTTGTGTTTATGTCAGCACTGTGATAGGGTTTTCATTTACCCTGTATAGGATAGATAATCGGGGCGTTCTGTGCATGGGAGTGGAGTCACATGTCTTGGCTACCATTTGTACTGCCGCCATATATTCTATGATATTGACATTATG
The DNA here is from genome assembly GCA_033119425.1 of Bufotes viridis. NCBI lineage: Eukaryota > Metazoa > Chordata > Amphibia > Anura > Bufonidae > Bufotes > Bufotes viridis. The sequence continues at coordinate 16,109,520 of CM065597.1, read as the reverse complement.
TATATTGTTGGTCTTTTTATCAACTAACAAAGTTTAAAAAATTGTATTGCGTGTCCCTTTATGGTTATTCGGTGACATATTGTATAGTCACGCATTGTATTGTGATTAAATTGCGTTGGCATTATTCTTTATGAAAGACGCCATGGCACGCTTTCCATCCCCATTACTCCCTTCAAATCTAATTCCCATAGCCATCACCAACATTAATTCACCTTACTCAGACTTTTGGTAGAAGTTTAAAAATATCACTGTTGCTGATCTCCTCCATCTAAGCAAGATACCATCACGAGAAAGGCTACAAGATCTACTACAACATACACCTATTAACCCGCTCTAGCACATTTTAGGAGAATAGCAGAGAGATTCTTACAGGCTTTCTCGTTCAAAAGGTAACGCACTTCATTCAAAACTGTTCTGTCTACTGGTCTACCAGCACCAAGGAAAGTGGGAAAACTCTATTCCTTACTCATCACCCCACAAACCTTCTCTAGACCCACTTTCATCTCCTCTTGGGAAAGGGAGCTGAATATAACTATCAAAGATGAAAAGGTACATGCAATCTTGAGCACATCACATGGTTTTTACTCGTGTGTAAGACTGTAGTAAAATCACTACAAATTGTTAACTCAGCGGTATAAAACCCCAGAATTTCTTTATGCGCACAAGCTATCTTAATCCAGGAACTTCTGGAGATGCGAGACACATGTTGGCTCCCTTTCCCACATTTGGTATGAATGCCCACTCATCTCCACCTACTGGAAACCGGTCGAGGGGACCATTCAGAAAGTCTGCTCAGCCTTTTTCACCCTTCAATTTGAGAAACTTACTAGCATGGCTAGCAGAACAAGAGAGAAATAGATATCTTAAACTTTGGGCACCCTGGAGACAGTTCCAGAAACAAAGTTCACAAGGAACATCATACGTACACTGCACACAGCGAGACCTTCATAATGTAGTTTATCACAAGAAAATAACATCCTTTCGGCTGTCCATCTCATCACCCCCCTCCCCTCAAGTCTCCTTTACCTTGATACGCCCTTCCCTCAACTATAGGTTCACACTGTAAAAGATTAAGGTTTATCACACTACTTACCTGTACATCATATGCAATTAATGTAATTGTTTATTGACAAAATTGCACTTATGTTACAAAAATTTACTGGCTGGTCATTGTACAATGTTTTAATAATGAAAAATAAAGAATTATAAAAAAAAAAATAACTAAAAAAAAAAAAATAGGGAGAAATAGAGCGGGGGTCGGAGTTCTGTGTAGGGGTATTTAATGTACCTTAAAGCCCCTTCACCATAAAATTATGTATAATGAAAAGATATAAATAAAAAACAGATATATTCGGTATCACCATGTCTGTAACAACCTGCTCTATAAAAATATCACATGATCTACCCCCCAAACTGAATTCCATAAAAAAAAACTGTGCCAAAACAACCAAATTTTTGGTCATTTTGCCACAAAAAATGTCTATTCCCACAAAAAATGAGCCCCTACACAAGACGATCTGCAGAAAAAAAAAATATAGCCTTCAAAATATGGTGACACAAAAAATATGATTTTTTTCACAAATGCCTCTATTGTATAAAACTGAAATAAATATTAAAGAAATAGACATGTTAGGTGTTGCTACATCCGTAATGAGCTGCTTTATAAAAAATATCACATGATCTACCCCCTCAGGTGAAAGCTGTTAAAAAAAATGGGCCAAAATAACAATTTTTTGGTCTCCTTGCCCCAAAAAAGTGTCATATTGATGTACCCAAAAATGGTACCGATAAAAATGTCAATTCTTACTGCAAAAAAGGAGACCCTGCACAAGATGATCAGCAGAAAAATAAAAGAAATGTAGCTTTCAGAAAATGAAGACAAAAATATTTTTGTTTAAAAAAATGCTTTATTATGTAAAGCAAACAAAAAATAAAAATACACATGTTTGGTATTGTCGCGCCCCTATCAACCTGCTCTATAAAAACAACACATGATCTATCCTGTCAGGAGAACTCCGTAAAAAACAAAAAATAAAAACTGGGCCACAACAGCAATTTTTTTGTTACCTTGCCTCACAAAAAGCATAATAATCGAGCAATCAAAAATCATATGTACCCCAAATTAGTACCAATAAGGGCGGGTTCGCACATACGTTAGCGTATTCCATTATAGGTTCCATTTATAACGGAATATAATGGAATTCGTAGCCTTTAAGAGGCATTCCGTTTTGATCCGTCATAAACTCATAATAGAAGTCTATGATCAGCATAAAAGCATAACGGATCCATCTGGTTTCCGTTATGCAGGACGGAAAGCAAAGTCCTGTCAACAGAACTATTTTTTTCCATCATGTATAACGGAACCAAACTGTTCAACATGTATTAGGATGGAGCAAAATGGAATGCCTCTTAAAGGCTTCAGTTTTGCATTCCGTACACGAATTCTGTTACATTCCATTCCATAAACGGAATACCCTAACGCAAGTGCAAACCCGCCCTAAAAATGTCACCTCATCCCGTAGTTTACAAAATGGGGTCACTTTTTGGGAGTTTCTACTGTAGGGGTGCATCAGGAAGTCTTCAAATGCAACATGGCAACTTAAAATTATTCCAGCGACATCTGCTCTCTAAAATCCATATGGCGCTCCTTTCCTTCTGCACCCTGCTGTGTGCCCATACAACAGTTTATAACCACATATGAGGTGTTTCTGTAAACTGCAGAACTAAGGTAATAAATATTGAGTTTTGTTTGACTGGTAACCATTGATGTATTACAGGAAAAAATTGATAAAAATTTTAAATCTGCAAATAAAGTGAAATGTTGAAATTTCACCTCCATTGTCCTTTAATTCTTATGGAACACCTAAAGAGTTAACACAGTTTGTAAAATCAGTTTTGAATAATTTGAGGGGAATAGGTTTAAAAATGGAGTCATTAACTTTGTGGGGCTCACATAGTAGAAATCACCCAGATTTCTACTATGTGAAGCCTCACAAAGTGACCTAATAGCTGAATTAGTACTTAAAAAGTGGGTTTTGTTTGTTTTTTTGAACTTCAAAATTGCTTCTAAAATTCAAAGCCTTCTAACATTCTAAAAAATAAAATGACATTTACAAAATGATGCCAACATAAAGAAAATATAGAATTTTTCAAAATTCTCCGTAAATTTGGTATATTTAACAAATAAAGATATAACATATTGACTCACATTTACCACTAACATGAAGTACAATATGTCACGAGAAAACGATGTAAAAGTAAAAGCGTTCCAGAGTTATTACCACATAAAGTGAAACATTTCAGATTTTGAAAATGTGGCTTGGTCCTCATGGATCTGCAAAAACGCTTCTGTTACAATAATGCAACCGCATGCATCCATCATGAACGGATCTGGTTGTCTTATGTCTTCAATAGTCATGTCATGAACAACATTGAAAGTCAATGGGAGACGGATCTGTTTTCTATTGTGCCAGATTGTGTCAGAGAAAATGTATCTGTCCCCATTGACTTACACTGTGTGCCGTTTGACCCCGCTTCGTCAGGTGGACAGCAAAACGCTGAAGGCAGCGTTTTGGTGTCCACTTCCAGAGTGGATTGGTGACTGAACGGAGGCAAACTGATGCATTCTGAGCGGATCCTTTTCCATTCAGGATGCATTAGGGCAAAAGTTATACGTTTTGGACCACTTTTGTGAGCCCTGAATGGATCTCACAAACGGAAAGCCAAAACACTAGTGTGCAAGTATCCTTAGTCTTAAAGGGGCATTGTATGTCTCACCTCCAGTGTGGTTGAATCTCTTCACAGCTGCCTTCACTTCATGTTTGAATAAAGCCTCATATTCTTTACTAATCCGTGTCCTTCTCTCCCAGTGTTCAAGACCAACATTTCTGCTCAACCACGGAGCCACAGGAACACTTCTACCAATATCACCACTATATAGTTCAATCTGCTGATCATCCACATATCCAACTATGGAGAACTCAGGAAGTCCCGATCCTGGAGCTGAGATCCCGATGGAATAATAGCGCAGAGAGTGACTGTCTATGAGAGACAAACATACTGTTACATAAAATACTGCTCATATGATCGTCAGAAACAAGGGCATACACATATATGTGTGGACTTCCTGGTTATTAATCATGAGCACAACCTGTGATGGAGTGGCCCACCAGAGAAGGGAGGGATCTTCTGGTGGGCCTGCCCTCTAATGAAAAAACTTCCACCCATATATTCTAGCAGAGAAGGAAGCAGGAACAGAGACGCCTCCCAATGAGAGATAAGCGATATTTTGACATTCATTTTCGGTTCGTGTTGTGGTATTTGCTGAATTGCGTTATGGATTCTGTTACCACGGACGATAAGGCAATTCCATGACGGACTGCATAGCGGAATGCCTTTAGAGGCATTCCGTTATTCATTCCGTCATAACAGCAGTCTATGGCCAGCATAACGTATCCGTCTGGTTTACGTTATGCTGGAGTCCTCTCCTGCATAACGGAAATGGGACAGATCCGTTATGCAGGTCGTAGACTTCTTTTATGACGGAATGAATAACAGAATGTCTCTAAAGGCATTCCCTTATGCATTCTGTCATGGAATTGCGTTATGGTCCGTGGTAACAAAATCCATAACGCAATTTAGTAAATACCACAACACGAACCGAAAACGAATGTCAAAATATGAAATTAGCTCATCCCTACTCCCAATATCCATGGCTGTTCTTCCACGCCTGCAGGCTTTATAGAGTATTGAACATTATCACTGCTCTTATCTGGCATGTAGAGCAGATCCAAATCCTGCCTTCCCTTCACCCTTCTGCAGAAAGTTACAACAGCCTGAGCCTCTTGCTGCTGTAACATGACAATGTTCAGTAGTCGGGACAACAGGAGGGGAAGGCTGCAGACCCAGAGGCAGACTACATCGCTCTATGAAAAAGATAAGTGTAGATATGTGTGTAACTGAGCGCCTGTGTATATATGCATGTAACCTGTGAAATTATATGTGACATTGTATGCATATATGTGTTGTGTGTGTGTGTGTATATATACTGTATGTGTGTTGGAATGTTTGGGTATGTGATGTGTATAGGTGTGTGAGTGTGTGTAACAAGCTGAGGCATAATTTCATTGAAATTTAAACAAATTTCATGGGGGAGATAATGTTATCTTGGTACACAGGGTATAAGTTATTTTCAAGGTGCACTATGTATAATTTTTATAAGGAGGCACTATTTATACATCGTTTTTTTTTTTTACGAGGCCGTATGTATAAATTGTTTTAGGAAGCACAGTGTATTATACACATTGAAGTCACATTATTATAACCAGCAGCTAATATCCTGAGTAACTGCTGCATACAGAATGGACTGCAACTAAACGACCTGGGAGTAACTCACAGGTATCTGGAGCCAGTCTGGCTGCAGAACATCCCACAGCTGCCAAAGTGTGGTGGGGGGAGATCCATAGCGTGAGCACGGTGATGGAATGGTCCCAAAGATGCTCAGTTGGTTTCAAGTCTGGGGAATTAGGGAATTAGTACTTCGAAGTCTTGGTCATGCTCTTCCAACCAATGTCATACATTTCTAGCCGTGTAACCATGTCACTTTGTCTTGCTCGAAGATCCTATCCACCCAGGAAAGTCAATCAGCATCATCATGTATGGGTGCATGTGATCTGCAAGAATGGATTCATACCCAAATCAGTTGAGAGTACCTTTGACATGGATGAGCAGCCCAGAGAATGCCAGCAAAACCTTCCCCAGACCATAAGGCCCCTTTCACACGGGCGAGTTTTCCGCGCAGGTGCAATGCGTGAGGAGGATGCATTGCACCCGCACTGAATCCGGACCCATTCCTTTCTATGGGGCTGTGCACATGAGCGGTGATTTTCACGCATCACTTCTGCGTTGCGTGAAAATCGCAGCATGCTCTATATTGTGCGTTTTTCACACAACGCAGGCCCCATAGAAGTGAATGGGGCTGCGGGAAAATCGCAAGCATCTGCAAGCAAGTGCGGATGCAGTGCGATTTTCCCGCATGGTTGCTTAGCAACGGGACCAAATCTTTATTATTTTCCCTTAAAACATGGTTATAAGGGGAAATAATAGCATTCTTAATAAAGAATGCTTAGTTAAATGAAGTGGAAGGGGTTAAAAATAATAAAAGTTAACTTACCTTAGCCACTTGATCGCGTAGTTGCGATCTGTCCTCTCTTTCCTGCATCAGCTAAGAACTAAAGGACCTGTGATGACGTCACATCACATGGTCCAATCACATGGTCCATCTTACCATGGTGATGTGACGTCATCACAGGTCCTTTAGTTCTTAGCTGATGCAGGGAAAGAGAGGAGAGATCGCAACTACGCGATCAAGTGGCTAAGGTAAGTTAACTTTTATTATTTTTAACCCCCTCCACTTCATTTTACTAAGAATTCTTTATTAAGAATGCTATTATTTCCCCTTATAACCATGTTATAAGGGAAAATAATAAATTCGCCAGAAGACCCGAAACCGGACTTCAGTGATGAAGTCCGGCTTCGGGTTGGGTACCAAACATGGCGATTTTTCTCACGCGCGTGCAAAACGCATTACAAACTTTTGCACCCGCGCGGAAAAATCGCGCATATTCCTGCAACGCACCCACCTCTTATCCGGGCGTCAAACATGACGCCCGTGTAAAAGAGGCCTAAAGCTACCACCACCATCTTGTGTTCTTCCAGCAATGGCTGCAGGGTGTTTCTTCTCTTATGTTTCTCTTTAATGAAGCAGAAAACGTGACTCATCGGACAGTACAACTCTTTGCCCATCAGTAGAGGTCCAATTCTGATACTGCCATGAAAATAGAAGCCTTTTCTGCTGATGCAACTTTGTCAGCAAAGATGCAGTGACCATCCATCTACTTTGGAGCCCCTTAAGCAGTATGGTTCTCTGAATTGTTGTTTTAGACACACATCTGGTAGCCCCCTGTTTCATTTTGGAGGTGAGCTGCTGAAATGTGATGTGTCGGTCCACCCTGATGGACCTTATCATGAGAGGTGTGAAGTTTGAAGAAAAGGGTTTTGTGAGATGTCTCCCTGGTGCTACTGCTAGCAGGGACAGACGACGTATCCTTAACATTATTAAGCAAGCAAAGAAGGAAAAGGAGGTGGATGTTATTGTCCATATTGGGACAAATGATCTGGCTTGCAATGAAGTTTCAAAGGTGAAGGAAGCTTTTCACACACTTGGTAATGATATACGGGAGATTGCATCGACTGTCTCATTCTCTGCAGTTCTGCCTGTGCATAACCGTCAGCATGACAAGCAGTTGCGTATTAAGGAATTCAATGTATGGCTTGGTGAATGGGGTTTGAACCAGGGATTTGGCTTTGTGTCTCATGTTGGCTCTAGCTGGAATGGAAAAGAACTGTACAAGAAAGATGGTTTGCATCTTTCTCTCAACAAATGTCCTCAGTGAACAGTTCAAAGTTTTTGCAAAGGAACATTTAAACTAGGAAAGGGGGGCACAAAAGAGACAATCCATCAGTTTGGCTGCCCCCCGAAAAAACAATGCCAGAAGATGCCAGGAGCTGATAGGATAAGAAATGACAAGCTGAGAGTCTTGTCTACAAATGCTCGCAGTTTAGGGAATAAGATCAACGAACTTGAGTCTGTAATGGCATCTGAGAATATAGATTTAGTGGCTGTTACTGAGACATGGTTCAATGAGAGTAATAACTGGGACATAACAATACCTGGGTTCTCTCTATATAGGAAAGACAGAGAAGGCAAGAAAGGGGGTGGGGTGGCCCTATATGTGAAAGATAGCATAAAATCTAATCTAATACAAGTCAACGAAACCAATTTAGAGTCAGTTTGGGTTACGTTGCAGCTTGTTAATCATAAGGTAACTCGTGTAGGTGTCATATACAGACCACCGAGCCAAGTCAAAGAATTAGATGATCTACTAGTTGAGGAAATGGCTAAAATGACATTAAAAGGGGAAGTTGTCATTATGGGAGACTTTAATCTTCCTGATATAAACTGGAAAACCAAAATAGCTAGTTCTGCCAGGAGTACAGACATTCTAAATTCCCTACTGGGATTATCTCTACAGCAAGTAGTTGTGTTCACAAATGGCAATTTGGTATCTGATATTACTGTAGGGGAAAGCTTAGGATCTAGTGATCACCAGTCAGTGTGGTTTACTAAAAGGTCAGTGACCGAGTCACTTCACACAAAAACAAAAGTTTTAGATTTTCGGAAAACAAGCAAAAAAAGGAAGAGACCACTGTGGTACTCAGCAGAAGTGGCCAAAATCATTAAAAACAAAAAGATGGCATTTAGTAAGTATAAAAACACCCAAAACGAGGATGACCGGGAAATCTATAAGATGAGGCAGAGAGAGGCCAAGCAAGTTATAAGAGCTTCTAAAGCTCAGGCAGAAATGAAATTAGCTCAGTCAGTGAAAAAAGGTGATAAGACATTCTTCAGATACATAAATGAAAAAAGGAAATTAAAACAAGGAATTACCAAATTTAAAACAAAAGAAGGAAGGTATATGGAAGAGGATAAAGAACTAGCTGACTGCCTCAATGAATACTTCTGTTCAGTTTTACAAAGGAAAATGAAGGAGAAGGACCTCAGTTAGGGAGGAAGACTAATGAATCCTTTGATGCATGTGTCTTTACAGAGGAAGAGGTTCTAAGTGAGCTGTCTAAAATTAATACAAATAAATCACATGGGCCTGATGGGATACACCCAAAGCTATTAAAAGAGCTTAGAGGTGTACTAGCAAAACCATTAACAGATTTATTTAACCAATCACTGGTAACAGGTGTCGTCCCAGAAGATTGGAAATTAGCAAATGTTGTGCCAATTCACAAGAAAGGTAGTAGAGAGGAATCGGGCAACTATAGGCCAGTAAGCCTGACATCAATAGTGGGGAAATTAATGGAAACCATACTCAAGGAGAGGATTGTGGAACATCTAAAAACCCATGGGTTGATTGATAAAAACAGCATGGGTTTACTTCAGGGAGATCATGTCAAACTAATCTTATTGACTTTTTGATTGGGTGACTAAAATAATAGATGGCGGAGGTGCAGTAGACATCGCTTATCTGGACTTTAGTAAGGCATTTGATACTGTCCCACATAGAAGGCTTATCAATAAACTGCAGTCTTTGAGCTTGAGCTCACATATTGTTGAATGGATTAGGCAGTGGCTGAAGGACAGAAAACAGAGGGTTGTAGTCAATGGAGTATATTCAGACCATGGTATTGTTACCAGTGGGGTACCTCAGGGATCTGTTCTGGGACCCATATTGTTTAATATCTTTATCAGCGAAATTGCAGAAGGCCTCAATGGTAAGGTGTGTCTTTTGCTGATGACACAAAGATTTGTAACAGGGTTGATGTTCCTGGAGGGATACACCAAATGGAAAAGGATTTAGGAAAACTAGAGGAATGGTCAAAAATCTGGCAACTAAAATTTAATGTCGATAAGTGCAAGATAATGCACCTGGGGCGTAAAAACCCAAGAGCAGAATATAAAATCAGTGATACAGTACTAACCTCAGTATCTGAGGAAAGGGATTTAGGGGTCATTATATCAGACGACCTAAAGGTGGGCAGACAATGTCATAGAGCAGCAGGTAATGCCAGCAGAATGCTTGGGTGTATAGGGAGAGGCATTAACAGTAGAAAGAGGGAGGTGCTCGTGCCGCTCTACAGAGCACTAGTGAGACCTCATTTGGAGTATTGTGTGCAGTACTGGAGACCATATCTGCAGAAGGATATTGAAACTTTGGAGAGAGTTCAGAGAAGAGCTACTAAACTAGTACATGGATTGCAGGACAAAACTTACCAGGGATGGTTAAAGGACCTTAACATGTATAGCTTGGAAGCAAGAAGAGACAGAGGGGATATGATAGAAACTTTTAAATACATAAAGGGAATCATCACGGTAAAAGAGGAGAGAATATTTAAAAGAAGAAAACTGCTACAAGAGGACATAGTTTTAAATTAGAGGGGCAAAGGTTTAAAAGTAATTTCAGGAAGTATTACTTTACTGAGAAAGTAGTGGACGCATGGAATAGCCTTCCTGCAGAAGTGGTAGCTGCAAATACAGTGAATGAGTTTAAGCATGCATGGGATAGGCATAAGGCCATCCTTCATATAAGATAAGATTCTATGTTAGTAGCCGACGTTCACCTCCCATATCAGTGGCACAAGGTGCTCCACATTTTCCATGTCATTTATTTGTAATGGTGCGATTTGTCCACTCATGATACACTTTCACCACAGCAGCATGAGAACAGTTCACAAACTGAGCAGTTTCAGAAATACCGCCACCCTTGGCCTGAAAGCCAATAATCATTCTTTTTTGCAACTCAGATAGACTGTCCTTTTTACCCATTACAGAAACAAGGGATATGTGTTCAGACAGCCTATCACACAACTTATATACCCACCAAGCCAGCTCACCACATGTGACTTCATCCATGAGCTACAAGCTGCCGAGATTGAAAGTAGGAAGTCGTCATAATAATGTGACTGGACTGTGTATTATTTCAAGGGACACAGTGTATGATAATATTTGTTTCTGGGGATACAGTCAATTGCATTTACAGTGGGGAAAATAAGTATTTGATACAATAGAGATTTTGCAAGTTTTCCCACCTACAAAGAATGGAGAGGTCTGTAATGTTTATCGTAGGTACACATCAACTGTGAGAGACAGAATCTAAAACAAAATCCAGGAAATCACATTGTATGATTTTTAAATAATAAATTTGCATTGTATTGCATGAAATAAGTTTTTGATCAACTACCAACCAGCAAGAATTCTGACTCTCACAGGCCTGTTAGTTTTTCTTTAAGAAGACTCCAACTCTGCACTCCTTACCTGTATTAATTGAAGCAGTTTGAACTTGTTACCTGTATAAAAGACACCTGTCCATGCACTCAATCAATCACACTTAAACCTCTCCACCATGGCCAGGACCAAAGAGCTGTCTAAGGATACCAGAAAAATTGTAGACCTGCACAAGGCTGGGATAGACTACAGGACAATAGGCAAGCAGCTTGGTGAGAAGGCAACAACTGTTGATGCAATTATTAGAAAATTTAAGAAATGCAAGATGACTGGGGCTCCATACAAGATCTCGCCTCATTGGGTAAGGGTGATTCTGAGAAAGGTCAAGAATCAGCCCAGAACTACATGAGAGCTGGGACCATAGTCTCAAAGATTACAGTTATTAACACACTATGCCATCATTGATTAAAATCCTACAGGGCACACAAGGACCCCCTGCTCATGCCACCACATTTCCCAGTCTTTTGAAGTTTGCCAATGACCATCTGGATGATCCAGAGGAGGCATGGGAAAAGGGCATGTGGTCAGATGAGACCAAAATAGAACCTTTTGGTATCAATATTTTAAGATTCTGGCTCTCACAGTCGAAGTGTATCTACGATAACAATTACAGACCTCTCCATTCTTTGTAGGGGGGAAAACTTGCAAAACCGCCAGGGAATCAAATACTGATTTTCCACACTGTATTTTAGGAAGCATATTTATTAGTGATTAGCGAGCATGCTCAGCTGAATATCTGTTCAGCTGGAGCATCGCTATGGTCAGCACACGGCGGTACTCGACTGAGTAAGGCATTTGTTCGAGTGCAATGCTTGAGTCCCTGCACCGCACGTTTCGCGGTTTTTAAGCAGCCAATAAAGGTGCAGGTAAGTACTGCCCTCACTGTAATGTTGGCTGCTGGCATTACACTGATTGGCTGGCCGGATGACGCATGTTCGGCTCAGACTTGTACAGGGAGAGCAGAGCGTAGGAAGCGATTTTCACAGTTTTTATTCAGAGAAAGCTTTTCCAAGACCCAAAAGTCCTTTAAAGGACTACTGTGTGTGTGTTTTAGAGCAGCAATCTATTTACCTCCCGCAGTCTCGGGGACAGTGCTTCGGAAGTGACATTTGCTGTTTTTACTACCAAAAGCTTTTCAAAGACCCCAAAGTCCTTTTAAAGACAACTGTGTGTGTCTGACAGCAGCAAGATATTTTTTTTATACCTATTAGTGACATATAAAGTACATCGTCCGCAGACTGTGTCTTCAATAATCTGTGCCACATCTAGTGTCCATATTCTATGGTGTTCTGTAAACAATAGTGTAGAACATCTGCAAACAGTGTCTGCTTTACAAATTTCCATAATCTGGGCCTAATATAGTGGTCGATATTCTTTGGGTTTCTGTGACATATACTGTCCTACATCTAAAAACTGTGTCTTTAGCGGACAGTAAAACAATCTTCACCACATCTAATGACAAAACCATTAATATGAATAAGGCAAGCACTTAAGGACGTGGCCCTGGGCGCAATGAAACTATGGCTGCTACCAGTGCACCAGAAAAAAAAAACATCCACCGTACCCAGCTTCATGTTCAACTTCGCTGGGCGGAGCAGGACAACACAGTCTCAAGAAGATGACGGCGGTGAACGACAATCATTCGTTCATGAGGTGGATGATGATGAGACACAGTTGTCAATCACTGAGGTTGTGGTTAGGTCAAGTCAGGAGGATGAGCAGAGTGAGGAAATGGAAGAGGAGGTGGTGGACGATGAGGTCACAGAGCGAGGACAGCAGTACAGAGGGGGAGGGATCCACAGCACTGCAACAGTCTGGAAGAGGCAGTGGGGTGGCAAAAGGGAGATGTCAACCCACACCAAACAGGCCCAAAAATGTTACACCAAGCACCCCCATGTGTAAATCTACCTTGCCAAGGGGTAGTTGTTCCACAATATGGTGCTTTTTTGAGGAAAGTGCAGACGACAAAAGAGTTGTAGTTTGCAACCTGTGCCGTACCAAAATGAGCCTGGGCGTGAACACTAGCAGCCTCACCACCACCAGCAGATCCGCCACATGGCATCCAAGCACCCTAATAAGTGGGCCAAACGCCTGGGTCCACAATCAGGGTCTGCAGGTCACACCACTGCCTCCTCTTCCCCTGTGTTACGCACTGCTGGCCAATTCCCTGTCGAAGGCCCAGGCCCGGATGCCCTTCGCCCTGCACCTGGACTTTCGCATGAATCATCAGCAACAACATCCACTTCCCTGTCCTAGTGCAGCGTCCAAATGACGATAACACAGGCATTTGAAAGCAAGCGCAAATACCCACCCACAGGCCATAGCACTAAATGCGCAAGTTTCGAAATTACTGGCCCTTGAAATGTTGCCATTTAGGCTTGTGGACACTGAGGCCTTCCGCAGCCTGATGTCGGTGGCCGTCCTTTGGTATGCAGTCCCCAGCTGCCACTGTTTTTCACGGTGTGCCATGCCCACCATACACCAGCATGTGTCCCAGAACACCACCCGTGCCCTGACTAACGCACTTACTGGGAAGGTTTACTTCACCACGGACACATGGACAAGTGCTGGTGGCCAGGAATGCTACATTTCCCTGACCGCACACTGTGTAAATGTTGTGGAGGTCAGGAGTAAGTCTTACCCTGGGATGGTACAGGTGCTACCCACGCCCAGGATTGCAGGCCCAACGTCCATCAGGGTCTCCACCAGCATCTATGTTACTGGCTCCAACCCCCACTTCTCCCTCTGCCGCCTCCTCCTCCACTTCCACCTCCAGCAGCAGTCAGCCATCAGTTGCTAGCTGGAAGCAGTGTAGCACTGCTGTGGGTAAGCGTCAACAGGCCGTGCCTAAGCTGGTCTGCTTAAGGGACAAATAGCACACCGCCGCAGAGCTGTGGCAGGTATAAGGGACCAGACCGAGCTGTGGCTCTCACCACTCAACCTATAACCAGGCACGGTTGTGTCTGACAATGGCCGTAACTTGGTGGCGGCTTTGGACACACATTCCATGCCTAGCCCACGACTTAAACTTAGTGGTTCAGCAGTTTATCAAAACATACCCCAATTTGCAAGAGCTACTAGTAAAGGCGAGCCGCGAGTGTGCCCATTTCCTCAAGTCTTCCACAGATTCAGTCTGTCAGCGCTGCAGCAGCGCTTGCGGCTTTCAGCTCACCAATTGTTGTGTGACTTGAGCACATGCTGGAACTCTACGTTCTACATGTTGGCCAGGCTTTGTGAGCAGCAGAGGGCAGTTGTGGAATACCAGCTGCAACATGGTCGTCGCCTTTCAAGTCAACTGCCACTATTCACAAGGAGTGGGCATTGATGTCAGACCTCTGTGAGGTTTTAAAAAACTTTGATGAATCCACACAAATGGTTAGTGGCAATAACACTATTATGAGCGTAACCATCCCACTGCTGTGTCTACTCAAACGATTGCTGCTCACAATTAAGAAGGACGCTCTGAATGTGGCAGACGAGGAAATGGGGGAGGACATTACACAGGGTGATAGCCAGACCACCCACAGTTGGTCTTTTCAGCGTAAATTGGACCATGAAGAGGAGGAGGAGGAGCTGGAGACAGTTGCCTCTGCTACAAAGGGTAGTACACATGGAACTTTAATTCCATCTGTTCAGTGTGGATGGGCAGAAGAGGAGGAGGAGAAGGAGAGTCATCCTGATGTCGACATCTATGTCTTGCCTGTTGGTACTCTGACACACATGGCTGACTTCATGTTATCCTGCCTTTCCAACGACCCTCGCATGTTAGATAACACGGATTACTGAGTGTTCACCCTTCTCGACCCCCGCGACAAAGAGAACTTCTCATCTCTCATTCCTGTGGTGGAGAGGACAAATAAAATGGTGCAATACCAGTATAGGTACTTGTTGAGAGATTGCTCCAAAAATTTTCATCTGACAATGCAGCTGGCAGAGTCCATACTTCCTTAGGCAACGGAGGAAGGGGGACAAGGGGAACAAACAGCAGTTCCAACAAAGGCAGGGCCACACTCACCAAGGCATGGGATACTTTCATGACACCCCGCCAGCAACCTCAAGTGCGGCTTAGAGGTACAAGGAGGGAAAAGTTTTGGAAGATGGTGAAGGAATACATAGCAGGCCGTGTCAGCATCCTAAATGATCCCTCAGTGCCTTACAACTACTGGGTGTCCAAGCTGGACACGTGGGATGGACTTGCGCTCTACGCTTTGGAGGTGCTGGCCTGCCCTGCTGCCAGCGTTTTGTATGCGCGTTTATGTAGTGCTGCTGGTGGCATTATAACAGATAAGCGTATCCACTTGTCCACTGGCAATGCTGACAATGCCTGGATTGCACCAGAGGAGAGCTGAACTGATGATGAACATAACGGCAATTTCAATCTATCATTTCTAATGTACTCATTCTACTGTAGTGTATTCCCATGCACCTTTTCCACCACAAAAAAAGAGTATATGGTTGAATCTTGTTTTCTCCTCCGCCTCATCCAGATTGTAGATATTCCCTCCACTCTAATTTTTTTAACTGCAGGCCCTCAACTCAAATTTTTTTATAGGGTCAGCTGAACAGCATGCATTTACATATAATGTTTTAGAGCATCAGCTCACCTACAGGCCCTCGTATATAATGTTTTAGAGCATCAGCTGTACAGCATGCACTCTCATATAATGTTTTAGAGCATCAGCTGAACAGCATGCACTCTCATATAATGTTTTAGAGCGTCTGAACAGCATGCACTCGCATATAATGTATAATGAGACATCTCACCTGCAGGCACTCACATATAATGTTTTAGAGCATCAGATCACCTGCAGGCACTAGCATATAATGTTTTAGAGCGTCAGCTCACCAGCAGGCACTCGCATATAATGTTTTAGAGTGTCAGCTCACCAGCAAGCCCTTGTCCCTAATGTTTTAGAGGGTCAGCTCAGCAAAAGGCCTCGTCCCTAATGTTTTAGAGGGTCACCAGTAGGCCCTTGCTCCAAATGTTTTTGAGGGTCACCAGCAGGCCATCAATCATAATTTTTCAAGGGTGTCTATGATGCCCTACTTTATGTGTAATACAGGGTGTATTGGAGTGCCGGTTCCTTGTACATTTTGGCAGCCCTTTCACTTAGTGCATAGACTTTATGACTGTAGGAGTCCCACTACCTGAACAATTGTACCACAATGTGAATAATGCCCTCCTTTATGTGATATACAGGCTGTTTCAGAGTGCCTCTTGCTTGTAATTTTTGGCAGCACTTGCACTTTATATACAATTGAATATACATGAAAGAATCCATACTGGTGGTGTTTCTGTCACTTTCTGACCTTTTCCAATGGCCCAGGCACCCTCCCCTCCTCAGAGCAGGGGGTGCCTGGTTGTCTCCCATTGACTTCCATTATACTCGGGTGCTCGGCCGAGCACACGAATATAGCAATGTGTTCGGCCGAACACCCAAATACTTTGGTGCTCGATCATCACTAATATTTATAGATTTCGTTTTAAGAGGCCACTCTTGAGGCATTTCATGAGGTAAAGGGTGAAAGATCATTTTTAGGGGGCATCATATGTAGTGCTAGTTTCAGAGGGCACAGCTTGTAGAATTAATATATTCAGGGGGCAGAATGTCTGGAGCTATTGTGTTTAGGGGCACTGTGTGTGGCAGTATTGTTTTAATGCAGAACTCTTTGGCAGTATTGTTTTCCAGGAGCAGTATATGGGGCAGTATTGCTTGAAGAGGGGACTGTGTAGGGCATCATCAGAAGCTTCTCTTAATATAAAAGCTGGGGTCAGTTCATCTGAGGGGTTCAATGGTTGGAGGGGGGGGGGGTGCAATCACCGTTCCCTGTCATTACACCTGCTATTTACAAAGAAATGTGCTTTGTGACGAAGTAATTAGTCACAATGTGAATTTTATTGTAAAATTCATTGAAGCAGTCGAATCGAGAGATGATGGGTGGTACCAGGGGCGTAACTACCGGGGAAGCAGGGGAAGCGGCTGCTTCAGGGCCCGGGCTGACAAGGGGCCCGGTGCCAGGCAGCACGTGTCCTCTCTTCTCTGCTTCCCCGCCCCAGTAATCAGCTGACGCTGCGCAGGCTAATTGCCGAGTTGCCAACAGTGCGGGACTGTCCACTGTCCACTGTGCCGGCGGGCCCCCCCCCCTTTCACAGTTTGGCCCAGGCCTCCCCCCCTTCCCCTTTAGTTACGACTCACGTCAGTCTCAGACTCTCATGTGTCTGTCCTGCAGTGCGGGCCGCGATGCAATCCTAGTTACAGGGCAGGGAGGGAGGCGGGACTGGAGACGGGGAGGTGGTGCTGGCCTATCAGAGAGGCTGGCGGCGCCTGGCGGAACTGCGCAGGAGACGCGATGATGTAATCTCGCCGCTGCGCTGTAGAGAGCATCAGAGCATCACTGTCGCCGGATGTGTGACTGTGTAAGTACAGTCTGCCTGTGACTGTGTCTAGAGTTTTTTTTTGTTTCGGCTAGGTGGACAAAAATCAATTCTAAATGATGGACTACATTGGGGGGGGGATGGGGGGAAGAGGAATTAATTATCATTTATCTGCATTGGCTACTGGCCCATTATAGGGGGGGGCGGTGTTATGGGCCAGGCACATTATAGGGGAGGGGGTGTTATATGGCTGAGTGGCTACTACTGGCACATTAGAGGGGTGTTATATGGCTGGGTGGCTACTGGCACATTATAGGCCCTATAATGTGCCAGTAGCCACCATACTAACACTCCTATAATGTGCCAGTAACCACCCAGCCATATAACACCCCCCCTATAATGTGCCAGTAGTAGCCACCCAGCCATATAACACTCCCCCTCCTATAATGTGCCAGTAGTAGCCACCCAGCCATATAACACCCCCCCTATAATATACGCGTGGGGGGGGTCATTTCTAGCTACGCCCCTGGGTGGTACTGTTCCTGTGTGTAAAGCAATAACTCCCAGAGTACCATCAGCATGGTTCAGGTAAAACCGAGAGCTGTAGTTGCACAATAGCCTGACTTGGCAATTTGTTTATGATTACTAGAGGAAGAATAATTTCCTCAGAGCACCAAACTACAGGCATCCCGTACACCAAGTAAGGAAATTACTGCTAAGAATTTGAATACCACTCCTGTGGTGGGCCCTTGGAATAAATTCAACTGCCGGGCCCTGTGTCTGAAAATAGTCATTATGTGCTTGATGGACTGCTGCCATTTATGCTGGGCTACACAGCAGTCTTGGTCGTGACACCTATCACACTACCCAAGATCGCTTTGTACCAGTGCAGCCATTGAACTGAACAGGGTTGCAGTGTGACTCATAAATTACTGGGACCATGACTCTAAAATCACAAAAACTCTAGAGCACAAGCCAGAGGATGATGTTAAACCATTTATCGGGGGAATGAGGCTAGGTAAGTATTGATTTTTATTTCCTCAAACCTACAGGAGCTTCAGTATTGTGATGGGGCAATAAGGGAGCAGAAATATTATAGGGGGTGCACTAAGCGGGCAACACTATTGCAAGGGGCAGCTCTAAAGGAGCAGTACTATTATGAGCCAAGCACTAAGGGGTTATTCTTACCAGTGAGGGGGACACAGGCAGTATACCTAATGTGAGGGGGTACTAAGGAGGTATAACAACTATGGGGGGCACAAAGAGAGCCTAACTACTGTGAAGAGGGCACTATGGAAGCATAACGACTGTTTGGGTGTACAAAATGAGCATAGTGACTGTGCAGAGGGGACTGAGAGGCATTACTATTATGAGGGGGTGCTAAAGAGGCATAACTACTGCATGGGTGCACTAAAGAAGCATAACTACTGTGTGGGGGTACAACATAAGCATAACGACTGTGTAGAGGGGACTGAAAGGGCAAAACTATTATGAAGGGGTGCTAAAGAGGCATAACTACTGTGTGGGGGCACTAAGAGAGCATAACTACTGTGAAGATGGCACCAAAAAGCATAACTACTTTTGGGGGGTACAGAATGAGCATAATGACTGTGCAGAGGGGACTAAGAGGCATAACTACTGTGTGGGGGAACTAAGAGAGCATAACTACTGTGAAGAGAACACTAAAGCAGCATAACCACTGTGTGGGGGTAAAAAATAAGCATAATGACTGTGCGGAAGGGCCTGGGGGGAATAATTACTATGAGGGGGTGCTAAAGAGGCATCATTTCTGTGTGGGGGCACTAAGGGAGCATAACTACTGTGAAGAGGGCACTTATGAAGCATAACTACTCTTTGGGGGTTCAAAATGAGCATAACGACTGTGCCGAGGGGACTTTGGGGGCATAACTGCTATGAGGGGGTGCTAAAGAGGCATAACTACTATGTGGAGCACTAAACGAGCATAACTATTGTGTGGGGGCACTTTGGGGGAACCACTCATGAAATCTCTACACTAGGCCCACCAATGTGTTAAAACATACCTTTATACAGTATATACCTCACTGTACTATGTACTACAGCTCACAAGGGAACAGGTAAATCCCTTAGTTCCTCACTCTCTGCACGAGTGGCACATGGCAGAGTAGACTACCTGCATTACATGTACATCAGTGTACAACATCTCAACCAGCCTAGGCCTGTATAAAAACCCAAGTAGATTATTTAACAAAGTACCAAGGTGTATTATTATCGATGCCTTGTACGAGACAACTTCTAGGCACAGAGGCAGGGTAGCCAGTATCCTCTTTCCCCAGGGACCTGCCCTCTCGAAGTCGCTGCAAGGACCCCAATAATCAATCACCTTTTAGCGTCTTGCTGCTGCTCTGTGAGCAGGTAATATTTGCATGTAGTTGTGAATTGGGCCCAAAGAATGAAATTTACTGTTCTGACATCCCAGTCTGACACTGAACCCATGTAGAGCTGAAACGTTACAGTGTTAGGTGAATAAAGAACTACAGCTTCTGTAGTAATGAAAGTGTGCTGCAGTTTTCTTCTTATCTGAAGACATTTGGGGCTCAGGGTCAGTATCCTGACACTGCTGGTACCATCGGGATATTTCTATGCAACTGAAAACACTTTTGTCTGTATATAGTATTTGGCTGATTTCCACTCACCTGAATACGCTCCAGACAAGCTCAGAAGTATAAGGGTGAGAGAGCACATTTTATCCATCATGTGACTGAATAACATAACGTTACCAGGAAGGAACATAAAGCTGTAACGGTGCAAAACACAATAGATCAGCTCTCATTGGGTGATTCTTAAATGTTCTCCAATAGCAAAATAAATCTGTGGGTGATAAGCAGTTAACAGGCAGAGTGAAGGCTTAGGGACTGCAAGAAAGTGAAAGTGAAAACATGACATGATTCAGCAGGATTAAATAAAAATACGTAGGGCTTTTTGTAAAGCACAAAATATAACAAAGAATAAGGATTGTTAGACCTTTTCTGGTGAAGGGGAAATATTATATTTAGAAGCTTTCAGAGCATGCAGGCCCTTAGTCAGACTGGCTTACAAATGAATGACAAGCACAACATTTAAGAGATGTTACACAAGGTCACCGAGGAGGATTTATCAAGAGTGATGTTTTCTACACCAGTCTTGATCCCTTACCCTAGGTACACACCTAAGCGTTTTACAGCTCGTTCAAACGCGCTGTAAAACGCACAACATGTGAAAAGCCATGCTTCCCTATGGGCATGGTTCACATTTGGGCGTTTTACAGCGCGTTTGAACACGCTGTAAAACGCCCAACGCCCAAACAAGTACATGAGCTTCTTTGGGGCGTTTTAATGCGCCTATGGACAATGATGCCATAGGGGAGAGTTACTCAATCGCGCGTATGACGCGCTTTTGTAAGTTAACAAAACGCGCATCAAAAAACACGCATAAAACGCGCGTCATACGCGCGATTCAAAAACGCCTAGGTGTGTTCCCAGCCTTATGCCCTGGAGTGATATGCACCTAATTTACTAAGAGGCATGCCCATTAATAAATTAGGCATATCACTGACACTCTGCACTCCAGAGAGCCAATTTAACATCAGCCAAGAGCTGGAGCAGTCTTGAGCTATAATTGCCAGTTTCTGATGTAAACTATAAGCCCTCCTCGCACTAAGCCCAGCCTATCTGAATTTTTCACTTTATAGGATGCACTGGAAATGGCAGTGCTTCCAATTTAAAAGCGCTCACTAGTGCATGGTAGGACTGGGAGTGGTGAATGCAGCGATTCAGCTGCTGGTTGTACTCCATGCTCCCTGATCTTCTCCAGGTGCCATGCTGCACTGTCCTGACTGGTTACAGCATCAGGACGTAGTTTGCACATTATGACCTGATACTGTGAGATGTGAGGTTAAAGTGCAGCATGGGTACAAAGAAGACCAGGAAGCGGTGAGTGTAGGTAATGCAGCTTGATCTGCAGAGTGGTGGCAGTGGTCCAGAGCTGGAGAGGTAAGTTTGTTTATTTATTTTACTTTGTCATGAAGGTCTGATCTGAGGTCTAATGGAGGTCTTATATGAGGTCTAATGAGGAATGGGGGTCTGATCTGAGCTCTAATGAGGAATGGAGGTCTGAACTAAGCTCTAATGAGGAATGGGGGTCTGATTTGAGGTCTGATGAGGATTAGGATCTGATTTGGTGATCTGAGGTCTGATGAGGAATAGGAGTCTGATCTGAGGTCTAATGAGGATTCAGGGTTTAATATGAGGAGTCTAGTGAAGATTGGAGGTCTGATATGAAGTCTGAAAATATATTTTTCTTATTTTCTTCCTCTAAATCCTAGGTGCATCATATAGTCCGGTGCGTCTTATTGAGCGAAAAATACAGTCTTTTTTTAGAAAGGGTGGTGAGCGAAAGAAAACAGCCAAAAGTCACAAATTTTTGCTCAAATGATGCATGTGCCAAATTTGCAACATTGTAAGGAAAGATTACTGGCATAGACACAATGAGGGCCATATCATTTTATTTTTTCCATATATATATCCTATGAGGGCTTGTTTTTTGTGGGACTTTAAAATGGGAATTTGTTACTATGATTCCTAGAGTATGAACTTCAGTATTGTATTAGTAGTACTATAAATATAGACTAAAGATCCGTATTTCTTATTTTTTAAACTGCATCCATTCGCTTGCTGTGGCCCAATTCAAAGCTACGCCGAAATGCATTGGTCAAAATTGCTTCTAATAAGTTCTTTCCATTCTATGCATGAGCTCAGCAGTCCAGACTGTGTATTTCATTGCAGCTTTAGAAGTGACAGAGGGGGAACTGAGCGCAGTTTGAAAATAAAAAAAAACTGATACTTATATGTCTTGGTTTATATAAACTCCTCAACATTGAAATTACAACACCAAGAAGGACAAGCCATATGATTATGCAAATCGAGAAAGCAGTAGGTGTTGCTAAAATCTGAAGATGATCCAATTTTCAAGCACCTAGCTCCAATCTGTGGCACATGGAAGGGAAATAAAAGCCAGACTGAAGGTTACATTTTATAGCCACATGAAACCTTAAAAAGTGGACCAAGTCATGTGGGATGATTGTGCGATGCTTCCTGTTCATTGATGCCACAGTTATTGTAACTTGGATCAACCTGAGAGGGACAGAGTCCTTGAACTGAGAGACCTTAGTTTCTCACTCTGGCAGATCAGTGCGCTCCTAGGCCAAGATGTCAGCACTGTTCATCATTGCGTGTCCCAGTGGTTGGGAGATCATTGATGAACTTGAGTGACCGCAAGAGGTGCAGAGAGGTGAACCTTTGCATGGATAGATCATCTAAATGGTGTATAGTGATCCATTATGTACTGCAAGTGAAATTAGATATAAGATCCCAAGCCTAGGGAGGCAATCAGAGCCTACCCAAACCATCAGAAGGTGTTTTCACAACACTGGGCTACGAGCCAGATGTCCAACTACCGGTGTTCCATTCACCTCATGCCACCACTCTATTATGGTGCACAGCAACATGGCAAAAGAGGCTGAAATGAAAGCCTATCCTCCACTTTTGTCTTGGATGCATTGATAGCCAGAGATTGGTCTGGGGACTGCATAGACAACACCATGAAGAGGTCTTTACAAAGGAACGTCACACCGGTCCTACACCTGGATTATGATGCGGGGTGCCATAATATATGGTAGGCAGACCTCTCTAGTCTTCCTTGATTTGGTTATTGAGCCAGCAGTACAGCAATTTC
The DNA here is from genome assembly GCA_033119425.1 of Bufotes viridis. Lineage (NCBI taxonomy): Eukaryota > Metazoa > Chordata > Amphibia > Anura > Bufonidae > Bufotes > Bufotes viridis. The sequence goes on along the minus strand of CM065597.1, from coordinate 16,086,538 downwards.
TGCAAAATGCCTTAGGAGCCATTTTTCAACAGGACAATGCCAGTGCACATGTTTCTTGTACAACTGTGGGCATCATGCATGGCCTAAATGCACTACCAGAGCCTGCAGGGTCTCCGGACTTGTCTCCCATTGAGCACACCTGGGACATCATTGCTCGGAAATTGCAAAGAGAGCTGCCAGCAGTGGAAAGTGGCAGAACATTCCACAGACAACGATAAATTACCTTATTGATAGCGTGCCAAGGTGTGTAAGTTTGTGTATTTCTGTCCATGGTGATCATACTTGATACTGACTAAACTGAGGTGTTTTGAATATTTTGTTTCCAATTTTTATCATTTATATCATTAGCATGTCTATAGATCCTGTGATTTCCAGAATTCCACAACTTTTCCTTCTTAAACAACAATCACAGCAAGAGATACAAAACCTCCTGCACGATATGATAACTTAATATGCGGATGTACATGGCAACATTTATAAGGAAAAAATCACAGAAAATAATGCATTAACACAATAGATGCAAACATAATATATGGACTAAGCACTCACTCTGATATGATAAAATCTGAGACTCTCAGCCAATATATTTTGATCAAAACACATCTGTGCCCACCTACCCATGCCAAGGTGGTCTCAGTCAGACCGGTCCTACTCTAAACCTACCTATGCCATATGGGCATCTACATTCAGGAGAGCAGACCCTGCACATATTGTGTGCTGCTCCTAGTCACCTCTATGTGCATCAGCAACCAATGAGACGAGGAGCACGCACAGCTATATGTACCAACTAATCAAGGTCGCCTGTGAGATAGGTGGGGCAAAAGTGCATGATCGTTTGTGCATACACAAAAATCGTCTTTTGCTGACAGCAGATCGTACTGTGTTTGCAGATCAACAAACAATGAGTCAGTATGAGGAAGAGCAATGCCATTAGCAATCCTTCCTCCCCATGTAAATGCAGCGGTCTCCTCCACCAGCAAGCAGCAGATTGTCGGGAAGAAACGCTTCCTTCCCAATAACCTGCTGGTCTGTCGTCCCATTTAAAGGGACCTTTACTTAGGCCTGTAGAGTCTTAGATGAAGTTTTTGGGGTTTTTGCAATTTCTTTAACCTTGGGTGCATTTGCAGGGACGTCCACTCCTGATTGTCACCTGTCTTGAGTGTTTTCCACTCTTGAATAATCTATCTCACTGTAAAATGATGGACTTCAAATTGTTTCTAAATTGCCTTATCAGCCTTCCTAAACTGATGGGCAGTTCAGAACAAAAGAAAAGGGACTTTACTTCAGCTCTACTTGCAAGATCCAGTCAGAGAACAGTACAGATGCAAAAAGTGCTTTTACTAGTTTATTTGCAGCATGATTCAGGTGTAAAATGGAACCTTTGTCAGGCATTAACACGTTTCAGCCTGATGAAGGGTCAGTTTCAGACGCTAAACGCATTGCAAATTAACTAACAAAAGCACTTTTTGCAGCAGTGTACCCTGACTGCAACTTGAAGGTAGCACCGTAAATTTCTTCTGAACTCTTACATCTACATCCAACATCCTGGTGTGGCGTTTTTGGTGTGGCTAAAAAATGCAACAATATACCTGCATCGATTGTGCGTTTTCTGCCAGTAAACACAGCAGACCTAAATTACATTAGTGTAACTCTAGTTTTAGTTCATTTAATTGAGTTTTGCTGTGTGTTTTCCTTTTGCTGGATGAAAAAAAGCACTATAAATGCTGGTATATTGTTGCAAAAACTGAATGTGTGGTGCGTTTTTTTTTTTGCTGCACCAAAATGCACTGGCAACATCCGTGCGGTTGCTGAAGATGAACTTTAACTTGAATGGGTCTGTGATCCGTCCGCACCGCAAAAAAATAGAACATGTTTGAACATGCGGTGTGGCGGCACAGAGAGAAACCCCATGGAAGCACTCTATAGTCTTTGTTCCGCATGACACCTTCCGGATTGTGGGCCCATTCCAGTTAATGGTTCCGCAACGGCGATGCAGTGCACAAACAGCTGGTACCTGTATATTGGGAACCCGCAGTCTGCAGGCCGCAATATGGGCCCAGCCGACACATGGTTATGTGCATGAGCCCTAATACAACATAACAGCAGCAGTGCAAAAACACCCAGAACTGAGTGCACAGCTTTACTGCCAACCTACGGGCAATCCAATGGAGCCTCTGTTACTCCAGGGGTCCTGGTGTGTATAGTGGAACTGACAATTATTTACCACCTGGCAGACAACCTACTTACACAAGTGTAATGTAATGTTTATGCAGAACATTATCTTGTTCAGCTACCGACAATTGATTTACAGGTCCTTTAAAGGGATGGTGGCCAGTGCCCTCCACCCCACACCCTGAGGACTCAGCACCCCATAAAGATCATATTAATTAAATAAACATCTTTTAAACTAAAGTACACACAGTCAGACACAGCTCTCAGCAGGGGGTCAGGAAAGGCAGCTTACTTCTTCCATACTGCTAGCTCTGTATTACAGGGAAGACGACCGCAGCTGCTCCATCTATCGGTATCTGCTCTATTCGGCACTGGAGTGAAGAGGGTGGAGTACTGCCGGGCTCCTGAGCTCTCCCTCTCTGCCGTTCAGCCTGTGCGAGGCCATTTAAGGGTCCTTTCACACTTGCGTTCTGAGGATCCGGCAGGCACTTCCGTCCTGCCGGATCCGTCAGAACGCAAGTCACCTGAAGCATTAGAAGACTGATCAGGATCCTGATCAGTCTTCGAATTGCTTTCAGGTTACTATGGCAACCAGGACGCTACTAGCGTCCTGGTTGCCATAGTAGAGCGAGGAGCGGGGAGCGGCATGCCCATTCCGTGCGGCTCCGGGCGCTCCTGAATGGCGTCAGGCGCCCCATGCGCATGGATCACGTGATCCATGCGATCACGTGATCCATGCACTGGGGCGCCCTGGCGTCATCCTGGAGCGTCCCGGAGCCGCACGGAATGTAGTATGCCGCTCCCCGCTCCCTGCTACATTTTACCATGGTAACCAGGATTTTAGCGTCCTGGCTGCCATGGTAACCAGTCAGAAAAAGCTAAATGTCGGATCCGGCAATGCGCCGAAGCGGCGTTTAGCTAAGGTCGGATCCGGATTAATGCCTTTCAATGGGCATTAATTCCGGATCCGGCCTTGCGGCAAGTGTTCCGGATTTTTGGACGGAACAAAAAGCGCAGCATGCTGCGGTATTTGCTGCGTCCAAAAAACGTTCCGGTCCTGAACTGAAGTCATCCTGATGCATCCTGAACGGATTTCTCTCCATTCAGAATGCATGGGGATGATCCTGATCAGGATTTTTCCGGCATAGAGACCCGACGACGGATCTCTATGCCGGAAAAGAAGAACGCAAGTGTGAAAGAGCCCTAAGCTCCACACTATTCCTGTTGGTGGCTGCTACTAAGTGAGGAGAGGAGAGCATGTTTCAGTATATTCGACTGACAGCAGGACTTGCGATGAGAGCTACAGCCTGCCATACACACCGTAGGGTGCTGGCCCTGTGTATGATAATATCAGCACAGCACACGGTGCCACGGCCCCCCTACATAGAAAAAGGCAATCGGCCCACCGGGAAGATTCTACATTGCCAATCTGCTCCTGGCTCCTTCCCTCTTTCTTTCTAACAAATTGATGGGCAGCAACATTTGCTCTTTTAAGATCATTGCTGATGTGTTTCCTATTTTGCATTGTGTTATCACACCTGAATGTGCCAGACTAGCAAACTTCCAAAACTTCTGCATTTATAGAGGCAGTTTTATTGCTGATAATCAATTCATCAGGGGCATTGGATTAGCAGCACTTGGCTGCTACTTTAAGGGGTTGTCTCACTTCAGCAAACGGCATTTATCATGTAGACAAAGTAAATACAAGGCACTTACTAATGTATTTTTATGATCCATATTGCCTCCTTTGATGGCTTGATTCATTTTTCCACCTTATTATACACTTTTTGTTTTAATGGTTATGACCATCCTGCAATCCACCAGTGGTGGCCGTGCTTGCACACTATAGAAAAAAGTGTTGGCCTATGCGCACTGCTGTGGTCCTGGCCCCCAGGGAGGCCAGAGCTTTTTCCTGTAGTGTACAAGCATGGCCACCGATGATGGATTGCAGGGTGAGCATAACCATGGAAACAAAAAGTATATAATGAGATGGAAAAATGAATCAAGTCAGCAAAGGAAGCAACCGCTTTAACCTCTTAATTCCTTGGAAGCAGCTTTTGCATTTCAGCCTAGTTTTTGATAAATAAATAATGTAATTTGGCATGTGGTATTGTTCATATGAGATGCTTTTATGTAATTTTAAGACTTTCTAAGGATCAGACGTTATTATTTGCTGATATGAAACGATAGCATTCAAAGAGAGTATACTTTGTTTTTCTTATGACTGTATGTATATAAATACAATATATATATATATATATATATATATATATATAGTCACAATTCGGGTCACTTAGCTCTTCAGGATTGCTGTCTTCTCAGTTGGCACACCTGAAGAAGCCACTCCAACGCTTAAAATGTGGGTGGAAACTGTCACTGTTACAGTAATCAAAACATAAACCATGAACATAAATCCTAGGCCGTCTGGCCACTAGCTAAACAGTACTTTTCCCTCTCTATCGGGATCTGGGTCTACCACCCAGCTCCCCAAAACACAATTTAGTGCCTACCCGACACGGTATCAGAGGGTCCTGGCTCCCGGCTCCCACAGGCCTTGGTGCAGCCTCCAGGCTAGGAGCCCTGATTGTGGAGCTCAGCCCATACTTTACCGAGCTCCTCAGTTGGCTGTTAATTACATTTATTACCAGCCTGGCTGCTGAAAACAGAGAGAAAACCCTATTTTCTCAGCCTTTCTTGGTCTCACCCAGCTTCCTCTGGGTGATATACACCACTAAATATATATATATATATAATTCAGTACAGTGCAAATATTTCAGGCAGGAGTGGAAAAAATGCTGCAAAATGAGAACGCTTTCAAAATAGAAGTGTTAACAGTTTCTGTTTATCAATTAACAAAATGCAAAGTGAATGAAAAAAACTAAGATCTAACTCCAAAACAGCATCAGTTCTAGGTACATCTAAAGACAGTTTTTAAAACTGACATGGCAGCGAGGTTATTCCAAACATCTTGGAGAACTAAGCATAGATCTTCTGTGGATGTAGGCTTGTTGACAACCTTGTGTATCTTCATATAATCCCAAAGAGACTCAATGATGTTGAGATCAGGGATCTGTGGAGGCCAAACCATCACCTCCAGGACTCCTTGCTCTTCTTAACATTGAAGATATCTCCTAATGACATTGGCTGTATTTTGGGGGTCATTGTCCTGCTGCAGAATAAATTTGAAGCCTCCCTGATGGTATAACATGATGGATGAGTATTTGCTTGTATTTCTTTGCATTAAGGACACCATTAATCCTGACCAATTCCCATCATGTTAATTTACGCCACCATGGTCGAAATCCATGGAAATCTCGCAAGAAATCATGAATGTTTGTGCTGCATTTACATCCAAGGTTGGGGACCTAGTGCCTAGAGTTCTTAATCATGGCTATATTCTATCTGTATTGCTCTTTTCCTGTTTTAAAGATTTTTCAAAAAAGATTTTTAAGTTAACTACTTTCCAACTTCTGTATTACTATATATGTAGGCAGTAGTGTCTTTAAATATGGCTCCCACTCCAGAGTGAAGCGGGTGCCATAGCCACCAGGCAGGGGTGTAACTACCATAGCGGCAGACCATGCAATTGCTATGGGGCCCAGGGCAAGAGGGGGCCCAGTCTTAGTTGGGATTATCTTCTACTGGTGGTGAAAACTTGGTCAGGATTTACCCTCTAAAGCAGGCATCCTCAAACTGCGGCCCTCCAGCTGTTGCAAAACTACAACTCCCAGCATGCCCGAACAGCCTACAGGTATCAGCCTGCAGCAGGGCATTGTGGGAGTTGTAGTTTTACAACAGCTGGAGGGCCGCAGTTTGAGGATGCCTGCTCTAAAGGAACAACTTTTAGCAAATGAGGCAGTGGAAAAATGGCCCAAGGGTCATTGAAAAGGGTTTAGCAGAAACTCTTCTGTCCTGTGGGGGGGGCCTATTTTTATCCTTGCTATGGGGTACCTACTTCTCTATGTACGTCACTGCCACCAGGTGCCTGCTGTTTCACACAGCAGACACCTGTTAATAATGTCTGTGATCGGCAATAATGTGACCGTGGCATCTGAACAGTAAAAAGCCCAGAAGCAAGCGCTTTGCAGGCAGGACTGCCTTTCCCTTGCTGAGACTGGGAAAGGCATTCCTAAGTAGTAATAGGTCAGAGCCTGTACAAGGCTTCTGGGCCTATTACTGATACTGTATTTTCCAATGCGGGTCTGCAGGTGGCAGCACTGACTTATAATATACTGACTTTTGTATTCAGTAATGGATAAAACACTGTCCTAAAACATCATTACTGAATAGAAATAGCATTTAAATGATTGCATTTTGGAGTCCTCTTGGGGGCCTAAAAAGTTAAAAAATATAACAAAAATAAAAAAATTCAAAATTAAATGGTGCCATTAAAAATTACTTATCCTACATAAAACACGCTTTTGTACAGCTATGTAAACAAAAACGTTGTTAAAAGTTATGGCTCAAGAAAGGTAAGGAGTGGGAAACAAAAATGCAAAAATGGAAAATTGCTCAGTAATGAAGTGATTATTTGAGTGTCCTTGATAAGGTGCCTTTTACACGAGCGTGACGGATTAGGTCTGGATGCGTTCAGTGAAACTCGCACCATTTTGTAGGCAAGTTCAGTCAGTTTTGCCTGCGATTGCGTTCAGTTGTTCATTTTTTTCCACGTGGGTGCAATGCGTTTTGATGCGTTTTTCACGCCCATGATAAAAAACTGAAGGTTTACAAACAACATCTCTTGGCAACCATCAGTGAAAAAAGCATTGCCTCCGCACCTACTTGCGGATGCAATGCGTTTTTCACTGAAGCCCTATTCACTTCTATGGGGCCAGGGCTGCGTGAAAAACACAGAATATAGAGCATTCTGCGATTTTCATGCAACGCAGAAGTAATGCGTGAAAAAAAAAGGCTTATGTACACAGACTCAGAAATGCATGGGTCAGTATTTAGTCCGGGTGCTATGCATTCACGTCACGCATTGCACCCACGCGGAAAACTCGCTCGTGTGAAAGGAGCCTAATGGTGATATCATGAGCACTGAACAGAGGTGAGCTGCCTATGTCTGTTTTTGGAAACATCATGTAGGGTGAAATGTCAGAGGATGCAGGGAGAGGTGTCAGTTATAGAAGTCAGTGGAGGGTCCAGGAAGTGTCAGGTCTAGGGCTCAGCAGAGGCTGCAGGTTTGCTTCACAATTTGTGTTACCGGGCCCAGCGCTTTTTAGATACGCCCTCAAACAACATTGCAGCAAGCATGCAGTCCCAAGCAACTAGCATACATAAGAACACCCAGCCAGTACAAAAAGCGCATGCAGCCAGCCGGCACGGCACTGGTGACAGGAGCCACAGAGATATGGACATGGAAGCCACAAACACAGGCCACTGCAGCCAGCACGCAGCCCCAAGCAACCAGCATACATAGGAGTCAGCCTGCAGCCAGTACGTGAAAGAGCATGCAGCCAGCCTACACGGCCAAACTGTCACAGTGAACCGCTCCATGACACTATTCATCCCAGGTTACTGCAAATCATCAGAGGACATAACGGAAGATCAGCAGGTTTAAAGGTGGCCTCTGGAATGACATAAAAGTATAAAAATAAAACAAGTATTTATACTAAATAATAATAGCAAAACATTACCAATAACCTTAAATAAAAAGTGTCATCCCCAGAAAGCAAATTGATTGTGGTGGTTTATCACCTTAAAAAAGGCAATACGCTAGTGTAATATGGCCTTTTGGGTTTAAAAAGAAAATCACTCACCTCATCTTGAAAAAGACCTGCCAAAGAACCTGCACTGAGTGTAATGACATCACCTTGTGCGCCCGACGTGATCACGTGGTGACAATGACATCACCACGTAGAATAAAACTGGAGGGATGGAAACAGCACGTCCAATGGTTAGAATTTATTCCAGATGCAACGTTTTGACTAAAGCCTTTGTCATGTCGGACTGTCGGACATGGTATCTCCATCCTTCCTTTTTTATTCTACATGGATTATCCTATTTTGCATGGGACCTGTCTTCAGCTGTGCAATATTAAAAAAAATGCGTATTATGCTCAATAAAACCAGAAGTGCAAAATGTGCAATTATATTGATAAATGTACCCCAAGTATTTCATATTCCTGTTTATATTGTACTGAATGTAACTGTCTGATTTTTGAAGTAAAGCTTTTAATCAGATAAGGCTACTTTCAGCATTTTTGCTGGATCTGGCAGGTTCAGCAAACGCGTTTCCGTTACTGATAATATAACTAGATCCGGTTGTATTATCTTTAACATACCCAATACGGATCCGTCATGATCTCCATTGAAAGTTAATAGGGGACAGATCCATTTTCTATTGTGTCAGAAAAAACGGATCTGTCCCCATTGACTTGCATTGTGGGCCCGGACGGATCCATCTTGCTCCGCATGCCAGGACGGAAAGCAAACCGCAGCATGCTGCTCTCTGGTATGAGAACGGAACAGAATGCATTTTGGAGCACTCCGTTCTGTTCAGTTACGTTTTGTCCCCATTGACAATAAATGGGGACAAAACGGAAGCGTTTTTTTTCTGGTATTGAGAGTGAGACCCTATGACGGATCTCAATACTTGAAAAATAGAAACGCTAGTGTGAAAGTAGCCTAACACTGACTCGACTGCTGCTACTGTTTAGTTACCATTCCGTTATTTCCTAAGGATCCAGTAATATGAAGCATTGCTGCAGTAAGTCTATGCTGTTATTAGGTTTCGAGATTGTTACACTCTTAATATGTGATTTTAGCCACAGACTATGATTTTATTTTGTCAATAAAGTGTTTTGATCCAAAATAATGTGTCATGAATCAGTATTGCACGGGACAGGTCTTCTAGCTTCACAATATATGCCGGTTAGTCATTCATTTAACTATATTAGGCCATCTAATACACCTATACTGAACAGTGGAGGGACGTGTTCTAGTGTTTTATGGTGGGAAGATTTATAGCTTTCATGTGGACTTCCCGGAGTGTGGGCTTTAGACAGGACTTTACATAAAGGGAGCTCCTTCCCCTCTCCTGTTTTCACAATACTTTCTAAACAGACCCTAACTCTTTATGTTATCCACCCAGTCAGTAAACGCATAGGACCCGCACTGAATCCTGATCCATTCATTTCAATGGGTCTGTGTACATGAGCGTTGTTTTTCACGCATCACTTCTGTCTTGCGTGAAAATCGCAGCAAAAAAAAAACACATTGCATCCGGAAGCAAGTGTGGGTGCAATGCTTTTTTCACTGATGTTTGCTAAGAGATGTTGTTTGTAAACCTTCAGTTTTTTGTTACGCGAGTGAAAAACGCATCAAAATGCATTGCACCTGCGTGGAAAAAACTGAACAACTGAACACAATCGCAGGCAAAACTGACTGAACTTGCTTGCAAAATGGTGCGAGTTTCACTGAATGCATCCGGAGCCAACCCGTCACGCTCGTGTGAAAGGAGCCTAAATCGGCTTAAAGTAACAAAATAATTTATTAAATACATACAAATAAAATGAGAGACACAGTACATCAAAAATATTGTGTGGACTACTCCTGAGTAGAAAATTAGTTCGCAAACATATATGATAGTATGATAGAGTACACATGGACGTGCACACATAGGGCTCAAAGGGGGCTTGAGCCCCTGCCCCTTTCTGTCCTTGCCCCTTTAATGCCCTTCTTTTTTTTTCCGGGTTGGCGGCGCTAGGCGGATCAAGCGGCTGCCTTTTTTCCCCACTTTCGCAATTGTCAGGTGGCGGGCGTGTGGCGGCCGGGCCCGTGCGGCGCATGCACGCAGCACTATTCAGAGCTGCAGTCAAGTGCCTCAGTAGTAGTCACGTGGGGGTGGCGCGCGGGAGTCTGGAGCTGAGCTGAATTCAAGTTCAGACACTGTGACTGCGTGCAACTACTAGTGGTGCTCATCACCGGTGAGTGAGCTTGTGTGGTGCTCGAGTGAGTGCCACTGCTGTCAGTCTGTCACTGTGCCATCATGGAGGGTTGTCTGGTCGGGGAGAAATGTACCATGGGGGGGATTCAAGATGTGCTGCAGGGCTGCCAGTGCCAGGCCCGGAAATGTGTGGGAGAAACTAGTGTGTGTGGGGACAAATTACTATGTGGGGGCAGTGTGGGGATAAATTACTATGTGGGGGCAGTGTGGGGACAAATTATTATGTGGGGGCAGTGTGGGGACAAATTATTATGTGGGGGCAGTGTGGGGACAAATTACTATGTGGGGGCAGTGTGGGGACAAATTACTATGTGGGGGCAGTGTGGGGACAAATTACTATGTGGGGGCAGTGTGGGGACAAATTACTATGTGGGGGCAGTGTGGGGACAAATTACTATGTTGGGGCAGAGTGGGTACAAATTATTATGTGGGGGCAGTGTGGGGACAAAATTACTATGTGGGGGCAGAGTGGGTACAAATATTATGTGGGGGCAGTGTGGGGACAAATTACTATGTGGGGGCAGTGTGGGGACAAATTACTATGTGGGGGCAGTGTGGGGACAAATTACTATGTGGGGGCAGTGTGGGGACAAATTACTATGTGGGGGCAGTGTGGGGACAAATTACTATGTTGGGGCAGAGTGGGTACAAATTATTATGTGGGGGCAGTGTGGGGACAAATTACTATGTGGGGGCAGAGTGGGTACAAATTATTATGTGGGGGCAGTGTGGGGACAAATTACTATGTGGGGGCAGTGTGGGGACAAATTATTATGTGGGGGCAGTGTGGGGACAAATTACTATGTGGGGGCAGTGTGGGGACAAATTACTATGTGGGGGCAGTGTGGGGACAAATTACTATGTGGGGGCAGTGTGGGGACAAATTACTATGTGGGGGCAGTGTGGGGACAAATTACTATGTGGGGGCAGTGTGGGGACAAATTACTATGTGGGGGCAGTGTGGGGACAAATTACTATGTTGGGGCAGAGTGGGTACAAATTATTATGTGGGGGCAGTGTGGGGACAGAATTACTATGTGGGGGCAGAGTAGGTACAGAATTATTATGTGGGGGCAGTGTGGGGACAAATTACTATGTGGGAGCAGTGTGGGGATAGAATTACTATGTGGGGGCAGTGTGGGGACAAATTACTATGTGGGGGCAGTGTGGGGATAAATTACTATGTGGAAATTACTTTGTGGGGGCAGTGTGGGGACAAATTACTATGTGGGGGCAGTGTGGGGACAAATTACTATGTGGGGGCAGTGTGGGGACAAATTGCTATGTGGGGGCAGTGTGGGGACAAATTACTATGTGAGAGGCAGTGTGGGGACAAATTACTATGTAGGAGCAGTGTAGGGACAGAATTATTATGTGGGGGCAGTGTGAGGACAAATTACTATGTGGGGAAAATTACTTTGTGAGGGCAGTGTGGGGATAAAATTACTATGTGGGGGCAGTGTGGGGACAAATTACTATGTGGGAGCAGTGTGGGGATAAATTACTATGTGGGGTCAGTGTGGGGATAAATTACTATGTGGGGGCAGTGTGGGGATAAATTACTATGTGGGGGCAGTGTGGGGATAAATTACTATGTGGGGGCAGTGTGGGGATAGATTACTATGTGGGGGCAGTGTGGGGATAGAATTACTATGTGGGGGCAGTGTGGGGATAAATTACTATGTGGGGGCAGTGTGGGGATAGAAGTACTATGTGGGGGCAGTGTGGGGGACAGTGTGGGGATAAATTACTATGTAGGGGCAGTGTGGGGATAGAATTACTATGTTTGGGCAGTGTGGGGACAAATTACTATGTGGGGCAAATTACTTTGTGGGGGCAGTGTGGGGACAAATTACTTTGTGGGGGCAGTGTGGGGACAAATTACTATGTGGGGTCAGTGTGGGGACAAATTACAATGTGGGGTCAGTGTGGGGACAAATTACTATGTGGGGGCAGTGTGGGGACAAATTACTATGTGGGGCAAATTACTTTGTGGGGGCAGTGTGGGGACAAATTACTCTGTGGGGTCAGTGTGGGGACAAATTACTATGTGGGGCAAATTACTTTGTGGGGGCAGTGTGGGGGCAATCACTGTGTGGGGGCAGTGTGGGGACAAATTACTGTTTGGGGGCAATCACTGTGTGGGGCAGTGTGGGAGTAAATTACTGTGTGGGGAAAATTACTATGGGGGCAGTGTGGGAGAAATTACTATATTGGGGCATTGCTATTGAGGAGGCACTGTAGGGGCAATTCTATTATTTTTGGGGACACTATACAGGGATTACTGCCTGGAGCACAATATAGGGTGTTATTATTACTGGGGGCACTCTAGGGGACATTATAGCTGCTGTGGACACTATAGGGACATTTGGGGTAATTTATCAAACTGGTGTAAGTAGAACTGGCTTAGTCGCCCATAGCAGCCAATCAGATTCCACCTTTCATTTTTAACAGCTTTTTTGGAAATCCACTTCTCTTTTACACCACTTTGATAAATGACCCCAATTATGTCTATTGGGGTCAGTATTTTTCAGCAGTATAATACCTGGGGCATTGGGGAGCCCCAGGGGCACAGTATTAGGAGTGGCAGCAGGATGGGAAGGGGGATGAAAACATTGAGAAATCTAACGTGTCTGTATTATAAACTCTGTAGAGACGAGATGCGGCTGAAATAATTTGCCATGGTGGTCTAACGGAGGAGAAGAGGAAAGAGAAGGTCTACATGAAAGGAGATGTCACTGGATGTAAGAGGTATGTGTTCCATCCTGCCGGCGGCAGCGCAATTTATTCACAGATACAATTGATTCAACAGTCTGCCCTCTCACCAGTGCAGGGTTAGGGTGACAGGGTCCTTTAAGGCTAGCGCAGGGGCTGCCTGGGTAGCGGACGTGCGTGACACACGTCTGTTACGTCACGTGACAAGTGCCCTTTTTTTTTTTATTTAAGCCCCTGCCCTTCAAAATGTCTGTGCACGTCCCTGAGTGTACATACAAACACAGAAATGCACAGCACACTGCAACAAGTGCTCTGCCCAAGATGGGAGCAATAAGAGGACATTAGTGATATCGTATGCAAACAGTGGAGACATTGGTTTACATTTTGATCAAAAGGTAGTAAGCCCACTCACCCCGACACGGTTGCCTCCTAGAGTGAGTACTAGCGCTAAATTTGACCTACTATGGGCCTTGGCAGCCCATAAAATCCTCCTAGCAGTAAGTCCTACCTGGCTTATGGGCCTACGACAGCACAAAATCAGGAGTGTGGGCCCAGCATGCATGCTGGGATAAACAGTACTCATTAACCCCTTCTGGTTGCTGTAACGGCCTCCATTAAAGCCATAGTAGGTCAGAATTTGGCGTTAGTACCTACTAGAGGCAACACGGTGTCGAGGTAAGTGGAGCTTACTACCTTTGATCAAATGTAAACCAATGTCTCCACTGTTTGCATCGATATCACTAATGTCTCTTGTGCTCCCATCTTGAGGTAGATCACTTGTTGCAGTGTGCTGTGCATTTCTGTTTGTATGTATAGTTGCCATGACTACGTGCACCTGCATACAGGGAGTGCTGACTGAACACCCTTGTGTTTGTTTCTGTTTAATAAGAGTTGGAGGTGTGGCGACCTCCACTTCAGTCGTGCACACCTGACTAGTGTTTCTGCCCTAGAAGCTGGTTTTTAATCAGAGTGAGTATAAAGCTGAATGTGTACTCACATTGCCTGCTAGTAGCCATCTGGCTCCAGGAGGAGTGCACATTGGGCTCGGCATGCATGTTGGTACCTGCATCCCTGGATTTAATGGAGGCTGTTACAGCACCAGAAGGGGTTAATGAGTACGGTTTATCCCAGCATGCATGCTGGGCCCACACTCCCTGGATTTTGTGTGGCTGTCGTGGCCCATAACAGGTAGGACTTGGCGTTAGGAGGATTTTATGTGGCTGCCAAGGCCCATAGTAGGTCAAATTTAGCCTAACCACCACCTCACAGATTTTGCCTATTCAAATGACTGTCCAGAGGAAACAGAGACCAGCTGCCCGTTTTGGCGATGCCATCTTCTGGGGGCGCGGCTCTCCTTGAAAAGGTGCTAAATTATAAAGCCTCCATTTTTATGTAGGCTTAGCTGACATAGAAGTCGCCCAGTTCTCCAGGAACCCAAATCCCTCCTTCCTACCAGTTCTTCAGCCACTTGTTTACCCTCCCTTTTTCATCTGCCTGGCAGGACACAGTTTGACCCCCAGTAGGAGGTAACTTGTGTCATGAGATTCAGAGTCTGACATTGTGTCGTGATGCTGAGAGGGGTGCAAAGGTGAGTAAAGATGAGCGAATCGAAGTTGACGAAGTGGAATTCAATTTAAATTTCAGGAAAAATTCAATTCACACCGAAGCCGAATTTCCTCAATCTTCGTGGTAACGAACCGTATTTTTTCCTAAAATGGCTGCTGCACGTGTGAAGACATGAAGCAAGGAACTCTGGGAATGACGGATCACCCATAATACCATGCATGTGTAGCATCCCGGGGTAAGAGAGAGAGAGATGTCAGTGATGGAGAGGCTGACACGTGGGTCCTCTGGGGCACACTCTAATATGGGGTACACAGGCCGGGTGTTAGGTGAGGTGCCCTTGGTGTTATGATTTAACGTGCCTATGGCCAGGTCCCATACAGTTCGTGACGCCAGTGCCGGTAACAGTGGCTCACCAATTGACAGTGGGAATAATGGAGGTGCAGACACTTGAGTTGAAACAGAACTCTTCTTTACTGGATAATGGCAACTTTATACATACTCCTTGTAGTTCCACAGAAGACAATTGGTATTACAGCAGGCTGCACAGTATAATGGCAGGTATAGCTTGGCAAGGTTACACAGAGGGTTAAATAGACTCACAGTACAGGCTGCATTCCTCAGGCCCAAGGCCCGTATGCCCTATAGCTGGCTTTATCCTTGGGAACACTGAAGTACCTTCTCTGATCTGTAATATCCTCTAGCACAGACTTTCTCCCTCTGCTTATTAGCTTGACTCTAGCTGGACTGGGTAATGGCACTGCTGGGTTTCTCTCTGCTGATTGCAGGACTCAGGACTCTCTCCTGGACTGTTCTAGCTCCAACAATAAACTGCAACTGAGCAGGAGCTGATCTTGCCCTCGCAGGCTCAGGGCCTGCACTGCCTCTCAGGCTCCAGGGCCTGGACTAACTAACCCCTGCCTGGGCCTAGCTATATAAACTAGGGGCTCCCTACCTCCCTCTACTGTGTGGGAGGCTAAACTACACCCCTAGCAGGCCTGTACACAGAGTCATGACAATGCAGAGTAAAACAGTGCATAAAATAACAAGATTCCAATCTCCCCACATGAGGGGGAAACAACGTGACCCTTGTGACCCCTTAGTAGTGCCCACAATTACCGAGTGGGACACTACATACCCCGCTGCTTTAACATTGGTGCGACCTATCACCATGCAGGGCCCGCCCAGCTGGATACTGCGACCTGTAAAAGAGGGACAAATGCAAGCATATACGAAAATCAAGACATATACACTTGTTACACAGGCAGTTCCGCTGGCAAAGGTCAAGGCCGGTGACAAGGGGCGTCGTTCTCTTCATAAGATGTTATTGGGAACAGGGGCGCTGACCTGGTACAGCGTAGATAGGATAACCAGGATAGTGCATAAATATAATAAGGCACATTAGTCCACAATAAAACAACATCTTAGTGGCTCGCTCATGGGGAGTCCATCTCTGGGCACATTCCTTAAATAAATAGTGCATAAAATGTGGTTACAGCACAGGACTTCGCAATCCCAGGGATATTGTCTCCTGGTAAGTCCTGCCATAAGTGCTGAAGCAAAACCCCTGCTCAACCTGAAAAGGGGGTTAAAAAGAGGATAAGGTGCAATACTAAAGGCGCAACTTGGATTGTTTTAAAAAGTGTACTCCAACAGGCAGGGTGTCCTGGAACAGAATGGCTGGGAGCAGTGGTACTACTAGTGGTCTTTCAATCGCCACTGGGCCGTAGGGAACTGGCAGCAGCTCTACCAACCAGAAACACAAATAGAACATTGATCCTGCAACAACTATGACACCCTTGTGAGGTTCAACAGCATGGCCTAGCAGGCCTGCTCACAGGTAGGTGTCGTATTCCTCTGGCTCACTTGCAGAGGACTCAGGCGGCTCCTGTAATAGCTGGTCGGCCGTGGCAGGCCATAGCACGGTACCATCAGGGTGGATGATATGCATAGCTCCTTCTCTCTGGGCATCCAGCTCACCTTCCTTCACTGGAAATGGGACCAGCCGGACACTCCGGACATAACACTGCTTCTCCGCTCTGTAGATTTTAGGTGTTTCCACAACAGGTGCTTCCGCGCCGGCAGGTGGTAGTGCCGCTAGGTAGGCCTCCCACTTCTCCTGCTCCTCCTTTGCGGCCATCTCCCTCACCCGACATTGCAGCTCTCCAGAAGGTTAGGGGCTGGCAGGCCTCTCAAAGACGGTTGGCTGCCAAAAGATGTTGGGCCCGATAAAGGTGGCAAGCTCCTGGAAGGTGGAGCGGGCAGGCCCAGGCGCGGGTCCAAACGCTGCCGCAGGGCTGAAGTTGTCATCACCGCCCTCCCAGTCCTCCGGCTTAGCTTGCGGGTGTGATTCAGCTGTGGCATAAGGGCCTCGCAGGCCCTCGGCGGGGGTGAACTCTACCAGCTCACCTGCTATCAGATCGTGCAGCCTCTCCGGTAGGAAGCTTCGCTTCACGGACCGGCGGTTGACATAATAATCCCGGTTGGTGCCAGTCTCCTGGATGAAGGTGAATTCCCAGGCCTTATCAAATTCGAGTACGATCCCTGTGTGGCGCTCCAACGGGGGCTTGCCCTCAAACTGGTCCTCGTAGATGCTCTTTGTGATTTCCTCAAAACACTTCTTTTGATCGGTGGTTTTCCGGGCTGTCGCAGCGCGAATCTCCGCCATCAGAGCCGGCCATAGAGGGTTCCGTGGGGGAAAGACATCCCGCGGCCGGTGAATACTGCAAGGCCCGGCCCATGGCCATGGGCAATACCGGGCCTCATCTTGGGGTATAAACAGGAGGTGGACCCCTCTCGCGGGTTGTTCTTGAGATTGCCTCCATCGCTGCTCCTAAAGATGCGGATCCCTCTGGCTCAGGCAGGAAGTCCCGGAGCAGGGTGAGCCACTGTTGCTGCAGGCTCCACCCCGCCGCTTCCTTCACGCCCCCTAGGTATTCCAGTATAGGGTAGGCAGCGTCCATATTGTAATCCATTTGAATAGGGTGGTGACGCAGAAGAATCCTCCTCTCACTCTCTCAGCAGATGGGCACTAAATTTTCCTGCCAGTAAAGTATAGTGATGGCGCAGCATACAATTCCACAACTCAGACGGCCATCTTTAAGCATAACTTCATCAATTCACTGACAGCAAGCGGTAGTATTGAAACACGAAATAGTCCATAAATCCACACTTTCTCACCGCGTTTTTCTTCTCCAGACCAGAGCGATGCACAGGAGCGCTGCTGGGATGAGTTTTGCGCAATTCTTTGGCCCCAAGATTTTTTAATAAAGCAGATAGGGCATGAGTCACTTGGTAGACTATTAAGGCACACAGTTCAGATTCCACGATGGCGCAGAAATATTCGTATCCTGTTTGTGACGCCAAAATGTAGCATCCCGGGGTAAGAGAGAGAGAGATGCCAGTGATGGAGAGGCTGACACGTGGGTCCTCTGGGGCACACTCTAATTTGGAGGACACAGGCCGGGTGTTAGGTGAGGTGCACTTGGTGTTATGATTTAACGTGCCTATGGCCAGGTCCCATACAGTTCGTGATCGAAGTGCCGGTAACGGTGGCACACCGATTGACAGTCGGAATAATGGAGGTGCAGACACTTGAGTTGAAACAGAACTCTTCTTTACTGGATAATGGCAACTTTATACACAGAAGACAATTGGTATACAGCAGGCTTCACAGTATAATGGCAGGTATAGTTTGGCAAGGTTGCACAGAGGGTTAAAAAGACTCACAGTACAGGCTGCATCCCTCGGGATCCTGACTAGTAAAAACTTCCAAGGCCCGTATGCCCTATAGCTGGCTTTATCCTTGGGAACACTGAAGTACCTCCTCTGATCTGTAATATCCTCTTGCACAGACTTTCTCCTTCTGCCTATCAGCTTGACTCTAGCTGGACTGGGTAATGGCACTGCTGGGTTTCTCTCTGCTGATTGCAGGACTCAGGACTCTCTCTTGGACTGTTCTAGCTCCAACAATAAACTACAACTGAGCAGGAGCTGATCCTGCCCTCGCAGGCTCAGGGCCTGGACTAACTAACCTCTGCCTGGGCCTAGCTATATAAACTAGGGGCTCCCTACCTCCCTCTACTGTGTGGGAGGCTAAACTACACCCCTAGCAGGCCTGTACAAAGAGTCATGACAATGCAGTGTAAAACAGTGCATAAAATAACAAGATACCAATCTCCCCACATGAGGAGGAAACAACGTGACCCTTGTGACCCCTTAGTAGTGCCCACCATTACCGAGTGGGACACTACACATGCAACCAATCAGCAGCCAGTCAGCCAGCCCTGTGATGTCACAGCCCTATAAATAGCCTAAGCCATCTTGGATTTAGCCATTTTCCAGTGTACTTAGTGTAGGGAGAGACGTCAGCAGGTGCTACAGACAGTGATAGGAAAGACTTCATTGTGCTGAAAAAACTATTTAGTAGTTCAGGGAAAGTATATTCAAGGTATAGGAAAAGTGCAGTGTCCCACTCGTGATCGTGGGCACCGCAAACTTGTTTTATTATGTTTTATTGCCATGTATTATGTCTGAATGTCATACTTCATCTCATGTCATATTCTCCCATGTCACTATGTGATTCTATGTAAGATTCTTTCATTTAGGCCAGGGATGCTCAACCTGCGGCCCTCCAGCTGTTTTAAAACTACAACTTCCACAATGCCCTTCTGTAGGATGATAGCTGCAGGCTGTCAGGGAATGATGGGAGTTGTAGTTTAGCAACAGCTGGAGGGCCGCAGGTTGAGCATGCCTGATTTAGGCCAATTAGAATTGCACCACACTAGTCTGACCACTAGATGGGGGCAGTGTGACAGTGTATAAATAGCTTAGCTCGGGCCTAGTCTTCTTTCCTGAAGTTTAGTCAGTGTGCAGTCATGTAGCTGCCTCTGGAGGGAGGCCTCCTGCCTCTCTGCTCTCTCCCTGATGGCTCCACAGTCCAGGGGGAAAGCCTTTAAGATTCAGCCTAGAGGTGAGAAGTATGCTTCTATAGCTTGCCCCTCGGGGGTGACCAGTGACAAAGCTGCAAACAGCAAGTTTCAAGGGGATTAATAAATATTTACAAGTATTCAAGTCAAAGAATAGCATAACGGCCATATTCAAAGGCTTCCCAGGCACCTTTGCAGTTAGGTGTAGGACACAGCTTCCGGCTTCCACACCTCCAGTGTAAATCCCGAGGACAGTAAGGCCGACTGTCAGAAAAGCACTGGAAATAGAGGTTCAAGGATTCTGAAAACCACCTTTAATCAAGATTAGAATAAGGCGAGAGTTAGTACCAGCCTAAGATTTTTATACTTCAAAAGCCTAGTCTGAAGCAGTAGTTTTCACATATAAAAAAAAAGAGCCTGTTTTCCCTGAGGACTTACATTTTCCCTACCCTCGTATGCATGAGAGACTGTATTTCATATCTGGATAAACTAGGGACTGTATTTCATATCTGGATGTACTAGAGACTGTTTTATTCTTGGATGTAACTGTTACCAGGAGCAACGTTCAGTAAAAGTTAAAAGTTGGATTTCACTGCTGTCTCAGTTTCCAATTCCTCAATTACTACTACTATAAATGGTTGTACCACCACAAAAGGTACTGGCATCACGACAATCAGGGACCTTGCCATAGGAACATTAATACAGACCACAAAGGGCACCTCGAGACACCATCTGGACTGTGTCCCTTTATCAGAGCATGCCCCAGAGAATCATTGTGCCGTTCTCCTCATCCCTTATGCAGGCCTGCTCAGGGACGACATAACCGTGAATAACCAGAACTGTATTCACCTCGGCCTACCTAATGCTCACACCGTGACCTCACATACAATTTCCCTGTCGGTCTGGCTCACTGCAAAAGGATAGGGAGGCAATCATCTACACTATAAAAGGAGAACACGGTGCAATAGGAGAGTGTACAGTTAGTAATTGCAGTTATACTGTACTGCTGCTTTTAGGTTTGCACTATATAATACATCAGTAATTCCAGAAAACCTTGTTTGTTATTGGGGTGAAAGTGTTGTGTTGCAGGGTGTATTTATAGGAAATATACGTACATCATATTAACCGTTCTGCGGTTCATTTAAATTGTTCTACAGTTTCTTTTGGGGTGTATTAGTGGAAGAAAAGGACATCTTATATGCGGTTCTGCGGAGCAGTTGTATTGTACTACACACTTTTTGGGGGTGTTTTAATAATCTAAAAAGGACTTCTTATTTGCCGTTCTGCTGTGCAGTTACATTGTACTACAGCTTTTTTGGGGTGTATTAATTTCCTAATTTCATTATTTTATCTAACAGTATGTCAGACAAACAAGTGACAGGCCCTTCAAGGGGAACGGGCAGTGGCCAAAATGTTTCTGTCGCAGGCAGCAGAAGAAGGGGGATAGCACCAGGAATCGCAGTGACAGGCCTGAGCATCCGGTGTCATCTAGTGGTCGTGTCTTGACCTGCAACCCAGCAGTGCTTGAATGGTTGACTCGGTCTTCTACTTGCCAAGAGACAACAGTATGCGTGCACTCATCCAAAGACACAGAAGCTGAACGTGCCCCTGGCCAAGTTGCTGGTGCTGCAGTCCCTCCCTTTCCATGTGGTGGACTCTGCACCTTTCAGAGAACTGATGGCTTGTGCCGAGCCAAGGTGGAGAGTCCCAAGCAGTCATTTCTTTGCCAAGAAGACAGTACCACCCTGCACACACATGTAGAACAGAAGGTGGGCCAGTCCTTGAGTCTGTTGGTGTCTGCCCAAGTGCACGGCAGCACCGATGTGTGGAGCTGTAACTACAGCAAGGACAATATATGTCCTTCATGACTCACTAGGTAAATGTGGTTCCTGCCCAGGCACACTAGCAACTTGGCCAGGTGACGCAGTTTCCTCCTTCACGTTCTCACACCGTTGGTCCTGCGACAATGTCCGCCTCTGCCTCCTCATCCTTCACTGTGTCCTCAGCCTCCACTGCAGGGACAATTCACAGTGCCCCAATAGCATACCACATATGCAGGGCACGGCAGTTTCACGCTGTTCTGCACCTAGTTTGCCTGGGCGAATGGAGTCACACAGGGGAGGAACTGCTCAGTGTCCTTCATCAAGAAATCAAATCCTGGCTTTCTCCTGGACAACTCAAAATCGGAATCATGGTGACCGACAACGGGAAGAACATGGTGTCGGCACTGCGTCAAGGAGGGCTGAACCATACATCCTGCATGGCGCACGTGTTCAATCTGGTTATAAAGCAGTTCCTGAAGTCTTCCGCCTATTGGCAAGACATCCTGAAAGGCCAGGAAACTATGTATGCACTTCAGCCACTCATACACCATAAAGCACACACTCCTTGAGCTGCAGCGTCAGAACGGCATCCCCCAACATAGGCTGATATGCAACATTTTTACCCGTTGGAATTCCACCCTCCATATGTTGGACCAATTATATCAACAGAGAAAGGCCATAAATGATTTCTTGATGATACAGGAGGACAGGAGTACTCCCCTGTGTAACTTCACCTGTCCACACATAATGTTTTTCAATGGGTTAGTGGAAAACTCGGCAAATGCATCGTTTGTGCTCCGCGTCCGTGGTCCGTGATTCCAGTCCGTCGAAAAAATCTTTTGATCTGCATATATACCAGTATCCTGGGTGGAGATATTAAAATTACACTTTTTTTTCCCTTTCCTTGTTTTCGGACGGTCCGCCCAAAAAAACAGAAACACAACGGAACCAAAAACGGACACGGATCACAGAACCTCATTTTGCGGACCGCTAAAAACAACTGTCATGTGCATGAGGCCTTAGGCATAGTTTCAAGGTGTAAACGGATTAGTACTAAATATGTTTCATTTTTATTAGAAAGGATTGCTTGAAAACAGCAATGACAGAATTGTCTTCTTTTCGGTAGTTTTGCGGGAGGACGACGCCACGTTCTTATTTACATATACATTACAGATTGTGTAAGACACTGCTCTGCAGACAAGTGATCGGAAATCTTTAATTTTTATTGAGTGTATTAAAGGCATAAAAATAAATAGTTACAGTATGAGCGCCCCCCGGCAATCACACAGATGTACTATTGTAATTGTATACAGTGAACAGTAATACAGCTAAAATCCCGTTAGGGGGCAGCACAAGGCAGATCAATCTCTAGATACCTGCATAAATACATTAACTATATACAATAAAATATGAATGCAGCAAAGTCAAGAGGTTGGAAAAAGTGTCACGTAAAGGGGTTATCCCATGACTTATGTAAAAAATTAAAATCATATAGTGTATGACAATACCTTTCTAACAAAGCTACAACCAGCCCTGAACCTGAACAGAGATCTCCCCATTCATTGCTCTGATTTATATCAAGCTGGCAGCTCAAGGGGAGGGTCTTTTCTACTGCAGCCCAGGGGGCGTGTCTCAGCTCTCCCTATCACAGCTTAGGAGGCGTGTCTCAGCTCTCCCTATCACAGCTCAGGAGGCGTGTCTCATCTCTCCCTATCACAGCTCAGGAGGCGTGTCTCATGCTCTCCCTATCACAGCTCAGGAGGCGTGTCTCAGCTCTCCCTATCACAGCTCAGGAGGCAGTGGAAGGATGAAACTGAGCATGTGCGGCCTTCTCACTGAGTAGGACAAAGAAAAAAAAGAAAAAACAGCAGGTGGCGCTATAGAGATACATTTTATTGAATAACTCAGTGGCTATGCAAAATTTTTAATTACATGCAATTACAAAAGTTTTGAGATCCAAGTGCTGGTTTAAAAACTGTTGAATATTTTTCGTGGGACAACCCCTTTAAGCACACCTATATTTTTTATACCAGATCTTCCACATGTACCTGAATAGTGTTCCCTTATTGTATCATTGGTTATTATAAGATGGAGTCTGTTGCAGAGCGGGTGCCCATGTAACATGTAGGTGACCACTATCTCTTTACTTAGGTTTCAGTGTAAGGCAGTAGTCACTAGTGTTGATCATGAATATTCGAATTGCGAATTTAATCGCGAATAACGGCACTTCGAGAATTCGCGAATATTTAGAATATCTCAAAATACATTCGTAATCGCGAATATTCATTTTTTCTTTTAAATACCAGTCTATGCAAATTTTTATGCCCAAATATTCGTGAAATATCACAAATTCGAATATTGCCTCTGCCGCTCATCACTAGTAGTCACCTAGCTGGGGGGAGCAGTACGTCCTATTATCTCCACTTCTTTCATCCATGCTCAACATATAGGAAATATGACATCATAATAACAGGGGTGACATCGTTCAAATGTATTGTTCTATGAAATTCAGAGAAATGTCTTCAGTATTTTCAATGATGAAAAGTATATCCTTGAAAATCCCCTGAGGTCAGCATTTTTACTTCATCCCCCGTCGTCATTTCCTCTTCAGCTATATCTAGATAACAAAATAACAGATCACACATGTGACATTTCTACACAGCTGATAATCCTTCTTCTTTAAGGCCTAATTCACACGTCCGTAGTGTGTTTTGCGGAAACACAGATCCGCAAAACACGGACAGCTGCAATGTGCATTCCGCATTTTGCGGACCGCAAATTGCTGGCACTATATAGAGAATGCCTTTTCTTGTCCACAATTGCGGAAAAAATAGGACATGTTCTATTTTTTTGCGGAAACGGAAATGCGGATGCGGAAACATGGATGCGGACATCACATAGTGTGCTGTCCACATCAATTCCTGCCCCTTTGAAATGAATGGGTCTGCAACCCTTCCGCAAAATTGCGGATGGGATGCGGATCCATTTTGCGGACTAGTGAATTAAGCCTAAGGGTGTTGGATTTAGTCCTGTAATAGGATTACCTGTGGCTTCCCAATCTCAGTCTCTGGGAATGTACCACTGTGGTCCAGTGATCGAGTCCGTGAAGTCTGAGTTAAGTCTTTCTCTGCGAAAAAAATCCTCAGTCAGGTAGGTGGATTTGTCAAGGGTAAGAATCCATGAATATGGTAAAACTGAATGCACAGACCCAATATGGCCGAATATGACATGTGGTGCTCCTGTGGTGCAATGCATCCTCCCTCGAAGCAATATTCTCACAAGGCCCAGTCATTAGACCAAGAAGTAAATCCAATGATACACCTTGACATCATCTCTGATTATAATGGCCATGGAGGCTCTTCCCAGTTTACCCCTAGCCTGCAGGCCTTGAAAAAGTATTCATACCCCTTGAACTTTTCCACATTTTTTAATCTTACACCCACAAATTTAGATGTACAAATCTGGTAGAGACTTACCACTGTAACAGCGGCTGCTGTGCGCCGCTGCTCCCCTGTTTACTGCCGCAGTCCCGGGCGCCGTGTCCAGCGGTGATCTGCGACCACTGCTTCCCATTCACCGCTGCAGTCCTGGACTCTGTCTGTGTGCGTGCTGTTGTTCTGGGATCTGCTCCACAGTTTCCTCTCAGCCCTGGCCACAGCATGCTTGCTGCTTGTTATCTGCAGCACTTCCTTAAGGGCCTGTGCGCGTCACATCCTGGGCTTTATGGGTTAGGTCATGTGACCTAGCTGACCAATCCTATCCCTCCTGCGCATATATAAGTGTCTCAGCCCCCTTCCCAGATGCCTCAGTGTCAAGATCCTTGTGTCCTGCTAAGGTTCCTGTTTTCCGCTAGTGTTCCTGACTCGTATCTGTATTCCTGGACTTTGCTACCTGTTAGATCCCTATCTGCTTGCCTTGACGTTCCTGTTGCCGACCCGGATTGCCTGACCTGTACCTGTGCCGCCTGCCGTGACCTTATACCTGTCGGACTACGCCTCTGCCACATACTTCGGTCCTGCACCTCTGGTACCTTTCTCAGATACCTCCTGGTCCGCCTGGACCAGCTGCCTCGTGTGCCTCTCCTTCTCAAGTGGTAGCGACCTGGTGTTCCCCTCGGGAAAGTCTATCCCCACCATCAGGGTTACTGTGAAGATCCAGGGGTTCACCTAGTCAACGCCCTTTAGAGAAGGTAGGACACGTGGCACAGTGAATTCACACACCTCAGGGGGGCTGAATACAAATGCACGTCACACTCTCCAGATTTGCATTTATTAAAAATTTTCAAAACCATGTATAGTTTTTTTTTTCGCTTCACACATACTTGCTACTTTGTGTCTATCACATAAAAGCCAAATAAGATACATTTAAGTTTGTGGGTGTAACCTGAAAAAATGTAGAAAATTTTAAGGGGTATAAATACCTTTTCAACCTTCCCCTTCGCATTATCTTCTTTACGATACATCTTTATCCTCAACCTCCCACGGCAGGATATCGCTCTACACTGCACCGTACAGCACATTCCACCATTTAAAGGTTATCCGCCAGCTTTAGTGAATTTTCAAATTCAAAGATTCAGAATGCGCAAAAATTTAAATATATTCTATCTTCGGACACATGTAACAAAGTTAAAATCACATTGGCTTGTGCGTTAAAATCGCGCAGCACATCTTGCCCCCCTCCCCATGGTTACATCATCATTTTATTCAGTTGGCTATGGTAAATGACAATATCGCAGGGTGGTGGCCACCACTTAAAGATGCGGGAACCAGATTCAAGGCACTTTTTTTAAAGCACATCTTGTGTTTGAAGGCCATCACTTGAGTAGTGCCCAATGGTCTGCACTAAATGGGAGTAAATACATTTTATTTCAGTGAGTTGGCTGTAGTGACAATACTTCTGGATGGTGGCTGCCACTCAGACACTGAAGACACCAGTTCCAAGGCATGAGTACAAAATGTATGAGCCAAGCAATGCCACTGATGATTTACATAGTTGTCACTAGGGCTATGAATGTGAATCAGACAAGCTAAACATCTTGAGTTTCCTACAATTCGAAGACACAATACCCTAAGAATATTCTCAAGATTATGGGTTTAAACTCCAACCACAACTAAAGTCCTCGACCTCGAAGACCAAGTTTTGAATGAAAATGTTTACAAAGAAAAATGTAAGAATTCGAAGAAGTGCGAAAGTTGGAAATATCCTTATCAGTGAGACTCACCTTGAAGTTATTTCTGCTTTTCCACATCTACGTAAAGGTATTATCATAAGAACAATCACAATGATGATAAGAAGCACTGCTAGAAGCGAAGAGAACCCTCCAATGATCCCAGGTCTGCTTATCCGAGTCTGGCAGTAATTCCCATAATACCAGAAAAGATTTGTATCATGGCACCTGTGAAGAAAGAAGATGGTGTCAAAGTCAGCAGAACTTACAATGACTGCACTGGGAGACCATTAAAGGTTTTAGGGTTGGGTAGGTTTAAGAATTTTGCAAAATTCCTACTTTTCTCTAACACCTCCCCTCTCGGTAGTACCAATGATGGGGCACGGTCATTGTCCTTTTATATCGTCTTCTTAAAGAGCCCTATATTTTCTTATATTTAGTTTCTTAAGCTATAGCATTATGCATTTACATTGTGATACATGAACTTACACACACTCAGGCCCTGTTTCCGGTAGCTTGCAGTCTCCATAGTGACAGTTCATCTCCCCAGGCACTCCTGACGCACAGACGGACACACAGCTGAATCCTGACCTTGTAAAGTTAGGGAAGAAGTATTGGGAAAACCCAGGAGGTGCTTTCAACTGGCAGATTTCTAGATTTAAGCAAAAGTAAAATAAATCGGCATCATGAAAAATTGGTTACATCATGTTTTATACTTCAGAGCTGCACTCACCATTCTGCTGGTGAAGTCACTGTGTAGATATATATATATATATACATATCTATACTAATAAAATACCTATGTGCGTGGTGTCCATGCGTGTGTGGCGATTTGTCAAGTGCGCATGCACGGCACACAGACCAATCGGCACACGCTCCACGGACACTAAATGTGCGGCATCTTATTGTAATGGCAGTGGGGCCCGATGCAGGCACTGTATTGTACCAGCCCCGCTCAGTGTACTAATACTATGAATAACTATAACAATAATGACGATCTTCACTTCTTCACTTACTACATGGTGAGGCAGGATGCTGGGCGAGTGTGTGGCCAGGCACTGGTAGCGTAACTAAATAAGTGATGCCCCTGCTCCGGGCCCCACTGCCATTACATTCACACTAAACAACGACACTGTTATGGTTGGATCTGTAGATGACACATAGCATGAGATGAGCACAGATCCCCCCATAACAGTGTCATCCACAGATCCCCCATAACAGTGTCAGCCATAGATCCCCCATAAGTGTCAGCCACAGACCCCCATAACAGTGTCAGCCACAGATCCCCCATAAGTGTCAGCCACAGACCCCCATAACAGTGTGTCATCCACAGATACCCCCATAACAGTGTCAGCCACAGATCCCCCATAACAGTGTCAGCCACAGACCCCCATAACAGTGTCAGACACAGACCCCCATAACAGTGTCATCCACAGATACCCCCATAACAGTGTCAGCCACAGATCCCCCATAACAGTGTCAACCACAGACCCCCATAACAGTGCATCATCCACAGATACCCCCATAACAGTGTCAGCCACAGATCCCCCATAACAGTGTCATCCACAGATCCCCCATAACAGTGTCATCCACAGATACCCCCATAACAGTGTCAGCCACAGATCCCCCATAACAGTGTCATCCACAGATCCCCCATAACAGTGTCAGTCCACAGATCCCCCATAACAGTGTCATGCCACAGATCCCCCATAACAGTGTCATCCACAGATACCCCCATAACAGTGTCATCCACAGATCCCCATAACAGTGTCATCCACAGATCCCCCATAACAGTGTCATCCACAGATCCCCCATAACAGTGTCATCCACAGATCCCCCATAACAGTGTCATCCACAGATCCCCATAACAGTGTCATCCACAGATCCCCTATAACAGTGTCATCCACAGATCCCCCATAACAGTGTCATCCACAGATCCCCCATAACAGTGTCATCCACAGATCCCCCATAACAGTGTCATCCACAGATCCCCCATAACAGTGTCATCCACAGATCCCCCATAACAGTGTCATCCACAGATCCCCTATAACAGTGTCATCCACAGATCCCCCATAACAGTGTCATCCACAGATCCCCCATAACAGTGTCATCCACAGATCCCCCATAACAGTGACATCCACAGATCCCCCATAACAGTGTCATCCACAGATCCCCCATAACAGTGTCATCCACAGATCCCCTATAACAGTGTCATCCACAGATCCCCCATAACAGTGTCATCCACAGATCCCCTATAACAGTGTCATCCACAGATCACCCATAACAGTGTCATCCACAGATTCCCCATAACAGTGTCATCCACAGATCCCCCATATAAGTGTGTCCTCCACAGATCTCCCATAACAGTGTCACTTTTTACATATATTACATTACTTATCCTGTACTGATCCTGAGTTACATCCTGTAATATACTCCAGAGCTGCACTCACTATTCTGCTGTTGCAGTCATTGTGTACATACATTGCATTACTTATCCTGTACTGATCCTATGTTACATCCTGTATTATACTCCAGAGCTGGACTCACTATTCTGCTGGTGCAGTCACTGTGTACATACATTACATTACTTACCCTGTACTGATCCTGAGTTACATCCTGTAATATAATTCAGAGCTGCACTCACTGGTCTGCTGGCAGAGTCACTGTGTACATACATTACATATCCTATACTGATCCTAAGTTACATCCTGTATTATACTCCAGAGCTGCACTCACTATTCTGCTGGTGCAGTCACTGTGTACATACATTACACTATTATACTGTACAGATCCTGAGTTACATCCTGCATTATACTCCAGAGCTGCACTCACTATTCTGATGGTAGACTCACTGTGTACATACATTATATTACTTATCCTGTACTGATCCTGAGTTACATCCTGTATTATACTCCAGAGCTGCATTCACCATTCTGCTGGCAGAGTCACTGTGTCTAGAGATAATACTGTTCAAGAGTTTTATCCTGAATTTCTCTCCAGAGCTGCACTCACTATTCTGCTGGTGCAGTCACTGTGTACATACATTACACTATTATACTGTACAGATCCTGAGTTACATCCTGTATTATACTCCAGAGCTGCATTCACCATTCTGCTGGCAGAGTCACTACTGTTAGAGATAATACTGTTCAAGAGTTTTATCCTGAATTTCTCTCCAGAGCTAGATTGCTGGTTGTTATTGGAAACAGATAGAAAGTTTGTTGTCACAACCAAATCTTACTTGACCTCTTACAATGCCGGGTGGGGGAGCATTTAGTTTATTTTACATCACACTGTACAGTGTCTAGTTTATAGGGGTAGATGGCTCCCAGAATATCAGGAAGCTTTGTACAGATACTGAGCCAGCAAAGCCTGCTAGTAGATTTTAGCCCTAAACCCTACAGAATTGTGAATTTAGCTCTGGTGTATAATACAATCCAATGTTGGTTCATTGTTCAGGTTCATTTCATTTACAAAAGCAATTTCATCAACACATTCTGCTTTTGGCCAAAGTTATGGATCTCTACTTATCCCAATAGTTTTACTTATCTCATAGCACTATTTTTGTTGGCCATGACATTTGACAGTCCAACAGTATTGTCATGAGCCACCACAACTGCCACCACGGGTGATCACAGACATTGTGCTGAAAGAGGCTCTGTCACTAGGAGAAACCAGGCATACTGCCTGGTAGGGCTCATCATGCTGATTAAAACATTACCTTTCTTTTGTCTGTATGATAAATAGCTGCAGCGAAAAATATGTGGTTTTAGTCATATACAAATGAGAATTTTGAGCACCAGGAGGCAAGGCTGAATCCTTTGAGCACTGCTTTGTAACACCCCTTGTGTTCTGCACTCTCCCTCCTCCCTTCCCCTTGACAGGGCTAGACAGCAGGCTGGGGGCAGAGCTGTGTCCTAGCATCTACATATCATATCACTATGTACTATAGCATCACCATACTGAGATATGGTCAGAAAACAGATCACTGCTTTATTCACAAACACAATATATGATTATAAAGACACCAGTAATGTGTATTAGCCGGGACAAACAGGCATCTTCCTGTGGTAATGCTATAGCTTGGTGGTTAAGTGATTGGTTTTTTATGTAGAGATCCCAGGTTTGAATCTTGGAAGTTCTTTTCTTTAGAAAAAAAAATTCTTTCAAATTTATCCCATGAGAAAGTCTATGTCCTTATCATATTGAGCATGTCTCTTTTGTTTTTTCTTTTTAGAAAGCTAATAAGTATTACTGGTTTCTTTATAATCATATAGTGTGCCTGTAAATAAACCAGTAATAGGTTATAGAAAAAAAAATCCCTATAATTATTATTATTATTATATAATTATATATTATTTATTATAGTATAGCCTTTTAATATGGTTTTAAATAAGAGAGATAAAAAAAACTGAAATAAAATGTATAACTCTCCTGGGACTTGAATAGGGGGATCTCTACATGCATGCTAGACCACTAAGCTATAGCATTACCACATAGACATATCATTTCCATACTTATAAGCTGACGCACATTACTGCTGTCTGTATAATGATACATTATGTCTGTGAATAAAGCAGTAATATGTAAATTAGCTTTCTGAGCAGATCTTAGTGTGGTGAAGCTATAGTACACAGTGATATGATATTGCTAGCACATAGCTCGTGGACAGGGCTCTGCCTGATGTCTAGTCCTGTCAATCAAAGTGAGGGAGGAGTGTGCAGAGCACAGGGGGTGTTACATAGCAGTGCTCAGATGATTCAGCCCCGCCTGCTGGTGCTCCAATTGCTTATTTGCATATGAACAAAAACACAGATTTCTCTGCAGCTGTTTATCGTACAGACAAAAGAAATGTATCATTTTAATCAGCATGATGAGCCCTACCAGGCAGTATGTCTGGTTTAATAGGGTTGATCCTGGTGATAGAGCCTCTTTAAACAGTATAATTACCGGTTGTCATTTGCAAATGAAAAAGGCAACGGTATATACACTACGCCTATATGCATGGCAACAGTGAGTAGAGTTATCTCGGCTCTCACCTGTATAATTAATGTTGACCAGAGTTGCACGAATGGAGGAATCACGAAAACAGAGCATATCTAAAAAAGATGGAGACCACGTTGAAGTTAATGCTGGACTTCTTTTTATGTACATGTACCACTAAAAGTTCCACCTATCTTAAGGAGCATATCCATTTTAGAATAATATGACTACCTCAAATCATATACAGCATTAAGGATGTGACTACTTTACCTTGTCTTTGGTGGATACATTGTGGTTGGGATTGGTTTGCGGCACGTAGCTCAAGCAGCATATTGCTCATTGTTCTGTTGAAGTTGTTGTTCAACACCTGCTTGGTCCGGATAGGAAGGGTGACATGAGCCAAGTAACTGACATCAACACTTCCATTCCTATCAGAAAGAAACTAACTTGATGATGTCCTATTAAGAACCAAAAATGTTTTTATATGAAACTCTGTGGACAATCCACTAGTTAACAATAATCTTTAAACTGATGCCAGTGAGAACAATTATATAAGCTCTCTACCCCTAAATACAGATTCTAGTTGGTGGACAGACTCTATTGCTTTTGGTGGGATATGCTGATGATCTGATCTTTGCAAGTCCTATTTGATCAATATCTATAACTATTGGGAGAACCCATAAGTTCTGGTCACCACTGGTGAATCTTCCACTGTAGAGTAAGACTTGACCAACCCATTACTTGATATAGTCAACCCAACAATATGGCATTGGTCAGATCCTTCTCTTCTATAGAATAGGCAAAATATCAATAGTTTTTTTCAATTTTGGATACCAATATTATTAAGAAAGTTCATAAGAGCTGAAATTTTCGGGAGAGAAAGTAGTCTTTTAGACAGGCGTATTGCACCCATCTGAATGAGGACTAAACAGGAAAAATGAATATTGCATCTTGTATATGAAAACTCTCCGAAAACATGATTATTCAGATTAGTTGTTCTAGTAAAAATGGTCGTCTGGTTGACCTGGGTATTTTTTTAAAGGACTACTGTACATTGGGTTAAAAATGAACAAAATTAGCAATGCTTATACTGTATATCCTCCTCAACTCCAATAACTCCTGGGTCCTCCACCGTTGTATTCTTCCTGGTCTCTCTCGATACACAAGATGCAACCGTTTAGTCAATCACTGGTGAAGTGAGATCTTCATGTGTTGAGAGGGACCAGAAAGGAGAGACTGGTGGGGCTCCCAGGAGAAACGTGAGGATCGATGGTGCGAGTATTGTTTCTTTTATGTTCTTAACCCGTTTAGAACACTTTGTGAAAGGTTTGACCCATTAGACAACCCCTTTAACAAGGCCACTGAGAAAGTTTTGAGTCCTAAGGCAATGTTCCACACAGTGACCTCTCAGATCTCTGCATTTTTGTATCATGATATGGAATTTTATTAATTTCATTGAAAAGCTCCTGGTCATTTTCTATACCCGAGGCCACAGCATTTAAATCCATACTCACGTGAAAACAATATTTGAAATTCCTGCAAAGTCTGTAACATTTTTGAAAATCAACTTTATCTAAAAAGAAAGAAATAATTTGTCAATGATTGTATTTTTTAAATGTTTTTGTTTGGTATCAATACTGTAATTCAATGTGAAACCAGAACACAAAATAACCTAAGGCCAGTTGATAAAAAATTTCACATCATGAGGTTCACGAGTGACGAACAACTGAAAACCGCAGAATATACACTAATTGAAGGAAATTATTCTAAGTTGATCATTAGATGGAACCAGACTACCTCAAAACTGCAGAATGCCCTATTCCCCACATAAGGCACTCATTCTACATCGTGGAAGGTGTTGTTCATATACAAAATAATGAGCTGGTTATTATTACGTTTCATTCCCAAGTTTTTTATTTATTATAATAATAATAATAAAAAAAAAAATATGAACACAATATGACTTTAAAAAAAGAACCTAAGGACTTATACACACCACCATATTCTGGATCCATGTACGATACACACTTTTTGTGGATTGCACACTGACTCATTCATTTCTGTGGGTTCACAGGAAAAGTAGTCATTTCCGGTTCTGACGCAGCCCCACCGGAAGTGACGTTTGCCGATGTGGAAGGAGGTGTGTCACGCCGCTCGCTTATTGAGTGGCTGAGTAGAAGACTGCGCAAGCGAGCGCGGCTAACTGAACGCGCCTAGGGTAAAGAAAACTCACGGCCAATTGCGCATGCGCCGAAGGTAGTGAAAACTTACAGCCCAGTAAGTTTTCACTACCCTTGGGCGCATGCGCAATTGGCCGTGAGTTTTCCCTACCCTAGGCGCGTTCACAGTTAGCCGTGCTCGCCTGTGCTGACTTCTACTCAGCCACTCAGTAAGTAAGTGGCGTGACACACCTCCTTCCACATCGGCAAACGTCACTTCCAGTGCGGCTGCATCAGAATCGGAAATGACGAGGGTAGGGAAAGTTCACGGGTAGGGAAATATAACAGAACACCGGCACCTACGGGATCAATTGGAGGAGGTGAGTTAATTTAATTTATTTTTTTAACCCTCAATTGTCCATTTACTAAGCATTCTGTATTAAAGGATGCTATTATTTTCCCTTATAACCATGTTATAAGAGAAAATAATAAAGATTGGGTCCCCATCTCCTAGCAACCATGCGGGAAAATCGCACTGCATCCACACTTGCTTGCGGATGCTTGCGATTTTCCCGCTGCCCCATTCACTTCTATGGGGGCTGCATTGCATAAAAAATGCAGAAAGTAGAGCATGCTGCGATTTTCACGCAACGCAGAAGTGATGCGTGAAAATCACCACTCATGTGCACAGCCCCATTGAAATGAATGGGTGCGGATTCAGTGCGTGTGCAATGCATTCATGTCACGCATTGCACCCGCGTGGAAAACTCGCCCGTGTGAAAGGGGCCTAAAGGATAATAAAAATGTGAAGGTGAGAGGAGAAAATCACATTTCCCTGCTTTCTTCTTTGTGAAGCCGAGACTACGCTGGCACAATATGGCCTTGACTTTTTATATACATGTACCAGCGGTGGATGTCTCACTGCATCCAATAAAAGGCAGACGAGGTCCTGTAACTTAAGGAAGGAGGTGACATTTTTAATCACGTAGACTTGTAAGATGTGAAGGAGACATTGTGACATTATGTTTGGATGAAAATTCTTTACCTGCTTGGTGAATTCTTTAGCCAAGGATTTATATTCATCGCTGGAGGCATTGCTAAGTTCCTTGGAGTAATTGCGGTTGTAAATCTTCAGTTGAAATTTTGCCGTCAGGTTAACTTTACCTAGTGAATATAATAGTCATTACAGTCTCAATATTCAATACATAAACATGTCCTAATGTTATGGGCAGTGGTGGTGGACCCACTGTACCAACCAGCTGACTTGGCTTAGGGCCAGCTCTAAGAATCTTATACTGGCAGACCCCCGATATTCACCCTATACCTCCTATAGAGAGATCTGGATTTCACTGCGGATGAACCACCAGGCCTCTACTCCTTCAGATAGCCCAGGGGGGGTCAGAAACACTGGTGGGAAGCACCGAGGAGTTAGGCAATATGCGTAGTTTGGAGCTGGGCCTAGGTCAGGGCAGGCAATGTACAAGTGTATTTGTGAGACAAGTCTGGACAGGCGGCTATAAGTCAGAGTCAGTTGTAGTTCATTACATGGGTAGCCACAGTGGGACAATATAACAATAATAATTGAAAAGACAGGTGCACTCGGCGGTCTTACTAAACACTCATACTGATGTTAAAATTGAGAGATTAGCCAACATATGCTACTGCTAGTCGGCCTTTACACTCCTGTAATTTAGCCCACTGGCCCCTGGTATTGCCCATATGACACAGGTAGGCGAGTGTTAGGTCCCGAGCTACTTGAGAAACCTTGGCGTGGTGCTCGGGCTCAGACATGTCCTCCACAGTTGGATATGTTGGCTAATCTCTCAATTTTAACATCCGTTTAAGGGTTTAGTAAGACCGCAGAGTGCACCTGACTTTTCAATTGTTATTGTTATATTGTTTATCACATCCACACAATTGCCATCTTGTGGTCCGCTGTGGGCATCCTCCATTGTATGCATTTTTGCTGGGGATCGCCATTAGCAACGGGCTACAAGTGCAGGATCTGCTCCCCTGTATATAGATGCACAACTGCATTTGGATTTGAGCATTTTCTGCCTGTTTACCACCACGCCATTTTTTCAGTAGTCACAGTGGGAATACAACTTTACTGGTCACTAGAGACTAGGAAACGTAAATCTGAGACACCCTACTACTGGGGAAGGTGTCAAGTACACTGAGGCGAGAGTCTGTGTAAGCATACCCTAAAGACAGACTTTTGAGGGGTTGTGCCACGAAAAATATTCTACATTTTTTAAACCAGCGCCTGGGTCTGAATACTTTTGTAATTGCATATAATTAAATAAGTAGAGCCACTGAGAAAATGTATCTCTATAGCGCCACAAGCTATGACATTCATAGGGAAAGAGCTGCAGCAGAAAGGACACGACCCTGAGCTGCCAACCTGAAATAAATCTAGCAGAACAATTGGAGCAATTAATTGTGAGCTCTCTGGTTTCATATGAGGTACAGGGCTACTAATGATGTCGGATTTTCATTTTTTACATCAGTCAAAGCACAACCCGTTCAACCCTCCCCAGACCTCCCCTGTACATGTATGGCGAAAGTCTGGTATTTAAAAATGGCACCTACTAATGGCGCCCAGGACTAATGTCTGTGATAATGCCTATCACAAACATTTTACCCTTAAATGCTGCGGTCCCGGGGTCTGAAGGCTTCCCCTCAAAGAAACCAGGGAAGCTGTTCATTCTGTCTAATAGCCTGGATCTCTCTGAAGAGTTCCAGGCTAATAGAGCCATAGTTCCTATTGAGCCCGGCAGGTGGCAGTGCTTCATAGGAAAATAGTGCACACTGGAATATTAATTCATTGCATAACGCCTCATGCACAAGAACGTTGTGTGTTTCTACAAATTGCGGATCCACAAAACACGGATGGTGTCCGTATGCGTTCCGCAATTTGCGGAACGGCAGGGACAGCCATTAATAAACTGCCTATTCTTGTCTGCAAAACGGACAAGAGTAGGACAGATAATTGCTTTTTTGCGGACTACAGAACGAAGCAACGGATACGGCTCGGATGAGCACCAAAACAACGTTCTTGTGCATGAGGCCTAACAGTGTAAAAATATGTGTAAAAAAAGATTTACAAAA
This sequence comes from Bufotes viridis, assembly GCA_033119425.1. Classification (NCBI taxonomy): domain Eukaryota; kingdom Metazoa; phylum Chordata; class Amphibia; order Anura; family Bufonidae; genus Bufotes; species Bufotes viridis. The sequence goes on along the minus strand of CM065597.1, from coordinate 16,049,967 downwards.
AGTTAAAAAAAACAAACATAAAAATTCAAATCACACCATTTTGCCCACAATAAAAATAAACAAAAAATGTAAAGATCATTTGCACCTCCACGCCCCAAAACACTTGTACTAATAAAATATAATCCCATATAATAAATGATGTAACTGAAAGAAATCAAAATGGATAATTAACTGTTTTTTCGTCCGTTCACTTCCCCCCAAAAATGTAATAAAAGGTTATCAAAAAGTCATACACACTCCAAACTGGTATCAATCAAAACTACACATCATCAGGCAAAAATGAGCCTCACACAGCTCCATAGACGTAAATACTAAACACAAAAAACTATGTGGTATTGCTGTAATCAGCTGATCAATCTTCTATGCAGACATAATAATGATCACTGGTCATCACACATCTCCCTGTGTAGATAATGTAAAATGTATGAGGGGCAAAAGATCATACTATCGTTGGTTTTTTTATCGCCAATCTGCACTCTTTACAACCCCGCATCAGTCAGTGGTCAGTCTAAAAGAACCTTCTACTCTACTCACATCCAGAGTGCAACGTTCTGTCTACTTTGTCTAAACACAGCATGCATTGGGAAGTTAAATACTGTGATTATACAGTCCTCATTCCGCTTTTATCCTGCCCTATCAATGTAAATTTCTGAACCAGAGGTGGACCTAGCCTTTCTGCTGCCTGAGACGAAAATATGCCAATGCCAATTTCTAACGCCTTCCACTGCCCCTCTCTTGCCCCAACCTGGTGCTGCCTGAGGCGATCGCCTCACCTGGCCTCATTGGTGGTGCACCCCTATCTGGAGCCCATAACCATTAGCGACCATAGGTGAAACAGATGATCCAGCTGGAGGCTGCTAAAGTTGTAATATTATGCAACCTGATTGCTAACAAAACCAGTAAAATTTGGAAACATGTAGTTAATTATCTATAAGGTTCGCCTCATATGAATATTAGGGAATACCGATATGAGCCAGAGTGAAGAGCTCGTTTGTATGGCGGCAGCATGTAAGACTATATTTCACCTCTAGAAGTTACAGCAGTAACGATAAGCAGTCAGTCAATTTCATTGACAAAATGAGCTTCACTCTGTACTTTTACAGGTTGAAGAAGAAAAGTACTTACTGATATTTAGAGACGGTGCTAAAAATTGACAAAGTGGACCTTGAAATAGTTCTCGGCAGTGGCACACTTTGCCATCAAATGTACCCTCATTGTGACAGGGATTTCTTGAAGATTCACACCGTGTCCCTGTGAAATTAGCTTGGCAGACACATTGTTTTCCATTGAAAACACCTCCATTCAAGCAAACTGAAAAAAATTGTAAAATGAACATAACATACACAAAAAAAAACATACAATGATAACAGGCAATGAGAATCGAACACAAAAATAAAAACAAAACAGTAACTTACGTGGTGTAGTTGAACTGTAGATTGTACTTTGATTTGTAGTTGGAAACGTTCTCTGATTTGTAGTATGGATTGTACTCTCACTTCCAGTATAAAGAGTTCTCGGCGTTGTAGTTTGGATTGTATTCTCACTTATGTTAGGAACAGTTCTCTCGATTGTAGTATGGATAGTATTCGGACTTAGAACTGGACTCTCCATAGTTGTTTGAATCATATTTTCAGTTACAGTTAAAATAGTTTTTTCATTCGTACTATGGACTGTAATCTCACTTACTATAGGAACAGTTCTCTCAGGTGTAGTATGAATTGTATACTCACTTACTATAGGAACAGTTCTCTCAGGTGTAGTATGAATTGTATTCTCACTTACTATAGGAACAGTTCTGTCAGGTGTAGTATGGACTGTATTCTCACTTACTATAGGAACAGTTCTCTCAGGTGTAGTATGGATTGTATTCTCACTTACTATAGGAACAGTTCTCTCAGGTGTAGTATGGATTGTGTTCTCACTTACTATAGGAACAGTTCTCTCAGGTGTAGTATGGATTGTATTCTCACTTACTATAGGAACAGTTCTCTCAGGTGTAGTATGGATTGTATTCTCACTTACTATAGGAACAGTTCTCTCAGGTGTAGTATGGATTGTATTCTCACTTACTATAGGAACAGTTCTCTCAGGTGTAGTATGGATTGTATTCTCACTTACTATAGGAACAGTTCTCTCAGGTGTAGTATGGATTGTATTCTCACTTACTATAGGAACAGTTCTCTCAGGTGTAGTATGGATTGTATTCTCACTTACTATAGGAACAGTTCTCTCAGGTGTAGTATGGATTGTATTTTCATTTACTATAGGAACAGTTCTTTCAGGTGTACTATGGAATTTATTCTCACTTACTATAGGAAAAGTTCTCTCAGGTGTAGTATGGATTGTATTCTCACTTATTATAGGAACAGTTCTCTCAGGTGTAGTATGGATTGTATGCTCATTTACTATAGGAACAGTTATCTCAGGTGTAGTATAGATTGTATTCTCACTTACTATTGGAACAGTTCTCTCAGGTGTAGTATGGATTGTATTCTGTCTTACTATAGAAACAGTTGTCTCAGGTGTAGTATGGATTGTATTCTTAGTTACTATAGGAACAGTTCTCTCAGGTGTAGTATGGATTGTATTCTCACTTACTATAGGAACAGTTCTCTCAGGTGTAGTATGGATTGTATTCTCACTCACTATAGGAACAAGTATCTCAGTTGTACTGCGGACTGTATTTTCGCTTAGTATAGGAACAGTTCTTTCAGGTGTATTATGGATTGTATTCTTAGTTACTATAGGAACAGTTGTGAAAGGTGTAGTATGGATTGTATTCTCACTTACTATAGGAACAGTTATTTCAGGTGTACTATGGATTGTATTCTCACTTACTATAGGAACAGTTCTCTCAGGTGTAGAATGGATTGTATTCTCACTTACTATAGGAACGGTTCTCTCAGGTGTAGTATGGATTGTATTCTTACTTATTATAGGAACAGTTCTCTCAGGTGTATTATGGATTGTATTCTCAGTTACTATAGGAACAGTTCTCTCGGGTGTAGCATAAATTGTATTTTCACTTACTATAGGAACAGTTCTCTCAGGTGTAGTATGGATTGTATTCTCACTTACTGTAGGAACAGTTCTTTCAGGTGTACTATGGATTGTATTCTCACTCACTATAGGAACAGGTATCTCAGTTGAATTGTGGACTGTATTCTCACTTACTATAGGAACAGTTCTTTCAGGTGTCTTATGGATTGTAATCTCACTTTCTATAGGAATAGTTCTCTCAGGTGTCGTATGGATTGTATTCTCAGTTACTATTGGAATAGTTCTTTCAGGTGTAGTATGAATTATATTCTCAGTTACTATAGGAACAGTTATGACAGGTGTAGTATGGTTTGTATTTTCACTTACTATAGGAACAGTTCTTTCAGGTGTAGTATGGATTGTATTCTCACTCACTATAGGAACAGGTATCTGAGTTGTACTGTGGACTGTATTTTCGCTTAGTATAGGAACAGTTCTCTCAGATGTCGTATGAATTGTATTCTCACTTACTAAAGGGATAGTTATTTCAGTTGTAGTATGGATTGTATTCTCACTCATTATAGACACTGTTCTCCCAGGTGTAGTATGAATTGTATTCTCAGTTGCTATAGGAACAGTTCTCTCAGGTGTAGTATGAATTGTATTCCCAGTTCCTATAGGAACAATTCCTTCAGTTGTTGTATGGAGTGTATTTTCACTTACTACAGGAACAGGTATATCAGTTGTACTATGGATTGTATTTTCAGTTACTATAGGGACAGTTCTCTCAGGTGTAATATGAATTGTACTCTCACTTACTATAGGAACAGTTCTCTCAGGTGTAGTATGAATTGTATTCCCACTTACTATAGGAACAGTTTTCTCAGGTGTAGTATGGATTGTATTCTCACTTACTATAGGAACAGTTCTCTCAGGTGTAGTATGGATTGTATTATCACTTACTATAGGAACAATTCTCTCAGGTGTATTATGGATTGTATTCTCACTTACTATAGGAACAGTTCTCTCAGGTGTAGTATGGATTGTATTCTCACTTACTATAGGAACAGTTCTCTCAGGTGTAGTATGGATTGTATTCTCACTTACTATAGGAACAGTTATCTCAGATATAGTATGAATTGTATTCTCACTTACTATAGGAACAGTTCTCTCAGGTGTAGTATGGATTGTATTCCCACTTACTATAGGAACAGTTTTTTCAGGTGTAGTATGGATTGTATTCTCACTTACTATAGTAACAGTTTTCTCAGGTGTAGTATGGATTGTATTCTCACTTACTATAGGAACAGTTCTCTCAGGTGTAGTATGGATTGTATTCTCACTTACTATAGAAACAGTTCTCTCAGGTGTAGTATGGATTGTATTCTCACTTACTATAGGAACAGTTCTCTCAGGTGTAGTATGGATTGTATTTTTAGTTAGTATAGGGACAGTTTTCTCAGGTGTAGTATGGATTGTATTCTCACTTATGATAGTATCAGTAATCTCACCAGCAGTAAGGATTGTTTCACTTACTATAGGAACAGTTCTCTCAGGTGTAGTATGGATTGTATTCTTACTTACTGTATGAACAGCAATCACAGATGTAGTATGAAAAGTATTCTTACTTAATTTAGAAGTTATCTCAGGTGTATAATGGGATGTATTCTCACTTACTGTAGAAACAGTTCTCTCAGGTGTAGTATGGATTGTATTCTCACTTATTATAGGAACAGTTCTCTCAGGTGTAGTATGGATTATGTTCTCACTTACTATAGGAACCGTTCTCTCGGGTGTAGTATGGATTGTATTCTCACTTACTATAGGAACAGTTATGACAGGTGTAGTATGAATTGTATTCTCAGTTACTACAGGAACAGCTCTTTTAGTTGTAGTATGGAGTGTATTTTCACTTACTATAGGAACAGTTTTCTCAGTTGTAGTATGAGTTGTATTCTCACTTACTATAGGAACAGTTCTCTCAGGTGTAGTATGGATTGTATTCTCACTTACTATAGGAACAGTTTTCTCAGTTGTAGTATGAATTGTATTCTCACTTACTATAGGAACACTTATCTCAGGTGTAGTATGGATTGTATTCTCACTTACTATAGGAACAGTTTTCTCAGATATAGTATGAATTGTATTCTCACTTACTATAGGAACAGTTATCTCAGATGTAGTATGGATTGTATTCTCACTTACTATAGGAACAGTTCTCTCAGGTGTAGTATGGGTTGTATTCTCACTTACTATAGGAACAGTTATCTCAGATGTAGTATGGGTTGTATTCTCACTTACTATAGGAACAGTTCTCTCAGGTGTAGTATGGATTGTATTCTCACTTACTATAGGAACAGTTATCTCAGGTGTAGTATGGATTGTATTCTCACTTACTATAGGAACAGTTCTCTCAGGTGTAGTATGAATTGTATTCTCACTTACTATAGGAACAGTTATCTCAGGTGTAGTATGGATTGTCTTCTCACTTACTATAGGAACAGTTCTCTCAGGCGTAGTATGGACCGAATTCTTACTTACTGTAGGAATATCAATCTCAGAAGTAGTATGAAATGTATTCTTACTTAATTTAGAAGTTATCTTAGGTGTATAATGGGATATTTTCTCACTTACTGTAGGAACTGTTATCTCAGGTGTTGTGTGGATTGTATTCTTACTTATAAGAGGAACAGATCTCTCAGGTGTAGTATAGATTGTATTCTCACTTACTATAGGAACAGTTATCTCAGGTGTAGTATGGATTGTATTCTCACTTTCAGTTGGAACAGTTTTTTCAGGTGTAGTATGGACTGTATTCTCACTTACTATAGGAACAGTTGTCTCATACATTGTGTGGATTGTATTCTCAGTTACTATAGGGACAATTATCTCAGGTGTAGTATGGATTGTATACTCACTTACAATAGGTACAGATATTTCACGTGTTGTATTGATTGTATTCTTACTTACTGTTGAGACAGCTATCTCAGTAGTAATACGGATTGTATTTCCACTCACTATAGGAACACTTATCTTTGGTGTAGTATGGATTGTATTTTCATTATCTATAGTTACAGTTCTGTCAGTTGTCGTGTGGATCATATTCTCACTTATACTAGGAACAGTTCTCTCGCTTGACAAATTTGTTATATTTGTACTCATTGAAGTAACAGTTTTCTCATATGAAGAATGGACTGTATTCTTACTTATGGTTGGAAAGGTTCTCTCAGTTGTAGCATGAATTGTATTTCCTCTTACAGTTGGAACAGATCTTTCTGTTGTAGTATGGACTGTATTCTGTCTTAAAGTTGAAATACTTATATCACTTGCAGTTTGTATTGTAGTCCCATTTAGAATAGGAATAGTTTTCTCAGTCCCAGTTTGGTTTATATTCTTGCTTACAATGGGAACAGTTCTGTCATTAGTTGTACGGATGGTTTTCTTACTCACTGTTAGAACAGTTATAGTAGGAATTGTATTTACACTTACATTGTGACTTATTTTCCCTGTAGTAATGAAAGTACTCTCTCTAACAGTAGGAACAGTAAGCTTATCTGTAGCTTGGAATGTATTTTCACCAACAGTGGGTCTGATTCTCTGAGTTGTAGTACGGATTATATTCTGAGTCTGACTAGATATAGGATGGGCATTTTCAGTCACAGAATGGATTGTGTTCTGACTTAATGGAAGAACAGTTCTCTGAGTTGTAGTAAGGATTGTATCCTCTCTTATGGTTGGTAAATTAGTTGTACGGCCAGTGATCATCTCAGATGTACCTTTTTCATTTAGAGTAGGACTAGTTTCCTCCTCTGTAGTATGAGACACCTGCTCATGTAGAGTAGGACTGGTATCTTCCTCTGTAGTAAAGGACGTGTTCTCAGGTAAAGTAGGACTGGTATCTTCTTCTGTAGTAAAGGGCATGTTCTCCGGTAAAGTAGGACTGGTATCTTCTTCTGTAGTAAAAGAGATGCTCTTATGTAAAGTAGGACTGGTATCTTCCTCTGTAGTAAAGGACATGTTCTTAGGTAAAGTAGGACTGGTATTTTCTTCTGTAGCAAAAGACGTGTTCTCATTTGGAGTAGGACTGGTATCTTCTTCTGTAGTAAAAGACGTGTTCTCATTTGGAGTAGGACTGGTATCTTCTTCTGTAGTAAAGGACGTGTTCTCAGGTAAAGTAGGACTGGTATCTTCTTCTGTAGTAAAGGGCATGTTCTCATGAAAAGTAGAACTGGTATCTTCTTCTGTAGTAAAGGACGTGTTCTCATGTAAAGTGGGACTGGTATCTTCCTCTGTAGTATGTGTCGTGTTCTCATTTGACGTAGGACTGGTTTCTTCTACTGTACTAAAGGATATGTTCTCATGCAAAGTAGGACTGGTATCTTCCTCCGTAGTAAGAGAGATGTTCTTATGTAAAGTAGGACTGGTATCTTCCTCTGTAGTAAAGGACATGTTCTCAGGTAAAGTAGGACTGGTATCTTCCTCTGTAGTAAAGGACATGTTCTCAGGTAAAGTAGAACTGGTATCTTCCTCTGTAGTAAAGGACATGTTCTCAGGTAAAGTAGGACTGGTATCTTCCTCTGTAGTAAAGGACATGTTCTCAGGTAAAGTAGGACTGGTATCTTCCTCTGTAGTATGGGACGTGTTCTCATTTGGAGTAGGACTGGTTTCTTCCTCTGTAGTAAAGGACCTGTTCTCATGTAAAGTAGGACTGGTATCTTCTTCTGTAGTAAAGGAAGTGTTCTCAGGTAAAGTAGGACTGGTATCTTCCTCTGTATTATGGGACGTATTCTCATTTGGAGTAGGACTGGTTTCTTCCTCTCTAGTAAAGGATGTGTTCTTAGGTAAAGTAGGACTGGTATCTTCCTTTGTAGTATGGGACGTTTTTTCATGTAAAGTGGGACTGGTTTCTTCTACTGTACTAAAGGATATGTTCTCATGTAGAGTAGGACTGGATTCTTCCTCTGTAGTAAAGGACGTGTTCTCATGTAAAGTAGGACTGGTATCTTCATCTGTAGTAAAGGACGTGTTCACATGTAAAGTAGGACTGGTATCTTCCTCTGTAGTATGGGACGTGTTATCATGTAAAGAAGGACTGGTATCTTCCTCTGTATTATGGGACGTGTTCTCAGGTAAAGTAGGACTGGATTCTTCCTCTGTAGTAAAGGACGTGTTCTCATGTAAAGTAGGACTGGTATCTTCCTCTGTAGTATGGGACGTGTTCTCATTTGGAGTAGGACTGGTTACTTCTACTGTACTAAAGGATATGTTCTCATGTAGAGTAGGACTGGTATCTTCTTCTGTAGTAAAGGACGTGTTATCATGTAAAGTAGGACTGGTATCTTCCTCTGTAGTAAAGGACATGTTCTCATGTAAAGTAGGACTGGTATCTTCCTCTGTAGTAAAGGACGTGTTCTCAGGTAAAGTAGAATTGGTATCTTCCTCTGTAGTAAAGGACATGTTCTCAGGTAAAGTAGGACTGGTATCTTCCTCTGTAGTAAAGGACATGTTCTCAGGTAAAGTAGGACTGGTATTTTCTTCTGTAGTAAAAGACGTGTTCTCATTTGGAGTAGGACTGGTATCTTCCTCTGTAGTATGGGACGTGTTCTCATGTAATGTAGGACTGGCATCTTCCTCTGTAGTATGGGGCGTGTTCTCATGTAAAGTAGGACTGGTATCTTCCTCTGTACTAAAGGACGTGTTCTCATGTAAAGTAGGACTGGCATCTTCCTCTGTAGTATGGGACGTGTTTTCATTTGGAGTAGGACTGGTTTCTTCTACTGTACTAAAGGATATGTTCTCATGCAAAGTAGGACTGGAATCTTCCTCCGTAGTAAGAGAGATGTTCTTATGTAAAGTAGGACTGGTATCTTCCTCTGTAGTATGGGATGTGTTTTCAGTTGGAGTAGGACTGGTCTCTTCTACTGTGTTATGGAGCGTGTTCTCATGTAGAGTAGGACTGGTATCTTCCTCCGTAGTATGGGACGTGTTCTCATGTAAAGTACGACTGGTATCTTCCTCTGTAGTATGGGACGTGTTCTCATTTGGAGTAGGACTGGTCTCTTCTACTGTATTAAAGGATATGTTCTCATGTAGAGTAGGACTGGTATCTTCCTCGGTAGTACGGGAGATGTTCTCATGTAAAGTAGTACTGGTACCTTCCCCTGTAATATGGGATGTGTTCTCATGTGCAGTAGGACTGGTCTCTTCCACTGTAGTAAACAATATGTTCTCATGTAGAGTAGGACTGGTATCTTCCTCTGTGGTAGACAGAAACCCTTTAAAGGAGGAGGAGGAGAAGGTTCAGACTACACATCCAGACTGCTGTTATAGGGGGCGCTCCAGACTACACATCCAGACTGCTGTTATAGGGGGCGCTCCCGACTACACATCCAGACTGCTGTTATAGAAGAAGGTCCAGACTACACATCCAGACTGCTGTTATAGAAGAAGATCCAGACTACACATCCAGACTGCTGTTATAGGAGAAGGTCCAGACTACACATCTAGACTGCTGTTATAGGAGAAGGTCCAGACTACACATCCAGACTGCTGTTATAGGGGACCCTCCAGACTATACATCCAGACTGCTGTTATAGGGGGCGCTCCAGACTACACAACCAGACTGCTGTTATAGGGGGAGCTCCAGACTACACATCCAGACTGCTGTTATAGGGGGAGCTCCAGACTACACAACCAGACTGCTGTTATAGGGGGCGCTAAAGACTACACATGCAGACTGCTGTTATAGGGGGCGCTCCAGACTGCATATCCAGACTGCTGTTATAGGGGGCTCCAGACTACACATCCAGACTGCTGTTATAGGGGATGCTCCAGACTACATATCCAGACTGCTGTTATAGGGGGCGCTCCAGACTTTACATCCAGACTGCTGTTATAGGGGGCGCTTCAGACTACACATCCAGACTGCTGTTATAGGGGGCTCCAGACTACACATCCAGACTGCTGTTATAGGGGGCGCCAGACTACACATCCAGACTGCTGTTATAGGGGGCGCTCCAGACTATACATCCAGACTGCTGTTATAGGGGGCTCCAGACTACACATCCAGACTGCTGTTATAGGGGGGCTCCAGACCACACATCCAGACTGCTGTTATAGGGGGCGCTCCTGATTACACATCCAGACTGCTGTTATAGGGGGTGCTCCAGACTACACTTCCAGACTGCTGTTATAGGGGGCGCTCCTGATTACACATCCAGACTGCTATTATATGGGGCGCTCCAGACTACACATCCAGACTGCTGTTATAGGGGGCGCTCCAGACTACACATCCAGACTGCTGTTATAGGGGGAGCTCCAGACTACACATCCAGACTGCTGTTATAGGGGGAGCTCCAGACTACACATCCAGACTGCTGTTATAGGGGGAGCTCCAGACTACACCTCCAGACTGCTGTTATAGGGGGCGCTCCAGACTACACATCCAGACTGCTGTTATAGGGGGCGCTCCAGACTACATATCCAGACGGCTGTTATAGGGGCGCTCCAGACTACACATCCAGACTGCTGTTATAGGGGGAGCTCCAGACTACACATCCAGACTTCTCTAATAGCGGGCGGCTCAAGATTACACATCCAGACTGCTGTTATAGGGGGCGCTCCAGACTACACATCCAGACTGCTGTTATAGGGGGCGCTCCAGACTATACATCCAGACTGCTGTTATAGGGGGCGCTCCAGACTATACATCCAGACTGCTGTTATAGGGGGCGCTCCAGACTATACATCCAGACTGCTGTTATAGGGGGCGCTCCAGACTACAAATTCAAACTGCTGTTATAGGGGGCTCCAGACTATAAATCCAGACTGCTGTTATAGGGGGCGCTCCAGACTACACATCCAGACTGCTGTTATAGGGGGCGCTCCAGACTATACATCCAGACTGCTGTTATAGGGGGCGCTCCAGACTACACATCCAGATTCCTGTTATAGGGGACGCTCCAGACTACACATCCAGACTGCTGTTATAGGGGGCGCTGCTGACTATACATCCAGACTGCTGCTATAGGGGGCGCTCCAGACTATAGATCCAGACTGCTGTTATAGGGGGCGCTGCTGACTATACATCCAGACTGCTGTTATAGGGGACGCTCCAGACTACACATCCAGACTGCTGTTATAGGGGGCGCTCCAGACTATACATCCAGAATGCTGTTATAGTGGGGCACTCCAGACTACACATCCAGACTGCGGTTATAGAAGGCGCTCCATACTACACATCCAGACTGCTGTTATAGGGGGCGCTCCAGACTATACATCCAGACTGCTGTTATAGGGGGTCCTCCAGACTACACATCCAGACTGCTGTTATAGGGGGGCTCCAGACTATACATCCAGACTGCTGTTATAGGGGGTCCTCCAGACTACACATCCAGACTGCTGTTATAGGGGGCGCTCCAGACTATACATCCAGACTGCTGTTATAGGGGGCGCTCCAGACTACACATCCAGACTGCTGTTATAGGGGGTGCTCCAGACTACACATACAGACTGCTGTTATAGGGGGCGCTCCAGACTACACATCCAGACTGCTGTTATAGGGGGCGCTCCAGACTACACATCCAGACTGCTGTTATAGGGGGCGCTCCAGACTACACATCCAGACTGTTGTTATAGGGGCGCTCCAGACTACACATCTAGACTGCTGTTATAGGGGGCGCTCCAGACTACACATCCAGACTGCTGGTATAGGGGGCGCTCCAGACTACACATCCAGACTGCTGTTATAGGGGATGCTCCAGACTACATATCCAGACTGCTGTTATAGGGGGCGGTCCAGACTACACATCCAGACTGCTGTTATAGGGGGAGCTCCAGACTACACATCCAGACTGCTGTTATTGGAGGAACTCCAGACTACACATCCAGACTGCTGTTATAGGGGGCGCTCCAGACTATACATCCAGACTGCTGTTATAGGGGGCTCCAGACTACACATCCAGACTGCTGTTATAGGGGGGCTCCAGACCACACATCCAGACTCCTGTTATAGGGGGCGCTCCTGATTACACATCCAGACTGCTGTTATAGGGGGTGCTCCAGACTACACATCCAGACTGCTGTTATAGGGGGCGCTCCAGACTACACATCCAGACTGCTATTATATGGGGCGCTCCAGACTACACATCCAGACTGCTGTTATAGGGGGCGCTCCAGACTACACATCCAGACTGCTGTTATAGGGGGCGCGCCAGACTATACATCCAGACTGCTGTTATAGGGGGCCTCCAGACTACACATCCAGACTGCTGTTATAGGGGGCCTCCAGACTATACATCCAGACTGCTGTTATAGGGGGCGCTCCAGACTATACATCCAGACTGCTGTTATAGGGGGCCTCCAGACTACACATCCAGACTGCTGTTATAGGGGGCGCTCCAGACTACACATCCAGACTGCTGTTATAGGGGGCGCTCCAGACCACACATCCAGACTGCTGTTATAGGGGGCGCTCCAGACCACACATCCAGACTGCTGTTATAGGGGGCTCCAGACTGCACATCCAGACTGCTGTTATAGGGGGCGCTCCAGACTACACATCCAGACTTCTGTTATAGGGGACGCTCCAGACTACATATCAAGACTGCTGTTATAGGGGGCACTCCAGACTTTACATCCAGACTGCTGTTATAGGGGGCGCTCCAGACTATACATCCAGACTGCTGTTATAGGGGGCGCTCCAGACTACACATCCAGACTGCTGTTATAGGGGGGCGCTCCAGACTATACATCCAGACTGCTGTTATAGGGGGCGCTCCAGACTACACATCCAGACTGCTGTTATAGGGGGCGCTCCAGACTATACATCCAGACTGCTGTTATAGGGGGCGCTCTAGACTACACATCCAGACTGCTGTTATAGGGGGCGCTCCAGACTATACACCCAGACTGCTGTTATAGGGGGCGCTCCAGACTATACATCCAGACTGCTGTTATAAGGGGAGCTCCAGACTACACATCCAGACTGCTGTTATAGGGGGAGCTCCAGACTACACATCCAGACTGCTGTTAAAAGGGGAGCTCCAGACTACACATCCAGACTGCTGTTATAGGGGGGCGCTCCAGACTATACATCCAGACTGCTGTTATAGGGGGCGCTCCAGACTACACATCCAGACTGCTGTTATAGGGGGCGCTCCAGACTACATATCCAGACTGCTGTTATAGGGGCGGCTCAAGACTACACATCCAGACTGCTGTTATAGGGGGGCGCTCCAGACTACACATCCAGACTGCTGTTATAGGTGACGCTCCAGACTATACATCCAGACTGCTGTTATAGGGGACGCTCCAGACTATACATCCAGACTGCTGTTATAGGGGGCGCTCCAGACTACACATCCAGACTGCTGTTATAGGGGGGCTCCAGACTACACATCCAGACTGCTGTTATAGGGGGCGCTCCAGACTACACATCCAGACTGCTGTTATAGGGGGGCGCTCCAGACTACACATCCAGACTGCTGTTATAGGTGACGCTCCAGACTATACATCCAGACTGCTGTTATAGGGGACGCTCCAGACTATACATCCACACTGCTGTTATAGGGGGCGCTCCACACTACACATCCAGACTGCTGTTATAGGGGGCGCCCCAGACTACACCTCCAGACTGCTGTTATAGGGGGCGCTCCAGACTACACATCCAGACTACTGTTATAGGGGGCGCTCCAGACTACACATCCAGACTGCTGTTATAGGGGAGCTCCAGACTACACATCCAGACTGCTGTTATAGGGGGCCTCCAGACTATACATCCAGACTGCTGTTATAGGGGGCGCTCCAGACTACACATCCAGACTGCTGTTATAGGGGGCGCTCCAGACTACACATCCAGACTGCTGTTATAGGGGGCGCTCCAGACTACACATCCAGACTGCTGTTATAGGGGGCGCTCCAGACTACACATCCAGACTGCTATAATAGGGGGCACTCCAGACTACTCATCCAGACTGCTGGTATAGGGGGCGCTCCAGACTATACATCCAGACTGCTGTTATAGCGGGCTGCTCCAGACTATACATCCAGACTGCTGTTATAGGGGGCCTCCAGACTACACATCCAGAATGCTGTTATAGGGGGCCTTCAGACTATACATCCAGACTGCTGTTATAGGGGGCGCTCCAGACTACACATCCAGACTGCTGTTATAGGGGGCGCTCCAGACTACACATCCAGACTGCTGTTATAGGGGGCGCTCCAGACTACACATCCAGACTGCTGGTATAGGGGGCGCTCCAGACTACACATCCAGACTGCTGTTATAGGGGGCGCTCCAGACTATACAACCAGACTGCTGTTATAGGGGGCGCTCCAGACTACACATCCAGACTGCTGTTATAGGGGCGCTCCAGACTATACATCCAGACTGCTGTTATAGGGGCGCTCCAGACTACACATCCAGACTGCTGTTATAGGGGGCGCTCCAGACTACACATCCAGGCTGCTGTTATAGGGGGCGCTCCAGACTACACATCCAGACTGCTGTTATAGGGGGCCTCCAGACTACATATCCAGACTGCTGTTATAGGGGGCGCTCCAGACTACACATCTAGACTGCTAGTATAGGGGGCGCTCCAGACTACACATCCAGATTGCTGTTATAGGGGGCGCTCCAGACTACACATCCAGACTGCTGTTATAGGGGGCGCTCCAGACTACACATCCAGACTGCTGTTATAGGGGGCGCTCCAGACTACACATCCAGACTGCTGTTATAGGGGGCGCTCCAGACCACACATCCAGACTGCTGTTACATGGGACGCTCCAGACTACACATCCAGACTGCTGTTATAGGGGGCCTCCAGACTACACATCCAGACTGCTGTTATAGGGGGCGCTCCACACTACACATCCAGACTGCTGTTATAGGGGGCGCTCCAGACTACACATCTAGACTGCTGTTATAGGGGACGCTCCAGACTATACATCCAGACTGCTGTTATACGGGGCTGCTCCAAACTACACATCCAGACTGCTGTTATAGGAGGCGCTCCAGACTACACATCCAGACTGCTGTTATAGGGGCGCTCCAGACTACACATCCAGACTGCTGTTATAGGGGGCGCTCCAGACTACACATGCAGGCTGCTGTTATAGGGGGCGCTCCAGACTACCCATCCAGACTGCTGTTATAGGGGGCGCTCCAGACTACACATCCAGACTGCTGTTATAGGGGGCGCTCCAGACTACACATCCAGACTGCTGTTATAGGGGCGCTCCAGACTACACATCCAGACTGCTGTTATAGGGGCGCTCCAGACTACACATCCAGACTGCTGTTATAGGGGCGCTCAGACTACACATCCAGACTGCTGTTATAGGGGCGCTCCAGACTTCACATCCAGACTGCTGGTATAGGGGCGCTCCAGACTACACATCCAGACTGCTGTTTTAGGGGCGCTCCAGACTATACAACCAGACTGCTGTTATAGGGGCGCTCAGACTACACATCCAGACTGCTGTTATAGGGAGCTCCAGACTACACATCCAGACTGCTGTTATAGGGGCGCTCCAGACTACACATCCAGACTGCTGTTATAGGGAGCGCTCCAGACTACACATCCAGACTGCTGTTATAGGAGCGCTCCAGACTACACATCCAGACTGCTGTTATAGGGGGCGCTCCAGACTATACATCCAGACTGCTGTTATAGGGGGCCTCCACACTACACATCCAGACTGCTGTTATAGGGGGCGCTCCAGACTATACATCCAGACTGCTGTTATAGGGGGCGCTCCAGACTACACATCCAGACTGCTGTTATAGGGGGAGCTCCAGACTACACATCCAGACTGCTGTTATAGGGGGCGCTCCAGACTACACATCCAGACTGCTGTTATAGGGGACGCTCCAGACTACATATCCAGACTGCTGTTATAGGGGCGGCTCAAGACTACACATCCAGACTGCTGTTATAAGGGGCGCTCCAGACTACACATCCAGACTGCTGTTATAGGGGGCGCTCCAGACTATACATCCAGACTGCTGTTATAGGGGGCGCTCCAGACTATACATCCAGACTGCTGTTATAGCGGGCTTCTCCAGACTATACATCCAGACTGCTGTTATAGGGGGCCTCCAGACTACACATCCAGAATGCTGTTATAGGGGGCCTCCAGACTATACATCCAGACTGCTGTTATAGGGGGCGCTCCAGACTACACATCCAGACTGCTGTTATAGGGGGCGCTCCAGACTACACATCCATACTGCTGTTATAGGGGGCGCTCCAGACTATACATCCAGACTGCTGTTATAGGGGGCCTCCAGACTACACATCCAGACTGCTGTTATAGGGGGCCTCCAGACTATACATCCAGACTGCTGTTATAGGGGGCGCTCCAGACTACCAACCAGACTGCTGTTATAGGGGGCGCTCCAGACTACACATCCAGACTGCTGTTATAGGGGGCGCTCCAGACTATACATCCAGACTTCTGTTATAGGGGGCACTCCAGACTATACATCCAGACTGCTGTTATAGGGGACGCTCCAGTCTACACATCAAGACTGCTGTTATAGGGGGCGCTCCAGACTACACATCCAGACTGCTGTTATAGGGGGCGCTCCAGACAACACATCCAGACTGCTGTTATAGGAGACGCTCCAGACTACACATCCAGACTGCTGTTATAGGGGGCGCCCCAGACTACACATCCAGACTGCTGTTATAGGGGGCGCTCCAGACTACACATCCAGACTGATGTTATAGGGGGCGCTCCAGACTACACATCCAGACTGCTGTTATAGGGGGCGCTCCATGCTACACCTCCAGACTGCTGTTATAGGGGGCGCTCCAGACTACACATCCAGACTGCTGTTATAGGGGGCGCTCCAGACTACACATCCAGACTGCTGTTATAGGGGGCGCTCCAGACTACACATCCAGACTGCTGTTATAGGGGGCGCTCCATGCTACACCTCCAGACTGCTGTTATAGGGGGCGCTCCAGACTATACATCCAGACTGCTGTTATAGGGGGCGCTCCAGACTACACATCCAGACTGCTGTTATAGGGGGCGCTCCAGACTACACATCCAGACTGCTGTTATATGAGGCGCTCCAGACTATACATCCAGACTGCTGTTATAGGGGGCGCTCCTGACTACACATCCAGACTGCTGTTATAGGGCGCTGCAGTCTACGCATCCAGACTGCTGTTATAGGGGGCGCTCCAGACTATAGATCCAGACTGCTGTTATAGGGGGCCTCCAGACTACACATCCAGACTGCTGTTATAGGGGGCGCTCCAGACTATACATCCAGACTGCTGTTATAGGGGACGCTCCAGACTACACAACCAGACTGCTGTTATAGGGGGCGCTCCAGACTATACATCCAGACTGCTGTTATAGGGGGCGCTCCAGACTACACATCCAGCCTGCTGTTATAGGGGGCGCTTCAGACTATACATCCAGACTGCTGTTATAGGGAGCGCTCCAGACTACACATCCAGACTGCTGTTATAGGGGGCGCTCCAGACTACACATCCAGACTGCTGTTATAGGGGGCGCTCCAGACTACACATCCAGACTGCTGTTATAGGGGGAGGTCCAGACTACACATCCAGAGTGCTGTTATAGGGGGCGCTCCAGACTACACATCCAGACTGCTGTTATAGGGGGCGCTCCAGACTACACATCCAGACTGCTGTTATACGGGGCGCTCCATGCTACACCTCCAGACTGCTGTTATAGGGGGCGCTCCAGACTACACATCCAGACTGCCGTTATATGGGACGCTCCAGACTACACATCCAGACTGCTGTTATAGGGGGCGCTCCAGACTACACATCCAGACTGCTGTTATAGGGGGCGCTCCAGACTACACATCCAGACTGCTGTTATAGGGGGCCTCCAGACTACACATCCAGACTGCTGTTATAGGGGGTGCTCCAGACTATACATCCAGACTGCTGTTATAGGGGCGCTCCAGACTACACATCCAGACTGCTGTTATAGGGGGCGCTCCAGACTACACATCTAGACTGCTGTTATAGGGGGAGCTCCAGACTACACATCCAGACTGCTGTTATAGGTGACGCTCCAGATTACACATCCAGACTGCTGTTATAGGGGGAGCTCCAGACTACACATCCAGACTGCTGTTATAGGGGGCGCTCCAGACTATACATCCAGACTGCTGTTATAGGGGGCGCTCCAGACTACATATCTAGACTGCTGTTTTAGGGGACGCTCCAGACTACACATCCAGACTGCTGTTATAGGGGGCGCTCCAGACTACACACCCAGACTGCTGTTATAGGGGGCGCTCCAGACTACACATCCAGACTGCTGCTATAGGGGGGCACTCCAGACTACACATCCAGACTGCTGCTATAGGGGGGCGCTCCAGACTACACATCCAGACTGCTGTTATAGGGGGCGCTCCAGACTATACATCTACTATAGACTTCTGTCTAAGGGGGTGTTTTTGACTCTGGCCTCTAGACTGCAGATATAGGGGGTCCTGTAGACCTTTTGTTTTGTGTTTAGAGACTTTGGGGGAGATTTCTCAAACTGGTGTAAAGTAGAACTGGCTTAGTTGCCTATAGCAACCAATCAGATTTCACTTTTCATTCTCCAGAGGAGCTCTAAAAAATAAAAGTAGGAATCTAATTGGTTTCTATGGGCAACTAAGCTAGTTCTACTTTTCAGCCGTCTTGATAAATCTCCCCCTTAGGCCTCATGCACACGGCCGTGGGTGTTTTGCAGTCCGCAAACCGCGGATCCGCAAAACACGGAAGCTGCTCCGCGTTCCGTTCCGCAATTTGCGGAACGGAACGCGGGCCATTATAGAGATGCCTATTCTTGTCCGCATAACGGACAAGAATAGGACATGCTCTATTTTTTTTGCGGGCGCACGGAACGGAACAACGGATGCGGACAGCACACGGAGTGCTGTCCGCATCTTTTGCGGCCCCATTGAAATGAATGGGTCCGCGGCCGAGCCGCGAAATATGCGGCTCGGACGTGGACCCAAACAACGGCCGTGTGCATGAGGCCTTAATCTTGGTTCCCTATGGCTCATTTACAGGAAGTGTCTAAAATGTTGCACCATTTTGCGTAATGGGGTTGTTATTTAATCAAATATTTCCTTGTCTCGCTCCTAGCAGGTCTGCTGTGATTTATGTGTCATTTTCATTGCTCCACCTTAAAATTTTAGAACATTCGGTAACAGGTAAATTCACCAGATAACGCGGTCACTACTAATCTGTATGGGTGAGAGTTTGAAGCTTCAATAAAACTTCTAAAGACTAGTGAAAGACAAGGCAGGGCTGCTGAATGAAAGCTATCAGGGGTCAGGTCACACTGCAGTGACACCCGTTTTGGGTTATAATTGCATTGCAAACTCTATGGATCTCAGCATCACCTTCATATTTTTCAAACCTCTGGGAACATTACACTATGGGGGTCATTTATCCAACTGGTGTAAAGTAGAACTGGCTTAGTTACCCAGAGCAACCAATCAGATTCCACCTTTTATTTTTCAGAGCTCCTTTAGGAAAATGAAAGGAGGAATCTTATTGGTTGCTATGGGCAACTAAGCCAGTTTAACTTTATACCAGTTTGATAAATGACCCCCTATGTGCCTGTATATTCTTCTTTACTAGATAAACATACGGATCACTGTGAGCGTACGTGATGGTGCATCAAATAGCTTCTGCTCCTCGGTGTAATGAGGTCAGGATGTGGTTTAGGCCCTCAGGCGCATGTTACGGAGGCTGCACACAAGGTCCTGTATGAATGTGTACTAGAAAACCATACGGGGATTAACCCTTTGACATTACACATATTTCTTCATTGATTACAGATAAAATGTGTCACAGTTAGGGCTCGTCCACACGACCCTATGAATGGGTCTGCGTCCGTTCCGCAAAAGATGCGGAGAGCACACCGTATGCTGTCCGAATCCGTAATTCCGCTCCGGGGCCACGCAACACAGATAGAGCCTGTCCTATCCTTGTTACTATGTGCATTCTGCAAAATGCGTAACGCACACGGGCGGTATTCGTGTTTTGTGGACCACACAACACGGCACGGTCGTGTAAATGAGCCCTTACGAACAAGCAGGATCTGACTGAACTAATGCGATACACACAGTTGTATCATCCACATTGCCGTGAGATAAAGTAAATGAACCCCTCCTTATCGACTTCTCTTACAGCGAATCGCTAAAAGGTTTTTCAACTAAGAAGCGGAGATCGAAAGTGTGCGTCCTGTAGATACTCTATCACCAGCGACCTGCGGTTTGCACGGTCACATCGCTGTGATTCACCTGATTAAAACGCTGCATTTCTTTGTTGATCCGAGGCCTGGTTCCTGATTTGTAATACATTTTCTTAATATTTAAATAAGGCTTCTGGTGCACCGAGGGCGTCACCATTGCTCTTGTTGCACCTAAGCTCCACTTATTTCTGTGACCAGCCCCTTCCTCGCTGCTTTGCTGTTGTCTGGCCCTGTCAATCAAAGCATTCAGGGAGGGGCTGGCCACAGAAACGAGCGGAGCTTAGGTGCAACAAGAGCAACGATGACACCTCCTTGCATAAAAGTCCTAATTTGCATATTAAGAAAAGTTATTAAAACTTGGGGACGAGGCCTCGGATCAACAAAAGAAAAAACAGTGAACCACAGCTATACAAAGAGTCAGATAGGGAGGTTGCAGGTCACAGATCCCCTTTACATAAAGGCACACCGGGCTTGGTTACTGACAAATCTCAACAAAGACTGGTTATTGTGAACCTTGCCTCGAGAGCAACAACTTTAAGAAGGCCGACATGTTATACAGACTCGTGAAGCTAAATGAAGCTGCTAAAGACCTGGGTATACATCAATCCAAGATTAAACAAATTAACTTCAGATGAAGAAAATTCAGGTGAGAAAGACGAGAAAGAACCAAAGAGGAAGAGCCAAAGACCCACTGAACCCTACAAACTGCAGAACCGCGAAGGCTGAACACAGTCTTCCTTCCTCTTGCAAGAAATATGTATTCTTTACAATTATATATCGGGTTACATCCTGCTGTGGTGACAAGACTACCGGAGCTGAACCGAGATGTGAGGACACGCCAGAATTATATTCTTCTTGCTATATGTCCTCACACTTGAGCGGGTCATGTAAACTGCACCCATGATGACACGCCATACTTCATGCAACAGCTTTTAAAGGGGATCTGTCAGCGGATCTGTCCCTATGACACTGGCTGACCTGTTACATGTGCTCTTGGCAGCTGAGGGCATCTGTGTTGGTCCCGTGTTCATATGTGTCCGCATTGCTGAAAAAAATGAGCCTGTAGGAGCAACGGGGGCGTTGCCATTACACTTAGAGGCTCCGCTCTCTCTTCATTTTGATTGACAGGGCAAGGCAATGAAAACATCATCACACCTGGTCCTGTCAATCAAACTGCAGAAGGCGCGGAAGTTGCAGAGAGAGCGGAGCCTCTAGGTGTAATCAGGGCCGGCCTTTGGGATGTGCGAGCTGTGCGGCCGCACAGGGGGCCATGGCAATAGGGGGGCCCAGCCCAGCGGCCGACTCAGCTCGCAGACGCTACAGGCTAGTAGCCGGACTGGCCTGCCGCGGCCCTGGTGACAAGTGGGGGCAGCAGGGCACAGCAGGAGATGAGCGCTTCCATTGTGCTCATCTCCATAGTCATCTGTATCGCCGTCGATACAGATGTCTGTGCTGCGGCAGAGGAGGGAGAGGCGTGTCCCCTCCCTGTTCCTTTGATAGGCTGCCAGCACTAGGCTGGCAGCCTATCAGAGGCAGGTGCAAGCGGCGCGATGACGCCATCGCGCCGCCAGAGCGGTACAGCGAGGGACACAGGCCGGAAGAGGCCTGCATCGCATCACTGACATGGAGGTAAGTATAAGTGTTTTTTTTTTTTTTTGTACATTACTGGAACATGATAGGGTGGGGGCTACTGGCACATGATAAGAGGGGGCTACTGGCACACGATAAGGGGGCTACTGGCACATAAGGGGTGACTACTGGCACATGATAAGGGGGCTACTGGGCTACTGGCACATAAGGGGCTACTGGCACATAAGGGGGCTACTGGTACATGATAAGGGGTCACTGGCACATAAGGGGCTACTGGCACATAAGGGGGCTACTGGCACATAAGGGGTTACTGGCACATAAGGGGGCTACTGGCACATGATAAGGGGGCTGCTGGCACATAAGGGGGCTACTGGCACATGATAAGGGGGCTACTGGCACATGATAAGGGGGCTACTGGCACATGATAAGGGGGCTACTGGCACATAAGGGGGCTACTGGCACATGATAAGGGGGACTACTGGCACATAAGTGGGGGCTAGTGGCAAATAAGGGGGCTGCTGGCACATGATAAGGGGGCTACTGGCACATGATAAGGGGACTACTGGCACATGATAAGGGGGCTACTGGCACATAAGGGTGGCTACTGGCACATGATAAGGGGGGCTACTGGCACATAAGGGGCTGCTGGCACATAAGGGAGGACTGCTGGCACATGATAAGGGGGCAACTGGCACATAAGGGGCTACTGGCACATAAGGGGGCTACTGGCACATGATAAGGGGGGCTACTGGCACATAAGGGGGCTACTGGCACATAAGCGGGACTACTGGCACATAAGGGGGGCTACTGGCACATGATAAGGGGGGGGACTACTGGTACTTAAGGGGGGGCTACTGGCACATGATAAGGGGGGGCTACTGGCACATAAGGGGGGACTACTGGATCATAAGCAGGGACTACTGGCACATAAGGGGGGACTACTGGTACATGATAAGGGGGGGCCACTGGCACATAAGGGGGGGCTACTGGCACATAAGGGGGAACTAGTGGCACATGATAAGGGGGGGCTACTGGCACATGATTAGCTCACACAGGGCGTCTGAACACCTAAGGCCAGCCCTGGGTGTAATGGTAACGCCCCCGTTGCTCCTAGCAGCTCATTTGCATATATTAAAACCAAATTTTTCTCAGCAATGCGGGCACATAGGAACATGGGACCAACACAGATGCCGTCAGCTGCCAAGCGCACATGTAACAGGTCAGCCGGTGTCATAGGGAAAGATCTGCTCTTTAAAGATATTGTCTCACTTCCGCAAATGGCTTTTATCTTGTAGACAAAGTTAATACAAGGCCCTTACTAATGTGAATGTCCATATTGCTTCCTTTGCTGGCTGGATTCATATTTCCATCTCATTATACACAGTTCGTTTCCATGGTTACGGCCACTCTGCAAGTCACGGAAGTGCGGAAGTGCGCATAGGCCAGTGCTTTTTCAGCTGAAGCCATCAGTGTTGGTCCCATGTTCATCTGTGTCCGAATTGCTGAGAAAAATGAGGTTTAAATATATGCAAATGAGCCTCTAGGAGCAACTGGGGCGTTGCCGTTACACCTAGAGGCTCTGCTCCCAATGCAACTGACGCGTCCTCTGCACTTTAATTGCCAGGGCCAGGCAGTGAAAACGTCATCACACCCGACCCTGTCAGTCAAAGTGCAGTTGCAGAGAGGTCGCGGCAGCTGCAGAGAGAGGGGAGCCTCTAGGTGTAAGGGGAACACCCCCGTTGCTACTAAAGGCTCATTTGCATAAGTTAAAACATAATTTTTCTCAGCAATGCGGACACATGTGAACATGGGACCGACACCTGTGAGGCCTGTGGCTGCAGCAGTCATGTGAAGGATAAACGGCATGTGGTTGTTGCAGGCAGTAAGCAGAGACTAGCGGACACATTAGGAGCTCGAAGAAGTGAGTATAGTTTTTTTTTTCAAATTCATACTATTCCCCGCTCTTTGCTTAATATTCATAAATCCTAGAAATCCACTTTTACAGGGGTTTTCCAGTGTTCCAATATTAATGACCTCGGACAGACGCTCCGACAACCAGCACCCCCACGATCAGCTGATGCCGGACGCAGACGTCTCCGATATACGGCGGTATCTCTGACAACCATGCAACCTGTGCGCAACTCTACAAGTTATAACAAGGCTATAACCCCTGGAACATCCCACTAAGAATCTCCCAGTATTATGGAGTTACTCACCAGAGGAACTGCGAATGTAAAACACACAAAGACACAATAGATATCCGTAGAAAGGCCTCACGTCTGCATTCCGCGCCATGCCGGGGGTCATGGCATAATATGACTGGGGAAGAGAGAAGCTGACAATCCTTATAAGTGCAGCACAGATTTAATTAATAAGGAAATATTTCTTAAATTATTCTCGATAAACTCCACCCGCAGAGACAAAGTGTAACGTTAGGGAGGCACTCTGATAAGAGCCGCATTCGTCACTTAGCAAACAAAATCCGTAATCGTTTCATTTGGTAAAAAAATGTGTTCCAAGTGCAGACTGTTGACAAAGAGATTTGTATGTGAGCGTGCAGCGTATTTTCGTGGATGTGATTTTCTCTTGCGTTGCTCACATCCTCCGATTTGAGAACTTTTTTCCCCCAAACAGATCCCATAGAGCATATTCTGTTCATTCAGAAGTGTGCACCGTATGCTACGTGTGGCGCCTCCCAGTGGCTACGAAGCGCCAAATGGCTGTGGATGCAACTTCATTGGCCATGACCACCCGATGTTTCCCAGCCAATCAGACCAGGAGATGCTGTGATTAGGATATTTAGCACCAAATATGTCTTATTAGAGAAAAATGTTTCTTTCTTCTCATATGAGCCACTTTTATTCCTGTCCCGGCAGGGGTACACCACCAATAAGGCCAGGTTGCCACGGGTAATGGGGAGGGGATAACACCAGATAACTCAGGAATAGACCGGAGTCTAGGCCTCAAAGGTAAGGGAGAGGGATGGTGAGCTCCTAGGAATCCCTAGACCTCTCTTTGACTCCTGCCAGTATGAGTAGACCCTGAAGGTGGAAATACTCATACACCGGAACCGAAGGCCCTAGGAGTGGTGGCAGGGAATGAGACTACTGGTTCCTTCCCAGATGAAGAAACCAGCATCTCCCTGAGGCCTAGACAACAACACACACGAGCGAACAACAAAATGCAAAACAAAATGCACTTAGCTTAAAGAAGAAAGGAGGAGCAGGAGATCCAAAGGAACAACGCACCAGCTCAACCAACTCCAGCAGGAAATAACAACGGCATGGTAAGCAGTGTGAGTCAGTACTAAATAGAGCCTCAGTAATGACCCACAAGCTGCGCCTGACAAGAGGTGTGGTCATTACCAAACAACAACACTGCAAGATGAAAACAGAGAGACCCTCTGCCAGATACCCTCACGTGCCGCCAGTCTCTCAGATCTTCTCACCTCTGTCATGGGAGGGACCGTGACACAGGTGAGGCGGGTGCCCCAGACAGCACCAGTCAGCAGAAGTGCCATGATCAATGAGAACTTTTATTGTGGCAAAAGGGTTAGGTTACAAAATTGGCATTGGGGTGGGGGTGGGGGGGGGGGGTGCACCTAGCCTGGGTCCCTGAACTGATCACTCTCAGTTCACTGCTAGAGACAGAGATGAGGTGTATTTTCAGCTTCACTGAGGGATCAGATTACTGCTGCTTCCTATAGAAGTCTGTGGAGAGGGGAGGGAGAAGCTCCAGTGAAAGAGGCACACCCAAGCAGAGATGCTGCTGGTTTCACATCACCGTTTCATTCTGATCAGTCAAGAGAAAATAAAAAAAGACTGGATCCTGTAAAAAACTGGATCCTGTTGCATCAGTAATGCACATTTGGCATCCATTTGAGCCATTTCCGTCAAAAATCCGTTTTTCAGACGGAAGAAAAAAAGTACTGCATGCAGGAATTTTTTTTTTCTGTCTAACAAAACAGATGCCAAATGTGCATAACTGATGCAACAGGAGGCGTCGATGGATTAGAAGAACAGAAAATGAAACGGTGATGTGAAACCAGCCTAAGTGATTTGCTACCTTACTCCAAAGGTGGATTCACAGTTACCCTGCTCAGTACTGCTGTATAATGTCCTCCATACTGCAACTGAGGGTGGGATACAGAGAGGAAGGCGGCAGGATATCCACTTTTATGTGTGCGCTGTGTATGGGAGACATCACAGCAACTCCACCTGACAGTCAGGGAAAAGAGACAGGATCTGCAGTGGGAAAAACTGGTGGATGAAGCAGGATGCAGAGCACATGATAACAGTTTTCCTCACGCACACAGCTTATTCCGACAAGTCACCTGAAACTACAGACATGCTTTAATCTCTATGTCTGTATACACAGGAGCCACCTACAAGGTGACACAATAACCCAGTCAATCTTAACCCTGAAAAAGCAAATATTACTTTACTAGTGAGGGTTGAAGTCTGAGGAAACGACATAACATTCAGCCATCACCATAAAAGTAGACAAATCACATATGCGTTTTTACATCCAGTTTTTTTAACCGAAGACAAGAATGGATTTGAATGAGGAATAGGAAAACATAAATCCCTTTTCGCATCATTGCCGAATCATATGACCCCATTCACACGCTGCCTCCTAGTAATTCCTTGCAGACCGCACCTCCAACCCCGTTCCCAGAAATCTGAGCTAAAATAGGACATGGGGCACACGGTGTGCTGTCTGTGGCCCCGATCCACACCATGAGGCCTTATAGACGTGCTCTGACAAGTCTGATGGTGGGGCTCAAAGTTCAGGGCTCAGTGGGCTTTCCCTGTGAAGCCTGCTTTGTCTCTCCCTTATATCAGTGCACAAGGCCCCAGGTTCTGCCAAAGGGTACATCGTGTGTCAAAGGGTAGGTTCACATGGAGGTTTTGAGGCAGGTTTGGATCCAGCAAGAAGTAGTGGAAATCCTTCCTTTATATATTCAATTCCTTTCAAATCCATTCTGCCTGCAGGAAAACCTGCCTCAAAACCTCCTCCAAAACCCTCTGTGTGACGCTACCCTCATTGGCGTTTTTAACACGTAGCAGACTTCATTAATGTAATTAGCGTTAGGAGGATATACGGCTCAGGCTCAGTTCACACTTCAGTTATCCATCAATTATTCTGAGCCCAGAAAACGGCTCTGTGTTTTTCACCCACACCTGGTTTTTGCTCACAATAAGGGTCCATTCACACGTCCTCAAGTGTTTTGCGGTCCGCAAATTGCAGACACCGGACATGTGCGTTCTGCATTTTGCGGATCACACATAACCTTTAAATAGAAATGTCTTTTCTTGTCCACGTCTGCGGACAAGAATAGGACATGTTCTATTTTGTTGCGGAACGGAGGTGCGGATCAGAGTGCGGATGCGGACAGCACACTGTGTGCTGTCTTTTCCGCCCTATTGAAAATGAATAGTTCCAGATCCGTTCCTCAACGTTGCGGAACGGTTCCGGACCCATTTTGTGGATGTGTGAATGGACCCTAACTGATGGAAATAACTGACCAAACAACTGAAGTGTGAATGTGGCATTAGTAACACTGCTCTGGCCTGAGCCGCCACACCTAGACATTGGCCGCTTTCAGACAAGCGTATTTGCAATGTGTATATGGTCTGGATTTGATGTACCGGAATCCGCTGCTAATGTTGATGAATGGAGCTATTCAGCTGGGCTTATAATTACCGTCAGTATTTGAAATCCGCAGCGTGTTTTTTAGTGCGGATTTGTTTCCAAATACACACATTACACACATCTGTGCAGTGCATAAATAATGAAGGAAGGATGAAATACGCAAGTAAATCCTGATGACAATACTGATATACTGGTATCTCATCAGGAATCCTGAGCCAGAATACTGACGCATTTCAATATGCTCATCTGAAAGTAGCCATTGGGGTTGTTTCACACGAGGGAGTCCATTGCGGGAATCGCACACTGTATGTGAAGGTGGCGCTCTGTTCTGGACTTACAGGAGCACACAGCATTAGGCCTCATGCACACGACTGTATGTATTTTGCGGTTCACAAAAAATACAGATGACATCCATGTGCATTCCGTATTTTGAAGCCGGCCCCTAATAGAACAGTACTATCCGTGTCTGTCATGCCGACAATAATAGGACATGCCGAAAACGGAATGCACATGCAGTACCTTCAGTTTTTTTGTGGACCCATTGAAATGAATGGTTACCGTATACTGGTCCACAAAAAAAAACTGAACAGACACGGAATCAAAATACGTTCGTGTGCATGAGACCTTATACTGATTTATACTGCTCTGTGCCTCTGCATGAACTGTATCTACAGAATTAGGCCTCATGCACACAAACTTATTATCTTTCCGTGTCTATTCTGTTTCTTTTGTGGACCGTATGCGGAACCATTCACTTCAATGGGTCAGCAAAAAAAACGGAAGGTACTCCATGGCCATTTAGTTTCCGTACGTCCTTATTTCCGTTCCGAAAAGAAATAGAACATGTCCTATTATTGTCCACAAAAACCGAATGAACACAGACGTTCATCCGTATTTTATGCGGACTGCAAAATACATACAGTCGTGTGCATGAGGCCTTATACTGACAACTTTATGTCAGTATGATCCTGTAGAAGAAAGGTCAAGCGAGGCACACAGCATTATAAATCATGATAATTCCAGAGCAGAGCATCACACTCGCATACCCTGGGAACACACTTCGCATGTTCCCAGGGCGCGCATATGACGCGCGCTTCTGCCGCGAAGTGGCTGTTTTATGGAAGCGCGCGTCATATGCACGCTCCCATAATAGAAAATGGGTTGGATCGCGCGTGCTGCCGCGCGACAGTCACGGCAGCTGACACGATCGCGTAGGGCGTTTTACAGCGCGGTCGTCCGCTCTGTAAAACGCCGACATGTGAACCATGCACATAGGGATGCATGTCTTTTCACATGTTGAGCGTTTTTCAGCGCGTATGAGCGCGCTGAAAAACGCTCAGGTGTGTTCCCAGGGATAGGGTGCGCGATTTCCACAACGGACGCACTCGTGTGAAACAGCCCTTAGACTACTGACATCCACAGGACCAGTGGCCAACCTAATGTTGTACGTGGGGCTCCTGACTCTCAATAGATAAGCTCTGAACCCGGACAACCCCTTTAAGAAAATGCAGCTTTTTTGTCTCCTTGGGGATATTTGTGAATAGTATGGACCTGCTGATACTACAAAGGTCACCATTAGGGATGTCCCGATACCGATACTAGTATCGGTATCGGGACCGATACCGGCATTTTCACGAGTACTTGTACTCGTAAAAATGCCGCCGATACCACTGCCGATACCGGAAGTTCTGGTTCGGCAGCGGCTATATTGTGTTTCATTAACCCTAACTTACTGTGCCCGTGATTACTAACTATTAATGCGCAGTCCCTCCATGCTCCTGCCCCGCGCGCCTTCTGTAATCATAAAGTGGGCGGAGCGGGCAGGCAGGACATGAAGCGCATGGAGGAATCGGGCAGCTAGAGCTCTCAGTTCCTCCATGCGCCTCATGTCCCGCCTGCCCGCTCCGCCCACTTTATGATTACAGAAGGCGCGGCAGGTCATGGAGGACTGCGCATATAGTTAGTAATCACGGGCACAGTAAGTTAGGGTTAATGAAACAATATAGCAGCTGCTGGGACCGGTGTATGAGTCAAGCTGCACCAGCCCGAGACTAATGGGGATCTGTGGATGACATGTATATAGCATAAGATGCTATATATGTGTCATCCACATAACCCTAACAGCCTCATCCACAGATCCCCCCATTACAGCCTCATCCACAGATCCCCCCATTACAGCCTCATCCACAGATCCCCCATAACAGTGATGTCCACAGGTCCCCCCATAACAGTGATGTCCACAGGTTCCCCCATAACAGTGATGTCCACAGGTTCCCCCATAACAGTAATCGTCCACAGGTTCCCCCCATAACAGTGATGTCCACAGGTCCCCTCCCCATAACGGTGGCGTCCACAGGGCCCCCCATAACGGTGGCGTCCACAGGTCCCCCATAGCGGTGGCGTCCACAGGTCCCCCATAACGGTGGCGTCCACAGGTCCCCCCATAACGGTGGCGTCCACAGGTCCCCCCATAACGGTGGCGTCCACAGGTCCCCACCATAACGGTGGCGTCCACAGGTCCCCCATAACGGTGGCGTCCACAGGTCCCCCATAACGGTGGTCGTCCACAGGTCCCCCCCATAACACTGTGTTATCCACAGATCCCCCATAACAGTGCGTCATCCACAGATCCTCCCCATAACGGTGACATCCACAGATCCTCCATAACAGTGTGTCCTCCACAGATCCCCCAAAAACAGATCCCCCTGGAGGCACATTGGTTTGAAAACGCTATTATATTACCATTTATTAATTTATTAACACTTGTACAAAGGAAAAGAAAAGCCGTTATTCATAGCAACCAAATTCCAGCTTTAATTGTTTTCATTGCTATCAGTAACTGCGCCGCTGTTTATATGAGGTATCGGTAATTGGTATCGGCGAGTACTTAAATAAAAGTATCGGTACTCGTACTCGGTCTTAAAAAAATGGTATCGGGACATCCCTAGTCACCACAGTGCTCTGGATGATATTATGCTGTAGGTTCATATTACATCGAGGGCTTAAAGGAGTTATCCAACAGTATAAACACCCCCCACAATGCCCGGTCCCCGACTCCCTCCGGATTCCAGCACGTGCCGCTGCTGCCTCGCCCCGTCGTGGTGATTAAAACATCCAGCGACCAGGCGAGTGTGCAGCCAATAGCAGGCCGGAACAGTGACCTGCTTCCCTAGCATCAATGTGATGTCACCCGTGATGCAAGGGGGCTGCACACCCCCCTGTATGTTTTGATCTGCATGACAGGGAGATGCCGCAGTGGCCGTGCAGGGATCTGGAGGGACATGGGTGCCGAGGACTGGGTAAGTATCTTCCACAGAAGGGGCTCGGGCATTGTGGGTGGTGTTTATACTGTTAGATAACCCCGCT
Organism: Bufotes viridis; assembly: GCA_033119425.1. Taxonomy (NCBI): domain Eukaryota; kingdom Metazoa; phylum Chordata; class Amphibia; order Anura; family Bufonidae; genus Bufotes; species Bufotes viridis. The sequence goes on along the minus strand of CM065597.1, from coordinate 16,019,124 downwards.
ACTTTCACACTTGCGTTGGTGCGGATCCGTCTGTTTATTTGCACAGATGGATCCGCACCTATAATGCAAACGTTTGTATCCGTTCAGAACGGATCCGTTTGCATTAGTTAAAAGAAAAATGACAAAGTCCAAAACGGATCCGTTTTGAATTACATTGAACGTCAATGGGGACGGATCCGTTTTTAAATGCACCATATTGTGTCACTGAAAACGGATCCGTCCCCATTGACTTACATTGTAACTCAAAACGGATCCGTTAGGCTCCGCATCTTCAGACGGACGCCAAAATGCTGCATGCTGCGTTTTGGTGTCCGCCTCCAAAACAGAATAGAAGCGGAACGGAGCCGAACTGATGCATTCTGAACGGATCCTTATCCATTCAGAATGCATTGGGGCTGAACTGATCCGTTTTGGAGCGTTTGTGAGAGCCCTGAAACGGATCTCACAAACGGAATCCAAAACGCCAGTGTGAAAGTACTCTAAGGTGGATGTAGCGACTAGAAGCCAGTTGTCGGGAAGGAATACAGTCGGCTGCTCGTTAAGTGGAGGTGAAGTGCTGCTTACGAGTGATCGCTTGCCCTCATACAGATGCATTGTATCGGCGCAGCAGATCGCTGCTTAGACAGAAGGATCTGCTGCCCAGCGATGAGGAAGATTTATTTGCCAGCAACAACTGTTTTGCCGAATGAATTGCGCTGGGTTCAGACCTGAGCGTTTCTGAGACGCGCGTTTTTGGCAATAGTAAACGCGCGTTTGTGTGATTGACTGCAGTGTTGTCCAATGACCAAATATCCCTGTCTATATGAAGTTTGGCCTTTCCAGCATGTTGCAAATTCATAAACGCGCATTTTCAGTGTCAAAACCGCGCAAAATACAAGCGTTGCGCATTCCGATTGAAGTCTATGGGCCAAAACGCGCGACAAACGCCCCAAAAAAAGCTCAAGTACTTGTTTATGCGTCGGGCGTTTTTCAGCACGTTCGAACGCGCTGTAATACGCGAAAATGTGAACCAGTCCCATAGAGAAGCATTGGTTTGCATCGGTTATGCGTTTTACAGCGCGTTCGAACACGCAAGTGTGAACTGAGGGTTAGGGTTTCGCTCTTTCGAGTCATCGGCTGCAACTTTAGGCCCCTTTCACACGAGCGTGTCCGGATTAGGTCCGGATGCGTTCAGTGAAAACTGTGCGATTTCACAGGCAAAGCCATTCAGTTTTGCCTGCGATTGCGTTCAGTTTTTTCCGCGCGGGTGCAATGCGTTTTGACGCGTTTTTCACGCGCGTGATAAAAAACTGAAGGTTTACAAACAACTCCTAGCAACCATCAGTGAAAAACGCAACGCACCCGCACTTGCTTGCGGATGCAATGCGTTTTTCACGCAGCCCCATTCACTTCTATGGGGCTAGGGATGCGTGAAAAACGCAGAATATAGAACATGCTGCGATTTTCACGCAACGCACAAGTGATGCGTGAAAAAAAACGCTCATGTACACAGCCCCATAGAAATGAATGGGTCAGGATTCAGTGCGGGTGTAATGCGTTCACGTCACGCATTGCACCCGCGCGGAAAACTCGCTCGTGTGAAAGGGGCCTTAGGGTACTTTAACACTAGCGTTATTCTTTTCCGGTATTGAGTTCTAGGGGCTCAATACCAGAAAAAAACTGATCCGTTTAATCCTAATGCATTCTGAATGGAGAGCAATCTGTTCAGGATGCATCAGTTCAGTCCCTCTTACGTTTTTCGGCCTGAGAAAATACCGTAGCATGCTGCGGTATTTTCTCCGTCCAAAAATCTGGAACACTTACCGGAATGCCGGATCCGGCATTAATTTCCATTGTAATGTATGTTAATTACCGCATTGATGGATCCGGACTTCCGGTCTGCGCATGTGCAGACCTTTAAAAATGTGAAAATGATAAATACCGGATCTGTTTTTTCGGAATGACACTGGAGAGACGGATCTGGTATTGCAATGCATTTGTAATATAGATCCGGATCCGTCTACAAATGGTATCCGTTTGTATACAGATTGCCGGATCCGGCAGGCAGTTCCAGCGACAGAACTGCCTGCCGGATTTCAACAACGCAAGTGTGAAAGTGTCCTTAGACGGGCAGATTGCCGGGAACATCTACATCTATCTCTGCTTGTAGTCAACAACCACGGAGGCCCATAGCTGTGTGTAGGAGCTGTATACCCAAAAGAGTAGAGGTCTGTAATAAAGACTACTTGCAAAGGAGCCAGCGATATTTCGGATGCCTTTTAAATGGCAGCATAACACAACAGAACAGCTCACGAGTCACGAAGAAAGAGATGGGAAACTTAGAACAAAGATAACAAACAAAAATCATTTTATTCCAAGAAGAAGAAAAATAAAAATAAAAACACAATATACAGATTTCTATAAAGAGCAAAAGAAAACTGAACAGTAATATCGAGGGGACCCAAGCTAACGGGGTCACTAAAGTCATCGAAAGGCCAACCTCACAGCTGTGTGCATCTCAATAAACCCGACAAAGGGTAGAGAGCGAGGAAATCAAGAGGGATCATGAAGGTGATGATGCAGGAGAAAGTACCGAGAATTCGGCCATCAGGTCACCCGACCCCGCAGACTGTAGGGCGTGATCCCTACCAGCCACATATACAGCTGACTGGCTGCTCGCACGCATACTTGTTTACTGTAGGATTTAAAGGGCATTTCCTCCTCAAAAACGATAAGGAAATACAAGTCCTTGAGTTCTCCTGTTCTGTCAACCTGTTCACAATTCTATTCAGGTGTATCCTGAAAAAGACGGATGATCTGCAGTTCAAGAATTCTGGAAGAGTGGGTGAAATTGAAAAGGTTATCCCATCTGGATAGCACATTGCCAGCTGATCGGTAGGGCTGCTGCAGGAGGTCACACGTTTCAATCACAGTGGCCTCTACAGAAAAAATGTGGTATAACGCAGAGGGTCCTCTGCTTGGCATTGGGCCTCATACACACAACCATCGGGCCACCATACCTGTGTGGCAGGCCGCAAAACGCTGACATCAATGGGTCCGCAATCTGCGGCGAAAGATAGGACGTGTTTTAGCTGTCGTGGTCCAGAGGCAGCGACCTGGAAGCCCAAGGAAGGTCACAAAAGTAAGGACACGTCCTATCTTTCACCGCATCTTGCAGACCCACTGAAGTCAATAGGTCCGCACTGCAAGGTGGAGTGCGGACGGCCGAAACCCATGTTTTGTAGACCCGCTGTCTGCCACACGGGCATGGCGGCCCTACGGTCTTGTGAATGAGGCCTTATAATGTCCACATGCCCTATAGACAACGAGAACCCACGTAACTAAGAATCCCGAAGAGCGAACCAAATTGTTGGGCTATAGATCCCTATCTTACCGCATAAATAGGCAGATCTGCTGCCCAGTTGTGACAACTTCTTTCGAGGCAGGAATAGTGGGCGTACTGAAGCCAACAATCTAAGGGGTGAATGCCCTTTACTGATACTTTCCTCGCGTTGCAATAACTTAGGCCGAGTTTCTGGCGGTATAATTTAGAGAAGGCTGGTAAATAAATACATTCAGTAGGATATGTCATGTTATATTGGGCTGAAGCAATTGTGGAAGCCACTGAATATCAGCAGAGGAAGGGGGTGTGCCATGCGTGTACATTCAATGAGCTCGAGGCCAGCAGATGAGCCATGATGTCAGCAGGGACGAGAATGACGGAGCACATGTGCGAGAACGGTCACTGATGTGTTAAACTATGGAGTCTTATCAATGAACCCTCCCCCCGACCGAGCTATCAATCATCAGGTCAACCGCTCTACACTGACCTCCCGCTGCATCTCTACACAAAGACGTGAACGCAGAGCCGGCTCTCTGCCCTGGTGTCTGTCACAGTCGTGAAGAGAGACGGTCACAGTACAGGAGGCAGTAGCGGCCGCTGGGAACGGCAATGTTTAAGATGCACTCAGTCACTCTTCGCCCTGATGTCTCAGTGCTGCATGCTGCCGGCACTGTCGTGGCTTGGCGGAGGTATCTCTTTGCCGCCGGGTGTTGTCTTTTTGTGGCCCCGGATACAGTGAGAACTATCGCAGCAGTCGTCGTCGTCGTCTTCGCTCTCGGTTGAGCTTTCGCCGAATGCCCTCGGTTTTTCGTAGATGCAGCAGCCTGAATGAGAAAGCATAAATCACAAAATGAGGCAAAAGACTCGGATCACATCTGGTTCTGCATAAAGAGGTTTAAAAGTACCATCTGGGCCTGCCCCATATCATGTACTGGGAGAGACACGGCGGCAGTACTAATTGTTCCTGCCTTATATCATCCACAAATAATGATAGGGAGCCGGCACTATCTGTACCTACATAATTTATAAGGAGAGACAGGGAGGCAGTACTATCTGTACCTACATCATTTATAGGGAGAGACAGGGAGGCAGTACTATCTGTACCTACATCATTTATAGGGAGAGACAGGGAGGCTGTACTATCTGTACCTACATCATTTACAGAAAGAGACAGGGAGGCAGTACTATCTGTACCTACATCATTTACAGAAAGAGACAGGGAGGCAGTACTATCTGTACCTACATCATTTACAGGAGAGACAGGGAGGCAGTACTATCTGTACCCACATCATTTACAGGGAGAGACAGGGAGGCAGTACTATCTGTACCTACATAATTTATAAGGAGAGAAAGGGAGGCAGTACTATCTGTACCTACATAATTTACAGGAGAGACAGGGAGGCAGTACTATCTGTACCTACATCATTTACAGAAAGAGACAGACAGGCAGTACTATCTGTACCTACATTATTTATAGGGAGAGACAGGGAGGCAGTACTATCTGTACCTACATCATTTACAGAAAGAGACAGACAGGCAGTACTATCTGTACCTACATTATTTATAGGGAGAGACAGGGAGGCAGTACTATCTGTACCTACATTATTTATAGGGAGAGACAGGGAGGCAGTACTATCTGTACCTACATAATTTACAGGGAGAGACAGGGAGGCAGTACTATCTGTACCTACATCATTTACAGAAAGAGACAGAGAGGCAGTACTATCTGTACCTACATCATTTACAGGGAGAGACAGGGAGGCAGTACTATCTGTACCTACATCATTTACAGGGAGAGACAGGGAGGCAGTACTATCTGTACCTACATCATTTACAGAAAGAGACAGAGAGGCAGTACTATCTGTACCTACATCATTTACAGGGAGAGACAGGGAGGCAGTACTATCTGTACCTACATCATTTACAGGAACAGACAGGGAGGCAGTACTATCTGTACCTACATCATTTACAAGGAGAAACATGGAGGCTGTACTATCTGTACCTACATCATTTACAGGAACAGACAGGGAGGCAGTACTATCTGTACCTACATCATTTACAGGAACAGACAGGGAGGCAGTACTATCTGTACCTACATCATTTATAGGGAGAGACAGGGAGGCAGTACTATCTGTACCTACATCATTTACAGGGAGGCAGTACTATCTGTACCCACATCATTTACAAGGAGAAACATGGAGGCAGTACTATCTGTACCTACATCATTTACAGGAACAGACAGGGAGGCAGTACAATCTGTACCTACATCATTTACAGGAACAGACAGGAAGGCAGTACTATCTGTACCTACATCATTTACAGGAACAGACAGGGAGGCAGTACTATCTGTACCTACATCATTTACAGGAACAGACAGGGAGGCAGTACTATCTGTACCTACATCATTTACAGGAACAGACAGGGAGGCAGTACTATCTGTACCGACATCATTTATAGGGAGAGACAGGGAGGCAGTACTATCTGTACCTACATCATTTACAGGAACAGACAGGAAGGCAGTACAATCTGTACCTACATCATTTACAGGAACAGACAGGGAGGCAGTACTATCTGTACCTACATCATTTACAGGAACAGACAGGAAGGCAGTACTATCTGTACCTACATCATTTACAGGAACAGACAGGAAGGCAGTACTATCAGTACCTACATCATTTACAGGAACAGACAGGGAGGCAGTACTATCTGTACCGACATCATTTATAGGGAGAGACAGGGAGGCAGTACTATCTGTACCTACATCATTTACAGGAACAGACAGGAAGGCAGTACTATCTGTACCTGCATTACACCCACCTGACATGTCATGTCTTCCTAGCACTGTATGTGTATAATCTAGTACCATTATTCAGGTACCCGGGGAAGTGATGGATTATATTTCCGTCCTGCCGAGTATGGACCGCGCTGCTATCTGTGCAGTGGTCTGAATGGATTTGGGCTTCAGTTTAGTAACGCCGGGCAGACATGATGGCGGAGTAATGCTGGCTCTCCATATCCTGTGGGTTACATGCGGGTATTTAGCGCATGAGTAGATCCTATACTTCTGGCTTTCAGGAAGGAATATGGCGGCCGGGACCGGCGCTGGATCATAGATTATGACATGGGGTCTTCAAGGCCAGCGTGGTGAACGACCCAAACCTGAGCCGCCCTCCATACACCACGCAGGCAAAGAGAAGAGCCTCTCATGTCACTGGAACCTGAGAACCCATTCTCTGTCGTTTCTGAGATGAATTATCCGTTACCATGGTAACCTGATGAAGACGAGCCACAAACGCCCACTGTCAGATGTCACCGACGTTCCTAATATAGCCGGGAAAATGAGTCACGGGGATGGGAAGATGTCAGGACGGACCTGGAGCACCTCCAGTTCTAGCCATATTAGGGAGGGGGGTTTAAAAACCTGCGTGTTGCCATGGTAACTATAGTCCATGCAATTTTACCGCCCGCCAGTGATAAAAAGGTAGAACACTAAGAAATACAAGGGGCCATTTCTGTAGAAAAATGACAGTTAAGCCCTTCCGAGATCTCACGATGGTGGCCCATGCCCTGGGCAAGAAGAGATTACCGAGATCTTCCAAAGACAGCGCCACCCGTGTCCTCAGACTGAGTCTGGTACTGCAGCTCAATTCACTTCAACGTTAATACCAGACGCAGCCCTCGACCGCCCTAAACTTACAGCTGACACTGTCAGCAGTTCTTTGTATTTAGTCACAGAGCTGGTCAGGCTTCAGAGACATGTATAGTCCATGCTCCACGGCAGCCTAGGGCAGTGATGGCTAACCCCCGACACTCCAGCTCTGATGAAACTACGACTCCCAGCATGCTCCACGGCAGCCTAGGGCAGTGATGGCTAACCCCGACACTCCAGCTCTGATGAAACTACGACTCCCAGCATGCTCCACGGCAGCCTAGGGCAGTGATGGCTAACCCCCGACACTCCAGCTCTGATGAAACTACGACTCCCAGCATGCTCCACGGCAGCCTAGGGCAGTGATGGCTAACCCCCGACACTCCAGCTCTGATGAAACTACGACTCCCAGCGTGCTCCACGGTAGGGGTGGGACGATATGGCGATATAGACGATATGCGATATGAATTTGTGCCACGATATCGATTTTGTCTATATCGCCATATCGCGGTAGAACATGGTATGCGCCGCTCTCGGCACATACCATGTTCTCCTGAGTCGGCACAGTGGAGAAGGAGGGAGTCCCTCCCTCCCCACTGAGAGCCGCCAATGAGAGAGGAGGAGGGGAGGGACTGTAGCCACTGCTACCAATGAGAGCGGAGGAGGGGAGGGACTGTGGCCTGTGGCAGAACGTCACAGGCAGGGAGAAGGAACGCCCAGGGAGAGAAGCTGATGTCTCCTCCCTGGTGTTCCCACCATGTGACGGGGGCCAGAGCGGGCGAACGGAGCCCCGCACAGACATAATAGTAAGTGCCCCTATGTGCCCCCTAATTAAAGTCCTATATGCCTAGCATGTGCCGGCCATATATCATACCCGCTTCTATGACTGCCTGCTGTGATCCGCCGCAATTAACCCCTCAGAACCTGAGGGGTTAATTGCGGTGAATCGCAGAGTGCAGTCACAGAGGCCCAGTATGGTATATGGCCGGCACATGCAGGCTATGTTTCTATTCACTTATTGGTGGCACAGTGGCCCCCCCATCATTGGTGGCAGTGGCAGTTGTGATCGGAGCCCCAGCAGTGTAATGCTGGGGCTCCGATCGGTTACCATGGCAGCCAGGACACTACTGATGTCCTGGCTGCTATGGTCAGCTCCCTGCTGCTGTGTGCACAGAGCACAGGGCAGCAGGGTCAGTTTCAAGTCCTATTTACCCTGACAGAGATCTATCAGGGTGAATAGGACAAGAGTCCTAGCCCCTAAAGGAGGCTAAATAGTTATTAAATAAAAAGTTGAAGGAAAAAACAAACAAAAAAGTTTAACAACCCCCCTCCAATATAGAAAATTTATATCGCGATATATATCGCATATCGCACATGCTTCATATTATATCGCAATATAAATTTTAGGCCATATCGCCCACCCCTACTCCACGGCAGCCTAGGGCAGTGATGGCTAACCTCCGACACTCCAGCTCTGATGAAACTACGACTCCCAGCATGCTTCACGGCAGCCTAGGGCAGTGATGGCTAACCCCCGACACTCCAGCTGTGATGAAACTACGACTCCCAGCGTGCTCCACGGCAGCCTAGGGCAGTGATGGCTAACCCCCAACACTCCAGCTCTGATGAAACTACGACTCCCAGCGTGCTCCACGGCAGCCTAGGGCAGTGATGGCTAACCTCCAACACTCCAGCTCTGATGAAACTACGACTCCCAGCATGCTCCAAGGCAGCCTAGGGCAGAGATGGCTAACCCCCGACACTCCAGATGTGATGAAACTACGACTCCCAGCATGCTCCACGGCAGCCTAGGGCAGTTATGGCTAACCTCCAACACTCCAGCTCTGATGAATCTACGACTCCCAGCATGCTCTAAGGCAGTGTTTCCCAACCAGTGTGCCTCCAGCTTTTGCAAAACTACAACTCCCAGCATGCCCGGACAGCCTTTGGCTGTGCAGGCATGCTGGGAGTTGTAGTTTCGCAACAGCTGGAGGCACACTGGTTGGGAAACACAGCTCTAAGGCAGCCTAGGACAGTGATGGCTAACCTCCGACACTCCAGCTGCGATGAAACTACAACTCCCAGCATGCACACAGCCGTGTTTTGTAGACGGAAATCACAGATCCCGGCCGAGTGCACGCCACCATTTATTTATTTCACTTCCGTAGAAATGTCCTGTCCCTGTCCGCAGAACAGACAAGAATAAGACATGCTCTATTTGTTTTACGGGGCCACGGAACGGACGTGCGGACGGCACACAGCGTGCCAACTACATCTTTTGCAGCCCCATTGAAATGAATGGATACAATACGCAAAAAACTACGGGCGTGTTCATGACCCTAAGAGTTGAAAGTGAGACAAACTGGGATAAAGGCTTTAAGCCCATCTGTCAGCAGATCTGTCCCTATGACACTGGCTGACCTGTTACATGTGCGCTTGGCAGCTGACGGCGTCTCTGTTGGTCCCATGTTCATATGTGCCCGCATTGCTGAGAAAGATTAGGTTTTAATATATGCAAATGAGCCTCTAGGAGCAACGGGGGCGTTACCATTACACCTAGAGGCTCCGCTCTCTCTGCAACTTCAGCACTTTGACAGGACCAGGCAGTGTAAACATCATCACCCCTGGTCCTGTCAATCAAAGTGCAAGGGGCGCAGCAGTTGTAGAGAGAGCTGAGCCTCTGGGTGTAATGGTGACGCCCCCGTTGCTCCTAGCAGCTCATTTGCATATATTAAAACCTAATCTTTCTCAGCAGTGCGGGCACATATGAACATGGGGCCAACACAGATGTCTTCAGCTGCCAACATGTAACAGGTCAGCCGGTGTCATGTATAGAGCTGCTGACAGATGGGCTTTAAAGGGAACCCGTCACCATGAAAATGTAAAATAATCTGCAGGCCGCCTGGGATATAGCGGAGGAGCCGAGCAGATTGACGTGTAGGATTGTAGGAAAGGATTCAGGAAAACTTGGATTTCATTCATTTCAATTCCTGCTGATTCCGGGCCTTGAAGTCCAGGGGGCGGAGCTATTGGTGATTGACAGCTATCTCTGTATACACAGTCATAGAGGGAAACCTGTCAATCACCGATAGCCCCGCCCCCTAGACTTCAAGGCCCGGAATCAGCAGGAATTTAAATGAATGAAATCCAAGTTTTCCTGAATCCTTTCCTACAATACTACACGTCAATCTGCTCGGCTCCTCCGCTTCCCCTGTCCTGATATATTATCGCCACTTCTGGAAATCTCCTTTAGGGCTGGGGGCACATCATGTTTTTTGCCATCTGTTTAACGTATACATTAACGGACGCCTCAGACGGACGCCATACAGTGACATCCATTCACCAGAGTTCCGCTGAAAAAAAGTATACGTTTTTTTTTAAACCAAATTCAAAAACGTAGTGTGCTGCGCTTTTGTTTTTTTACAACATTTTAAATGGATGGCAAAAACATGATATGGACCCTTTACCTGGGACCTCTGCACCACGACCGCAATCTCCCCAAAACGCGCAGACATGTAATCTGACTATAACTCTAACCGCTGTTTTACCGCAGCTGATGGTATAAACACGGAAGCTGATGTTGTTTGTCTCTAGCCGTGTTAGAACCACAACTCCCAGCATGCACTGCCAGGTCATGTAGGGAATTGTGGTTTCACAAGAGCAACATTGGCCAAACCTGCGGATTTCGCGCCCAGACGCTCCTCCGGCAGGTGAGGCCAGTAGAAAGAAGGATCGGGCTGGTGAATTTCAGTTTGCTCAGTGCCTACTGCCCACTGAGAACACGGCCACGTTCGGCCATGTGTATTGGGGTGCGGTGGACAACTTGGAGGTCTGAGGCTGCAGGTCTGTAGAGAGCAGAATAACATTTATCTCCTCCACTCGGGTCAAACCCTCCACGAAACCTTCTCAGGGGGTGGTGAAGGCCTCGAAGACACCAAGGCTGATCGGTCTGCCCGTGAGGACGCGTCTCTGCTGACTCTCACATTTCGAGGAGCGCCTTCCCAGATTCTCGTTATCCACCGTGTCGCACGTCCACTCCACTTTCTTATCCGGTTTCCTCTTCCTCAGCTTTATGGTCAGTGAGCGCGGTTCCTGCAAAAAAGACAAGGAACGTCTCAGAGCCGCAGAGATTCCCAAGAACAGAGCCTCAGCGTGGATTTTACCGGAAAGCAGCCCACAGGACCACATCCGCCCAGACGTTTACGGAGCCCACAGCTGAAACGGCGCGGAGGGGCGGCCGTTAGCAATAGTTTCAAATATCCAAAAAGCTGGACCGCCCCTTTAACGGGACGGACCACTAGCTTTAGACCTGACCTGTACTGGCATGAGGAGGTGTCACCCGGCTCGTTGACGGGGCACGCACGCTGAAGCCCCCTCCTGCCCATGGGTCCCAAAGATGGTGGCAGTCGTGTGATTTACGTGCAGGCTCAGGGCAGGTTGTGCTGCCAATATGCAGGAGCTAAAGCAGGGATGCCCATCCTGCGCCCCTCCAGCTGCTGCAAAACTACAACTCCCAGCATGCTCTAATAGCTGTAGGCTGTCCGAGCATGCTGGGAGTTGGGTTAGTTTTTCAACAACCGGAGGGCAGCAGGATGGGCATCCCTGCGCTAAATGCTTTCAGCTCCGGCGTAGAGGGGGAGGCAGCGGGTTTGAGGGTGAATCACCCAAGCGCCAGCCCCTGGTTATACAGGGGCCCCATGGGTGCCTGCCAGGGTAAGGTGCTTCAGGTCAGCTTACATCAGATCAGGTCCCCTCTAAAATGTCATTAGAAAGTGGGCAGCCCCTTTAAATACACGGAGGATTAGGCCTGCACAATATATCTCAAAAGCAATCGCAATTAATCGCCATATCGCAATCGCAATTTGCTGACCCAAAAATGCTGCAATTATATTACAGTACATTTTGCTTTATAAGACACACTTTCCCCCAAAAGTTGGGGGGAAAAGCAGTGCGTCTTATAAAGCGATGGTTTTAAAGCTATGCTGCACAGTGCGGCCAGCGATACATCAGTTACAGTGCGGGGAGGGAGGAGGGGCTGGTGGAAAGTCGCTATTTTAATGAACACATGTTCTTATATCTATTTTATTTATCTGTTCTGTGCAGGGATATTAGGAAAATGGCAAGTTTTGTATTTTGTACTTTTGCAGTAATGCAAATATGTATTTTATTTTTCAGTTTTTGAGTTCAGCATAACTACATTTCACATTATCAGTCATCTGTGTGCGCTTTTACCTCGAAAATCCAAGCAGATAGACCTCTAGCACAATTCCCTTAAAATATCGCATCGCATATCGTTATCGCAATTTTTAGGGCCCTAATCGCAATCGCACAAAATTCCCATATCGTGCAGCCCTACGGAGGATCATCATACGGGGAGGGCCCCCTTGTAAGAATGGAGAGCTGCTTTAAGGGGGATTCTCTCTTTGCCCGTCCCCAGCCCGCCATTGCGGTGACGACTGTCGGGGAAATGAGCGATGACAGGACGGATCCAAGGGATCATCTGCGAGCTCACGAAGGTTGTCCTACAGAGACAGGATAGAGCGGGGGCCCCTGCCAATCATAACAGCGGGGGCCACTACCTGTTTGAATCGGGCAGTAGTTACATTTGCATGTCCCCCGCTTCATGGCCTCTATGGGACTGCACGTAGCCACCTCTGTCAGCAGGCAGGGGTGACCACTGCTCGATTCAAACCAGAGAGGACACGCCCCCCGGCAGTCTGATCCCCACCAATCATCCCGCTATCCACAAGATGTCTTAATGGACAACCCCTTTAAACAGATGACAGTAGATCTACACCAGGGATCAGCAACCTCCGGCACTCCGGGTGTTGGGAAACTACAACTCCCAGGGTGCAAACTTGCCAGGCTGTTCTTGGGACTGAATAGAGCATGCTGGGAGTTGTAGTTTTACAACACCTGGAGGGCCGGAGGTTGATGATCCCTGATCTATACAACACAGCTGCAGGACTGTTAATGGGGCCCTCCAGAGAAGGGGCCACTTTATTATTAAAAAAAATCCGGATCTCCCACATGATCATCATCCAATCCCTACGGGTGTCACCATGACTTTATAGGCCACAGTACAGACGGTGCGTTAGATAGGCGGAGGGCTGTGACGTCTACAGGTAACGTTTGGATCCCCCCCCCCCCCCCGGGCTGCTAATAAAGTCCATGATTGCGTCACTCTCCGCCTGGTGACGTCACTTACCGGCTGGGCCTCGTTCTCGGTGGTCACGGTGCTGGACGCAGCTCCTCCCGCCACCGCCGTCGCAGTAGATTCCGCCATGTCAGTGGATACAGAGTCGCCCCAGTACAACGGGAGAAAGCTTCAGCCTCTCGCCTGCAGGAGGACAGACCGCCTAACTTCCCCAACTTCCGGCGCTCTGTCCGCCCACTTCCGCTCTCCTCCCTGGTACTGGGAACCGCTCCTCGGTTGGGTTTAGTTTTTTTCGCTGATATAGGCGCCGTTTCGTGCGTCTAGCCTGTCGGTTGCGGTAGGTGATCATCCCGTCATAGTTCACCGTGACACTCGCCGTTAGTCACGATCCCAAATTCACTTCTGCCCGAGACCATGATGGCCGACGCGTTTCTTCGCTGTTCTATGACGGAAGCGAAGCGCCTGGATAACGTCTCCAGAACACACTGCCTTACAGGTGGTGTTTGGGCGCCATTTTGCTGGAGATAAGGCTACTTGTAAAGTGTTGCGGGGCGCCAGTAAAATGGCTCCTCTCTGCAGACAGATCGTCAGGCTTGTCATTGATATGACTCAGAACCAATGGCGCTGCCTGATTACTACACGTGACTCTACCGTGACCAATCACCGCTCTAGCAGACTCTGCGTTCCACCTGTTTCCTCTGGCACGTGTACTCCACTAGAAGCCTTCCTCTAAAAGAGACTGGAAGCGGCGGTTGCCATAGCGACAGCGTCCTATCAGCTGCTTCCGCCGGAAGTGGAAACTGCAAGAGGAGGGGGGAGGAGGTGGGGTATAAAGAAGGCAAGAGAGAGGCACACGGGACCTGAGGCAGGGGACGAGACCACGTGACCCCAGGGTAGGTGATGCTGACGTCACTGACGAGCAGTCGACGCCATGCTACAGTGACGCCATCCCCGGCTTTGTGGTGTGTTCATTGACGTCATCAGCCCCATCCTGTCTTTCTGCGGGTGAATGGAGTCCATGGTTGCTGCTGCTCAGTGTTTCACAGCCTCTTGTATGTGCTGCACCCCAAAAATGTCACCTGTGGGGTGTTGGGTGGGTGGTGTGAATGGCTGCGGTCCTGCTTTGGTGGACTACACGTCCCATACATCACCGTAAAGATCGGAAAAGACAGAAGAAGGCACAGCAACCCCTATGGATAGCAACATATATATATTTATAAAAATAGTTTCATCTTTTTCTTTGTGTCCCTTTTTGTGCTGGTGGGGGGGATGTGAGCAGGATCAGTCTCCTTCCCCCTCTGGCAGCTGACAGTATAGTCTCTTCTTACTTCCCCCGGAGAAGAAGTCCTGCTTCTGATCTTCTCCTGACACAAAGCGGTTTCTATTGGCTGTGAGCAGAGTGACTGAGCGTGTGTGTCCACCGGCTCTGGGCTCAGCAGGTGGACGTGCGCATTGCTGTACACCTCTGAACACCAGGTGGCGCCGTCCTAAGGAAATGCTGGACACGTAGAAATGGCAAATCTTCCAGCTTTTTGTACGATCTAGGCAATGAATATGAGATTTAGGACTCGTGCAGATGAACCTGTGGCGCATGCTCTGTGCATTGGGGAGCGCAGTTTGCGCCATCCGCGTGGCTGGCGCTGACGTATACAGATCCGCCATCTGTCCGCACCGCAAAAAAAATAGAGGCGCGGGGAGAAACCCCACGGAAGCACTCAGTGGGGTTCCGCACCGCCGTTCCACACCACTGCTCTGGATTGCGGACCTTCAAGTCAATGGGTCCGCATCCGTCGTGCGTTGCCCGCATATTGTGGACCCACTGTTTGGGGGCCACACTACAGGCACCGGCTGTGTGCATGAGGCCTTAAAGTGGTTCTCTCGTCTCGCACATTAGCTTCCCGCAGTCTGTGCTTTCCTCTCCTTGCTAGCAGGGCCCAAAAAGTCAGTTCAAACTGATGAGAGTGCTAGTCCTGACTAGTATGGGTCTGATGGGGGTGGATCCAGCCACGTGCTTGTCTGTACTGGGTCTGGGTGCCATATGGCGGCCTCTCTGAGGTCATCATGTGCTCGGGAAGTTCCAGGCGGCATTGGCGAGTACATACCAGACGGTCTCCAAAAATGTGCAGCAAATAAAGACTAACTGGCAGTTATCCGTCAGCGCTCACCCCGCTGGCATCCTGTTCCACTCTTAAAGGGATGGTCCAAATGGAGAGAGCTGTGTGAACGGAGCCTGCCCTGCCTCCAGCGTTTACAGTAGTGGTCCGGAGCTCCCTGCAGAACCTTCCGTGTGTCTCCCTGCTCAGACCCCTCTTCTCAGTGTGTTACCCCTGCAGTGGGGTATGCATCCATAGTGCGCCCCCCACAGAATAAATGATGCACCCATAGTGCCCCCCACAGAATAAATGATGCACCCATAGTGTCCCCCCCCCTAGAATAAATGATGCACCCATAGTGCCCCCCCCCAGAATAAATGATGCACCCATAGTGCCCCTCCCCCCCAGAATAAATGATGCACCCATAGTGCCCCCCCCCAGAATAAATGATGCACCCATAGTGCCCCCCCCAGAATAAATGATGCACCCATAGTGCCCCCCAGAATAAATGATGCACCCATAGTGCCCCCAGAATAAATGATTCACCCATAGTGCGCCACCCCAGAATAAATCACCCATAGTCCCTCTACCCCCCCACCCCCAGATAGAAATAATGCTGTCACAACGCTGGGAGCGACAGGTCCTGCTGCCTCCAGTGCAGGTGGATGAGAGGAGTCGTGTGAATGAGCCCCTAAAGGGCATTCTGGTTATCCCCCCCCACCGATCACCGGAACTGGGGCTCCCGTACCCCCTGCCACCCCCCTGACATGAACAGAGGGGTCGCTTGTGGGAAGTCTTTCAGTTGCATTTTGTGTTCTTTCTCGGACCCCACTGTGGACTGGGCCACAATTACTACTACTCTCCCTAGCGCTTGCGCAATCTACTGAACTCAGCCCATCTGCGCATGCGCCGGGGTCCAAGATCCCACTCCAGGAATTTGCAAAGCATTGTAAATCTTAGGAGTACGGTTAAACTGCACTGGACATGCGTTTCTCCACCCGGCCTGTCTGTTGGGGGTTTCGCTCAGTCCTCGGCCTCATGCACACGATCCTATCCGTTGTGCAGTCCACACAACACCAGATCTGCAGAGTACAGATACCGCCGTGTGCACCCTAGACCTGGTATTCAGACAAGAATAGGACATGTTCTATATTTTGGGTGATGGCGACACAGATGTAGACCGCACACAGTCTGCATGCGATCGGCAAAAAATGCGGAGGTGGACCCAAAATACGGTCATGCATGAGGTCTTTGTGGGTTGTTGTCCATATGAAGTATTGAATTCTGCATTGAGTTTAGTCTTCCGATCGCTCCCTCTAGGCCACTGCCCACGTCCGTGTACAGAGGTCTTATCCAGAATGAGGGAGCTCCGGATGGGCCGTGTTATAGGTCCCACCTATTCTTGCAGAGTTCATGGATGCGTCGGCACTGTCAGCCCAGTCGTACCAGTGCCGCCCCCCCACAGCCGTATGATTTGGCCTCTGATTAATTTTTCATGGATCCATCTGAAATCTACCAAGGCGATGCCGTAAAACCCGCTCCCTGTTCTTTCTGCTCTCACTTTGAAGCCGCTTGTTAAATTTTTACGTTCTTCGTATACTCCTCATCCTCAAAGTCAAGTCATGTTCATTGACATCTTAAAGAGCATTTTTACAATTTAAAGTGAATTTTAGTTGCAGTTGTCATCCCAGCGGAAGGGTGTGGTGATGTTTCTGGAAGAAGACCTCCATGTTTTCCGATTCTATCAGAAAACGTCATGAGGTGAAGCTGCGATGTCATATGGTAAACCTCCTTACACTCGTCTTTTGTAGTCTTGTTGGGTATTCAACCCTACTTCATCCTGGGAGAAGAGACCGTTCTCCTGGGCTCTCTTATGGACCTCAAGCTGGAGAACAGAGAGGTGGTTGTGTTCTAGTAGACGCCCCATGACCTGGGCTTCTAGTTTTATTTTTTTATCTTCTGGGACTCGACGTTGTGTAGTTGCCATGTAATATAGGTGATGATCATACTGCACTGTGTCAACCATCCATGTTGTGGCCCCTGTAATTTAGGATTGAGACATCACGGTTTACAACCTCTGGTCTTAGAACTTGTCAGGTCCTTTTTGCCTGGGGAAGTCATGACCACTACAGGAGACACGAAGAATTGCTTAGAGTCCATTCCTAAAACAAGGCCAGCTCATGTCCAGGAGCCGCCCGTACAGAGCAGGGTGGGCTCCCTCTGTCAAGTCATGATAAGACAACCCCGTGAAGCTATATCTGCCTATGCAGGAGTGGAAGACCTTAATCTTTGTCAGAACGCGTCCTAGGAT
This sequence comes from Bufotes viridis, assembly GCA_033119425.1. Taxonomy (NCBI): domain Eukaryota; kingdom Metazoa; phylum Chordata; class Amphibia; order Anura; family Bufonidae; genus Bufotes; species Bufotes viridis. The sequence goes on along the minus strand of CM065597.1, from coordinate 16,001,592 downwards.
GACTTGTTTTCCCCCACCCACATAATGTTCTTCTGAAAGATCTCCTTTGACCGGTAGTAATTGGCCACCATGACGGGGTTCCATCTGTCCTGATGGCTTTCTTCCATTGTAGATAATGTCCATATGGAAATGCTCTCCATGCACGGACTGAGCGTCTGGGAAGACATCCAGAAGAACCTGCATCTTGAGGGACATATGGCATCCCATTCTGTCCTAAAACACGGTCTACAAATTCGACAACGTTTGAACGCTTCCTACTCCTAAGGCTGACCGTACACGTTGGGTACCTCAGCCAAACAATCTCGTTCAACCAAAATCTGTTCCTTACATCCCCTCATACACATGTACACATAATCATGCGTGCATATGTAAGGTAAGTCGCTGCCAGACACCTACTGTACCTTGCTTGAGAACAAGGGATTCAGATTCGTATCCGTAGGAGCGGTAACCAGCTCCGTCGCCTTCAGAAATGGACAGAGCTGTGTAGTTCCATCTCCGACTAGCTGATTGGTGGATGTGTAGGGTGCTGGACCCCACCAATCAGATATTGATGAACTATCCTGAGGATACTAAATTACTGGAAAACCCAGATTGCCTCTAGAAGATTTTTGAAGGCTTCCTGGTCTAGATGCGTGACCTTTAAGATAATTTTTTAGAACATTTGATGGAGCGGTAGCGGCAGAATCTGCATTGGGTCTGCTGACACCAGGTGGTACCCAGATCTCTGTATACTTCATGCTTGTGGCCACCACAGATGTTCCATTCATCGGAGACTGTCCATCGGAAAGCTGACCCTAGACATTAGACTTGGCCTTGGCTGATTTTGGCAGGACTCGCGAACCCTGGGGGAAGAAAGAATAGTTCGTGTTTTGGTTTTCAACTCTGTAAATTTTTTCATATCTGTACACAGGAACCAAACCGGAATTCTCTTTGTACTTATGATAACCCGACGGTCACAAAATAACAGCCGTAAATGTTGAGGAAGCAAAATCCTTGTTGACCCCATCCCCGAGTTTGTGGTGAAAATTCAGATTTCCTGCACGTTCCATCCCCCACATAGTGCAGAAGGAGGAACTACTGAGAGAGTCACTACTTCTGCAAAAGAAACTTTCCATAGCAACCATTTACTTTTTTGTTTTTCATGTTTTTTGTTTTCTTTATACCACCAGCACTACCACCAAAAAGAAAAAAAAACACGCCCGCTGTTTCAAAAATGTATTTAATGAATTTTTTCACTCTATAAGACGTTTTAGAGGAGGAAAATAATGGGGGGAAAAAAAGGTTTTTCACCAGGCCTCAGCCCCCCAAACAGACTTCAAATCGGACCACCAATGTTAATCAGACCTCGGAACAGACCCCCAATGTTTAAGCCCCCATGTGAAGCAGATCTCGGATCGGAGAAAAAAAAAATATTCATGCCTGCTGTTTCCAAAACGTATTTAATGCATTTTTCACTCTATAAGACGCATCTGCCCATAAGACACACCTAGGTTTTAGAGGAGGGGGAAAAAAAAAGTTTTTCACCAGACCTCAGCTCAGACTCCCAATGTTAATCAGACCCCCAAACAGACCTCAAATCAGACAACCAATGTTAACCAGCCCTTGGAACAGACCCCCAATGTTTAAGCCCCCATGTGAAACAGACCTCAGATCAGAGAAAGAATAAAATAAAATCCCCTCTCCTGCTCCAGATGCCGCCACTTCTAACATCCAGCGCTCTTCCTGCTGCGACCTGACGCCACACAGCGCGAGGTCAAAGAGCGCTGAGGACAACGAGCGGCCGAGGAAGACCAGGAAGCTCTGCATTCACCACTTCCCTGTACTCCTGTAGTAATGAGCACTTCCATAAGGAAAGCGCTCATTGGTTTTCGCCTCATCAGACACAGTGACCCCCCCCCCACTTTGGGGGTAAAAAAGTGCGTCCTTTAGGGCAAAGAATATGATGTACTCATGACTGCACTGGCTACACAGATGTGCAGCACATGGTGCTTCTGCGTTGTCACCTACTTGCTGTCGCCCCTGTTGCTAGGCAACATCCTGACTTTATTGGAATGCACATAGGGAAATATTCATCAGAGAATTAATAATACGAATGGAGAATTGGATCTTTTACTTTATTTTTATATATATATATATATATATATATATATATATTATATTTTTTTTTTATTTTTTTTTATATTTATGGAGAATGATAATTCTTGTGCAGATTTTTTCCTTTAAGGGTTTGTTCAGATGTTTAATTTTGATGGTCGCCAGTATCCGGTGGGGCTTCTTCTCCCAGCACTCCGGCAATCAGCTGTTTTTGTACAGACTGCAGCGTTCCGGTGAGTGCTGCGGCCCCTTCCGAGGCCAGTGACGTCATGTTCATCGGTCACATGGCCTGGACTGCAATACTTGGCACAGCCACCATCCACTAGGTGGCGCTGTGCTTGGTAAGCTGTGAGGAGGCCGCAGCAAGGTTCCCCACCGATCAGATACTGAGGACAGATCAGCAGTAATAACTTCCCCCTATCTTGGGGTCTTTGTCAACGGTAGCAGATTTACTTACTTTGTACCGAGCCACCGTTTCTGCATGCGTATACTCCAGTCACATCCAGAGCTGCACTTAGAATCTTGCAAACTGCAGTGCATTGCCGGAGCTCAGATCGTTATTTTACCGTGAGCGCTGAGCTTTGTCCAGCTGTCCGGCTGTCAAGGCCCCCCCCCCCCCCATCTTTGAAAGCTGCTAAATTATTATATAGTATTATATTATAGTATTAGAGCGCCTTCCCACGGCTGTAGTGTTTTGCGGACCCGCAAAACACTGATACCGGCCCATGTGCGTTGCGCAGTTTGCAGAGAGCACATGGCCGCCACTTTGACAGAAAATTGCGGACAAGAATAGGACATGCTCTATCTTTTTTGCGGAGCGGGGAATGGAACTACGGATGCGGACAGCATCGGCCCCGTTGAAATGAGTGGGTCCACCTGGTTCCGCGAAATTGCGGAACGGATGCGGACTCGTTCATACGGTTGTGTGAATGATCCCTTATACTGTAGAGTTAGACTGAGGAGTTGGGTCTGGCTTTACGTCCCCTGCGATACAAGCGGCCGTATCGCTTCTCCTCGGTGATATTTGCATGTGGTTTTGGAAGACAAACCGGATCTGAGTGTATCCGGGTCACTGCGGGATTATGGGAGAATATCAGAACAATAGAAGGACTGTTCGTAGGCCACGACACGGGGCGGCTTCTTGTGACGCTCACCTTGGCTACACGTATGTACTAAGCCCTTTTTGGACTGTAATGTACGAAACTGGTCGGCTGAGATTTTGAAGATTTACATTTCTTAGGCTCTCGTGCTCCAGAGCAGCGCTCACTCTTGGGAATAGAGCACCCCACAGTGAGATGTGTGACCGAACCGCTCGCTCTCCCACAGCTTGATTCTGGACGCAGCTCTGGATGTGACTAGAGCATTACTCAGTAGACGATGGGTAAAGCAAACATTGGCCAGGCTGCTGGATATTTACTGTAGCTTTTAGGCGTCATGTTGAAAATCGGCGCTTTCCTACTAATTGATTTTGTTTTGTTTTTTTCCTGCAGGCCTCGCTATGACCTTAAGATGAAGGAACGCGGTCGGAGACGCGGGCGCGGAGATGGAGCTCTGGGGCAAGTGAGACCGCCGTGTATAATATGTATAAATCTCTGCACCTCCCTAGGGCCCCGTACTCCTTATCCCTCATATGCTTGAGGTGGACATGCACTGTAGGTAGCTGAATGCTCACACGGCTGTTACTCCAAACCCCCAGCATACATGCACGCTCGATGCGGCTGAGCCTGCGTGTGTTCTCAGTAGGGCGGGGAGAGCCGCCTTCAGACACCTCTGCCGGCAGGAACAGGATTGGGCTTGGTTAGATGGTCAGTTGGTCCCGCCGAAATCCTTAGATTCACCCAACATTTCAGCAGCGTTGGAACAGCAGTGCCAGGGGGATCGGTGGAGGTGAGTAATGCAGGGTTTTTGTAAAATTTTAAACTTTTTCTGGCTGCACACCACCTCGTCCCAGTAAGTGAAACGGCAGATCCTTTGCGAGGACCGAATTTTGCCCGTGTTAAAATAAAAATTGCTAAATGGCAGGGGAGGGTTTAAAATAATAAAAGTAAGTTATGCTTACCGATTCTAACCCCATCTCCTCCAGCGCGGGCCTCAGCTGTATACAGTACGTCATTGCTGCAGGCAGGTAAACAAAGCCTGGCCAGAGGAAGCAGAGCAGCGGGGAACGGGGTTTGAATCAGTGAGTATCACCTGTTTTATTATTTTTATCTCCATCCTGCCGTTTAGCAATTTTTTAAAAATTTTTCTAACTTGACCAAATCCCTTTAAATGTATTTTAGCATACGTTACTGCTGTAGCAGCATTATGTATAAAGAAATCTTTAGTTTCCTCACATATCACTGTTTTCCTTGAGTTTTTCTCTTAGTTACGGCTGTTTAAACATTTATAATATAAGGACCTTCTCAAGATGGCTCCTCTGCCAGCTCTCTGAGGCCAAAACTGCTTTCCCTCACTTCCCATACACACTAACTGTAGCCAGCAGCTCCCTGCCAGCCAATCAGATTGGATTACTGAGAGACACGCCTCCTCACTCTGAAGCCTAATGCAGGCATGCAGTGTGGAGGACCGCCCCTCCATCTTCTGTTTATACTAAAAGGAAGACAGACAAGCCCCAGCAACGGTCTTTTAAAGGAGCAGTGGAAAGGGACAGGGGACATTAAAGAAAGCTGTTATTATAAGTAGGGTTGGGCAATATACTGGTTATGACGTTATACCGCGGTATTAGAAAACAGCGATATGGCTGTTTCCTAATAACCGCGGTATTCTGTGACGTCATGCGCTCTGTCTATTCCCCAGTCTGCGGCGCCGTCCACCCGCACAAAGAGAGCCGCCCGTACATTTAACATACCTAGCAGCGTGGCTCAGGAACATTACACTCCATCCCTGGCTCCGCCTCCTCCTACTGGCTTACTCACTGACAATCTCCGGGGGAGCCCGGGAGGGTTAAACTTTTCCTGCGGCTGCCTCGCTCCCATGTTCAAACTTAGTCTCCGCCCCTAGACAGAATCACCACATGAGGAAGGCAGCCGCGGGAAAAGTCCAGACGCCACCACCCTCCGTGACTCACTGAGCCCTGTGTTGTCCTGGCCTACGAGGGCTGGAGTGTTCAACAACTCCAAGGAGCAGCCACAGGTGTGTGAGATGAGACTGAGACACCTAAAATAACACAAACTGTAATAAATAAAGGTGGATAGTGAAATGTCTCCTGTGGCCCTGGGGCTGCCTGGCCTTCCCTTCCTGCCTGTAGCATAACCAGTAGTAGGCATTAGGGAATAAACAATCATGAGTCCCCCTCCCCAAACATAAGCAAGAAGACATTACTGTATGGTGGCCACGCCACACAGCCACATTATACTGAGGAGGAAGGAACTTACAGGCACAGTATAACGTCTCCTTGTGGCCCTCCATACAGTATAATGTCTCCTTGTGGCCCCATAATGTCTCCTTGTGTGGCGGCTGCTGCCCCCATACAGTATAATGTCTCCTTGTGGCTGCCCCCATACAGTATAATGTCTCCTTGTGGCTGCCCCCATACAGTATAACGTCTCCTTGTGGCTGCCCCCATACAGTATAACGTCTCCTTGTGGCTGCCCCCATACAGTATAATGTCTCCTTGTGGCTGCCCCCATACAGTATAATGTCTCCTTGTGGCTGCCCCCATACAGTATAATGTCTCCTTGTGGCTGCCCCCATACAGTATAATGTCTCCTTGTGGCTGCCCCATACAGTATAATGTCTCCTTGTGGCTGCCCCATACAGTATAATGTCTCCTTGTGGCTGCCCCCATACAGTATAATGTCTCCTTGTGGCTGCCCCCATACAGTATAATGTCTCCTTGTGGCTGCCCCCATACAGTATAATGTCTCCTTGTGGCTGCCCCCATACAGTATAATGTCTCCTTGTGGCCGCCCCCATACAGTATAACGTCTCCTTGTGGCTGCCCCCATACAGTATAACGTCTCCTTGTGGCCTACCACCCCATACAGTATAACGTCTCCTTGTGGCTGCCCCCATACAGTATAACGTCTCCTTGTGGCTGCCCCCATACAGTATAATGTCTCCTTGTGGCTGCCCCCATACAGTATAATGTCTCCTTGTGGCTGCCCCCATACAGTATAACGTCTCCTTGTGGCTGCCCCCATACAGTATAACGTCTCCTTGTGGCTGCCCCCATACAGTATAACGTCTCCTTGTGGCTGCCCCCATACAGTATAACGTCTCCTTGTGGCTGCCCCCATACAGTATAATGTCTCCTTGTGGCCCTCATACAGTATAACGTCTCCTTGTGGCTGCCCCCATACAGTATAATATCTCCTTGTGGCCACCCCCCATACAGTATAATGTCTCCTTGTGGCCCCCATACAGTATAATGTCTCCTTGTGGCCCCCATACAGTATAATGTCTCCTTGTGGCTGCCCCCATACAGTATAACGTCTCCTTGTGGCTGCCCCCATACAGTATAATGTCTCCTTGTGGCCCTCATACAGTATAACGTCTCCTTGTGGCTGCCCCCATACAGTATAATATCTCCTTGTGGCCACCCCCCATACAGTATAATGTCTCCTTGTGGCCCTCATACAGTATAACGTCTCCTTGTGGCTGCCCCATACAGTATTATGTCTCCTTGTGGCCCTCATACAGTATAACGTCTCCTTGTGGCTGCCCCATACAGTATAATGTCTCCTTGTGGCCCTCATACAGTATAACGTCTCCTTGTGGCTGCCCCCATACAGTATAACGTCTCCTTGTGGCTGCCCCCACACAGTATAACGTCTCCTTGGGGCTGCCCCCACACAGTATAACGTCTCCTTGGGGCTGCCCCCACATAGTATAACGTCTCCTTGGGGCTGCCCCCACACAGTATAACGTCTCCTTGCGGCTGCCCCCATACAGTATAACGTCTCCTTGTGGCCGCCCCCATACAGTATAACGTCTCCTTGTGGCTGCCCCCATACAGTATAACGTCTCCTTGTGGCTGCCCCCATACAGTATAACGTCTCCTTGCGGCTGCCCCCATACAGTACGTCTCGGGCCCCCATACAGTACGTCCTTGCGGCCGCCCCATACAGTATAACGTCCCTGTGGCCGCCCCATACAGTATAACGTCCCCTTGTGGCCGCCCCATACAGTATAACGTCCCTTGTGGCGCCCCATACAGTATAACGTCCCCTTGTGGCTGCCCCCATACAGTATAACGTCTCCTTGTGGCCGCCCATACAGTATAACGTCTCCTTGCGCTGCCCCCATACAGTATAACGTCTCCTTGCGCTGCCCCCATACAGTATAATGTCTCCTTGCGCTGCCCCCATACAGTATAATGTCTCCTTGTGGCCGCCCCATACAGTATAACGTCTCCTTGTGGCTGCCCCATACAGTATAACGTCTCCTTGCGCTGCCCCCATACAGTATAACGTCTCCTTGCGCTGCCCCCATACAGTATAACGTCCCCTTGTGGCCGCCCCCATACAGTATAACGTCTCCTTGTGGCTGCCCCCATACAGTATAACGTCTCCTTGTGGCTGCCCCCATACAGTATAACGTCTCCTTGTGGCTGCCCCCATACAGTATAACGTCTCCTTGTGGCTGCCCCCATACAGTATAACGTCTCCTTGTGGCTGCCCCCATACAGTATAACGTCTCCTTGTGGCTGCCCCCATACAGTATAACGTCTCCAAGTGTTTTTTTCTTCTAAATGGGCATTTATCATGAGATATATCGTTATCGCGATAAATTTCTTAATATCGTTATCGTGGCAATATTTTTGATATCGCCCGACCCTAATTATAGGGCAATTTTTGGCGTAATCTATCGCAGATTCTGCTGCAAATGGGATTTTCGGCCGAATCTGCGTCTTCTTAACCATCCACGCCAAATACGTCAGTTCTGAAAAAATAAGGGGGGCGGGGAAGGGGGCCGGCTGGGCGGCTCAATTCATTTATCATTTTCTACACCTGCTTTAGGCATAGAAAGTGATCTCAATCTACACCAGCAAGGGAGCTGCACCATAGAGGCCCGGCGCCCCATGCACCAGCGCAGGGGTTATCAAGACCGGCGTCTTAATAAATGACCCCCAAGTGTAAACATTAAACTCGGTGATCATTTGGCAGTAAGCGCCCTCTAGTGGTGACTACAGGCAGATCGAATTTTATCATTCAGTTTGATATCACTGAAGGGGATGGCCAGTATCTGGATCTGATGCTTCTGTGTCTTGCCTGACCGGGAACCCCTGCACAGCGCTGTGTCAGTATGAACTGTAACACAGGGCAGTGGCGGAGCTGCCGCTGATTTACACCCGCGCTTATTATATGTATGACTGTATAGAAGGGAGGGGGCCTTGTATAAGCCCATAAAATGGAAGCTGCATTTACGGCCCATGCTGACATTGCTGAGGACAAGTCACCCGCCGAGTCAATCAGTAACCAGGATGGACTTTAATACTTCACCTTTGGATGTGGCCATTAATGTACAATGCAGAGGCAGATCATTATCTGCACACGATGGGAGTAATTGCTGCAGGGGAAGCAGCTCCTTTGTCTCCAGGCGTTTTGGGGTATGCGGGACCCCTCACAAGCACGTGCATATAGTGGCTCTGTTCAGAGTGCTGACCACTCGGGCCGTCATGGTGCAGGTATAGCCCAGCATAAAGCAGCGGCGCCATGTTGTCTCCTCTTAAAGGGGATTTCTACTCATTCATTCTTGTGTCAATAAGGCCTCATTCACACCCGTGATGGTCAGTGATTCATCCGTGAAGGATCCGTGTTTGGTCCATGTGTTCGTCTCTTGCTCTCTGTGCGTCATCCGTGCTCGACGGACAATGCTCAGTTGAAAGTTAATTTTCAGAACATCTCTTCTTAATGGTCCGTTAAACATGGACGGCGTCCGTGTATTTCATGGACCCATCGACTCGGGGGGCGAGCTGGGAAACATAAAACCTGAAAGTGGCCCCATGTTGTAGGTGGTCCCAAATTGACAGAAGGTGGGCCAACAGATGTAGGTGGGGCCAGCAATACCACAGTGCAGCATAATATACAGCCCCAGCAGAACCAGACACCACAGTGCAGCACAATATAATGCCCCAGCAGCACCAGATACCACAGTGCAGCACAATATACCGCCCCAGCAGAACCAGATACCACAGTGCAGCACAATATACCGCCCCAGCAGAACCAGATACCACAGTGCAGCACAATATACTGCCCCAGCAGAACCAGATGCCACAGTGCAGCACAATATACTGCCCCAGCAGAACCAGATGCCACAGTGCAGCACAATATACTGCCCCAGCAGAACCAGATGCCACAGTGCAGCACAATATACTGCCCCAGCAGAACCAGATGCCACAGTGCAGCACAATATACTGCCCCAGCAGAACCAGATGCCACAGTGCAGCACAATATACTGCCCCAGCAGAACCAGATGCCACAGTGCAGCACAATATACTGCCCCAGCAGAACCAGATACCACAGTGCAGCACAATATACTGCCCCAGCAGAACCAGATACCACAGTGCAGCACAATATACTGCCCCAGCAGAACCAGATACCACAGTGCAGCACAATATACTGCCCCAGCAGAACCAGATGCCACAGTGCAGCACAATATACCGCCCCAGCAGAACCAGATACCACAGTGCAGCACAATATACCGCCCCAGCAGAACCAGATACCACAGTGCAGCACAATATACCGTCCCAGCAGAACCAGATACCACAGTGCAGCACAATATACTGCCCCAGCAGCACCAGATACCACAGTGCAGCACAATATACCGCCTCAGCACAACCAGATACCACAGTGCAGCACAATATACCGCCTCAGCACAACCAGATACCACAGTGCAGCACAATATACCGCCCCAGCACAACCAGATACCACAGTGCAGCACAATATACCGTCCCAGCACAACCAGATACCACAGTGCAGCACAATATACTGCCCCAGCACAACCAGATACCACAGTGCAGCACAATATACCGCCCCAGCACAACCAGATACCACAGTGCAGCACAATATACTGCCCCAGCAGAACCAGATACCACAGTGCAGCACAATATACTGCCCCAGCAGAACCAGATACCACAGTGCAGCACAATATACTGCCCCAGCAGAACCAGATACCACAGTGCAGCACAATATACTGCCCCAGCAGAACCAGATACCACAGTGCAGCACAATATACTGCCCCAGCAGAACCAGATGCCACAGTGCAGCACAATATACTGCCCCAGCAGAACCAGATGCCACAGTGCAGCACAATATACTGCCCCAGCAGAACCAGATGCCACAGTGCAGCACAATATACTGCCCCAGCAGAACCAGATACCACAGTGCAGCACAATATACTGCCCCAGCAGAACCAGATACCACAGTGCAGCACAATATACTGCCCCAGCAGAACCAGATACCACAGTGCAGCACAATATACTGCCCCAGCAGAACCAGATACCACAGTGCAGCACAATATACTGCCCCAGCAGAACCAGATACCACAGTGCAGCACAATATACTGCCCCAGCAGAACCAGATACCACAGTGCAGCACAATATACTGCCCCAGCAGAACCAGATGCCACAGTGCAGCACAATATACCGCCCCAGCAGAACCAGATACCACAGTGCAGCACAATATACCGCTCCAGCACAACCAGATACCACAGTGCAGCACAATATACCGTCCCAGCACAACCAGATACCACAGTGCAGCACAATATACTGCCCCAGCAGCACCAGATACCACAGTGCAGCACAATATACCGCCTCAGCACAACCAGATACCACAGTGCAGCACAATATACCGCCTCAGCACAACCAGATACCACAGTGCAGCACAATATACCGCCCCAGCACAACCAGATACCACAGTGCAGCACAATATACCGTCCCAGCACAACCAGATACCACAGTGCAGCACAATATACTGCCCCAGCACAACCAGATACCACAGTGCAGCACAATATACCGTCCCAGCACAACCAGATACCACAGTGCAGCACAATATACTGCCCCATCACAACCAGATACCACAGTGCAGCACAATATACTGCCCCAGCACAACCAGATACCACAGTGCAGCACAATATACTGCCCCAGCACAACCAGATACCACAGTGCAGCACAATATACCGTCCCAGCACAACCAGATACCACAGTGCAGCACAATATACTGCCCCAGCACAACCAGATACCACAGTGCAGCACAATATACTGCCCCAGCACAACCAGATACCACAGTGCAGCACAATATACCGTCCCAGCACAACCAGATACCACAGTGCAGCACAATATACTGCCCCATCACAACCAGATACCACAGTGCAGCACAATATACTGCCCCAGCACAACCAGATACCACAGTGCAGCACAATATACTGCCCCAGCACAACCAGATACCACAGTGCAGCACAATATACCGACCCAGCACAACCAGATACCACAGTGCAGCACAATATACTGCCCCAGCACAACCAGATACCACAGTGCAGCACAATATACTGCCCCAGCACAACCAGATACCACAGTGCAGCACAATATACCGTCCCAGCACAACCAGATACCACAGTGCAGCACAATATACTGCCCCATCACAACCAGATACCACAGTGCAGCACAATATACTGCCCCAGCACAACCAGATACCACAGTGCAGCACAATATACCGCCGCCCCCGCCATAGTGTGAAATTGTATCATCATTTTGAGGATAAACAATCCACAGAGGTCTTTGCGACCATAAACCCTTTTAGGGTGTCCTGACTGACATTACTAAAACATAACTTTTATTATTTTTAATTTAGGAAAAAGACAAAAGAAAAATATTTAAAATTTATCAGGGGATGTTGTGATATAGTACCTATTTTCCACCATACCATTGTCGCCCACTCTTGGGGTCTTATGAGGTTGGCGCTGTAGGCTATTTGTCACAATATTTACTCCTCTTTATGTTTTCAAACTCATTTGCATCAAAATAGCTTACTGCGACCTTTCTGTATATATTAGGTGGAATATGCAGTTTTGACACTTCCTATTATATATTGCTCATTCAGTTTGCTACTATTACTTTCTTTGTAACGTTGTATATTATCAGCTGTTCAGTCAGCTCAGTGTTTGTTTATGTACACAGATCACTGACTTGTGCTTATATAACAACTCTCATTCATATACAATGTTGCCATATTGCTTTCTACACCAATTGGCCACTTAATTGCACTCAGTGTTTGTTTGATCCCATACAGGGACGCTCACTGACTGCCGCTAACAATATTTCGTGCCACTGCTGCCTAATTACCACCACATCCTAATCTCCAAGCACGGTGGATCTATTGTATCCTAATTTCACCCTGATACAGTTTCACCCTGTCTAAAAATCATGCCGCACTACCGCCCCTCCCGACATGTTTCACCGCTCACTGCGGCTTCGTCAGGGGAGTCGGGGCTATCATTTTGAGGATGTAATACAGTGAAGTTCAGGAGGGACCTGCACCACTGGTTGGGCTTTCCTCTGGACACCGTGCACTGGTAGATTCCCTGTAGGATCTATGCCCAGTCCGGCCGTGCACAGACTATAATGGACACAACGAATTTGTGAACACAGACAAATAGAGCATGCTACCATACTAAAACACTGACGTGTGACTACACGCCTTAAAATGAATGGGTACATGTGCTGTCCGTGAATCACTGACGTGTGAATGAGGCCTAAGCCCTACTATAAACTTCCATGGTACCGCCAATACTCAGATCACTCCATTGGAACAGCTGAGAGAGCCCCCACCAGCCCGTTTTATGGAAAAGGGTGAAATCCAACTTGAAAATCTGCAGCATAAATTGATGTGCTACTGTTTAAGGCCTAATTCACACGTCCGCAATCTACGTCCGCACCCGTTCCGCAAATTTTCGGAACGGGTGCGGACCCATTTATTTTGAATGGGGACGTGATGGATGCGGAGAGCACAGTGCTCAGGACGGCGGCTCTGCAAAAATATAGAGCATGTCCTATTCTTGCCCGCAATTGCAGACAAGTATAGGCATTTCTATGGGGCTGGTGGCAAGGTGTTTTGCAGATCCGCAAAACACTACGGACGTGTGAATAAGGCCTAAAGGAGCGGTCCTAGATGTGTTTTTTTTTTTTTTTTTTTTTTTCCCTTTCTTCCTCCGGTCAGATACGCCAAAATCTTAAAAAACAAAATTTAATCCCCTGCGCGTGCTATATATGGCAGCGGCCTCCTCGCTTCAAGTAAGGATAACCACGCCCCCTTTCCTGCCCCCTTCGCCCCCGATTGACAGCTGATAGTTTGCGGTTGTTCAGCAAAGCCAACCGTAGACTTGCGAATGCGCCCAATGTCTCTATTCCCGCACTTCTTTTCCCCTGAACGCGCCGTACAGCAATGCACAGGCGCAGAGATGCGCAAGACTTCGTGCGGCTTTGCTGAACAGCGAAAGCTATCAGAGACGAAGGGGAAGGAAAGGGGACGTGGTTATCTTGACTCGAAGCGCGGAGGCCGCTGCCCCATTGACTTCAAACACTGCTGTTACGTATTGCATGCAGGGGATTAAAGTTTGTTTTTCAAGAATTTGGCGCATCTGACCGGAGGAAGTAAAGGATTTTCAATGTATTGCTGGCTGCTTTAAAGGGATTGTCCGGGTTCAGACCTGAACCTACCTGGACACAACCCGATCTGCACTCATTCGCAGGGCAGTTCCAGTGACGTATCTGGCTCTCCATGGCTAAGCTCCACCCATCAGCGCTTGCCCTGCGCGATGCCGGGCAAGGGGGAGCATCGGAGCGTGAAAAGCTCCAGCGCTCCACTTATTCATGGTGAATGAGTGCAGGTCTGAACCCAGACCACCCCTTTAAGGAAATGCTGGCGGCATATCCTTCCCTGGTAATAGAGACTCAGAAGACGGCCTGGATGAAGTGGGGGCGTGTCAGAGCTAGCCGTGCTCCTGAGCCTGATAGAAGCACTGCCTCCTGTGTGTCTGTAAGGCCGATCGCTCCCAGGAAGAAAACCTAGTGGGTACGGTTGAGCGAACTTGTATTTTAAGTTCAGCGTCTAAAGTTCAGGTTATCTTAGAATCCCGTTAAGGATTCCGCTACCACGGACCATAACGGAATTTGAATCCATAAGGGGATTCTTCGATGAACACGGCAACGGCGGTACACTGCTCTACTTCCTTCTTCTCCTCCACACAGAGCACAGGAGCTCCGCCCCTCATGTCACATGATCATTATACCAGGCCCTTTACCACCTCTTATCCAATCCAGTACTGAGCCACGCCCCCTGCACTGATCACATGACTGGTGACGTCACCTCAGGTCCTCCGTGTTGTCCAAGGTTCGGGTTCATCAAAGAATCCCCTTATGGATTCCAAAATTCCGTTATGGTCCGTGGTAGCGGAATCCGTAACAGGATTCTAAGATGCGCCAAACTTAAAATGCGAGTTCACTCAACCCTAATAGTGGGAAGTCATTAGACCTCAGATCAGACGCGCTGTGTTAATCAGACCTCAGCTCACTGCCCCAAATCAGACCCTCAATGTTAAGACTACAATCCGACCTCAGCTCAGACCCCAATGTGAATGACCCCCAATCAGACCTCATATCAGCCCCCATGCCACAGACCACATAAAATAAAAAATCCACTTACCTCTACTGCTCAGGACGCCACCGCTCCTTACCTCACCTTCACCGCTTCCCGGTCCTTCTATAATGGAAGCGCTCATTAGTATTCGCCCCATGAGACGCTGGGACATTTCCCCCCCCCCCACTTTGGCGGGGGATGGGGTTTGAGTGTGTCTTATGGGGTGAAAAATATGGTGCATGTATTTACCTTGCCCTTTTAAATACAGATTTTTTTATTTATTTTTTCTACTACAAAATGCATTATCTTCTTTGGGAGCGATATATCTTTTCTTGCTGGTCCATGAAGATAATGCCAGAACCACAGTGAAAACTGACACTTGAGGAGGAGTGGGGGAGGAGGGATTCACGCACTCATACAGTTGCTATGAAATCTACATTGTCCTACGAGGTTTGAAAATCTGCCCCCCCCCCCCCCAATCTCTGCAGCTCTGAACGTGCAGGACAGTGTCATTATTATTAGTGCAGTTACTGAACTGGTTCTGGGCGGGGCCAGACTAGAGATACTGGGTCCAGTGCATTGCCAGGGCATTGACGGGTCAGTGAGTTACTGCTTGTTTGGACGGGAGGTTTAGGGCACACGTTGTACTCTGCGACAGGAACAGGGCGGAGGAAAAACGGGCTGTCCACCACCGTAGACCACTCCTGCCGTAGTAGGCAGTGCTGTGCTCCAATGCCATGGGTCTCTATTACACCTTAGGTGCCAGGAGTAGCCATTGCCAGTCCTGGCCCCTGAGCAGTCAGCTCTGTTTCCACCCAGCACTTGGGTCCGGAGTCTGAAATTCAATGGTTCTGGACTCATCACAAAACTTTATTTTTCCAGTTTGGTGACAATTATGCCTTCAATGTCCCAAATTCAAAGACTGGGAAGGTGCTAAAATATTAAAAGTAGTCACATTGATGGGCTCAACCCCCCGCTGCTCCAGCCCTGCCACTCCGGTCCTCCCAGCGCGTGACTGCTGCAGCCAATCACTGGTCTCAGGGAAATACAACACAAAACTGCTGAGCTGCAGCGGTCACATTTGCAGCGTACGCTTAAGTCATGGTAACAAAGCCCGGCTGGGGGGATCACAGCGCGGGTGGTGGAGCAGAGGGGTTACTGTTTTAACACTCTCCTAGCCTTTGACCTTGTTAGGCTACAGTAACATGGGAGCTGTGGTGCGATGTATGACTGGACAGTGACAAACATCGAAGGTATCCATTACAGAGAGCTGTGGGGACATCCTCCTGATGTATATCTCAGGCATATGCTACAAGCGCAGTGTGGACTGACCCTAATGGCAAAATATTACGGTCAATATGGGGAACAGATCAAGTTTCTGTTCTTCAAAATTTTGACTTTAGAGGTGAAACATCCTTGTGTCGTGCAGCCCATAAACTGCTCTGACAGCAGGGGTTGTGAGCGAACTCTCCAACCATCCATGATTCCTGACAACAGTGCCTGTATTCGAGGTGGTGGTACTAGCAGTATCTATATTCAAGGTGGTGGTACTAGTAGTATTCAAGGTGGTGGTACTAGTAGTATTCGAGGTGGTGGTACTAGTAGTATTCGAGGTGGTGGTACTAGTAGTATTCGAGGTGGTGGTACTAGCAGTATCCGTATTCGAGGTGGTGGTACTAGCAGTATCCGTATTCGAGGTGGTGGTACTAGCAGTATCCGTATTCGAGGTGGTGGTACTAGCAGTATCCGTATTCGAGGTGGTGGTACTAGCAGTATCTGTATTCGAGGTGGTGGTACTAGCAGTTTTCGAGGTGGTGGTACTAGCAGTATTCATATTTAGGGTGGTGGTACTAGCAGTATTCATATTTAGGGTGGTGGTACTAGCAGTATTCATATTCGAGGTGGTGGTAATAGCAGTATCCGTATTCGAGGTGGCGGTACTGGCAGTACCCGATTCTCCGTAGTATTGGAGGGCATGAGCACTCGCTCCACTTACCCAGTCTAAGGGACCCGATTGACCCTATTATAAGCACGTAGGATTTGTTGCTCATTTGTCATGCGACGGATCTGGTTCTGCACTGCGGTTTCTGCTCATGTCTGTAGCTACGACGCAGACGTGAAGAGCCTAAATCAGAAGTAGAGATTCGTCCGAATTTCGGTTTGTTAAAATCCAAAATTTTTAGGAAATTTGGCACAAATTCAGAACCGGTAAAATCGATTCACTCAAAAAAAAAAAAAGTCCCAAAAATGTCAGCACTGGGGAATTTGTCAGTCACACGTACTTAAAGTGGCGCTGTACTTTCAGTAACGTTTCTATCGAGTCTCTCACTTCCTTTCCAGCAGCAAGGAGAGAGAGAGAACGCGCTCAGCGAGCGTTTCTCCCCCTTGTTCTAGAGATCGGTGGGGGTCTCCGTGCTCGGACCCCCACGAATTAAAACTTTTGATATGTCCCTAAGGCATATAAAAAGTCTACTGAAAGTACAGGGCCACTTTAACCCTGAAGCCTCTCTGCTTGTGCTGTGCAGTTGGATACTGTAGTGATCATCTAGGGCAGTGATGCTAACCTCCAGCACTCCAGCCAGCTGTGATGAAACTACGACTCCCAGCATGCTCCATTCATTTCTATGGAGTTCTGAGAAAAGCCAAGCAAGGGGGCATCTTGGGAGTCGTAGTTTTGTCACGGATCTAGGTAATGAAGACTGATATTAGCCGCTCTGCTTGTAGCTGGGGTCGGCATGCTTCGGCACTGCAGCTACCGTGAAACTACAACTCCCAGCATGCAAACTTGCCCAGCTGTTCTGAGAACGCCCATAGAGGCAAATGGAGCATGCTGGGAGTTATAGTTTTAGTGGGCCCCTTAATTGGCCATTTTTAAAGGGTCAATTCAGGCAGGACTAATTGTAGGGCAGAAAGGGGGGCAGTACATGGGTTAAAGGTTTCGGCCACTCCTATTCCCCAAATCTGGATAGCTGGGAGTAGTGAGGTAGCGGGGGCTGGATGGGGTGGATTGTAGCGGTAATGTAAGTGGGGTGTAAATAGTCCTGCCGTTTCTGGGTTCAGATGTGTCTCCTTTAGGTGCACAGGGTCGGCTCTGCTACGTTCCGCACAGCCTCCTATGACACGGTTTGAATAGTTTTTGTTTTGCATGTGACTCGAGCTTGTGCGTGTCTGTCTTGGAGTGGATAATGAGAGAACCCGCCTTCCTAGGGCTGTCTCTTTCATGTGGGACCGTGCCTGTAATCTAATGCTTTTTCAGCTGACTTCCTGAAGCGAGCAGGAAGAAGCCATGCAGTCTGTGTGAGAGAGGCAGCCGTACAGCTCAGGGGAAGGGGGGCGAAGGCGAGGGGCTCTATCCAGAGGAGAAAAAGTTTGGAAAGTTGTGAAAGAAGTTCCCCCAGCAGAGCGAGATCGACAGGTCGGATTATATTGTATAGTTGTGTTCTCTCTTAACTGCCCTTTACCGGCTGTCTCTCTTTCTCTCTCATTACTTTTTTATTTTCTTCGAGGATCTGTCTCCTATTTAAGCGCCTTGAACATTTACGTTTCCTCTATCAGCTGCCTCTTAGATTTGCCTTTGCTTGCTCGCTGCCACCATCTGGATAACAATCATGTAATAAATGATGAACTGTAAGTACCAGCATGCCCCACGAGCCCGTCCAGAGGCTTTAGTCTGAGATTTTTGTGTTAAATCTGGTCATACAAGTGATCTGACCAAGCGTGGGTCGGTCTTATGGACGTACCCACCTTATCCCATGGGGGGTGAAATATTCGTTAAATACATTTTCTGGTTAAGTCCAGTTATTTTTTGGGGGGTAGAAAGTAAGAAAAATCTTACAGTTTAGGACTTCTCGGACTTTTTTTTTCATAGGTAAGCTCCAATCTGGCCACAGACTTTAGAGGGAATCTGCCACCAGATAGTTGCCCGCAGCTGGCACTGCGGAGAGTTTAAGAGTTGCCCTGGGTAAGAAAGTAGGGGTCAACTCTTCCAGAAATTTTGCAGTTCGTCCTCCTTCGTTTGAATATTTCATTACCAGAAATGGTCCCTGTGGAAGAGAGCGCTGCTGGGAGGAAGAGAGACAGACCCTTAATCACTAATCCCAAATAGCCCCTGTCGTATAGTTGGGGTCCCCCTTTCAGCGCTATCCTCGATGAGTGGCTTAGGGTACTTTTACACTTGCGGCAGAGGATTCCGGCAGGCAGTTCAGTCGCCGGAACTGCCCGCCGGATCCGTCTAACCGCATGACAACTGAAAGCATTTGTAGACGGATCAAGATGTGGATCCGTCTCACAAATGCATTGAAAGAACGGATCCGTCTCTCTGCTTGTCATGCGTATAGACGGATCCGTCTTGTATTATGCTTTCAGTTTTAAGGTTCTGCGCATACCGGGAGGACGGATCCGTCCTTCAGGTATTTCTTAATGTATCTTAATACATTCCTATGGAAATGAATGCCGGATCCGGCGTTCCGCCATGTTGGACGGAGATAAAAAGATTTCTTCCGTCCATAAACAACTGACAGTGACTGGACTGATGACATCCTGAACGGATTTCTCTCGGAACGGATTCAGAATGCATTGGGATAAAACTGATCGGTTCTTTTCCGGTATCGAGCCCCGACGACGGAACTCAATGCCACAAGTGTGAAAGTAGTCTTACTTAGGCGGCACATTGGTTCAGTGACCGACCTATCACACTGTTTCCCCGGCAGCTTTTCTGCAGTGAGATTTGCCGCAATCCGGACTTGTCCAAACACGATTGCCGTGTGCAAGTGGCAAAAACTGGATCTGTTCCCGACATGTGATCGGATCACATTTGTGTTGGGATTCGCAGTGTCCACTGGAGATTTCCCAGGCATACAGCAGCATCCATCACACATGGGCTCCTGCGTGTCATACATTTCTGCACTGTGTCGCCCTTTAGAGCAGACTCCCCTATTCTATACAATCGGAAAAAAAAGTCATACGACTTTATACCAGGCCTGAAAAACTATTTTTTGGCCTCGGTCAGGTGAATAGGGAGTTTTTCAATGAATTTGTAAAGTTTTACTGTTCACATTGTATGTGTTTCCCCATCAGTCTGCACTCCATAACCCATAAAAAGTGAAAACAGAATGTTAGAAATCTTTTCTAATTTATTGAAAAGAAAAAACTAAAATCTTGCAATGACCAAAGTATTCAGACCCCTTCCTCAGGACTTAGTTGAAGACCCCCTAGGCAGTGATTCCAGCCTCCAGTCTTCTTGGGGATGATGCCACAAGGGTTGCACACCTGGATTTGGGGGTGTTCTGCCCTTCTTGTCTGCAGATCAGTTTGTATGGGGGCCATCGGTGGACAGCCATTTTCAGGTCTCTCCTGAGATGTTCAATTGGGTTCAAGTCCAGCTCTGACTGGACCATTCAAGGACATTCACAGAGTTGTCCCTAAGCTGATCCTTTGTTGTCATGGCTGTGTGCTTAGGGCTCTGGATCAGGTTTTCTTAAAGAACATCTCTGTACTTTGGTCAGGGTTGAGGGAAAGCTAAATGGACAATCTCTCTGTCCCCCAGCGGGATGCTGCCACCTCCTTGCTTCACAGTAGGGATGGGATTGGGCAGGTGATGGGCAGTGACTTCCTTCCTCCAGATATGATGCTTAGAATTGAGGTGAAAAAGTCCAGTCTTGGTTTCATCAGATCAGAGAATCTTGTTACTCAGTCTGTGAGTCCTTTTTAGGTATTTTTTTTTTTTTTTTTTTGTAAACTCCAGGCAGCTTTCATGTCTCCTTTACTGAGGAGAGGCTTCTTTCTGGCACTCTGCCATAAAGCCCAGATTGGTAGAGCGCTGCGTTGATGGTTGACCTTCTGGAAGTTTCTCCCATGTACACACAGGGACTTTGGAGCTCAACCAGAGTGACCGTTGGGTTCTTGCTCACCAAGGCCCCTTTTCCCCCCTTTTAGTTTGGTGATATGAAGAGGGTGTTCCAAACTTCTTCCATTCAAAAATTATGGCGGCCACTGTGCTCCTGGGAACTTTCAGCGCTGCAGACTTTTTTCGTCCCCTTCTCCAGATCTGTGTCTCCAGACAATCCTGTTCCTGAGCTCTACAGGCAGTTCTTTCCTCCCCATGACATGGTTTTTCCTCTGATATGCATTGTGAGACCTTATATAGACAGGGCTGTGTCTCTCCAAATCATGTTCAATCACCTGAATTTATCACTGGTGTCTCCAGTTGATCAAGATAAATTGGAGGCCCCGAAGCTAAATTTCAAGTGTCATAGCAAAGGGTTTGAATACTTAAGTCCATGAGAAATTTTAGTTTTTCCTTTTTTTTAAATTTGCAAAATTTGTCATCTTTATGGGGTATTTAGTGCAGATTGATGGGTGATTGTGATTTTAGCACGCAGATCCGCAACGTAACAAAATGTGAAAGGGTCTAAAGACTTTCCAGATGATTTGTACGAAAACTTTTCACATGTGGCATACGGCAAACCAACAGTGTTGGGGTACTTTCACATTAGCGGCAGGGGAGTCCGTCAGGCTGTTCCCACGGGTGAACAACCTGTTGGATCCGTACTGCCACTAGTTCAAGTGTGCCCCCGAACTGCCGCTCCGTCCCCATTGACGGTAATGGGGGCGGACTTCCGGCAGCAGCGCATGGCGAGAGGCCGCCGGACTAAAAGTACGACATGCAGTACTTTTAGTCGTGCTGCCGCCGGCACTCCGCCCCCGCCCCCATTATAGTCAATGGGGACGGAGCGGCACTCCGGGGGCACACATGAACTAGCGGCAGGACGGATCCGACAGGTTGTTCATCCGCCGGAACAGCATGACGGACTCCCCTGCCGCTAAAGGCTAATATAGAGGGTTTGTAGAAGTAAGGATGTTCTAATTATTCTGCTGAAATTAGCGTCGGTGGCCAACATCAAATATATGTGGCCATGAAAAGCAGTTGTCAGTTCTTGGTGGTTTTCCTTCGACTTTGCTTGGACATTTTTTTTTGTTTATATGAAAGATCTAAAAGCCAGGAATAGGAATAAAACCTCTATACCCCTCCCTGTATGGTTTTGTTGTAATGGGATACGCTGAGAGTTGTAACTTCATAGTACTTGTGGCGAGAACTGATTGCCTAAAGTAATTGACGTGATAACCTTCTCTCTGTGGCGATTTAGTAGAGCGCAGGTTCCTGATTTTCCGCTGCCGTTTTACTCTTCTTTAATCTGGTTAATTTGCTATTTAAAACATTTAATCCGGTATTAGAAGAGGCAGGCATTATGATGCGGAGGGGGAGAGTAGGGTCAGGAAATGGGTGAGGCGGTGGGATAGTCCCTAAAGACAACAATGTCGGGAAGCTGGCAGGTGGTGAGATACAGACGTAGCTGGAACTCGTGGCATTTCTTCATGACTGAAGGTAGAAAAACCTCTGTAATTGGGTGGTCTATCTCAGTGCTTCCAAACCAGTGTGCCTCCAGATGTTGCAAAACTACAACTCCCAGCATACCCGGACATCCTTTGGCTGTTGAGGCATGCTGGGAGTTGTAGTTTTGCAACAGCTGGAGGCACACTGTTTGGGAAACACTGGTCTATCTTATTACAGGAACATTTACAGTCATCTACTTGGATCCAGCCATTGTTGTGGTTTTCATTTTCTTTGGAATGGATTTTAGCCGTCCATTAAGAACCTTGGCGAATTTTCTCTTTGGGTTTGACAATTTCCCAGACCGCTCATGCAGCTTGGCCAGATGTTGGAAACCACCACAGCAGGGTGGTTGTGTGTTGCAACCAAAATTGCTCTGTAGCTCCAGCCTAAAGGCCCTTTTTACGTGGGCAGATTCTCGGCCAGATGGTAAGTGTTCATAGGAACGCTTGTTAGTGATTATCTGGCGGTGTAATGATGCTGCCACTTACCCAATGACCGAGCGAAACACTCACACTCAATCATTCATGCAGTCACAAAAATCGTAATTTACCGGCAGCAGATTGTGCTGTGTAAACGGCATCTGCTGCCGGCACACAATGAGTCTGTATGGGGACGTGCGATGGCATTAGCGACTGCTCCTCCCCGTACTGTGGAGGAGATGGTTGCATGTAAATGCAGCGCTGTCCTCCAGTTACAACCAGGTGCATGTCTGGAAGGAACGCTTCCTTCCCGACAATCGCCTGCAAAATTGGCCCTTGTAAAGGGGCCTTGTACTGTTTGGTGGAGAGTTGAGTGCGAGCTCTATCTCCAAATTTCCACTTTCAACTGTAAATCTTCTTGTGCCGTGGCCTCACCATGTGCGTATGTCATTAGATGTAGTGCAGAAGCTTTTCTTGGAGCTTCTTCCTCCCTCCTGGCAGCTCCTTGGTCAGTGTTTGCATCATTTCCACTAAACCCTCATTAAGAATATCTATTATTTACATGTCAGAAGATCAGAAAACCCGGGGTTGTTGACTGCACATACCTGCCAATTACTGCAGCCGCATTACTCAATTCTATGTTCTGATCGTTTCGGGACTGTGACCGCCACATAACATTAGAATGATGTGACTGATAATTGTAAATTTACATAGTAGTGTCTCATGGCCTTGGTAGGCTGGGACCATCACACAGTGCCGTGCATCCTTCAGTTTACAAGAAATGTTTAGATCCTAGAGACCTAAAGCAGAAAACGCTTCGTGCCTCAGTCAAAGCCCAGCTTACGCGTTAAATTACTGCTCTAAACCTTTGATTGGCTGATTTGTAAATCAACATTTATGGCCATTTTAATGCTGCCTTCATGCTCCTTACTTACTAGAGTGACATGTCTTCCTTGTAAACTTGTTTGACTTGTAACCTGTAGAACGTCTGTCCTGACCTCTTCACGTTTTCCTGCAGGCTGGTGGATGAGTGGTTCCCATTTCTGAAGGCGATTCATCTACTTTTGCACCTATGATTATGTCCTCTGTGTTATGTTTGGGAAGACCCCTTTGTTAATCCGCTGTCTTCAGTGTTATTCACCTATAGACTGGTCGACCATCGTGCTCGGCTGTGTAGACCCAACGGGCCATGAACTAAGAGTAGTGCAAACAACAGATCTTCTTCCTTCTGTGCTTTGAGCACTGCTGGTCCATCGCTTCAAGAGCTAACCCACACATCTCGGGACCCCCCAGGGGAATGCCGCGCAAGGTTAGCGTGGCGGCCTGGGGGGCGGCCCTATTTATCTCATGGAATGCCATTCTTCTACTCTACCTCATGAGCCGCCCAAAGGCTCCCGACGCATCCGACCTTACAGCAAATGTAATCCGACTGGCTGAAGAAGCAGAAGCTGAGTTAGAGAAACAGAAGGGACTTCTCCAACAGATCCATCACTATAGCGGACTGCTTAACCGGCGTCCTGCTCCACAAAATGCTGCTCATGGACCTGAGCTGCCGCAGCGGCTCTTCAATGCTTCTTTTCCATCTCCAACGCCCGTAGCCTCTGACTCGCAGTCAACCATCATTCCAGTTCTTGTCGTAGCATGTGACCGACCCTCGGTCAGGAAGTGCCTGGACTCCCTGCTCAAGTACCGGCCCTCGGCAGAGCAGTTTCCCATCATTGTAAGCCAGGACTGTGGCCATTCTGAAACTGCAAGAGTTATCGACTCCTATGGGGATGCTATCACTCACATCAGTCAACCTGACCTCTCCGAGGTGCCAGTTCCCCCAGAACATAGGAAGTTTCAGGGCTATTATAAAATCTCCAGACACTATAGATGGGCACTCAACCAGGTGAGTCCAGATGTTGTATATGTAACTCATTCAATTACTGAGCTTTTGCTTTCCAGGCCTTACCTTCCGTAAAGAGTACGCCTTCTTTACCAGTGTACAGTGATGGGGATGTGTGAGTCCAGAGCTTCCGTGCACTAGAAAATTTGGAAGGAAAGATGTCAATCAGAGCTACATTCACAATTCTGCTGATTGCTATTGGAAACCGTTAATAAACGTATTGACAGACTCCACTATAACAATTTAGCTGAACCTGAGTAATCCTGGAAATACTCAGATTGTTCCTACATCTGTTTGCTGTATAATGCCTCGTCTGAAGACAACCATTCCCATAATGCAAATTACCACAGCATGATACTAATTTAGCAGCGAATAGTTCTGAAACTTGAAGAATTGTGAGTGCAGCTCTGAAGTATAATACAGATTGTTATGACACATTAGTACCCTCATTCATGTACAAAATGTATTATGACAAATCCATGCTCACCTACTCGGTTCTAGCTCACAAGCTCTTTTGACTGGTCCTCCATCTGCCAACTTCTGCACTGATGGGGTCACGGGCGCCGCTACAGCCAATGACTGGCCTCACCGGTGGCATATCGCTGCAGGGTCATGTGCTGCTAGGGGACATGTCTCGACTGAGGCCAGTCATTGGCTGTAGTGCATGTGACTCCATATGTGCACAAGGACCGGAAGACCAGTGAAGACAGCCCGGCAGCAAAGTAGCAAAGAGCAGGAGAGTCTGGACATCCCCTTTTTAAGAAAAGAAAATTCTGTGTTCTTGGATTTTTTTTTCTTTTTTTAAACCAAAAGCTCTGTGAATTTATTTCCTTTTTAACTCATTTGTGCATTGCTATAATTACATTCCGTGGATCTTTCACCAGTGAAATGACTAATTCTATTTTTAGAGTCAAACGTTTTACTATGGCGTATGGAGTTTTAAGCAATTTTTTTCGTTTAATATTGGAGCCTGTGGGTGACATATTCCACAGTTTGGCTACACAGTAGCATATGTCTATAGCAGGGGTGCACAACCTGGGGCCTGGGGGCCACATGCAGCCCTTGATACCTTTCTGTGCAGCCCCCAACCACCTAATAGAAGACATGTATGTCTGTCTTGTAGCTGCTCACATTTTTCATGTATTCTCCCATTAGATGGAAATCCTGGAACTGTATCTAGACATTAATGGTATATAGTGCATGTTCAATATGTCATAAATGCAATATTTCAGTTAATACTTCTTTAAAATTTTATTTTCAGCCCTTGTCATTGGTTCAGTCTGACATTGTGGCGCCCAACCAGAAAAGATTGTGCACCCCTGGTCTGAGGTGTTCCTACGGAATCTTTCCGACATATATGGCCGATGTACATTTAAAAAATGGTGTGACCCTTAGGTCTAACTCCTCGAAAAAGTGCATTATAACACTGAACTGTGTGTAACAACATGCCTTTCTTTTTCAGATCTTCAGGGTCATGGGTTACAAGTCTGCCATTGTAGTAGAAGATGATCTGGAAGTGGCTCCAGACTTCTATGAATACTTCCTAAGTACACATTACCTTCTCCGCAAGGATCCCACCCTGTGGTGCGTCTCTGCCTGGAATGACAATGGGAAGGAGGCGCTGGTGGAAACCAAGGGTACCTCCATACTTCACCGTTCTGACTTTTTCCCAGGCCTGGGGTGGTTGTTACTTCGGGAGTTGTGGGAAGAACTTGAGCCCAAGTGGCCAGCAGCCTTCTGGGATGACTGGGTGAGGCGACCTGAGCAGAGACTTGGTAGGGCATGTGTGAGACCAGAGCTGCCTCGCACTAGAACATTCGGAAGGAAAGGTGTCAGCCAGGGTCAGTTTTTTGACCAACATCTAAAATTCATCAAACTGAACCAGGACCCTGTGGCCTTTACAAAAATGGACCTTTCATACCTTTTAAAAGAAAGTTATGACCCCTGGTTTGCGGAGCAAGTTTATGGGGCACCTAAAGTTCGGGCAGAAGATGTTCTTAAAGGGAATGTGCCTGGCGGGAGGACGGTAAGGGTAGAATATACAACTAGAGACACTTTCAAAGCCATGGCCAGGGCCTTTGGTGTAATGGATGACCTGAAGTCAGGGGTGGCCCGTGTAGCTTACTTGGGAGTTGTATCTTTTACGCATAGGGGTAGAAGGGTGTTTTTGGCACCTCCTCAAAACTGGGGAGGGTATGATCCATCATGGACATAAAGTCTTGTTTCTCCAAGTTTAGGGAAACGCGTGACTACCAGGAAAAGAAAAAAAAAGCGTGACGGAATAAAAGTTTATTTTTCTCTGAGGGATTCAGAGGGTCCAATATGTTTAGGTGCTACTTACGATGAGATATCTGCACCATTAAGAAGCTCTTGGGTTGTGACATATGTGGTGATACATTACGCCATATAAGTGAGCTTCTGGAATAGCAGTGCAGAAAATAAATGAAGGAATTCAGAAACCACTTTGAACTGTCATAAAGATAACCAGCAGTTTGGGGACCTCGGGAACACTGGTGACACAAAGCTACACCTACGCACTCAGGAAGGGATAATCTCCGCCAACCATGGTTCCTGGCATCGAGGAGGAGCTTGTGTTCTCTAGGCTCCTTCCGTTTTATTAATTCACCTCAATAAAGTGACCTTTATAGCCAAATGAGTCTGAGTCCTAGAGGCAAACTACAACATGGATGCCTTTGCACATATACAGTGTGTGTATAAGATTGTTGTTTTTTTTTTTTTTGCATATAAAAAATTTTGAATGTACAAATTTAAGTGTTCTAACCTGCATTTTTGCATTATTTGCCTTGTATTCTAATGTTTTTTGAATTGGTTTTGTATGGCAAGCTGATGTCTTTCAAACGTTCGCCAGGATCTAATTGGCCTCAGAAGGTTGCATGAAATGGTGTTAAATGAATTTTCTAGACTCCTGAGATTGACAACCTATCCTTAGGTCTTCAATATTCCATCAGTGGGGGCCTGATGCCTCATACCCCACTTTTTACTGCAACCTCTGTCGTAGGAACTAGCACTTTGGACATAGCCGGAAGCACGCCTCCATTCAAAGTGCTAGTTTCGGCAGAAAACAGTTGCTCAGTGGGCATGTGGGGTGTTAGACCCCTGCCGATCAGATAATGAGGACCTATCCTGAGAATTGGTCATCAATATCAGGAGCCTGGAAAACCCCTTTAATGACGGCAGTCATGTAGGTGGCTCATTCAGTCATTATTCAACCAAAAGTCATCTGGTGAATGATAGTTGGTATTTTGTCCACAAACGACCTTCCAAAGAACTAATGCCTCAACTATCGGAAGAAAATTTCAGACAAGGCCAACTACTTTTCAGATGAGGATGGTCTGTCACCTGCTAGCTAAAATTATCTTGAATTTCACCCGATGAACAAACTTTTTGGGTTGAAATTGTTGATCAACTTCAGTCTATTGTGTATGGCTGGTGCTGAAAGTCTAAAGCCCTCTCCACACAGCACGAGTGCTCAGCTGTTCCATCAAGTCCCTATGCTCTCTGAGGCATGCCCTGTCTGGTCTATATGGCCCGTTTTATAATAGTTGACACGAGAAGACGCTGTGATCATCAATGTTCACCCGTTGTCCCTTATTCTAGTTAAAAAAGGACAAAACCCATTCACATTACTCTTGTATCCACCCCATTCAAATCTGTAGATCATGCGTGTAGATCTCAATCTACTTTTCTTCTTGTTTTATAACCTGATGCTGTGTGCATGACTTTGAGTATGGTGAATTTTCCTAAAGGGGATTGCAAGCGAAGAACCTGCACTTTATTAAAGAACCAGCAAAGGGAATGACGTAAGTCATCATCTACAAGATGCTGAAGAAAAGCCTCAGCGTAAATTGACATGTGACGCACCTTTTATATCCAAGTCTTATTTTAATCTGCAGATTTCCACTGTGGCAAATTCTACTAAAAATCTGCGCAGAATTTGTTGCAAATTTCTCATGAAAGTTTGATACGCAAAATCTGCCTTGTATCTCTCACACGATGGTCAGACATGTGGTCGGTAGGCAACTGGAAGTACATGAGCCTACAGAATACATGAAGGAGGAGCCACCAGAAGTAAAATAACTGATCCACACAGGTTTGTAAATTACTTTGACGGTATAGATTTTTGAGGGGTGTACGACATTAGATGGCTGCAATACCTTACACAGCCCATGGACTGGTGGTGTGTTTTTGGACATATATTGGAGACGCTCACCATAAGTAGGGTGCGGTGCAACTAAAAAAAGGGTTCTCCAACATAATTCGAGTAAGCTAGACATTGAGTGCACACACAAAAGTGGATCGAAGTTGTATCTTTTTAATCTTAGGCCGAGATATTTGTACATAATTTGTACCTCGGCAAAAAAAGAGAGAGAGAACATTTATGGTTTCAAAAATTGTTTCTCAACATGATGACGACGTTTCGGTGGTGGTGACCTTTTTCAAGGCTCATCAGAAGGTTCACATGTAGGGGGAAATGCCATGTTTTTTATCCATCCTTTAAATCTCATCTAAAGCTTTCTGTTTGTGAATTATCACGTAAAGAACATTGAGTTATCGATGGTTTACTGTTTGTTAGATTTATACAAAGTTTCAACCAGCCAAGCGAATGTTTGCTTTTGGCACGAGGGAGGTGTTCAGGAGACCCCTTTCCCATCTCTTCATTGTGGAATTGCAGCCTTAGATTATGGGGGTGGAAACTTGTGAGGGCTTCACCGTTCTCTGTGGACAGATTTAGAAACTGTGAATGGCTGCCTGACAAAACAGATAATAGAACACCGATTTGGGAACAAGATCGCTTTTCTTTCCCACGTCTTAATCCGTCATGAGTTTAACATAGAAGCAAAATAGCACCCTGAGGAATTGGCAATCACACATGGCTTCTGTGCCCAACGAGTGCGGCTCTGGAGCTGTCGGCAGCTATAATTCCTAATGTACACCAGGCCCGTCAATGGTTTCATGGGCAGTAGTACCCGCTGTGATAAGGAAGCTCTATGACGAGGTCGGCTTCGCTGCTACAGCTGGAACCACTTAGGTTTTACTCAACTGAACTGACCTGATGCTAGGGTTCTACAGCGAGGCATCAGTCTTTTGTATTGCCACCGTGTAACTGTATACGAATAGTCCCTTCATATGCAAATTAGTTACAGCTTTGAAGCATTGTTTTAGTTTCCGGCAGGGGAGATGTTGGGTTTGTCCTTCCTGTTTTCCTCTGTTCTCACTGCTTACAGGTGTTGTGGTGCAATGTACCGTAACTAGTGATTTAAAGCCAAGAGAGTCCCGCTCCTCTCGCGCCTATTTTACAGCATATAGAGCACATAGAGGGGGAGTCCTTGCTTTTTTATTAGCCAAAGTGGAGAGCCAAAGCAAATAATAGGTTTTACTTTCATTGATCTGACCTGTTGATATATGACACGGTGGCCCGTTTATTTGATCCATCATCATGTAATACTATATTTCTCCTGAACTGGCAGGAAAGATATTCAGCAGCCATAGCGTCCCCCAAGGAGTACAACTGATCAGCAGGAGTTTTATAGTAGTAGTAGTACAGTATATTCTAATAGTTACCATATTTTTCGCTTTATAAGACGCACCTGATGATAAGACGCACCTAGGTTTTTAAGAAGGAAAATAAGAAAAAAAAATATTTTGAACCAAAAGGTTTTTGAGGAGGAAAATAAGGGAAAAAACCAAAAGTTGTGCTTTTGGTGGGTTTTGAACTAATGGTGGTCTGTGGAGGACACTTATGGGATATTTGTGGATGACACATATTTAGCATCTTATGCTATATATGTGTCATCCACAGATCCCCCCATAAATGTCATCCACAGATCCCCATAAGTGTCTTCTAGTGACCCCCAACACTGTGCTGACACTGATACATCGCTGGCCTGCGATGTATCCGTGGGGAGGAAGGAGGTGGGGACACTCGCGGCGGGGCCGGTGCAGTGACTCTACTCTAATACACCGGCCCCGCACACAGCTGTAATGTATACTGTATTCATGTAAAGCTTAATCTATGTAAAAGTAGCCCAAACCCTGCTGTAGTACTAACTAACTACGGGGGCATGCAGACTCGCCGCTAGCTTGAGCTTAACATCTCTCCCTCCGTCATGCGCCTTCTGCCCCGCCTGCCTGTTTCATTCATAAAGTGGGAGGAGCAGGCAGACGGGGCAGGAGCTGCATGACGGAGGGAGAGATGTTAAGCTCAAGCTAGCGGCGAGTCTGCATGCCCCCGTAGTTAGTTTGTAAAAGTAGCCCAAACCCTGCTGTAGTACTAACATTAAGCTTTACATGAATACGGTATACATTACAGCTGTGTGCGGGGCTGGTGTATTAGAGTAGAGTCACTACAACGGCCCCGCCGCGAGTGTCCCCACCTCCTTCCTCCCCACTGATACATCGCAGGCCACGCTGTTCAGCATAGAAGCCTGCGAAGTATCAGTGTTCGTTTTATAAGACACACTGCCATTCCCCCACAGCACACACACACACTACTTTTGGGGAGGAGTGTATCTTATAAAGCAAAAAATACAGCACATTGTTTTACATAGGGGCAGTATTACCATAGCTTTATTCTGGTACATAGGGGCAGTATTATAGCAGTTATATTCTTGTACATAGGAGGCAGTCCCATCTAAAATACATCACTCCCCCTGCCTTCAGCCCCTCCAGCATATAGTCCCATGTAAGATACAACCCCCGACCGCCTTCAGCCCCTCCAGCATATAGTCCCATGTAGGATACAACCCCCGCCCGCCTTCAGCCCCTCCAGCATACTATCCCATGTCGGATACAACCCCCGCCCGCCTTCAGCCCCTCCAGCATATAGTCCCATGTAGGATACAACCCCCGCCCGCCTTCAGCCCTCCAGCATACCATCCCATGTAGGATACAACCCCCGCCCGCCTTCAGCCCTTCCAGCATACAATCCCATGTCGGATACAACCCCCGACCGCCTTCAGCCCCTCCAGCATACCATCCCATGTAGGATACAACCCCCACCCGCCTTCAGCCCTCCAGCATACCATCCCATGT
Organism: Bufotes viridis; assembly: GCA_033119425.1. Classification (NCBI taxonomy): domain Eukaryota; kingdom Metazoa; phylum Chordata; class Amphibia; order Anura; family Bufonidae; genus Bufotes; species Bufotes viridis. The sequence goes on along the minus strand of CM065597.1, from coordinate 15,970,170 downwards.
AGGATTCAACCCCCACCCGCCTTCAGCCCCTCCAGCATACTATCCCATGTCGGATACAACCCCCGCCCGCCTTCAGCCCTCCAGCATACCATCCCATGTAGGATACAACCCCGCCGCCTTCAGCCCCTCCAGCATACCATCCCATGTAGGATACAACCCCGCCCGCCTTCAGCCCCTCCAGCATACAATCCCATGTCGGATACAACCCCGCCCGCCTTCAGCCCCTCCAGCATACCATCCCATGTAGGATACAACCCCGCCCGCCTTCAGCCCTCCAGCATACCATCCCATGTAGGATACAACCCCCGCCCGCCTTCAGCCCTCCAGCATACCATCACATGTAGGATACAACCCCGCCCGCCTTCAGCCCTCCAGCATACCATCCCATGTAGGATACAACCCCCGCCCGCCTTCAGCCCCTCCAGCATACAATCCCATGTCGGATACAACCCCTGACCGCCTTCAGCCCCTCCAGCATACCATCCCATGTAGGATACAACCCCCGCCCGCCTTCAGCCCCTCCAGCATACCATCCCATGTAGGATACAACCCCCGCCCGCCTTCAGCCCCTCCAGCATACAATCCCATGTAAGACAAATCACTTCCCTGCCTTCAAACCCTCCAGCATACAGTCCCATGTAAAATACAAAACTCCCCCTGCCTTCAGCCCTTTCCAGCATGCAGTCCCATGTAAGATACATTACTCCCTCTGCCTTCTAGCCCTTCTTGTAAACAGTCCCATGTAAAATTCATCACTCTTTCTGCCTTCAGCCCCTCCAGCATACAGCCCCATGTAAATAATATCACCCCATCTTCAGACCCCTATAACATACAGTCTCCACTACAAGGATTATTTATTCCTCCTCCCTTCATCCCCTGCACAAAGCCCCCCAAGTAAAAATAACAGTCACTATTCTCCTCCACACAGCCACCTGCAGCCTCTGCTCCTCTCGCCAACAACCTGCTCTGTAGAATCTCCCGCACATCTTGATGCGCCGCCCCCTGTATGATGAGACTCAGTCTCTTCCTCCGACATCATACCTGCCAGGAGCAACTTGATTCTAGTCACTGTGGTCGCTCTATTGCCTCATGGGCTTCAGGCGACTAGCCTGAAGCCTATGAGGAAGAATGGACGGGACGGAAGTGCATGCTGCATGGCACCCCTTGCAATTTTGTGCCCGGGGCAACGTCCCCGGGCGCTACTCCACTGTTTATAGTAGTTATATTCTTGTACATAGGAGCCGTATTATAGTAGTTATATTCTTGCACATGGAAGGCAGTATTATAGTAGTTATATTCTTGTACATAGGAGCAGTATTATAGTAGTTATATTCTTGTACATAGGAGGCAGTATTATAGTAGTTATATTCTTGTACATAGGAGGCAGTATTATAGTAGTTATATTCTTGCACATAGGAGCAGTATTATAGTAGTTATATTCTTGTACATAGGAGGCAGTATTATAGTAGTTATATTCTTGTATATAGGAGCAGTATTATAGTAGTTATAGCATCTCCTATAAACGGCAAGCACAGATGGTGTACGTGTTTTTCACAGACCCATAGACTATAATGGGTGTGATGGATCTGTGAACATGGATAAAAATAAAGCATGCTTCTGTGCTAAAACCACCGAGCCATGGATTATGGTAAAAAATGGATGGGTACTGTCGGTGGAGAACACAGACAACAAACGTCAGTGAATCGCTAACGTGGGAATGAGCGTTTATAGTAGTTATATTCTTGTAAATATGCAACAGAAGTATAGTAGTCATATTCTTTAGCATAGAGGACAAGTACATTATCAAGATGAGCAAACCAATTCGGAATAAACCGGGTTCATTACAAACTTCCCAAAAAAAGAAAACCTGAAGCTTTTCAGGTTTTCTTCAGATGAATCCAGTAAAATGGCGTGCATCGTCGTTTTACTGCACATGTTAGAGGGGAAAGAGCATGAGGGAGGAAGAAGAAGGATACTCACATGATCCTGGTAGGAGGGCTTGCCCTGATTGGCTGATCTAGACTCTCTGTTGGCCTGTCACTGGGGCTGTGAGGTGCCCTTGTTGAACGTCAATCTGTGTTGGGCTACATGCACACGACCGTTGCCTGCCTCCGCGTCCGCTCCTCCTGCAAATTTTGCGTCCGTCAAAAAAAACGGATGACGGACCGTTTTTTTTTTACGGATCCGATTTTTTTATGGCAGATCTATTGTAAAAATGCCTATCCTTGTCCGCAAACGTGAAAAAAATAGGACATGCACTATTTTTTGACGGAATGAAAACACAGACCACGGATGCGGAACAAAAACGGTTGACCATCCGCATTTTTTGACGGGCCCATTGAAATGAAAAGGGAAGCATCCTATCCGTGAAAAAAAACGGAACGGACGCGTAAACAAACAACGGTCGTGTGCATGAGGCCTAGGGCTGTGAATGAGGGTGGATGGGTCTATGCAGTGCCTGACAGAAAACCGTGTACAGTCACAATCAAGCTTCTATTCTAGTGTCAGGGACAGTGAAGGGAAAGGCTAGAAAGAAGAATTGTGTAGAATAGGGAAAACTTTCAGCCAGAGCATGAGGAGCTGAGGTTGAGTGTGCTGGGCAGTGCCTTCTAGCTGCATTTTAAATCTCAGTAAAAACACCTGAAATACGCTGCATGTCCCAAAAAAAAAGTCTCCACCAAAAAAAAAAAGGTCACACATATTTTGTTGGACTGCCTTTAGCTTTGATTATGGCACGCATTCGCTGTGGCATTGTTTCGATAAGTTTCTGCAATGATCTGTGAACAAGATCGCTTTTCTTTCCCACGTCTTAATCCGTCATGAGTTTAACATAAAAGCAAAATAGCACCCTGTGGAATTGGCAATCGCACATGGCTTCTGTGCCCAACGAGTGCGGCTCTGGAGCTGTCGGCAGCTATAATTCCTAATGTACACCAGGCCCGTCAATGGCTTCATGGGCAGTAGTACCCGCTGTGATAAGGAAGCTCTATGACGAGGTCGGCTTCGCTGCTACAGCTGGAACCACTTAGGTTTTACTCAACTGAACTGACCTGATGCTAGGGTTCTACAGCGAGGCATCAGTCTTTTGTATTGCCACCGTGTAACTGTATACGAATAGTCCCTTCATATGCAAATTAGTTACAGCTTTGAAGCATTGTTTTAGTTTCCGGCAGGGGAGATGTTGGGTTTGTCCTTCCTGTTTTCCTCTGTTCTCACTGCTTACAGGTGTTGTGGGGCAATGTACCGTAACTAGTGATTTAAAGCCAAGAGAGTCCCGCTCCTCTCGCGCCTATTTTACAGCATATAGAGCACATAGAGGGGGAGTCCTTGCTTATTTATTAGCCAAAGTGGAAAGCCAAAGCAAATAATAGGTTTCACTTTCATTGATCTGACCTGTTGATATATGACACGGTGGCCCGTTTATTTGATCCATCATCATGTAATACTATATTTCTCCTGAACTGGCAGGAAAGATATTCAGCAGCCATAGCGTCCCCCAAGGAGTACAACTGATCAGCAGGAGTTTTATAGTAGTAGTAGTAGTACAGTATACTCTAATAGTTACCGTATTTTTCGCTTTATAAGACGCACCTGATGATTAGATGCACCTAGGTTTTTGAGGAGGAAAATAAGGGAAAAGAAAGGCGTGCTTTTGGTGGGTTTTGAACTAATGGTGGTCTGTGGAGGACACTTATGGGATATTTGTGGATGACACATATTTAGCATCTTATGCTATATATGTGTCATCCACAGAGTCCCCCCATAAATGTTATCCACAGATATCCCCATAAGTGTCTTCTAGTGACCCCCAACACTGTGCTGACACTGATACATCGCTGGCCTGCGATGTATCCGTGGGGAGGAAGGAGGTGGGGACACTCGCGGCGGGGCCGGTGCAGTGACTCTACTCTAATACACCGGCCCCGCACACAGCTGTAATGTATACCGTATTCATGTAAAGCTTAATCTTTGTAAAAGTAGCCCAAACCCTGCTCTAGTACTAACTAACTATGGGGGCATGCAGACTCGCCGCTAGCTTGAGCTTAACATCTTTCCCTCCGTCATGCGCCTTCTGCCCCACCTGCCTGTTTCATTCATAAAGTGGGAGGAGCAGGCAGACGGGGCAGGAGGCGCATGACGGAGGGAGAGATGTTAAGCTCAAGCTAGCGGCGAGTCTGCATGCCCCTGTAGTTAGTTTGTAAAAGTAGCCCAAACCCTGCTGTAGTACTAAGATTAAGCTTTACATGAATACGGTATACATTACAGCTGTGTGCGGGGCCGGTGTATTAGAGTAGAGTCACTGCACCGGCCCCCAGCGAGTGTCCCCACCTCCTTCCTCCCCACTGATACATCGCAGGCCGCGCTGTGCAGCATAGAAGCCTGCGAAGTATCAGTGTTTGTTTTATAAGACACACTGCCATTCCCCCCACACACACACACTTTTTTTTAGGGGGGGGGGGGAGTGTGTCTTATAAAGCAAAAAATACGGCACATTGTTTTACATAGGGGCAGTATTACCATGGCTTTATTCTGGTACATAGGGGCAGTATTATAGCAGTTATATTCTTGCACATAGGAGCAGTATTATAGTAGTTATATTCTTGTACATAGGAGGCAGTTTTATAGTAGTTATATTCTTGTACATAGGAGGCAGTCCCATCTAAAATACATCACTCCCCCTGCCTTCAGCCCCTCCAGCATATAGTCCCATGTCGGATACAACCCCCGCCCGCCTTCAGCCCCTCCAGCATATAGTCCCATGTGGTACAACCCCGCCCGCCTTCAGCCCCTCAGCATACCATCCCATGTAGTATACAACCCCGCCCGCCTTCAGCCCCTCAGCATACCATCCCATGTAGTATACAACCCCGCCCGCCTTCAGCCCTCCAGCATACAATCCCATGTAGGATACAACCCCCGCCCGCCTTCAGCCCTCCAGCATACCATCACATGTAGGATACAACCCCCGCCCGCCTTCAGCCCTCCAGCATACCATCACATGTAGGATACAACCCCGCCCGCCTTCAGCCCCTCCAGCATACCATCCCATGTAGGATACAACCCCCGCCCGCCTTCAGCCCCTCCAGCATACAATCCCATGTAGGATACAACCCCCGCCCGCCTTCAGCCCCTCCAGCATACAATCCCATGTAGGATACAACCCCCGCCCGCCTTCAGCCCCTCCAGCATACAATCCCATGTAGGATACAACCCCCGCCCGCCTTCAGCCCCTCCAGCATACCATCCCATGTAGGATACAACCCCCGCCCGCCTTCAGCCCCTCCAGCATACAGTCCCATGTAAAATACAAAACTCCCCCTGCCTTTAGCCCTTTCCAGCATGCAGTCTCATGTACATGATACATTACTCCCTCTGCCTTCTAGCCCTTCTTGCAAACAGTCCCATGTAAAATGCATCACTCTTTCTGCCTTCAGCCCCTCCAGCATACAGCCCCATGTAAATAATATCACCCCATCTTCAGACCCCTATAACATACAGTCTCCACTACAAGGATTATTTATTCCTCCTCCCTTCATCCCCTGCAAAAAGCCCCCCCCCCCCAAGTAAAAATAACAGTCACTATTCTCCACACAGCCACCTGCAGCCTCTGCTCCTCTCACCAACAACCTGCTCTGTAGATTCTCCCGCACATCTTGAGGCCCCGCCCCCTGTATGATAAGACTCCGCCTCTTCCTCCGACATCATACCTGCCAGGAGCAACTCGATTCTAGTCACTATGGTCGCTCTATTGCCTCATGGGCTTCAGGCGACTAGCCTGAAGCCTATGAGGAAGAATGAACGGGACGGAAGTGCATGCTGCCTGGCACCCCTTGCAATTTTGTGCCCGGGGCAACGTCCCCGGGCGCTACTCTACTGTTTATAGTAGTTATATTCTTGTACATAGGAGCAGTATTATAGCAGTTATATTCTTGTACATAGGAGCAGTAATATAGTACTTATGGTCTTGTACATAGGGGCAGTATTATAGTAGTTATATTCTTGTACATAGTAGCAGTATTATAGTAGTTATATTCTTGTACATAGTAGCAGTATTATACTAGCTATATTCTTGTACATAGGGGCAGTATTATAGTAGTTATATTCTTGTACATAGGAGGCAGTATTATAGTTGTTATATTCTTGTACATAGGAGCAGTATTATAGCAGTTATATTCTTGTACACAGGAGCAGTATTATAGCAGTTATATTCTTGTACATAGGAGCAGTATTATAGCAGTTATATTATTGTACATAGGAGCAGTATTATAGCAGTTATATTCTTGTACATAGGAGCAGTATTATAGTAGTTATATTCTTGTACATAGGAGCAGTATTATAGCAGTTATATTCTTGTACATAGGAGCAGTATTATAATAGTTATATTCTTGTACATAGAAGGCAGTATTATAGTAGTTATATTCTTGTACATAGGAGGCTGTATTATAGTAGTTATATTCTTGTACATAGGAGCAGTATTATAGTAGTTATATTCTTGTACATAGGAGGCAGTATTATAGTAGTTATATTCTTGTATATAGGAGCAGTATTATAGTAGTTATATTCTTGTACATAGGAGCAGTATTATAGTAGTTATAGCATCTCCTATAAACGGCAAGCACAGACGGTGTACGTGTTTTTTCACAGACCCATAGACTATAATGGGCGTGATGGATCTGTAAACATGGATAAAAATAAAGCATGCTTCTGTGCTAAAACCACCGACCCATGGATTATGCTAAAAAATGGATGGGTACTGTCGGTGGAGAACACAGACAACAAATGTCAGTGAATCACTAACGTGCGAATGAGCGCTTATAGTAGTTATATTCTTGTAAATATGGAACAGAAGTATAGTAGTCATATTCTTTAGCATAGAGGACAAGTACATTATCAAGATGAGCAAACCAATTCGGAAAAAACCGGGTTCATTACGAACTTCCCAAAAAAAGTAAACCTGAAGCTTTTCTGGTTTTCTTCAGATAAATCCAGTCGTTTTACTGCACACGTCAGAGGGGAAAGAGCATGAGGGAGGAAGAAGAAGGATACTCACATGATCCTGGTAGGAGGGCTTGCCCTGATTGGCTCATCTAGACTCTCTGTTGGCCTGTCAGTGGGGCTGTGAGGTGCCCTTGTTGAACGTCAATCTGTGTTGGGCTGTGAATGAGGGTGGATGGGTCTATGCAGTGCCTGACAGAAAACTGTGTACAGTCACAATCAAGCTTCTATTCTAGTGTCAGGGACAGTGAAGGGAAAAGCTAGAATGAAGAATTGTGTAGAATAGGGAAAACTTTCAGCCAGAGCATGAGGAGCTGAGGTTGAGTGTGCTGGGCAGTGCCTTCTAGCTGCAGTTACTGCCTTATAACACAGCTGCAACTGCTGCAGAACTTCAAAGCAGCTACCTGCAATAACATTTTTTTGTCCCTTTTGAACATAAATACAGACATTTTTTTTTACAAACTTGAGTTCTTATGGGGGGGAATAAGCTCAATACAACTGTATAACGGTGTTTTATAATTCAGAGGGTAGCATTTTAAATCTCAGTAAAAACACCTGAAATACGCTGCATGTCCCAAAAAAAAAGTCTCCACCAAAAAAAAAAAGGTCACACATATTTTGTTGGACTGCCTTTAGCTTTGATTATGGCACGCATTTGCTGTGGCATTGTTTCGATAGGTTTTTGCAATGATCTGTGAACAAGATCGCTTTTCTTTCCCACGTCTTAATCCGTCATGAGTTTAACATAGAAGCAAAATAGCACCCTGTGGAATTGGCAATCGCACATGGCTTCTGTGCCCAACGAGTGCGGCTCTGGAGCTGTCGGCAGCTATAATTCCTAATGTACACCAGGCCCGTCAATGGCTTCATGGGCAGTAGTACCCGCTGTGATAAGGAAGCTCTATGACGAGGTCGGCTTCGCTGCTACAGCTGGAACCACTTAGGTTTTACTCAACTGAACTGACCTGATGCTAGGGTTCTACAGCGAGGCATCAGTCTTTTGTATTGCCACCGTGTAACTGTATACGAATAGTCCCTTTATATGCAAATTAGTTACAGCTTTGAAGCATTGTTTTAGTTTCCGGCAGGGGAGATGTTGGGTTTGTCCTTCCTGTTTTCCTCTGTTCTCACTGCTTACAGGTGTTGTGGTGCAATGTACCGTAACTAGTGATTGAAAGCCAAGAGAGTCCCGCTCCTCTCGCGCCTATTTTACAGCATGTAGACCACATAGAGGGGGAGTCCTTGCTTATTTATTAGCCAAAGTGGAAAGCCAAAGCAAATAATAGGTTTCACTTTCATTAATCTGACCTGTTGATATATGACACGGTGGCCCGTTTATTTGATCCATCATCATGTAATACTATATTTCTCCTGAACTGGCAGGAAAGATATTCAGCAGCCATAGCGTCCCCCAAGGAGTTTTATAGTAGTAGTAGTACAGTATATTCGAATAGTTACCATATTTTTCGCTTTATAAGACACACCTGATGATAAGACGCACCTAGGTTTTTAAGAAGGAAAATAAGAAAAAAAAATATTTTGAACCAAAAGTGTGCATTTGGTGGGTTTTGAACTAATGGTGGTCTGTGGAGGACACTTATGGGATATCTGTGGATGACACATATTTAGCATCTTATGCTATATATGTGTCATCCACAGAGTCCCCCCATAACAGTGTCATCCATTGATATCCCCATAAGTGTCTTCTAGTGACCCCCAACACTCTGCTGACACTGATACATCGCAGGCCAGCAATGTATCAGTGAGGAGGAAGGAGCCGGGGACACTTGCGGCGGGGCCGGGGCAGTGACTGAACATAAATACAGAATTTTTTTACAAACCTGAGTTCTTATGGGTGGAATAAGCTCAATACAACTGTATAACGGTGTTTTATAATTCAGAGGGTAGCATTTTAAATCTCAGTAAAAACACCTGAAATACACTGCCTGTCCAAAAAAAAAAGTCTTCACCAAAAAAAAAGGCCACACCTATTTCGTTGGACCGCCTTTAGCTTTAATTACGGCACGCATTCGCTGTGGCATTGTTTCTATAAGTTTCTGCAATGTCACAAGATTTATTTCCATCCAGTGTTGCATACATTTTTCACCAAGATCTTGCATTGATGATGGTAGAGTCTGACCGCTGCGCAAAGCCTTCTCCAGCACATCCCAAAGATTCTCAATGGGGTTAAGGTCTGTGGTGGCCAATCCATGTGTGACAATGATGTCTCAAGCTCCATGAACCACTCTTTCACAATTTGAGCCCGATGAATCCTGGCATTGTCATCTTGGAATATGCCTGTGCCATCAGGGAATAAAAAATCCATTGATGGAAAAACCTGGTCATTGAGTCTGTTCAGGTATTCAGCTGACCTCATTCGTGGAGCACATACTGTGCTGAACCTAGACCTGACCAACTGCAGCAACCCCAGATCATAGCACTGCCCCCACAGGCTTGTATAGTAGGCACTAGGCATGATGGGTGCATTACTCCATCTGCCTCTCTTCTTACCCTGATGCTCCCATCACTCTGGAACAGGGTAAATCTGGACTCATCAGACCACATCACCTTCTTCCATTGATCCAGAGTCCAATCTTTATGCTCCCTAGCAAATCAAAGCCTTTTTTTCTGGTTTTCCTCACTGATTAGTGGTTTTCTTACAGCTACACAGCTGTTTAGTCCCGATCCCTTGAGTTCCCTTTGCATTTTGCATATGGAAATCCTCTTACTTTCATTATTAAACATAGCCCTGAGTTCCACTGTTGTCTTTCTTCGATTTGATTTCACCAAACGTTTAACTGATCGCCAATCACGATCATTCAGGATTTTTTTCCGTCCACGTTTCTTCCTCGTATACAATGGGTTCCCACTATCCTTCCAGTTTTTAATGCGTTGGACAGTTCTTAACCCAATTTTAGTAGTTTCTGCAATCTCCTTAGATGTTTTCTCTGCTTGATGCATGCCAATGATTGGACCCTTCTCAAACAGACTAACATCTTTTCCACGACCACAAGATGTCTTTCGACATGGTTGTTTAAGAAACGAGAAGCAACTCATTGCACCAGTTGGGGTTAAATAACTTGTTGCCAGCTGAAAGATAATCGCCCATGCAGTAATTATCCAATAGGAGGCTCAAACCTATTTGCTTAGTTAAATCCAGGTGTCAACTTTTTTTTTTTTTTGGACAGGCAGTGTAGTAGTCTGAAATACACTACAGAAAGAATTTTTTTGCTTCTGAATCTGCATGTTTGAACGAACATAAGACTTTAGGCCCAAATCAGTTATTGCTGCCGATGCTGCATTATTTCCAAAGTAAACTGAGTAGCAGTGTCTTCAGTGTGTTTGTAGAAAGGGAAGGACATTTTATTGCACCTCTCTGTCTTTAAGTCCCAGAAAACAGACTTGCAATCGGTTCCATACTATTTGTGACTGTGTATGTAAGGCCAAATGTCAGGAATACAGGAGGTTTCCAAACGAAAGACCCAGGGCCAGGCTTTGTCCTCCCAGAGCCAGAAGGTGGGAAGTAGCAGTACCAGCTATGTGGCCAGAAGTAGTAGTAGGCCGCAGTTCTTTCTGGCTTAGTAAAGGCCCAAAATTATCATCAAGGAGAAAGAGGATGAGATTGTAAATTGTATGGCTCACTTCTCCTCTGACACCGTGTCTTGGAGCCAGGAGTCACAGCATTCTGCCTGCTTCTCCTTGCAACTCCAAAGAAGCATTTCAATGCCATCCCCCTGTCTTCACTGCCCCATCCTCGTGGGGCCCCTTCTTTTTTGCTAAGAAGATTCAACAAAACTTGTGGGAGAGCAGTCAGAGTTAGGACTAAAAATAAAATTGAGAGTTAGTCAGCACATCCCAGTGTGCCGGTGCTGTGCATGTTGTCATGGCTAAAAGATCTCTTTAGGACAGGAACCTAATACTAAATACTACATTCACTAGGTGCCATATCTGCCTCCATTAAATTCGGGGAAGGCAGGTTCCACATACAGGCCAAGCCCACATTATATTATACCTCTTGCGGTGCCACAATAGCCTCCATTATGTTCAGGGAATGCAGGTTCCACATGTATGCTGAGCCCACTCAATATTCAAATATTTGCACTCAACACTACCTGTGGATAGCTATATTGGTGGTAAGAGTGGCACCCATAGCCACAGTATTGATGGTGGGGACAGTGGCATTTGGGGCAAATACAGTGCAGAGAATCCAGAGGGGAACCAAGGAGTAACATGATATATTACAGTCTGAAAAAAAGTAGCAGGGAGGGTGAGGACGATAATTGTGTGTTGGCCAAGACCTGGGAGTCAGATTGGAGTGCTCAGAAGGCGGTAACATCAGAGGAGTAGGGTGGTGACAGCAGCAATAAAGAGCAGAGGCAACCTACGGCCACGATCTCCCAAAGAACTGCCAGGCCCAGATCTGCTTTGGGAACTGGTCATACTGCTGACACCTTGGGTGCATTAGGCCCTAAACGTGCCAAGCTTGGCTGCCTCTAGCTCTGTGCGAATATCTGGCAGTTTTTCTCCACACTGCTGGAAGACAGCAGCATTGCCCTGTGCAGAAGTACTTTGCAAGAGTAAAATAAGCCACGGTTAGTCAAACACAAACATAGATACCACAGCTCTGTTAAACTACATGAAGCAGCACCACCCCATCCTGTGGACAGACAAGGTGGCAGCCAGCTACTGCAACAAGAGTTTCCTCCTTCCGGTCTCCATTGGTCCCAGGCCACAACCACAGTCATCACTTTCTGCCTCTCCTGCTCAGATTCTTTCTACTCCACTCCATCGATAATGGAATGTATGGCCAAGAAACAACTTTACACACCCAACAATCAGATGGTGCCCAAGCTTAATTACCACCTGACCAAGATGTTGTTGGTGCAGTCACAGCTGTACCATTTAATAGTCTGCTGGTTTTATGGAGCTGATGTGCGCACTGCCTTGTTGGACGATACCTAGCCAGTATTATTTTTCACGAAAAGCCATCCCTGCCTAGTACTCTTGCATGGTGGAGAATGTGGGCCGCTCCTTGCGGTTGTTCCTGTCTGACAAGGTAAACACCATGGTAGACACCGGGAGCAGCTGTTACGAGCAGGAACAGTACATATCTTTCACAGCCCACTGGGTCAATGTTTTTTGCGGTAGTGGCAAGGCAGCACCCCAACAACAAGGCCACAAATCCGCAACGTTCTACCTCACTGGAATTCAATATTGCACATGCTAGGGCGTCTTTACGAGCAGCGGAAAGCTATGAATGATTCTTTCACGCACCAGACTGCCTCAGCAGAGAGCATGTGTTTTTTCGAGGTCAGGCAGTGGCAGCCGATCTGAGATGCCTGTCTGGTGACGAAGCCCTTCGAAGAGGCCACAATATTTGTCAGTAGGGGCATCTGCAGCATGCATATTTATCTCAAAACAGCCGCTGATGCTTATGCAGCAGGGAACGGTGAGGGAAGAACAGCTAATGCATCTTGTTGTCCGTCGTGTAGCTGTTTGGGATCCACAAGGGGAAATTCATGGAGGAGGAGAATGAGGATGATTTGCTGCCACATGAGGAGTCTGAGGTGGATGATGATGACAGTGACACGGGCTACAACACCTAAAATAAGCTAGCTTCTCAGGCTTACTAGCCATGAGGAGGGTTATTGGTCACGCTCAGGGCCTCCACCACTTTGAACCCCACGTAACTAGCTAAATCCAGCCCCTACCCAAAAGAACCACACGTAGTCACAGGTCGGATTAAATCGGCCACAGCAGTCGTTTTATTTAAATAAATAAAATAAATAACATAACATAATGCCATAACATTAATAACATATAAACCAGACGAGGGAGGTCGTAGAAGCCAGCCAACTTGCTACCACCAGAAACAACCACCTCAGCGACTCCATCTTGCCCCCAGCCGCATAACACCAGCTCGGGGACACCCAGTGATGGACACCAACAAAACCAACCCGATCCAGCAAGTGAGAGTCCAGCCCCTACCATTGGGGCCCTCCCATTGCACTATATTATCCTGTAGCCCCCAGCTTCCCACGACCTCCCCCCCCCCCCGCCATGACTGCTGTGACAAATTCAACCGCCCCCAAAATGGGGGGGGGGCACCAAAGTAATAACAGACCCCAGGAAGCAAACAACAGAACGGAGGAAAAAAGACCTCCAAGAGAGAACAAACTAACAAACAACAAGAGAAAAATAGCAGAAGTAGAGGGAGGACAAAAACACAAGAACGGAGCAGAAAAGGAAAAACAGGCAACAACCAAGGAGATGAGCCAACTATCACAGAACACCAGACCCAAAGGAAGCGCTGGACCCCAGCAAGGTAGAACAAAAGGGCGGGAGGGTGGGTGCTCGTCTTGTTCCCACTCAAGATGTCGCCCGCTGCTCTGTGCCTTCTCCGCTGCCCAGGCGCCGCCCCCAGCCTAACCCCCCCCCCCCCACCATGTACTCAGTACAAATTAACCCTTTCCTTCATGGGCCCTTCACCACCAAAACCCCTCATGGCGGCCTCCCCTTAACTCCGTCCTGTCCGGCCTTCCTGAATGGTGACTTGAATGCTTGCCTGCTTGCTTATGCTCTGACAGGTGTATCATTCACATCAAGCAGTATGATGATTACTGGATAGCCATGCATTTGGACCCTTTGTATCCAAGCAAAATAGGAAATGTTTTTCTCCCTACGAAAGGGAGGCCAAATTCTGTTATTACCTGGAAACACTTTGTACGCGGTTTGCTGCAGCTTTCAGCAAGTAGACACCTACCACCAACGTGTATGATAGGGAGCCGCTCTCCGCTCTCTAGGTTCAGGCCTACCTACACTCTGGCCTTTCTCTGGTGCATATCCTGTTCCCTGACCCCATGGTCTTCTGGGCAGGCAGACTAGAATAGTCTCTGTCTTCTTTCTTGCCCAGCCTCCAATATCATCTCAGACTGAAGGGAGGAGAATGATATATATTTTCCATGGGACTGTATGTTGTTGAGGGCTGAAAGCAGGGGCGCGATTTATTTTACATGAGATTATTTTGAAGGGGCTAAAGGCAGGGGGCTTAATTTCTCCATCACATTATACACTGCTCGTTTCAAGGGGTTACAGTCTTCTTGCACACTATGGAAAAAAGCGCCGGCTTCTCTGGTGACCTGACTTAGACATGCATGCACAGCAGCTCCGGTCTGGGGCCCCTCGTAATATTGCTGCAAGGCTAGCCATAAGTAGTGTTGATCGCAAATATTCTAATTGTGGATTTTTATCATGAATATTGGCTCTTCGAGAATTCACAAATATCTAGAATATAGTACTATATCTTCATAATCGCGAATATTCTAGATTTTTTTTCATCAGTACCCATGATCCCTCACTGCTTCTTGCTTGTGGGCCAATGAGAAGGCTGCAATATCTTTGTGTTTAGGAGTAGTGTTGATCACAAATTTTCGTATCGCAAGTTTTTTTGTGAATTTTTCGATTGCCGATTTTTGCAATCAAGAAAAATATTAGGGATGAGTGAATTGACTTTGGATGAAACATCCGATGTCGATTCGCATAAAACTTCGTACTAATACTGTACGGAGCAGGAGTATTAGAATGTATTGGCTCCGATGAGCCGAAGTTATTGCTTTTTGAAGTCTCGCGAGACTTCACAAATTAATTTATACTGTAAAAGACCATTTCCCGAACTCTGGTTCGATTCCAAGGTACCACTTGGAACCGAACCCGAGTTCGGAAAATGTTTATTTACAGTACAAATTAATTTATGAAGTTGTTGCGCAAAATCTCGTGAGACTTTGCGAAGCAATAACTTCAGCTCGTTGGAGCCAATACATTCTAATACTCCTGCTCCGTACAGTATTAGAACGAAGTTTTATGCGAATAGACTTCGGATGTTTCATCCAAAGTCAATTCACTCATCCCTAAAAATAATGACTGGAGATCACTAATTTGTGAATATTTGACAAATATTTGCTAAATATCACGAATACGAATATTGCCCCTGCCGCTCATCACTGGCCATAAGCCCTGGAAAGGAGCAGTGAATAAATCAATGGGAAAAAAGCCAGGAAAGGAAGCAAAATGGACAATCGCAATGAATTAGTGAGTGCCTTTTATAAACTTTTCTACACAATAAGTGCAATTTGCTGAAGTGAGTAAACCCCTTTAAAGTTCTTTGAATGGAAATGAAGGCAATCAACTCCTTGCAGTAAATGACCAAACAATTGATAATATCGCTGAAAATCCAGAATTTCAAGAATTGTATGTGCCAGTTCATACGCCACTTATGGTTAACTAGGAGCCTGCAAGCTAACAACTTAAATATAGACCCTCCAAAAATCCTTCCTATGCATAAACTAAAAATCCAAATAAATTCAACCAATATTTAAATGAGCAGTAAAGCAGCACCTTGGACTTTGCAGTGATTTGAGGATTAAAATAAATGAACATATAATGTCAGTTTCAGAATTTCTCTCCCAGAAAATATTTGGAAATTGCCAAAGTTTCCCTCCACAGTTTAGCAGCAGAACAAGTTACGTTAATAGCAATTCTTATCTATATTTATGCTGTAATTTAGTCTTTCACCAGCAGAGGTCGCACAAAGACCAGACGTGTTGGCCCTGATTTCCCAAACTGATATTGTCTTTTTTTCAGCGTAAATTGCGACTTTTCTCAATAGACAAATTTATCAATAGTCTGCAACAGGCCAAAGTTATTTTTTTGATCCTGCT
This sequence comes from Bufotes viridis, assembly GCA_033119425.1. Taxonomy (NCBI): domain Eukaryota; kingdom Metazoa; phylum Chordata; class Amphibia; order Anura; family Bufonidae; genus Bufotes; species Bufotes viridis. The sequence goes on along the minus strand of CM065597.1, from coordinate 15,954,457 downwards.
AAGTCAACTTCAGAAATCCAGCTGTTTGTAGCTGTTTCTGTGGTATTTTGCCTTAGTTATCATCCGCACTCTCAACTAACCTGCCATAGCTCTGGCAGGTGAAAATAAGTCAGAATGGGATAGTTTGGCCTGTGCCAGTGCTGTGCGCCGCTTTCATAAATGGGGCTCACAGATCCTTACATTTACACAGATAGATACATTTCATGAAAAATTCTAATTGTCCCCTGTTGATAAATGGACAACGCATTTCAGGGGAACTCAGGACCCCTTTTTTCAAGTCTAGAATGGTTCAGACAAATACGACAAACAAAAAATGCATATATCTGTACGCAACAAGTCTTCAGATTGTTTGAAGATGCTGGTTTTGCGTCCGTCAGCTATCGTTTCAGAGTGAGACTCAATCAGTCCACTCGATTCCGCTCTACGGTTTCACTGCTTCTTCGGTTGACTTGCATGTGTCCCCAGAGAACAAAGCTAGCGCCGTCTGCTCCAACCCCTGTTTCTGCTGCCTAAGTTCTTTATTGGTCTTCTGCCCACTTTGCTCAACCGTTTCAGGCGAGTATATTACATCCCCTTGAGGGACCACACACTTTTCCTTATTTACCTTGTGAGCGCTTTCTTCTCTTTGGCCACTTTTATGCTAAAAGCAAGAACGGACAGATGTTTCCCAACCGTTTCTGGCCCATCCATGTAGAAATGTGTGACTGTCTGCCTAAGATAAGATGCCTTTATTGTCACTGTACAATACAATGAAATGTTGTTTGGAGAGATCCTAGATGCCATGGACAGAGGAACAAGAACTGACATTCACACTAAAGCATTGCACTAGAAAGCATTACTACTCCCAGTGCTCAGCATATATATAGCAAGAGCAAAGTGCTTCTGAATATATATACCAACTGATTCAGACCCCACTGCAGACAAGAGACCATCACGGGGTCACGAATGCAGCAGTCACTTCAGTCTGTCCTAGGAAGGGGCAATAATCTCTGAGCATTTAGGAGACTGATTGCTTTGGGGTAAAAGCTGTTCTTCAGCCTAGTGGTGCGGGCATGTAGGGCTCTACGACGCCTACCAGAGGGTAGGGGGGTGAAAAGGCTGTGGCCGGGGTGAGTCAGATCCCCGCAGATAATCTTTGTCCTGTTGCTGCAACGAGCAGTGAAGATGTCATCCAGTGATGGTAACTGAGTACCTGTCGTTCTGATGATGCGCCTGAGGGTCTTCTTGTCCTCAGAAGAGCAGCCGGAGGACCACCCTGTAATGCAGTAAGCGAGAACAGATTCTATGGGGCACCTGTAAGAACTGACTAGCAGCGGTTTTGGGAGTTGTGCTTTCTTCAGACTCCTCAGAAAATGAAGCCTCTGAAGGCCGTTTTTGGTAATTTCTGTTGTGTTTTTTATCCATGACAGGTCCTGACTAATAGTGTTGAGTGCGATATATTCGAATAGCGATTTTTTTTTTTACAAATATCGCTAATTCGCAAATATTTCGAATATAGTGCTATATTCGTATTCGTTATCTTTGTTAATTCTAGCAAGACAAGTAAACTTGCCTATGCACAGCTCTAAGTTTGATGCGCAATGCGAGAATATTAAGTAATATTACTCGCATTGCGCATCACACTTAGAGCGGGGTATATACAACTTACTATACTATTGTTTGGCTGGAAAGAATTAACGAATATGACGAATAGGAATATAGCGCAATTCTAGCAAGCCAATTGGAGAGTTGCCTATAGACAGCTTTAAGTTGAATGCGCAATGCGAGAATATTACTTTACCTATTTTTTGCAATAAATAGAATACTGAGTCATTATTCTATTTATTGCAAAAAATAGGCAAATTAATATTCTCGAATTGCGCATCCAACTTAGAGCTACTTACAGTCAACTTTCCTATTGATTGGCTTGCTAGAATTAACGAATATAGAGAACATAGCGCTATATTTGTTATCTTCGTTAATTCTAGATAGGCAACCAATAGGAAAGTTGCCTTTATACCCCATTCAAAGTTCAACTAGCAATACACGAATAATTAAATCGCATATTATTCGCGATAAATAGAATAAAGACGAATATTCGATTTTGACGAATCTATGACAAATATTTAATTGAATATTCGCAAAATATCGCGAAATCACTACTGACTAATATGAACTCCCAAGAATCTGAAACTTTGAACTATCTACACGTTTCCACCATTAATGCTAATGGATCTGGTGTCCATTTAGTTTTTCTTCCTAAAATCCAGAATCAGCTTCTTTGTTTTCTTGGTATTGAGTATGAGGTTGTTGTTCTTACTCCATCTCTCTAGGTTCTCAACCTCTTTCCTATAGGCCGTTTCATCATTGTTGGAGATTAGGCCTATCACGGTCGTGTCATCTGCAAAGTTTATAATGGTATTGGTATTGTGAATAGGTTTGCAGTCATTTGTGAAGAGGGAGTAGAGGAGAGGGCTCAGCACCCAGCCTTGCGGTACCCCAGTGTTTAGTGTTAAGGATGAGGAGAAGTGCTTGCCCATGCGTACGATTTGTGGTCTTTTTGTAAGAAAATCCAGTATCCAGTTGCACAGGTGTGGGCTGAGACCCAAGTTCAGTTTCGTGGCCAACTTGTTGGGAGGGATGGTGTTAAAGGCGGAAAGCCTCCGCACATAGCGGTCTCTCTGCTCCTGGTGTGACAGTGCAGTGTGAAGAGCAAGTGAAACCACGTCCTCCGCTGACCCATGTGCTCTGTAGGCAAACTGGTGTTGGTCCATGGAGGCGCAGATCTTGCTCTTCATGTGCTGAGGACAAGTTGTTCAAAGCACTTCATAACAATAGGAGTGAGAGCCACCAGGCAATAGTCACTTAAGGTCTTCACCCCGGCCTGTTTTGGATTCGGGACAATTGTGGAGGACTTCAGGCAGGTGGGGACAATGGCCTCCTCTAGTGAGCTGTTAAATATACTGGTAAACACTGTTTTCAGCTGTTTAGCACAGTTTTCTAGGACCTTTCCAGGAACTTCATCAGGGCCCGCTGCTTTGTGGGGATTAATGTGGCTTAAGGCCCATTCTACCTCATGGGCTCTCAGCATCAGGGAACATGATGGAGCCTCTTGCTGGGCTAATTTGATGATAAGCAGCTCATTGTCTTTGTCAAATTGTGCAAAAAAATGATTTAGGCCATCAAGAGAGAAAGCATTTCCAGTGTTGATAGAACAGGTGTTGTTCTTATAATTCGTCATGGACTTGATAGCTGCCACATGTGTCAGGAATCAGAGCTTTTGTAGCAGTGCTTTGCCTCCTTGATGCCCCTCTTAAGATTGGACCTTGCTGTTTTGTACTCCTCTGGATCTCCCTTATGGAAAGCAATGTCCCATGCCTTCAAAAGGTTTTGGACATTTCTGTTAATCCATGGATTCCTATTTGGGAAGGCCCGAATGATTTTGGTATCAGTGACATTGTCCATACAAAACTTAATATAGGATAGGACAGAGGAGGCATATATGTTTAAATCTGTGCGATTTTTCTTTGTAGCTGCCGGTTTAACCCCTCCAGGACCTAGGACGAGAATGCTCGTCCTAACTTGTGGTTACTTAATGCACTAGAAAGAGCGTTCTCGTCCTAGGGTTAATGTGCTGCCTCACACCTCCTGCCACTATCAGCAGCAGGGGCCCGGCTGATACTGACAGCCGGACCCAGTGGCGTAACTACAGGGGAAGCAGCTGCTTCGGGGCCCGGGCTGACAAGGGGCGCGGCGCCCAGCAGCATGACACTGTCCAAGAAAGCTGTTAATTATCTTATCTAATAGAGTGTTTCAGGCCTGGCCCCTTTACATACAGTGCAGTGCCCTTACTATCATGTGGAAAAAACTTAGAATCCACCTCCCCCAGGCCCCAACCCACCGGTGTCAGTCCGACTCCTGACCTGAGCAGCATGCCGGAGAATAAGAGTGTGACAGGCAGTAGAGGAGCACAGCAGGTCAGCGGCAGAGCAGAGAGCACATTAGCCGTTTCAGTCCCTGTGCAGGGCTTCAGGTATGTGATGTGTGTGTCTGTCTGCTCGATGCACTGCCTGCTTGCTCCTTCAGCTCGTGCTGCCACTGCTCTGTGTCCTGGCTGGCTCCCAGTCTGTGCTGCTGAGCTCTGGTTCTTTAAGAGATTTCCTAATAAAGTTTGCCTGGACGCCAACTCCCCCCCCCCCCCCCCACTCATTGACGGACCCACCAGCAGCACTTCCCAGCATGGACCCACCAGCTAGCTCTCCCCAGCATGGACCCACCAGCTAGCTCTCCCCAGCATGGACCCACCAGCTAGCTCTCCCCAGCATGGACCCACCAGCTAGCTCTCCCCAGCATGGACCCACCAGCTAGCTCTCCCCAGCATGGACCCACCAGCTAGCTCTCCCAGCATGGACCCACCAGCTAGCTCTCCCAGCATGGACCCACCAGCTAGCTCTCCCAGCATGGACCCACCAGCTAGCTCTCCCCAGCATGGACCCACCAGCTAGCTCTCCCCAGCATGGACCCACCAGCTAGCTCTCCCCAGCATGGACCCACCAGCTAGCTCTCCCCAGCATGGACCCACCAGCTAGCTCTCCCAGCATGGACCCACCAGCTAGCTCTCCCCAGCATGGACCCACCAGCTAGCTCTCCCCAGCATGGACCCACCAGCTAGCTCTCCCCAGCATGGACCACCAGCTAGCTCTCCCAGCATGGACCCACCAGCTAGCTCTCCCCAGCATGGACCCACCAGCTAGCTCTCCCCAGCATGGACCCACCAGCTAGCTCTCCCCAGCATGGACCCACCAGCTAGCTCTCCCCAGCATGGACCCACCAGCTAGCTCTCCCCAGCATGGACCCACCAGCTAGCTCTCCCCAGCATGGACCCACCAGCTAGCTTTCCCTACTAGGGGCTAGGAAAATATGGTGGGTCCATTGCCGTGCTAGCTGGTGCCTCCATGGGGAGTCCCCATGAACCCATCAGCTAGCATGGCAGTGGACCCACCATCTTTTCCTAGCCCCTAGAAGTTCCTATGTGGGAAACTGGGAATGTAAAAATAAAAAGATAGATTAGGTCAGGACAGGTAATTAAAACAATGCCCCTCTTGCCCTTGTCAGCGCCGCCCCTGGCCCTTGTCTGTGCCTCCCCCTGGCCCTTTCAGCACAGCTTCTGACCCAACTGCGCCCTTCTGGGCCTTGCCTGTGCCCACCCTGGCCTGTGGCCCCCAGGCCCCTGTCTGGACCCCCCTGGCCCTTATCTGTGCCCCCCGGCCTTTGTATGTGCCCCTGGCCCTTGTCTCTGCCCCCTTGACCCCTGTGTGTGCCACCCTGGCCCTTATCTGTGACCCCTCCCTCACCCTTGTCTGCTCCCTTGGCCCTTATCTGTGCCCCCCTGGCTATTGTTTGTGCCCCCTGGCCCCTGTGTACAGGGGGGCCCATACTAAAATTTTCTGTGGGGCCCAGTAATTTCTAGTTACGCCCCTGGCCGGACCCCTGCTGTATCCGCCAGCATCGGTGAAAACACTGATCGCGGCATACAGGAAGTTTGCGGCAGTTTCTACATCCCCATCGAGTCCCCGTGCTGCCGTGACGGGGACCCGATGGTTGCTATGGCAGCCCCGATGCCTTTAACAGGCATCGGGACTGCCAGCTAAGGAAGCCCTGGAGATCCAGCCCAGGGCTGGGTCTCCTAGGCAACTGTTAGCGTCTTACAGTGTAAGACACTAACAGTTCAGATTTATTGTGCTGTATTGAAACAGGGATCAGACCCTGAAATCTTGAAGTGCCATAGTGGGACAAAACATAAAGTAAAATAAGAAGTTACATTTTTTTTTTTTTAATTTCAAGTAAAAAAAAAAAAAAAGCACCCATTTCCCAAAATAAAGTATTATTTTTTTTAAATAGGAAAAAAAAAAGAGAAGTAGACATATTAGGTATCGCCGCGTCCATATCGACCACATGACCTAACCCCTCAGGTAAACACCGTAAAAAATAAAAACGATGTAAAAAAAAATTTTTTTTGTCACCTTACATGATTAAAAGTGCAACACCAAGCGATCAAAAATGTGTATGCCCCCCAAAATAGTACCAATCTAACCGTCACCTCATCCCCCAAAAAATGATCCCCTATACTAGACAATCGCCCAAAAAATACAAAAACTATGGCTCTCAGACTGTGGAGACACTATAATATGTTTTTTTTTGTTTCAAAAGTGATATTATTGTGTAAAACGTAAATAAATAAAAAGAAAGTAGACATATTATGTATCGCCGTGTTCGTAAGAACCTGCTGTATAAAAATATCACATGAACTCACCTCTCAGATGAACAAAAAAAGTGTAAAAAAAGCCATTTTTTGTCACCTTACATCACAAAAAGTGTAATACCAAGCAATCAAAAAGTCATACGCATCCTAAAATCATACCAATGAAACCGTCATCTCATTCCGCAAAAAATTATACCCTAACTAAGACAATCGCCAAAAAAATAAAAAAATATGGCACTCAGAATATGGAGACACTAAAATATGATTTTTTTAGTTTCAAAAGTGTTGTTATTGTGTAAAACGTAAATAAATAATAACAAAGTATACATATTAGGTATCAACTCGTCAGTAAGAACCTGCTGTATAAAAATACTACATGACCTAACCTAACCCCACCAGGTAAACACCATAAAAAATAAAAACGATGTAAAAAAAGCCATTTTTTTGTCACCTTACATCACAAAAAGTGTAATAGCAAGCGATCAAAAAGTCATATGCACCCCAAAATAGTGACAATCTAACCATCATCTCATCCCGCAAAAATGATACCCAAACTGAAACAATCTCCTAAAAACTGAAAAAACTATGGCTCTCAGACTATGGAGACACTCAAACATGTTTTTTCTTTTGGTTTCAAAAATGATATTATTGTGTAAAACCTAAATAAATAAAAAAGTACACATATTGGGTATTGCCACATCCATAACGACCTGCTTTATAAAGATACCTCATGACCTAACCCTTCAGGTGACACTGTAAAAGAAAAAAAAAAAATGTCAAAAAAGCAATTTGTTTGTCACCTTACATCAGAAAAAGTGTAATACATAGCAATCAAAAAGTCATACAAACCCCAAAATCATAGCAATTAAACCGTCATCTCATTCTGCAAAAAATGAGACCCTAACTAAGACAATTGCCTAAAAAATATAAAAACTATGGCTCTCAGAATATGGAGACACTAAAACATGATTTTTTTTACAGATATGCTTTATTATGTAAAACTGAAACAAACAACCAAAAAAAGTACACATATTTGGTATTGTCGTGTCCGCAACAACCTGCTCTATAAAAATACTACATGATCTAACCTGTCAGATGAACACTGTAAATAACAAAAAATAAAAACCGTGCCAAAACAGCTATTTTTTGTTACCTTGCCTCACAAAAAGTGTAATATAGAGCAACCAAAAATCATATGCACCCTAAAATAGTAGCAACAAATCTGCCACCTTATCACGTAGATTCCAAAATGGGGTCTTTTTTTGGAGTTTCTACTCTAGGGGTGCATCAGGGGGGCTTCAAATGGGACATGGTGTTAAAAAAATAATCCAGCAAAATCTGCCTTCAAAAACTGTATGGCGTTCCTTTCCTTCTGCGCCCTGCTGTGTTCCCGTACAGCAGTTTACGACCACATATGGGGTGTTTCTGTAGACTACAGAATCAGGGCAATAAATATTGAGTTATGTTTGGCTGTTAACCCTTGCTTTGTTACTGAAAAAAATTATTAAAATGGAAAATCTGACAAAAAAGAGAAATTCTGAAATTTCATCTACATTTTCCAGTAATTCTTGTGGAACTCCTAAAGGGTTAACAAAGCTTGTAAAATCAGTTTTGAATAATTTGAGGGGTGTAGTTTCTAAAGTGGGGTCACTTTTGGGTGGTTTCTATTATGTAAGCTCACAAAGTGACTTCAGATCTGAACTGATCCTTAAAAAGTGGGTTTTGAAAATTTTCTGAAAAATTTCAACATTTGCTTCTAAACTTCTAAGCCTTCTAACGTCCCCAAAAAATAAAATAGTATTCCCAAAATGATCCAAACATGAAGTAGACATTCCACTGTGGATATCGCGCTCACCCTGATAGGTACCAGTGCCCTGCTCCGTAAGGTGCCGGTAGCGTGTATATACCTTAAAGCAGGCATGCTCAACCTGCGGCCCTCCAGCTGTTGTAAAACTACCACTCCCACAATACCCTGCTGTAGACTGATAGCTGTAGGCTGACAGCTGTAGGCTGTTTGGGCATGCTGGGAGTTGTAGTTTTTCAACAGCTGGAGGGCCGCAGGTTGAGCATGCCTGCCTTAAAGTATTTAGCTCTAAGTCTTTACTGCCTACCTTAATGTCATCACTTAAGTTGTAGTCCTCCTTTGAAGCTGCCGGTGAAATCGCTGGTTGTTCCTAATCCTGGGCGTTAGTATTCCTTTCAGGAGCGTGCTTCGGCCGGTAACACTACACTCCGATTCCCCTATGCTCGCGCTCCGTATAGGAGCGAGTGACGTCAGTCTAAGAGCTACGGGATCACGATGGAGGCAAAAAGCTGCTTCTATCCTACGCGTTTCGAACGAAAATCGTCGTTCTTCCTCAGGGATCGCATGCTCTTTGCGCCTCACTACTATTTATAGACTGCCCTTGCTATTAGACCTGCAGCTTTTAATGCCGTGCATTACACTACTCAAAGCCAAACAGTTCGATGTCTGTATTTAATCCATTAGGATATAAGGTGTCCATGTGAAATTCCACTTGGTTTCGTTTTTAGACATTTTTTTAATAAAATCGCCACCTCTTGCCTCTCTGTGTACAATTTCCAAGCCGAAAAACACTGAGCCCCTGAATTGCCCTCCGTGTTTGTCTCTATAATGTTTAGATAAAGGATGCCCTTTTTCTTTCTTTTTTATATTATTCACATGTTCATTCACTCTCTCTTTTAGTGCTCTCTTTGTCCGACCAATATAGATTTTAGCGCAGGGGCATCTTATGGAATACATGACTCCTCTGCTATTACATGTTATATGTTGTTTGATGTTGTATTTGTATGTCCCTCCTGTGTTCTGTACCTCAAATTGTTTCATATTCTTTGTTTTCCTGCATGCTAAGCACAGCAAAACAGAGAGCAGGGTGCAAAAATACAGCAGTTGGCCCCTAACCAGTACGCCTGCTACTGCCCACCGTGCCGAAGGACTGAGCACATCAAAGCCAGCGCAAAGGAGCTCCCTGGCATGACAAGGGTGGTTTGCACACTGTGCAGTCAGAGCCTGAAGCGAGGCATAAATGTTCTTAAAGGGAACCTGTCACCAGGAAATTCACTGATAAAGCAGGCATGCTGCGTTGTAGGGCTCACTCTGCTGAATATAATGATACCTTTCACTTGGTGATCTGTTGCTTTATTGTGGAGAAAAAGTACTTTTAATCCATATGCTAATGAGCTGATATGAGTCCAGTGTTTTTTCTATTCAGAGCTGTAGCCCCTCCCCTATTAACTTCTTCAGTTGCAAAAGGGGCGTGGTTTATTACATCATTCATTCATTTTAATAATTAGAGGGAAAATGAATAACAGGGAATGCTAAGGTATTATATTAAAAAAGGGGAGGAATATACTATTGAAGTTAGTAATTATAATAAGGGCTAGTTTATTCATGGGGTGATAAACACATGATGGCTGATAAGGGACATGTCACCGTGGGTATGGCAGTTAGGCTTTAAAGTGAAAGGCAGCAAGGCTTGTATTGGCTATAATGCAGGTCAGTTTTTTAAACCACGCCCCTTTTACAACTGAAGTCGTGAATAGGGGAGTGGCTACAGCTCTGAATAGAAAAAATGCTGGACTCATATTAACTACTGGACTCATATCAGCTCATTAGCATATGGATTAAAAGTACTATTTCTCGACAATAAAGCAACAGATCACCAAGTGAAAGGTATCATTATATTCAGCAGAGTGAGCCCTACAAGGCGGCATGCCTGGTTTATCAGTGAATTTCCTGGTGACAGGTTCTCTTTAAGCTGAGCACCACCTGCATGACCAGGCATCTAAATGGAAAGCTCGAGCTGCAGTGGAGCAGACACCTGAAGAACCATGAAAGATCTGAGCATTCAGCTGTCCATTCCCCAAACAATGGAGAGGAAGTAACCCCCTACCCATCCGCGAGCCTTGGCCCTGAATGCCAGCATTTCCAAATTCCTGGCCTTTGGAATGCTGCCATTCCGTCTAGTGAAGACACACACTTTTAAAAACCTTATGACAGTGGCTTTCTCACAGTACGTGGTTCCCAGCCTCCACTACTTTTCCAGGCCAGCCATGCCTGCCCTGCACAAACAAGTGGCGGACAAAATCAGGTGTGCGCTGTGCAACTCCATCGGTGGCACCAATACATGGACCAGTAAGCACATTATATCTCCCTAACTGCCCACTGGTTAAATGTAGTGGAGTCTGGGCCTAAAGCGGAAAATGATTTAACGCATGTCCTACCGCCACCGAGGATTGCTGGACGGGCCTCATGTTGCCTACTACTCCGCTTCCTCCTCTACCGCTTCCTCATCCTTCTCTACCCCTTCTCATTTAGTCAGCGTAATACCTGCACCACCAACTTCAGCACAGCCAGGGGAAACGACAGCAGGCTGTTCTGAAATTCATATGTTTGGGGAAAAACCCCACACTGCGCAGTGGTTGGTTAGTGATAATGGGTGCAATCTTGTAGCAGCTCTGGACCTAGACAGTTTGACGCACATCCCTTGCCTGGGGCATGTGATGAATTTGGTGGTGCAGAGGTTCCTGAAAAATTACCCCGATATGTCAGAGCTGCTGCAGAAAGTGAGGGCCATCTGTGCACGTTTTTGGCATTCTCACCCTGCTGCTGCTCGCCTCTCTGCGCTGCATCGTAACTTCTGCCTTCCTGCTCACCGCCTCCTATGTGACGTACCCACAAAGTGGAACTCCACCTTGCACATGCTGGAGAGACTGTGCAAGCAGCAGGCCATAGTGGAGTTTCATCTGCAGCACGCACGGGTCAGTCGCTCTGCAGAACAGCACCACTTCACCATCAACCAGTGGGTCTTCATGCGGGATGTGTGTGCCGTTTTGTGCTGTTTCGAGTACTCCACAAACAAGGCCAGTGCTGATGACGCCATCATCTGTCTTACTATGCCACTTCTATGTCTCCTTGAAAAAACACTTCAGGAGATGATGGAAGAGGATGTGGCACAGGAGGAAGAGGAGGAGGAAGAAGGATTATTCTAACGGTTATCAGGCCAGTTGTCCACACATGGCTCGGAGGGTGGATTCCTGAACCAACACTGACCTGGTACACAACTGTCCAGCCCGGGCACAGTTTTGGAGGATGATGAGGAGGAGCACTGTGTCCACAACAGGGTGGCACCCAAAGCAGCTCATGGGCAATTGGGCATCACTGCAGCGTGGCTGGGGGAATACAGAGGACACAGACAATACATCTCCCACGAAGGACAGCTTGTCATTGCCTCTGGGTAGCCTGGCACACATGAGCAACTACGTGCTGCAGTGTCTGTGCAATGACAGTTGAATTGCCCTGATTGTTACTAGTACTGATTACTGGATCCCCGCTACAAGGACAACGTGCCATCCTTCCATCTTAGCGGGATAGGACGATGCGTGAATACAAGCGCACACTGGTAGATGCACTACTGATGTCATTCCCACCTGACAGCGGGGGCTCAATGGAAGCACGAGGCGGAGGAGGAAGTTGCTAACACAGCTGAGGCACCGGCAGCACCTCAGAAGGGTGGGTTAGCGTGGCTGAGATGTAGAAAACCTTCGCCAGCACGTCACAGCATCCAGCACCACCATCTGATATGGACCATCTTAGCAGGAGGCAGCATTTCAGCAACATGGGGGAACAGTACTTGTCCACATGTCTGCACGTACTGACTGATGGGTCTGTCCCATTTCACTTCTGGGTCTCCAAACTGGACACATGGCCTGAGCTTGCCCTTTATGCCTTAGAGGTCCTGGCCTGCCCTGAGGCATATGTGATGTGTATTTATTAACAAAGCAGGGGGAGTGATCAACATGACCAACATTAAAATGAGCCAGGCATGGATCCCACAGGACTTGTCCATACCTTGGGCAGAGTAGAGATGTATACCGGTTGCACCCAGCCATTGTTATACTCCAGTGCAGTTTGTTTGTTCTGTTTGCCATTGCCCAAGGTTTTGGGGCCTCTCCAATCAAAAATAAAATTAAAATAAATAAATAAATAAAACCCACACAAAAGCAGTGTTGGCTACCTCCTCAGCACCAAAATTCAGGTCCCCATTACCTTCTATGAGGTTTGGGCTTGGGGTAATGTCCGGGTACCAAACTAAGGTTCAGCCGAACCCGTCATCCGTCAAACCCGAACATTGACGGGTCTGCTTATCCCTACTGAAGACAAAGGATGGTGTCACGAATGTACCAAGACATACGGACATCCCGGCGACAGTGAGTGGCAGGAGATCTGTGAGACTGGCAACACGTGGTTTGATCTGACAGGTTTTCCTTGTGGATCAATAGGCGTCTGTGTTGTTTCTGGTAATGGCCACACCCCTTGCCTCCAGGTGTTGCTAATGTGGTAATTTAACCTTCCTTATTTATAGTTGCTTCTCCCTCACTGCTGTGCGGTTTATAGCTTATGTGCCTATGGATAGTTTGTGGTTGGATCTCAGCTGAATTCCTGGTGCTTCCTTTGAAGTTGAGTCTTTCCTTTTGCAATTTGTTTGGGTTCTGTGTGTTTCAATTCCTTATTGTTTGTATTAGGCCTAAAGAAGACTGTTCGTCCTTCCTTTTGGAGGAACAGGTAGTCTCATCCCTGCCATTAGTACCAGGGTCCTATAGGGCTAGGTAGGACTCTAGGTATTCCTACCGATGAACTTACCTACCTTTGTGGTCTGTTCATACTAGTAGTCTGTCAGGATTTTGGTTAGGGTTTTTACTAGCACGTGTCCATCTTCTTTCCCTAGTTCTCAGGCCTGATTCCCTGTTCCCCCCTTCCCTCCTATGCTCGGTGTGGTGTTTCCCTCCCAAACTGAAGCGTGACAGGTGATCACACCATATATTGATTGGATTTAGAGTTCTCTTTTATTCATTCACTATGCATATTGTTAATTGACAAAAATAAACTATTATCATTCTTACTTTGAAGCATTTTTCCCCACACCTGCCTACTTTTGCACAGTACTGTAAGTTTAAGAAGGTTTTCCATGACTGTATAGGTTTCTTTAGTTTGGATTGCTTATACCAGTAGAGGCTATAAACTAACGCCCTTCATTGTGTTTATATGTGATGTCCAAAGCTGCCATACCACCATTGGCATTGTTACAAAAGGTGAGATTGCCTTCTTAGTAAGAATAGAACTGCAGAAAGAATTGTTGCCGGCAGCAAAAGTAAGGGGGGGGGGGGGGATTCCATTGTTTCAACCTGGAGACCAATAGTTCTGCTTCATTCCCTGATCAGTGAGGGACATTTATAAAGACTGATTTTCCCACACGTCAGTCTTGATCGGAATGCACCTAATTTATTAAGAGGCAAGCGCCTTTTAATAAATTATTCGCATCTCTGGCAGTCCACACGCCAGAAACTGACGTCTATGCCAGCTAGAGGCTGGCATAGACTTCATCTACAATTTATGTCAGTTTCTGGTGTAAGATATAATAAATATGGCAGGCTGCACAAAGACCCACCCCCTCCCACCAAGCCCCACTTCCTTTCTCACAACTTTTATAAGCTTAAAAGGTCAAAAACTATGGTGCAACTTTGGGTGCACCATAATCTACAACATTTTTGTACACACGATAGTGGTGAATGCATTAGTAAATGTCCCCTATTGAGTTCCTCCTTGTGCTGCTCCTCAGAAACATTCAATACAAATTCACAATCAATTAATAATGGCCATGCTAATTTGTTCATGTCTGGTTCATCTACATCACTCTCCATTGTGCATTTGGAGGGTTCCGGAATGGGCACTTCCTTGCTGTGTAGTGCAGTCAGTAGTGAAGTCGCCATCATTGGTTGAGACCATTGACCTTTTCTAGCCTGCGGCCAGAGACGCCTGTGTCCCTGTGCCATTTGTACACTGCCTTATATAGTGGCTTGTGGACTATGAGGGTGAACAGCAGGGAGCCATGTGCTACCATGCCCGCCGCAATACTCAACTGTATTACCATCCCAAGGACAGAGATGCAATTGCATTCTGGACAGGTTTATAAGTACCTCATGCCCTCAGTGTTAATTATAACCTAAAGCATTAGATCATTATATACCCAGTCAGGGGCAGTGAGGGGGACTCGGGTGGCCCCCTGCGCATCAGCCTACTGGGAAGTTTCCCGGTAGGATCTATGGCCAGTTTGCCTCTGTCAAGGTGTGGGACAAGAGCTTGACTCACCTAGATAAAGTTCTGGAAATAAGACAGTCCTTGAGATGGTGGCTTCAGGACAACAATCTATGGTGAAGTCCTTTGCTCTCCGGAACCATCTGAATCATCTTACAACAGATGCCACAACCTTTGGCAGGGGACTGCTCCTCCACAAACAGTTGGCTAAGGAACAGTGGTCCCGAAAGAAAAGGTGTTTGTCCTTGAAAGTCCGGGAACGGAGCCATCAGACTGGGTCTTCATTTTCAAAATCATTTCTATTGTTAATGTAATAGTGTCCATCTTGTCATGTGTACAAATTTCCAAACTGCTTGACAACAATATAGGTGGGATGTGGTTTGATAACATACAATTGTAGTCAAAAGAGTTAAAATGATTATTAGGATTTGCAGTATAAGCAGGGGCTAGTAATTGTGTGATGTGCATGCTAGCAGAATGTGCACTGTATATGTGTGCAGCAAGATATGACCATGGCTTTGGATAAGATAGCAGCCCTACTAGAGAAGAGTTGTTATAATACTCATGCTGAAGTAGATAAGTTCTGTTATACAGTTTTTGATAATATATGCATTTACTTATATCTCATATGTTGTTTTATGGTATGATTGATGTTGCATCAATTTCTGCAGTCCTCATAAAGAAATATTCCACCGAATCATCCGGAGATGAGGTCAACCAGTTGTCTACATAATGGCTACTCAGAACAATACCAGACTATAGGACTTTGGCTTCCTCTTGAGGGCAGATTGCCAAATATCGCTGGATGCCTTCTACCAGTCCTGGAAGGAGAGCATGTTGTACACAGGGCCGGCCTTTGGGATGTGCGAGCTGTGCGGCCGACGCTACAGGCTAGTAGCCGGACTGGCCTGCCGCGGCCCTGGTGACAAGTGGGGGCGGCCCGCGGCAGGGCACAGCAGGAGATGAGCGCTTCCATTGTGCTCATCTCCATAGTCACCTGTATCGCCGTCCTCAGGGCAGCAATACAGATGTCTGTGCTGTGTGGCAGGGGAGGGAGAGGCGTGTCCCCTCCCTGTTCCTTTGATAGGCTGCCAGCACTAGGTCGGCAGCCTATCAGAGGCTGGTGCAGGCGGCGCGATGACGTCATATTGCCGCCGGAGCTGTACAGCGAGGGACACTGGCCGGAAGAGGCCTGCATCGCATCACTGACATGGAGGTAAGTATAAGTGTTTTTTTTTTCAAAACTGGAACATGATAGGGTGGGGGTTACTGGCACATAATGGGGGGCTACTGGCACATAATGGGGGGCTACTGGCACATAAGAGGGGACTACTGGCACATAAGGGGGTTACTGGGACATAAGGGGGGACTACTGGCACATAAGGGGGGGCTACTGGCAGATAAGGGGGGGCTACTGGCACATGATAAGGGGGCTACTGGCACATGATATGGGGGGGCTACTGGCACATATGGGGACTACTGGCACATAAAGGGGCTACTGGCACATGATAAGGGGGTACTGGCACATGATAAGGGGGCTACTGGCACATGATATGGGAGGCTACTGGCACATATGGGGACTACTGGCACATGATAGGGGGGCACTCTGGCTACTGGCACATGATATGGGGGGGCTCTTGGGGTTAGCTCGCACAGGGCGCCTGAACACCTAAGGCCAGCCCTGGTTGTACACATACTCCCCCCCCTTCCCACCTGTCATTAACTGAGATCTTTGCAATATCAGAGTGGATGGAGCAAACATCATTGTCAGCATTCTGTTTTTGCCCAGAAGGGCACGGTTTGTGGACTCAAGAGGAGAATATAGGGACCTACCTCTCAGGGAGGATCGCCTTCTCCAGAAAGGATTCCACTATCCCAACCTTGCCCTCATCCATCTGATAGTTTGGAGATTGAGAGGTCCAGAATAGCCAGCCTAGGTTTTTTTCAATTAAGTGGTATCTATAGCACTCACCTCTCATAAACCATACAAAGAGAGAACCTCAGAGTCTGATGAATTTTCTGTGACTGGTGCATAGAATAGGAGAAGCTCCATGAAGATTCTCTGATTTCTGATGTCTTGCTCATTTTTCAACAGGTGTTTGAGAAAGGATTCGTTTTACAGCTGAGAATTCCTTCCAGGACTTCAAATTCTCTCATTCAGAGGATTTTTTGGAAGTTTAAGGCCTCCTTCACACGGGTGTCATATTTGACGCCCGGATAGGAGACTGGTGCGTTGCGGGAATATGCGCGATTTTTCCGCGCGGGTGCAAACGTTTGTAATGCGTTTTGCACGCACGTGAGAAAAATTGCCATGTTTGGTACCCAGACCCGAAGCCGGACTTCATCACTGAAGTCCGGTTTCGGGTCTTCTGGAGATTTTATTATTTTCCCTTATAACATAGTTATAAGGGGAAATAATAGCATTCTTAATAAAGAATGCTTAGTAAAATGAAGAGGAAGGGGTTAAAAATAATAAAAGTTAACTTGCCTTAGCCACTTGATCGCGTAGTCGCGATCTCTCCTCTCTTTCCCTGCAGCATCTATGATCTAAAGGACCTGTGATGACGTCACATCACATGGTCCAATCACATGGTCCATCACCATGGTAAGATGGATGTGACGTCATCACAGGTCCTTTAGATCTTAGATGCTGCAGGGAAAGAGAGGACAGATCGCAACTACGCAATCAAGTGGCTAAGGTAAGTTAACTTTTATTATTTTTAACCCCTTCCTCTTCATTTTACAATGCATTCTTTATTAAGAATGCTATTATTTCCCCTTATAACCATGTTATAAGGGAAAATAATAAAGATCTGGTCCCGTTGCTAAGCAACCATGCGGGAAAATCGCAACGCATCCGCACTTGCTTGTGATTTTCCCGCAGCCCCATTCACTTCTATGGGGCCTGCGTTGCGTAAAAAACGCACAATATAGAGCAGGCATGTCCAAACTCCGGCCCTCCAGATGTTGCAAAACTACAACTCCCATCATTCCTGGACAACCTACAGCTATCAACCTACAGAAGAGCATGATGGGAGTTGTAGTTTTGCAACACCTGGAGGGCCAGAGTTTGGACATGCCTGATATAGAGCATGCTGCGATTTTCACGCAACGCAGAAGTGATGCGTGAAAATCACCGCTCATGTGCACAGCCCCATAGAAATGAATGGGTCCGGATTCAGTGCGGGTGCAATGCGTCCTCTTCACGCATTGCACCCGTGCGGAAAACTCGCCCGTGTGAAAGGGGTCTAAGGCTTCTAAGACCTAACGTCCATCCTCCTACTCCAATGTGGGATTTAGCCTTATTTCTCAAAAGACTTACCTTGCCTCCATTGGAGCCTCTGGAAGGCATTTCAAATTTTTATCTTGCAAGACTGTCCTTCTTGTTGCAGTAGCTTCAACCATTCTCTGCTAGAGAACGCTATCTTAAGATACTTCCCAAGGGTGGGTTCACAAGAAGTGTTTTAGAGGGGGATTTTAGTAGATTTTGCTCTAGGTTTTTTAGCCAAAGCCAGAAGTGTATGAGTCTACCCTAACTGTCTGAACATTAGAACTGTTCATGCATTCCTGCCCAAGGGTCACTCTGACTAGAACATTAATAATGAGGTTGTTTTACCCAAGTATTTTCCTAATCATCACAATGACCAGTTTACAATTCTTGGATGTTAAGAGGGCTGTCTGTATGGCCCCTTTCACACGGGTGAGTTTTCCGCGCAGGTGCAATGCGTGAGGAGGACGCATTGCACCCGCACTGAATCCGGACCCATTCATTTCTATGGGGCTGTGCACATGAGCGGTGATTTTCACGCATCACTTCTGCGTTGCTTGAAAATCGCAGCATGTTCTATATTCTGCGTTTTTCACGCAACGCAGGCCCCATAGAAGTGAATGGGCCGCGGGAAAATCGCAAGCATCCGCAACCAAGTGCGGATGCGTTGTGATTTTCCCGCATTGTTGCTTAGCAACGGGACCCAATCTCTATTATTTCCCCTTATAACATGGTTATAAGGGGAAATAACAGCATTCTTAATAAAGAATGCATAGTAAAATGAAGAGGAAGGGGTTAAAAATAATAAAAGTTAACTTACCTTAGCCACTTGATCGCGTAGTCGCGATCTGTCCTCTCTTTCCCTGCAGCATCTTTTTTTGCTTGTCTTTTTCCTGGTGTGCAGCGGTTTAGACAAAGCTTATTTTCTGCTTTTGTATGTTCTGTCCTTTGGTAAATAACTAACCTTTGGTAAATAACTAACCCTTTCCTGTTGAGGATTTAAGGAAAAGAAAATTTCAGGTAAGTAAATGTCACTCTTATAAGTCTCTGCTATCCAAAGGTCAGGTGCACTCTGCGGTCTTACTAAATCCTCATACTGATGTTAAAATTGAGAGATTAGCCAACATATCCTACTGTGGACGACCTGTCTGAGCCACACAATTGCCATCTTGTGTAGGATGTCTATTGTGGTACTTGTGGTCCGCTGCTGGGGCAGTATATTGTGCTGCACTTTGGTATTTGCTGCTGCTGGGGCAGTATATTGTGCTGCACTGTGGTATCTGGTTCTGCTGGGGCAGTACATTGTGCTGCACTGTGGTATTTGGGGCTGCTGGGGCAGTATATTGTGCTGCACTGTGGTATTTGGTGCTGCTGGGGAGGTATATTGTGCTGCACTGTGGCATTTGCTGCTGCTGGGGTGGTATATTGTGCTGCTCTGTGTATTTGGTGCTGCTGGGGCTGTATATTGTGCGGCACTGTGGTATCTGGTTCTGCTGGGGCAGTATATTGTGCGGCACTGTGGTATCTGGTTCTGCTGGGGCAGTATATTATGCTGCACTGTGGTATCTGGTTCTTCTGGGGCGGTATATTGTGCTGCACTGTGGTATTTGGTATTGCTGGGGCGGTGTATTGTTCTACATTGTGGCATTTGCTGCTGCTGGGGCTGTATATTGTGCTGCACTGTTTATTTGGTTCTGCTGGGGCAGTATATTATGCTGCACTGTGGTATCTGGTTCTGCTGGGGTGGTATATTGTGCTGCACTGTGTCATTTGGTGCTGCTGGGACGGTGTATTGTTCTGCACTGTGGTATTTGGTGCTGCTGGGGCAGTATATTATGCTTCACTGTGGTATTTGTTTCTGCTGGGGCGGTGTATTGTTCTGCACTGTGGTATTTGGTGCTGCCGGGGCAGTATATTGTGCTGCACTGTGGTATTTGGTGCTGCTGGGGTGGTGTATTGTACTGAACTATGGTATTTGGTGCTGCTGGGGCGGTGTATTGTACTGCACTGTGGTATTTGGTGCTGCTGGGGCATTGTAATGTTCTGCACTGTGGTATTTGGTGCTGCTGGGGCAGTACATTGTGCTGCACTGTGGTATTTGGTGCTGCTGGGGCGGTGTATTGTACTGCACTGTGGTATTTGGTGCTGCTGGGGTGGTGTATTGTGCTGCACTGTGGTATTTGGTGCTGCTGGGGCAGTGTATTGTGCTGCACTGTGGTATTTGGTGCTGCTGGCGTGGTGTATTGTGCTGCACTGTGGTATTTGGTGCTGCTGGGGCGGTGTATTGTGCTGCACTGTGGTATTTGGTGCTGCTGGGGCGGTGTATTGTACTGCACTGTGGTATTTGGTGCTGCTGGGGCGGTGTATTGTACTGCTTTTTGGTATTTGGTTTTGCTGCAGAAATAAATACCAAAGTGTAGCACATTATGCTGGCCCCACCTACATGTTAGCTCCACCCACTTCAGTTGACTGTGCGTACTCATGTTAGCCCCACCTTCTGCCAATTTGGGCCCACCTACAACATGAATCCACTTTCAGATTTTTCCCAGGACCACTTTAAATTCCTAGCCCCCCCTTATGGTATAAATAAATGTTATAAAATAAAAACATCTTTCACTTAGGACAGTTTTCTGGTTGCTTAAAGAGGTTTTCTGGGATTTTGATATTGATGACCTATCGTCAGATTGGCGGGGTCTGACACCCGCTGATCAGCTGGTTAAAGCTAAGGCCGCGTTCACTCAACATCGCAGCGGTGAGCAGGTCACTTAAATGGGATGACTTGTTCTTATATACATGAACGCTTGTAATTACACTGCTCGCCGCTGCGATGGTGAGCAGGTAAACAATGAAGAGAAGGCTGCGCTCGCACGGAAATCGGCCTCCCCTTCAACCAGTGTCAGACCCCCACCAATCTGATATTGATGACGTGTCCTGAGGATAGATCATCAGTATTAAAATCCTGGAAACCCTCTTTATTATTGATGACCTACCCTCAGGATAGGTCATCAATATCTGATCAGTGGGGTGTGACTCCTGATCTGTTGCTGTTCGAAGAAACCAAGGTATTCCGGTGAGCGCCACATCCTTTTTCTAGGCTTGTCATGTTCATCAGTCACATGGCCGAGGTGCAGCACAGTCCCATTCAAATGAATTGGCCTTCTCTGCAATACCAAGCACAGCCACTATACAAAGGATGGCGCTGTGCTTGGTAAGCTGCAAGGAGGCCGTGATGTTCAGTGATCTCTTCAAACAGCTGGGGGTTTCAGACTCCTGCTGATCTGATATGGATGACCTATCCTTAGGGTAGGTCATCAATGTTAAACTTCTGGAAAACCTCTTTAACCCCTTAAAGACCCATGACGTACATGTACGTCATGCTGATCGGGTGGGTGCAGGAGCTGCGCCCGCCAGATCAGCGGCAAGGATCCGGCAGTCACTGATAGCCGGACCCCTGCTGTATGCGCAGTGCATTAACCCTCGCACTGCTGATCGCATGCGGGATCCTCTCGGGTGCGGGATGGCCATCGGGTCCCCGCACTGCTGTTACAGGGATCCGATGGCAGGGAAGGCAGCCCGAAGTTTAAAGTAAAAAAAAAAAAAAAGCATCCCTTTCCCAAAATAAAGTTTTTTTTTTTTTAAATAGGGAAAAAAAGAAAAGTAGACGTATTGCCACGTCTGTAGCGATCTGCTCTATAAAAATATCACATGAACTAACCCCTCAGGTAAACAGCGTAAAAAAATTATATAAAAACGGTGAAAAAAAGCCATTTTTTGTCACCTTACATCACAAAAAGTGTAATACCAGGCGATCAAAAAGTCAAATTCACCCTAAAATAGTACCAATCAAACCGTCAACTCATACCAAAAAATTAGTCCCTATATAAGACAGTCGCCCCAAAAATTTAAAAACTATGGCTTTCAGAATATGGAGACACTATAAACAATTGAAACAAACAACCAAAAAAAGTAGTCATATTTGGTATTGTCACATCTGTAACAACCTGCACTATAAAACTGAACATTGTAAATAACAAAAAATAAAAACGGTGCCAAAACAGCTATTTTTTGTTACCTTGCCTCACAAAAAGTGTAATATAGAGCAACCAAAAATCATATGTACCCTATAATAGTTCCAACAAAACTGCCACCTTATCCCGTAGTTTCCAAAATGGGGTCTTTTTTTGGAGTTTCTACTTTAGGGGTACATCAGGGGGTCTTCAAATGTGACATGGCAACTTAAAATTATCCCAGTGAAATCTGCCCTCCATAAACCATATGGCGTTCCTTTCCTTCTGCGCCCTGCTGTGTGCCCATACCGCAGTTTACGACCACATATGGGGTGATTCTGTAAACTAACAGAACAGTTTTGTTTGGCTGTTAACCCTTGCTTTGTCACTGGAAAAAATGGATTAAAATGGAAAATCTGCCAAAAAAGTGAAATTCTGAAATTTATTCTACATTTTCCTTTAATTCTTGTGGAAAACCTAAAGGGTTAAGAAAGTTTGTAAAATCAGTTTTGAATACCTAGAGGGGTATAGTTTCTAAAATGGGGACATTTATGGGTGGTTTCTATTATGTAAGTCTTACAAAGTGACTTCAGACCTGAACTGGTCCTTAAAAAGTGGGTTTTGGAAATTTTCAGAAAAATTTCAAGATTTGCTTCTAAACTTCTAAGTCTTCTAACGTCCCCAAAAAAGAAAATGTCATTTACAAAGTGATCCAAACATAAAGTAGACATATGGGAAATGTAAAGTAATAACTATTATATGAGGTATCACTATCTGTTTTAAAAGCAAAGAAATTTAAATTTAGAAAATTGCGAATTTTTCCCAATTTTTTGTAAATTTTTTTTTTTTTTTATAAATAAAAATGAAATATTTTGACTCAAATTTACCACTGTCATAAAGTACAATATGTGCCGAGAAAACAATCTCAGAATGGCTTGGATAAGTTTTAGAGTTATAACCACATAAAGTGACACATGTCAGATTTGCAAAAAATGGCCGGGTCCTTAAGGTAAAAAATGTCAGGGTTCTGAAGGGGTTAATAACCAGTAATCTAGGGAGTCGCGTGTTGTGTTCTGCATTGCCAGAGACTGTATGATGCATTCATATTAGGTAATTGGGGCAGGATGCATCATAGTCTTTAAAATTCTTTCTGACCTGACTGTCACAAGTTGGTCTCCTGTTTCATATTGACCTGCCTATAAGTGGACGTGCACATATTCTGAGCAGATGGAGGGTGGGCCCTCAGAATCATCTATTGACTCCTTGGGTGGATCCAAGAAATTCCAGTCTGACACTGTTCTGATGTGACAATTTTTAATGCCCATTTGGTCACATGATTAAGGATCCTGCCGGGAAGAGCCCTGAAAGATTTTATTGTTAGGGCTCCCTCAACAGTATTATACAATGACATTATATACAGTGACTAGCTGCAGTAGTGAGGGTTGCACAGGAGGAGGGGGTTGCTGGGGAGGCCCCGTAAAAAATTTGCTGTAGGCCCAGTCAGTTCTAGTTATGCCACTGAGAGCAGGTGCATAGCAGGTTGAACTCTTCCACAATAGCAGAGCAGATTACAGCAGACATGATACTAGCATAGTATCATTGTCATGATTTTGCGACCCTCTGCTAAACACCAGGATAACTGGTATCGGCACTTGCAGTTCTCCTCTGCAGCCATGGCCCTCATCTCTAGGGCCAACAGTTAGAATGGTAAGAGGCTAGGCAGCCAGTTCATAGTGGGAAGAAGAAGGAGACAGTCTAAACTTGCAGAGGGTACCACGAGTGGAGGCAAGGCTCTTTTTGAAACCACATATTGTCAGGGAATGATGAATAGTACATTTTAAAGAATTTTGCAATTCCGTCCCTTAACTGCTGTTAGTTCCTCTGATCTAACCAGCATTCTCACTGGCATACACGATGAGATGTCTACAAAAATTGGAGTAGTCTTACTTGTGGAAAGTCATTCTGATGACTGCAAATACAGTCATATTCCTTTCATCTTGTATCACTGTGTCATGAACCAGCGGGTGTGAACCCACTGTGTCACGTGTCCTACTTCCTCTAACGGCGTTGTCTAAGTGAACCCTTCGATCTTCACAGTACCCATGATGGTGGGGACAGATTTTCCCGAGGGGAACACCATGTCGCTA
The DNA here is from genome assembly GCA_033119425.1 of Bufotes viridis. Taxonomy (NCBI): domain Eukaryota; kingdom Metazoa; phylum Chordata; class Amphibia; order Anura; family Bufonidae; genus Bufotes; species Bufotes viridis. The sequence goes on along the minus strand of CM065597.1, from coordinate 15,930,681 downwards.
CCTCTTGAGGAGGATTAGCACACAAGGCAGCTAGTCCAAGCGGATCAGAAGGTACCTGAGCAAGGTACCAGAGGTACAGGCGTTGTCAGTGGGCTGAGTCGCAACCAGGAGCAACAGTGCAGGACCGCAGGATGAGGCAGACGCGAAGTCAAACAGGCAATAGGTCAGGCCAGGCGGCACAGGTACAGGTCAGGCAATCCGGGTCGGCAACAGGAGAGTCAAGGCAAGTAGATAGGGATCTAACAGGTAGCAGAGTCCAGGAGTGCAAGTACAGTCAGGAACACAGGAACAAAAGCAGATATCAGGAACCTTAGTAGGACACAAGGACCTTGACACTGAGGCATCTGGGAAGGGGGTTGAGCGAGGTCACATGATCCAACCCATAAAGCACAGGAAGTGACACGCGCCGGCCCTAAAGGAAGTGCTGCAGGGAACAAGCAGCAAGCATGCTGTGGCAAGGGCTGAGAGGAAACTGTGGAGCAGATCCCAGAGCAACAGCACCTATACAGACAGAGCCCAGGACTGCAGCAGTGAATGGGAAGCACTGGTAGCAGAGACCGTGGGAGTAAGCAGGGGAACAGCGGTGCACATCAGCTGCTGTTACACACTGCATACTCCAGAGAAGGAATGTCAGATATTTTGGGTTATTATAATTACGGTAAATACATAATGAATGGGAGCAGATTTTTATTGCAGACTTATATTTGGCATTGGTCTATAGTATTACACCCATACGGCCAGATAATGCCTTTCAATTACAGGTTTAATTTCAGGGTATATTATGTGTAAAGTAGTTGTTAGTTATCTCTGACTAGTGATGTCGCGAACATAAATTTTTCTGTTCGCAAACGGCAATCGCGAACTTACGCAAATGTTCGCGAACAGGGCGAACCGCCATAGACTTCAATAGACAGGCGAATTTTAAAACCCACAGGGACTCTTTCTGGCCACAATAGTTATGGAAAAGTTGTTTCAAAGGGACACCTGGACTGTGGCATGCCGGAGGGGGATCCATGGCAAAACTCCCATGGAAAATTACGCAGTTGACACAGAGTGTGGTAAGTTGAATTCGCAATGCGATTAATATAACCTGCATCAATCGCATTGCAAATTCAACTTAGAGCTGGGTTCCTAATGGTTGTATTGCTAGAATATAACGAAGATTGAGAATATAGCGCTATATTCTTAATCTTCGTTATATTCTAGCAATACAACCATTAGGAACCCAGCTCTAAGTTGAATTCGCAATGCGATTAATACAGGTTATATTAATCGCATTGCGATTACAACTACTAACACTGCAGCTACAGAATGAATCTAAGATGGATGCCGTCCTTGCTTTTTGATAGGAGGTGGGAGGGTCTGGGAGGGAGACTGATGTACTTGCCCTAAAAAGGGCTTTTTGGGGTGCTGTCAGGACGCTGTCCTTACAGCAGAGATCTGATGAGTCTTTCAGGACTGGAGTGGACACTGAATACACTAGCCTAGCTATCGATTTCCCTATTAAATCAGCAGCAAAAACACTCTCCCTCCTCTCACTAAGACTGCAGCTTCCAAATAAATCTAAAATGGATGCTGTCCAGGAGATGGGAGGGTCTGGGAGGGAGGGTATGCTGATTGGCTGGAATGTGTCTGCTGACTGTGAGGTACAGGGTCAAAGTTTACTCAATGATAGGGGGTGGACCGAACATCGCATATGTTCCCCCGCCGCGACGAATGCGCACAAGCTATGTTCGCCAGGAACTGTCCGCCGGTGAATAGTTTGGGACATCTTATTTGCGATTTCAACTTAGAGCTGGGTTCCTAATGGTTGAATTGCTAGAATATAACGAAGATAACGAATATAGCACTATATTCTCAATCTTCATATATTCTAGCAATACAACAACCATTAGGAACTCAGCTCTAAGTTGAATTCGCAATGCAATTAATATAACCTGCATTAATCGCATTGCGAATTCAACTTAGAGCTGAGTTCCTAATGGTTGTTGTATTGCTAGAATATACGTTATATTCTAGCAATACAACTATTAGGAAATCAGCTGTAAGTTGTAATCGCAATCCGAATAATACTTATAATTATTAATCGCTTTGCGAATCCATTTGATCCCTCGGTTTGATTGTATATGACGGTTGACTATGACTACCACCATCGTTCTGCTGTCTCCGAGGCAAGAAGATATCTAAACCACCCAGGGTCCATTTGGGCATTTTTGATAGAAAACGCATCAAAAACGCATATGCGTTTTTATCATTTTTTTTATTTCTTATTTTAATTTTTTTGTGTATTTTGTCACATATGGTTGCATATTTCCATTTGGTATAGGCAAATATGGTAGTCTAGAATTCAGTGTTTCCCAACCAGTGTGCCTCCAGCTTTTGCAAAACTACAACTCCCAGCATGCCCGGACAGCCTTTGGCTGTGCAGGCATTCTAGGAGTTGTAGTTTTGCAACAGCTGGAGGCACACTGGTTGGGAAACACAGGTCTAGATCATTACTCTGCCCAAACCTATATTCAGCTAGAAAATATGCTGTCAAACAGAAAATATGCAGCTTAGAAAATATGCTGTCAAACAATGATCCTAGGTTTTGTCATAGACACATGATCTAGACTACCATATCTGCCTATACCAAATGTAAATATGCAACCAAATGTGGCAAAATACACACAAAAAATAAAATAAAAAATGAAAAAATTATAAAAACGCAGATGCGTTTTTGATGAGTTTTTGATGCGTTTTCTATCAAAAACGCCCAAATGGTCCCTCGGGGTTCAGATATCTTTCCTCGGAGGCAGCAGAACGTTGGTGGTAGTCATAGTCAACCGTCATATACAATCAAATTGAGGCATCAAATGGATTCGCAAAGCGATTAATAATTGTAAGTATTATTCACATTGCGATTACAACTTAGATCTGAGTTCCTAATTGTTGTATTGCTAGAATATAACGTATATTCTAGCAATACCTCAACCATTAGGAACTCAGCTCTAAGTTGAATTCGCATTGCGATTAATGCAGGTTATATTAATCGCATTGCGAATTCAACTTAGATCTGAGTTCCTAATGGTTGTTGTATTGCTAGAATATAACGAAGATTGAGAATACAGCGCTATATTCGTTATCTTCGTTATATTCTAGCAATACAACCATTAGGAACTCAGATCTAAGTTGTAATCGCAATGCGAATAATACAGGTTATATTAATCGCATTGCGATTTACAATTACTAACACTGCAGCTTCAGAATGAATCTAAGATGGATGCTGTCCTTGCATTTAGATAGGAGGTGGGAGGGTCTGGGAGGGAGGGTATGCTGATTGGCTGGAATGTGTCTGCTGACTGTGAGGTACAGGGTCAAAGTTTACTCAATGATAAAGTATAGGGGCGAACGCGAACATCGAATATGTTCGCCCGCTGCGGCGGACGCGAACAAGCTATGTTCACCGGGAACTGTTTACCGGCGAATAGTTCGAGCCATCTCTATCTCTGACCTTAATCTTATGTCCTGGGTTTGCACCCCTAGATCTGAACATGCTTTCCTTGTGTGTCATGCCTTTTAATTAAAATAGAATTACCGAACTAATCAGACCCAACCCAGATCATGATAATGCTTGAAGCAGCACTCCACGCAGAACTGATACACTATGCTAGGCTTGGACCAGAGCCAGAGTAGGCCGAGCATGACACAGGATTGTTGGTGTTCCTGTAGGTCGGCCATATGCAATGGATATATATGAGTGGATCTCTCAATGTCAATAATGGATCAGAAAAACACAACTACAGTATATGACAATGTCCTGATTATGCTTTGTATTTTGCACATATTTTATGCACTTTATTTGCAATTATAATGTATGTTGTTTTGGTCAACACCCACTGATCTGATCGGGTCACATGATTTTGATGTGGATTGCTTCACCTATATATACTCACCATTTGTATATGTTCTTTGCTTGAAAAAGGCTCTAGCACTTAGCCGAAACGTTGCACCGTACGGGTGAATAAAGGAGTTTTTTGTTCACTTTTTACTGGAGTGCTGTTCATTTTCGGGACTATATATATAAAAAATAGAAAAATAGAGCAGCACTCCGAAGTAAAATGAAAAAACATGGTGTTTATTTACCCATAGGTTTACAAGCAATGTTTCGGTCCCAACTGGAACCTTTCTCAAGCAGTGTATGAAGGACACAAAGCAAACTTATATAGTGCAAAACCACTCCGTAATAAGTGTCACATGATCAGTTAAATTAACCCATACAATGTCTGGTAGTCTAATAAAAGACATTATCTAAAGTTAGGAGTTAATGGGTCACTTCAATTCACGTTGGTATACTCATACACGGAGATACATTTTTTGGAGACCAAGGTGTCAGTGTCATCTGACAAATCACTCAGTACTGAATTGTTTTCCAAACCCACGGACAGAAACACGATCCTGATGTACACTAGTTATCATCCTAGACCAATGGTTCGTTCTTTGCCCTACTCACAGATGTTGAGAGCTCGACGTATTGTCTCGGATGAAACACAGCTAAAGAGAACTCTACACACCATGACCGACAAATTTATGAAACGTGGGTATCCCCACAAACTTTTAAATGCACACAAAAAGAGAGTCATGGACCGGTCCCGTGATGAAGCTTTGTCTAGGGCCCCAAAGCCATCTGATGACTGACTCACATTTATATCCACATTTTGTGAGGCAAGCAATGCTATAAATAATATCATCAGATGACATTGGTCAACCTTGATAAAATCCATCAGAGGAGTGCCAGAATTCTTCAAGCCCCCTCGATTTGCATACCATAGGTCTAATAGTCTCAAAGATCAATTGATCAGGGCGGACATTGGGTCTAAAAAAACGATGAAACAGATGACGATTTCATGTCCAAGTGTGGGTTGTTTTCCGTGCCTGAACTGCGTAAATTGTAGATATATGTAAAGGTAGGATATTCACACGTCCCATGTCGCTTATGTCATTTCCCATTAAGTACTACCTTACGTGTGATTCAGACCATGTGATCTATGTTCTATCATGTCCTTGTAAATTATTGTATATAGGAGAAACATCAACAGACCTGAAAACAAGGCTCAATAACCACAGGTACACAATAAGGAAAAAACTTTTGTATCTTCCAGTTTCTAAACATTTTTCCGATATGTCTCATATGGCAAGGGATCTCAAATGCTGGATAATTGATTGGGTACCGATGCCCAGGCGTGGTGGGGACAGAATTAGTCTCCTTAGAAGAAAGGATTTTTTTTGGATTCATACTCTTAATACTCTTAAACCGAATGGTTTAAATGTAGATTACAATGTAGAATATGCAATTGGAAGATAGCTTGCCATGTATTGTCTCTCTCTATCCATCCATCTTGGTATAATAGGTTGTTACTTGAATAGGACTTTCTGTAATGATCTTTATCTAAATTTATGTATTCAATGACGAATAATGTCTTGGTTTTTCTTTTTTTTTTTACAGTGTGTCCTGGTAACCTGATGAACAGACAACTACATGAAGACTAGAACAACAAACTGGATGTATATCTCATTATTAGATTATCACATGGTTGTACCATTAACACTGATATTTGTGGTGTAAGATCGTATCTCCCGGGTGTATGTGAGGAAAACTCTCGGTCATGTATCTGTCGCTAGAACATGGGGGCGCTATTGATTTAGCTTCCCGCATATTCCTTTGTGACAACTACTCCTTGGACTAACGCGTAACAGCGGTTCTCCGGTGGGTTAATAGATCCTTTATATGACCACAATACAGGTTCGAATGTGTGTAAATACATGGAGGGAGTGTTCGACCCATGACCTACAGCCAATATAACTGTTGGCTTAACGAATATTTCTCTTATATTTAATGTATACAGTGTTGTATGGTAACAACTACACATAACTCTATAGCGGCTGAATTGTTGGGCAGATACGCAATTGCCCGTTTGTGGGCAGCGGGGTGCGCATGCACGGTATCACGGGATCGTTTGTTGATCTTGCGATGCTGGCGGCATTCCCTGTTGTCTAGTAACGGGATGACGCTGACCCTGCGTCGCGTGATTACCTCTGGTCATGTGACGTTGGCGACACGATCTTGTGCGGGCATGCGCACTCGCTCGACATGCACGCCGGAACAACATGCGGTTTTCCCGCGACTAGGTTAGTTTGTTGCTCTTTGTCTGATGATACGTCTGTTCCACAGGTGTGACGGGACAACACTTTGAATAACTCCACCTTCTTTGGAATATACTTTATGTAAAAAACCTGATTTTTAATCACCTTGAATTATATTCACATATTATGAATGATCACTATCCGGATATATATTATCACACTGTATTTTTATTCACATTTATCATGCAATTGTGTCTTTTATTAGATTAGACTACCAGATATTGTATGGGTTAATTTTACTGATCATGTGACACTTATTAAGAAGTGGTTTTGCACTATATAAGTTTGCTTTGTATCCTTCATACACTGCTTGAAAAGGTTCCAGTTGGGACCAAAACGTCGCTTGTACACCTATGGGTAAATAAACACCTTGTTTTTTCATTTTACTTAGGAGTGCTGCTCTATTTTTTTATTACATTTTTGGAACTGGCTATTCCTGTGAGCCTGCACCCACTTTATCTGCAAAGCCGTGCTGTTACCTTTTTTTTATTATATATATATATATATTTATTATTTATTTACTTTTTACTTTTTTTAACTTTTTTTTTACTCTTATTGTCACCTTGGGTGACTATAACTGGCAGCCATTAGATTGTACACTCTATTCATTGATGGCTATATAGCCATCATTAAACACTTAATTTTCAATATAACAATACAGTGCTGCCACCTAGTGGCCTGTATTGGTATATTCATCTAATAGCCGCTGAAGCCACTTGAGGCTTCGGGCTATTAGTGCATTGTAACAGCTTCCCCGATCTCAGCCGGCGAACGCTGTTACCAGAGCGGGAGCGCGTGGCTCCCGATTCCAGACTGCTCAGATGCCATGGTCATATTAGACCACGGCATCTGAGGGGGGAAATGTATTCAATCAGCCTTATGGCTGATCGCACACATGTGCCGCGGGTCTCTTCTGTTTTAAACAGCAGAAACTTGGTGGCTAAGGCGCCCGCTGCACGCTTGAGCGGGCGCCATGTTTAAAGACATGACTTGTACATGTACGGTGGTGGTCGTGAAGGGGTTAAAGACAAATAGTGACACATATTCCTTTTTTATTTGTTATTTGTAGATCTTTTTATTTATTTTTTAACCCATAGATGGTTATGGGGTGTCCATCTGAGTAGCATTAGGATATATGCTACTAAGCATCCATGTGGACCGCAGGGACAATGGACAGGAGATGACTCATTAAATACTATAGGAGATTGTTGTAGGCATGCTCTGTAATATGTGAAGAGGTCACTGTGCAGGGAGGGGGAGGAAGTGAGCTCTGATCATCACCTATTGTGAATGGTGAATCCTGTGCCTGTGATGGTTATAAGATGACTGCTGAGAAGTGATCTCTACTGAGCTGGAATTGACAGTACATTATTAGGCTTAGTATCCAGTGCGAAAAAGTTTTTTAGTTTTTTTTTAATTTAGTTACATAAAAAAATTAACCTCACCAAAAATTCTTTAAAAATATGTTTAACACCTTAAACAGTGGGCAGTGTACCCTCCGTTCATTTTCCTGCTCCCTTCTCATTGTAGGTGCGGGTTCCACGGGGACCTGCACCTATCAGACAATGGGGGCATATCCTAGCGATATGCCCCCATTGTCTGAGATGGTAACCAAGGTAACCAATGGCTAATTACCATGCAGGAAAAATATTTTTATATTTTAATAGTTTAGATAATCGCACATGGTTATAACTGTTATGTTTTTATATGTAAAATTGGTAAAGGCACATGATTAGAAATTTCATTATTGTTCTTTTTTTTGTAAACTTTTTTTTCTTTTTACTCAGTAACTTGTAGCTCCCTTAGGGGGCTATAACATACTATATTCTGATTGCTTGTCCCATAGACTGTATTAGAAAACTATTATGGTCTATGTGATTTTCACTGCCTGTAAAGCTGTGCATGAGGCACAGCTTCACAGGCAGTTTACCAGGACAAGCCTGCAAACCTTCAGCAGGCCCCAGGCTGTCATGGTAACTGATCGGAGCCCTGTGATTTTACAGGAGGGGCTCGGACCGAAAGGAGAGGGAACCCCTTCCTCTGCCTAACTCCACAGATGCCGCTATCGCTAGTAACTGTGGGATATTAGGGGTTAAATGACTGGTTTCTGCATCACTACCCATTTAATTCATAGGAAATTGATCTGCATGGTAGTATAATAAAAACATGGCTGTTTTCTTCCAAAAACAGCTGTCCACAACTCAGCTCTAGTCAGCTCAGCTGCAATACCAAACACAAACTATGAGCAGGTGCGGTGCTGTTGTTGGAAGAATACAGCCATGTTTTTCTTATCCTGGACAACTCCTTTTATTCAGCACTTTATAACCTGTATATTTCGTTATAGGGAAGACAACTATTACCACAGTGACATCTAGAGACAAAAAGTGGCCCAGCACACCCTTATGTACATGTCTATAGCCACCGTCCAGCTAAAAAATGCATGGATATATGAACCTAGCTAATCACCTGTCCTGTATGGCATACCTCCCAATCGTACCTGATCCAGTGGGGACAGTCCTGGATTTCAACAGCTGCCCCTTGGTTCCAGGCCAGCCGAGTTATGTCCCGATTATGGGACGCAGATAAACTTGAATTTAAAGGTGAAGCAGAGAGCCATCAGCACCCTTCTTCATGTCATTCCGCCTGTAGAGCTCAGCTGGAGAGCACAGAGGATCATTCCCCGGCTGGGGAATAGGCCTGTGTGCCCTTCAACTCAGCAGGAGCGATGATGTCACATCTTCATTCATTGGGGTAATGGGGTGAGTTGAGTGTTCATTTTTATTTTTATTTTTTCATTTTGTCTTTTCTACTGTAATGGGGGCATAACTACTATGTAGGGTCAAAAAGGGGGTATAACTACTATGTGGGGTCAATAAGGGGGCATAACTACTGTCTGGGGCCAATAAGTGGGCATAACTATTGTATGGGGCAATAAGGGGACATAATTACTATGTTGCGGCACTAAGGGGGCGTAATTGCTATGGGGTGGCACTATGGGGGCTTAACCACTATGTTGGGGCCCTGTGGGGGCATAACTACTATGTGGTGACACATATATACTATATGGAGGCCCTATAGGGGCATAACTACTGTGTCGGGTCACTATGTGGAGGCACTAAGGGGGCATAACTACTGTGTAGGGCCAGTAAGTGGAATAACTATTGAATAAGGGCACTTTGGAGGCATAACTTCTATGTGAGGCCAATAAGGGGGCATAGCTATTATATGTGGGGACTGTGGGGGCATAACTACTATGTGGGGGCACTATTATTTATTATTTTATTTATTTATTATACTCACTTATATAGCGCTGACATATTCCACAGAGCTTAACAGACCTTAGCATCAAGCTGTCCCCAATGGGGCTCACAATCTAAGTTCCCTATCAGTATGTCTCACTATGGGGGCATAACTGCTACGTAGGGGCACTATGGGGCTTTACTACTGTGCGGTGGCACTAAGGGGCATAATTACTGTGTGTAGCGGCAATAAGGGGCTTAACTATTGTATGGGGTCACTATGGGGGCATAACTACTGTGTGGTGGAACTATGGGGGAATAACTAATATGTGGTAGCATTATGGGGGAATAACTACAATGTGGTGGCACTATGGGAAATAACTACTATGTGGTGGCACTATGGGGAATAACTACTATGTGGTGGCACTCTTTGGGAATAACTACTATGTGGTGGCACTATAGGGGAATAACTACTATGTGGTGGCTCTATGGGGGTATAACTACTATGTGGTGGCACTCTTTGGGAATAACTACTATGTGGTGGCACTATGGGGGAATAACTACTATGTAGTGGCATTATGGTGGAATAACTACAATGTGGTGGCACTATGGGGAATAACTACTATGTGGTGGGACTCTTTGGGAATAACTACTATGTGGTGGCACTATAGGGGAATAACTACTATGTGGTGGCACTATGGGGGAATAACTACTATGTGGTGGCACTATGGGGGAATAACTACTATGTGGTGGCTCTATGGAGGAATAACTACTATGTGGTGGTTCTATGGTGGCTAGAACTACTGTGTGGAGGCATTATGAGGGCATTACTACTCAGTGGGGGCAATAAGGGGACTGGACAGGATTGGCTTCATGTTAAAGAACATTTGCTGCTGCCCACTTGTATCTCTCCTTAGGCTTTTAATAAGTTGGGAGGTACAGTATGGTGGTGCACAGACTGTACTCTGCAAACCTGGATACCTGGCTCATGTGGTGATTTCAGTGGGCGCTGTGTAATGCATCGTTTCAGAATCGATGGCTGCTTTCTCCACAGATGAAGGCTGATCACAAGAGATTTAATGTATAGAGACTACCAAAATATAGTTGAATATGTAAAAACACAGGATATTTTTTAAAGAAAACAAGGTCCTGGGCTTTTTTGTGCCCTGTTTAGGCAGTTGTTTGCATAAATTCAGCCCATGTATTACCTCTATACCGCAATACAGTGTCAATATAATACTTCCGTAAACAGTCTAAATAATACGACCATATAGTGCTCAAAAAATACCATCAAATAATACGGGGTGGTTTTAGTTGACTAACCCTAACGCCATCCTCTGGCCAACCCTATTTAAGCCCTTTCCCCCCAAAACCAGTCCTGTTGGCAGTACGGCTTAGATCTATGTTCATAGTAAGCGAAGAAAAAACAATGACTAGAAGTGAATTTTGGAATAAAAAAATATTTTATTTCAGTGTCAACACATACATAGCAGCAGTGATAATCATCATGTTCTTCATCATCTTAATAACTTTAATATTATACACAACGGCCCAGATTTACTGTTGTGTCAGTGCCAAAGATCTCTCTAAAAAGTGGCGCAAATTGGTACAGTTTGGAGCATCTACAGTAGGTCTAGACAGCCTGCCTAAGCTTACGACATCTATAGGATTAGTAAATCTGGGCCAGTGTGTCACTAACATCAGCTCCTGTGCCAGAACAGCCTCACAATGTAATTACTGTAACACGTGTATGCTTTAGCAATCTGGAAATCAGGGGCATATAGAAATGACTGGACCATGGGACTAACTGCCGCTGTAGCAGCCATAGCATCTCCTTCAGGGCCCATGGCCTCCAGGGGAAGTGAATAGGACTGAAAAGACCTAAATGATAAGTATATTGGGGTCTCTATTGTTTTGATTCGGTCTGATCTGAGGTCTGATATTTTAAGTGCCTGATTTGGGGTCTTTTCATTTAGGGTCTGCTCTGCAAATGTGAGGATCTGGTTTGGGGTCTGATAATTTGTGGCCTAGTCTGAGGTCTGATAATTTCTGGGCCTGGTATTGGGTCTGTCTAGTCTGGGGTTTTTAATTTTGGTTCTGATCTGATAAATTAAGGGTCAGTTGTGGGTCTAAAAATTTAGAGCAGGGGTCGGTAACCTTCGGCACTCCAGTTGTGGTGAAACTATGATTCCCTGCATGCACACATAGATGTGAATGAACAATGCTGGGAGTTGTAGTTGTAGTCCCAGAGGTTGCTGACTCCTGATTTAGGGTGTGGTTTGAGGTCTGATAATTTAGGGGTCTGGTTAGGGATTTGATGAAGTTATTGGCCTGGGATCTAAAAAATTTAGGAGTCTGGTCTGGGGTAATATGATATCTAATTTTTCCATTATTCCTAAACCTTAAAGGCTGAAGGAACAGTTAGCAACCTAGGAATAGCTGTCTGCTGAAAACCCAGCCTTCTTGTTTATGGAAGAAACCACATTAGCTTATCCCAGCCTGAATGTTTATGGGTTGTCGTAAAAACCTGTGGTTAACATAATAACATAGTTTGTAAGGCTAAAAAAAGTCATCCATCCATCCAGTTCAGCCTGTTATTCTGCAGAGTTGATCCAAAGGAGCCCTACTTGCACGTTTATGAGGGAGTCGGGAGGAATAGTTGTCTGACAAGTAAGCATTTGGCCAACAGCTAACTTAAGTTAAAGAAGGTACTATATTGACCCACTTTTACACCACCTCCTCATCGCATTCCCTCTCTGTTGGTGTCCCGCAAGGCTCTGTCTTAGGACCGCTGCTCTTCTCTATCTACACGTTAATCCCATGGGTCCCATGGCTTTCGTTATCACTTGCTGACGAAACACAATTCTACCTATCTGGTCCAGACATCACCACCTTACTATCTAGAATCCCACAATGCCTATCTTCCATATACTCCTTCTTCTCCTCTCACTTTCTTAAACTTAACATGGATAAAACAGAATTTTTCATCTTACCCCCATCTTGCTCAACACCCCCCCCCCCCAACAGACCTATCTATCACGATCAATAGCTTGTCAACCAAGTCCCCTGTCTTGGAGTGACTTTGGATTCTGCCCTCTCCTTTAGACGGCACATCCAAGCCCTTTCCACCACCTGCGCCTCCAACTAAATAATATCTCCCGCATCCGTGAATTCCTCAACCATGAGTCTGCGAAAATGCTTGTACATGCCCTCAACGTCTCCCGCCTAGACTACTGCAACATCCTCCTCTGTGGCCTTCCATCTAGCACTCTCGCACCCCTCCGGTCTATCCTCAACTCTTCTGCCCGACTAATCCACCTCTCCCCCCGTTACTCCTCTGCCTCTCCCCTCTGCCAATCCCATCACTGGCTCCCCGTTGCCCAGCAAATTCAGTTCAAAATACTAACAAATACATGCAAGGCCGTCCACAACCAGTCCCCTCCCTACATCTTTGAGCTACTTTCCCGATACATCCCCACACGCAATCTCCGATCCTCACAGGACCTCCTTCTCTCCTCTCCTCTTATCACCTCTTCCCACACTCGCCTCCAGGATTTCTCCCGTGCATCCCCCACACTCTGGAACTCGCTACCCCAACATATCAGACTCTCACCTACAGTGGAATCCTTCAAAAGACCTAAAAACCCACCTCTTCAGACAATCCTACAACCAGTGACCCTGCTGCCTCTATACCGCCATGACCAGCTTCACCCTCACCTACTGTGTCCTGCTCCCATACCATGTAGATTGTAAGCCTCGCGGGCAGGGTCTTTTCTCCTTCTGTACCAGTCTGTAACTCGTCTTGTTCATGCTTAGTGCAATTGTCTGTATTATGTATGTATACCGCTTATCATATGTACAGCGCCAGGGAATGAATAGTGCTTTAATAATAAATAATTATAATATATTGACAGCTGCCAGAAGGGGAAGAAGACTGATACAGCCCAGAGCCCACCCCCAGCAGCACAGGGTGGCAGCAGCATCAAGAGGGCACATAAGGTGACATAATCTGTCTTTCTTATATTAAAAGAAATGTGTCACCAAAGTTTTATCTACCAGTTGAAACCAGATAGTAACATATATCCATTTTTTCTAATCTGTTTTTATTTTCTGATTACATATTTTTTTTTACTCTGCTTTCTGAACATGATTATGGGGGCAGCCATCTTGCCTGAGCTCTTCTTAACAGCATTTACAAAGCATTAAAAAAAATTGCTTTACGACAGCCCTATGGGCCAATGGTCAGGAGGGGACCTCATTGACTTCTATTCTAGAGTTTTCTAGGTTTGCTCTGTGACCTGTGCAGGAAAGAATAGATCATCTCTGACAATCACCTATTGTGAATGGTGGATCCTGTCTTATCTGTCATTCTAATCCTGTCTGTAATGATATCACCTCTGTGTATAGATAAGCAGGTAGCTGCAGTAAAATTATCTGTACAGACCAAGAAGTAGCGCCAATTATTGGGCTTAGGGGCCAGTACAAAATCCACAGGTTTTTATGGTTTTTGTTTAAATATAAATACTGACATGGATAATTAAAAATAACACCAATAAAAATTATTTTAAAATGTTAAACATAAAAACTTGTTTTAAACAGTAAGTAATTTTTTGACGATACATTTCCTTTAAAAGCACTGTCGAGCAGTGGCTACAAAAGCAAATAAGATTTCAGGGTAAATAAAAAGAGAAGTGATCGCAATGTAATATTTCCCCCTGATAAATCCCTTGTAAGGATACATCTTGAATAGGAAATTTAGTTTTGCACTTCAGATTCTAAAAAGGATACAGGAGTGGTAGAAAAGGTTCCAAGGAAAATGACCAATTTAATAAATGGGAGGGATGACACACTTAAAAAATCAGGCATGCTTATTTATTATGCCTTAGGCTGTGTTCACATATGAACTGTGAACTCCAATACTCTGCTCCGGCATAGCTGTATTCTTCCATGCATACCCTTTTACTATAATGGCATTCGAAAAGGGAACTAGCCGCTTTCCGGCATAAATGCCAGCTTTCGGCTGGTCTAAAAATACTACATGCAGTATTTTTTTGACCACCTGAAAGCCTGCATTTATGCCAGAAAGCAGGTGGATCCCTATCTGTATCCCGTTATAGTCAATGGGATCTGGAAGTGCAGAGCAGTAGCAGGCTATACTAAATACAGTGAACTCCGGTAGTCTGTCCTTTACCAGAACAGACCACTGAAGTTCACAATGCATAGGATGAACCCAGCTTTAGAAGTGATCTAATTTACATATGCAAATACATGTGTGGCTAATACAATGAACTGACACAGGATTTATTCCTTGCAAGGACATTACAAAGTACCCAGAAACCTCCATCACAAATGGAAGAAAGTCAATGTAGATACCAATACAAGAAAGGATTCTTTAGAGTTAGAGCAGTCACACTCTAGAATGCCCCAAGAAATAACAATGACAGGTACCATATTAGCATTTAGAAGGGGTTAGATACTTATCTAAAAGCAAATTGGCTTTGGGGCTAACAACTAAGAGGGGTTTCCCCGGCTCCTGATATTGATGATCCTATAGGTGAGTGTCTGACACCACTTCAGTCGGAGCTAAGCTGCTGTAACCCAGCACCGCCACTACACTTTGAACATAGCTTGTTCCATTCAGAGTGCTAGTTCCAGTGCCAGAGGCTGCAGGGAACAGTTGATTGTTGGAGGTGTCGGGAGTCAGACCCTCACCGATTGGATATATATGACTTATCCTGAGGACAGGTCATCAATATCAGGAGTCTGGAAAACCCCTTTAATGCTGAATAATTGTTCTGAATGTGATTATATTGAACGTAATGACACCTAAAAGGTCCTATTCCATATTGGGTTAGCCGGTCATAAAACAAAATCTAGACTCATGTTCTTTAGATCACTCATTGAACTTACTGGCAGGTATCCAAACAAATCCATGGCTCCCTTGCAGTATTCTTCAATCTCCTTTACTGTTTTGAAGTCCATGGTCTTTCTCCATTGTTGAATAACCTTTGAAGACTGTTTAGAAAATGACATGAATGCGTTCCTCTCATTTTTTTCGACATGGGTGACATTATATATCCATGTCTCCAGATCTGGTGTCATTTCAAGGCCAGAAAATTCATATATTTTTTTGGCATTCACAATTGGCTCTCTTGACAAATCTTCATGCCGAATTAGCATATATCGACTCTCCACAGAATGTCCAGCTGCTTTGACCATTCTGCTTATATTTACTTGTGCATTGCAGATGGTGGCCATGACTGGGCTCTCTGTGGCCTTGTCATGCTCCTTAAGCAGAATTTTATCATCAGTAGTGAGGCTAAAGTATTTCCTTGATGATGCTATTGCTCTGGGGTCTCTCACAAGATGAATGATTCGCAGATCAAGTTCAGGGTCTCGAAAAAGTGGAAGGAGAACAGTAAAGTCTAGAATTCGAACTGTCTTCATGATCCTGTGACTATATTTGTGACATGCCTCTGCCATTTTGTCAAAGGTAGATTTCCCACAGAGTTGGTAACATATTGATCGATTATAGCCTCCAGGAACCATTGGATGCAAACAAGATGGTGGTGAACACAAAGCACGACTCTCTGCAAAGAAGCTCAGGCTGGAGATGTACCTGCTATCTTCAGAGACATACTGTTGAAGAGGGGTAACATCACAAGTAAAAAGTGAGTGAATGAGGTCTCTGACTGCGTAGTGAAGCAGTTTGGCCCCTTCTGTTTTAAATCTCATCCAGACTGAATGTCCAGGTTCAAAGAGATAAAAGACATTGGGGTGGTGGTTGAAGACCTGCCCAATGAAGGAAGAGCCAGAACGCCAGGAAGATATAATGAGAACATGGATGGGTCTCTTCTTTGTTTCATAGGCTTTGGTGCTGGAAATCCCACTGACTTGGAATAACTCATATGAAAAGAAAATAATAACCAAAAAAAGACAGAAGTAGAAGATCGAACGGATGGGCATGCTGACGTGGAACCTATCATTAGAGAGATTAGGAGTCAGTAGAGTATGAAGGACATGACAGAGAAAGGTTACCGCACTTTATACAGCATAAAAGGCAAAATTAAAACATACAAGAAACAAACTATAGTAGAAATGTATCTAAGGCTCTGCTCATATCGACATATTTTTCTGTACTATTCTGTTCCCATCAAAACTAACAGCCTAGAGAGCCATTCTTGCTGTCAAACACACTGATGCCTAGACAGAAACCTGATGGACACCATTTTAAATCAATCGGATCTGTCAAGGTGCATAGGAATTTGAAAATGTATTCATCCTACCAGTCATGGCTCCATTAAGTTCACATCACCATGTCGTTTTCCATTCTTTTGATCCGTCAGTAGACAGAAAAATAAAAAACAAAAATGGATCCTTTATTTTGAGCATCAATTATGCTCATTTTGAATCTGTCTTTGTGAGTTCCTTCTGAGATCCGTTATTTTAGATGGGAGAAAAAGTCTTGTGAGGAGAAATTTTTCTCCTGTCAAAAATAACGGATCTCTGATGGAACTCACAAAAGCGGATGCAAATTGAGAATAATAGATGCACAAAATAAAGGATCCCTTTTTGTATTTTTTTGCTCTCCTGACGGATCATAGAAATGGAAAACGATGTGGTGATGTGAACTGCCCTGAGGGCAATACTGCTACGTTTTGTATTCTACAGTATAGCTCCATCAAGAACGAAAGCTAAGACGGTACAGTGAACAAAGCCTAAGTGAAGTTACAGAAAAAAAAAATATATATATATATAAGCATAATGAGTTCTTCTAGGTCAGGCTCATGGACAATATCTTCTTACCTGGTACTCCAGTCTGAGCTGACTAACAAGCCCAAGTGAACGTTCTTGAAGAGTCTTTCAGTCTCCTGAAACCACTAGTTTATTTCTTTGGCAATAGCAAGAAAGAGGTTATTCTCTGTTTAGATTCTGAGCCCATAAATATGTCAGATAAGCTGGAACATTTCCTCAGAACAATTGAAATGATGAAAACGAAACAAACAGATCACTGCAGGCAAGGAAATAATTTACGAGCAACCGATTATTCTGCCTCATAGAGCAGAACGTGACATTCTGGAGAAAGACCGTGTCGTAGCTTAGCTGAGATGAGGACTGACGCTTGGAGGAAGGTAGTTACATATTTTCCTTCTCAAAGAATTACTGCAATAATTAAATATAAGATATGTGTCATCTACTCTGCATAAAGTCCAGGTTTTAAGGCGTGGTTAAAGATTCTTTTGTCTTATGTTACACATGTATAATCAACTGTAAAATCACACATATGTCTTATTATAACCATGTCATCTGAATATTAATTGTTTGATCATTCCACATGATACTGTCACAAACTTACATTTTCGGGCTCCAGCGGAAGAACTCCAGCTTCGGCACAACTGTGCCGGGAGAAACATGCTGCTAAGCCATCCCTCCGGTGACATGACAGCGTCCTTAGCAACAGGATGCAATGCTCTTTTACCCACAGCAGACGTGTACTTGAGGAGGCTAGCAGTGGTCTGATTGCTCAGCTGATCTATTTCTGTGTGCTAGCGTTATGACTAATGGAGTACCGAGTCATGACCTAACAGGTTCTGATCCTTGGACTCGGTGCTTGTGACAAGCGCAGCACAGCCTTATGCGCTGTGGCATTAGAAGAATTTTGATATCTCAAACTTTTTAGTCTGTTACTCTGCTTTAATTCTTCTAGCTCCATACTATGGAAACAGTAGGCTTAAAAACCACACCAAATGCTTGAAATAACTTCTTTATTAACTTCAACTTTTTTTCATATATAACACTGCCACCTCCAGAGCAGATAGTCCATGTACAAACACGTGTTGCATAAAGTATCGCAAAATGGTGGTTCAACTGTTCAATCTTGTCATTCAACATAAAATTGTGGATATATTTCTCTCTTCAGTATCTGTACTTTCACTTTAAGTTATTTAAGCACTTTATATTCTCTCTGAGAGGCATATCTGAGATTTTCTATCGTTTTTTTTTTGCATGCAATTATTTGATGATTGATTGCTTTAATGATTTTCTCAGTTTGATCTGGTATGAGCAGTTCACTTTTATGCAGTTTCTTTGGTAGTTTGCAGTTCGCTTTTATGCAGTTTCTTTGGTAGTTTGCAGTTCGCACTTTAGTTTGGTTTGGTAGTTTGCAGTTTGGTGGAACTATAAGTAAGCACATACAACTGGTTCAGTATACAGTTCTGATCACAATACTAACAATAGGAGCATCAGATAACTGTTCTAAATACCTATTTGGCCTCTTGCTGCCATAGAACTCAGCTCTTGGTGGAGTGAATGTCTGTTCAGTTTTTTGTTTCTCGGGAGTATAATGATTCCAGCAGCTTCTGCTAGGGGATTTCCCACACAGGCTCTGTGTGAGGCTGGCTGTGATTGGTCAATACTCCTGCTCAGTTACAACAGTTTAACTCTATGGTTTCTGTTGATAATTCTGTTGTGTCATTAAGCTTACCTTATATTCATTTTACTGAATATTAAAAGCATATTATCTTTCTGCTTCTGTAAAGACAATATATAACTCTTATATGACATCCAAAACATGAAGTCACTGTAAATAACTTTCTTTCTGTCTTTAACATATAAACATATGAACTGTATTAAGGTTATTAGCAGGTCTAGCTGTATACACGTATAAGCCATATTTGCAACCTAGGACAGGTCTTACAGTGCTCTATGTAAAGCCCTTCCTTATACCAGTGCCAGTGATAGTCTCTGACTCATTAGCTGTGTTCCTGGTTGCGTATTTTGTATTACTAGTATTTTGAGCTCGGCTTGCCCTTTAGGTGTTGGTACTGAGTTTCCTGTCTGGTTCTAATCTCGGCTATGCTATTTGACCAATCTCTGTCTCTTGATTTTGTATTTTTTTGTGACTGGTTCTGACCCATTTCAGTACGACTCTGTCTTGTGTCTTTTTTTGTCTCTTTTTTTGTTTCACACCTTATCGGAGTAGGGAATGTCGACCAGTTGCAGACTTGCTACTTAGAGCTTGCACCGCATATAGGCACGAAATAAAGGCAGGGTTCTAGTTAGGGGGTCATTTTCTTTGCCCGTCTCTAACTACTGACATTACAGATACAATAATCTGTCAAAATTCTTAGGTCATCTGATCTTCCTTACAACTACTCTACTCTTATGTTATCGTACTAATCATACTAACTCTTATGTTATCATACTAAATACTATTTTCTAATATTGTGGCCTTAAGCTTGTCCCATTTAATTGCCTGGGACTGAATAAAACAAACTTCTTTACCAGGTATAGCCACTCATATAAACGAACTCCCTTCATTGTATTAACCAGAGAAGGTCAAAGATGCAATCCTCAATGGACAAATTTTGAATACGGATAGAATCCCTCTCTCATTATCATTTTCACCCAATATTACACTGCCACAATATCAATAGCTGAGATATGGGGAGCTATTTGATTGGATCATCAGGCAGCACAGCAAGTCCAAAAGCCAGCTATACACATCAAACACCTGCTGGCCAACCACTCATTCAGAGATAGCTATCTCCCCCAATCTCCTCAAAACGCTGCCCAATTCTACTTTCCCTTGACGTTGGGAACTGTTGATAGGCCCCCATACGTATTAAATAACCTCTAGTCCTACTTTGACTAACTTTGCTGTAATGTGTATGTCTATTTTGAGGTAATTGTACACTATGACAATCTCTACAAACAGGTCCCCATATCTCAGTTTTCTGGACCCAGTATATTATATTATGGCTAACTGCAGTAATCCTGATCTTTCCCCTGTAAATGAAGTTTAAATGGTTTTCTGTGACCCAGTGAGCTCAGGAAACCTAGCTTTATTACACTTGTCCTGTCCTGTGGGAGAAAATCTGCAATGTACTTACTGTCTCAATGTAGCATGGATTGGCCACTCAAGAACTTGGTCATTTGACAATCCTCTTCTAAAAAAAACAGTGCCTGACAACGTTACATCTTTTGCAAGGTTTCTGGCCTGGGCGATGGACAGAACATCACTTCCACGGGACAGGGGAGGTGCTGTGGATGGGGCCAGAACTATGGGGAGACAAATAATTTTGGCCCCATCCACAGCACCTTCCCAGTGAGCGGTGATGTCTCCCCAAGTGACACATCACGGCTGAAGCCGCTCATTTGACCATGCAGTTGATCATGTCCATTTCTGTCTGGACGAAGACAAGCCGGGGGCTGGAAGATGGAGCAATGGGACTAAGAGTACTGGACACCCAATCTGTGGAAGGCAGGTAAGTATGAGGCGTTTATTAGGTCATAATAACTGAATAGTACATTTTCAGGAAACCCCTTTAAGCATCCAGATGCTTAAAACACCTTGTCATGTTGACCTATGAAACACGCTAAGCCATCAGGCACATTTAACCGTGAAACATCCAAGACTACAATTTGTAGATCCTAAACCACAAGGGATGTTAACGTAAAACCTCATAGATCACTAGAAATATTAATTCCAAATTCACTCTTAAAGGGGTTGGCCACTGTATATTACTAGCTGCACATGTTCTGGGAGCATCACATTCATGCAGCTAGTAATAAGCATTCTTAATCCATTGATGTTGATGCCCGATGTTTTAATATGGTTTATTAATGTTTAAATGTAGGTCCGCTCACCTGTCTGCCGAAGCTTCACTCCGGAAATGGCTGCTGATATAGGGTTCCATCCATCAATGGCCTTCATTCACTTAGGGCTCTTTCACACTGGCGTTTTTCCTTTCCGTCCTAGAGTTCCGTCCTCGGGGCTCTAGGACGGAAATAAACTGATCAGGATTATCCTAATGCATTCTGAATGGAGAACATTCCGTTCAGGATGCATCAGGATGTCTTCCGTTCAGTATGTGAACGTTTTTTGGACGTTGACAAAACCGTAGCATGCTGCGGATTTGTCTCCGTCCAAAAATCTGGAAGACATGCTGTAACGCCGGATCCGGAATTAATGCCCATTGAAAAGCATTAATCCGGATCCGGCATTAAGCTAAACGTTGTTTCGCCGCATCGCTGGACCCGACATTTAGCTTTTGTGAATGGTTACCATGGCAGCCAGGACGCTAAAGTCCCGGCTGCCATGGTAAAGTGTAGTGGGGAGGCAGGGGAGAAGCATACTTACCTTCTGTGTGGCTCCCGAGTCCCAGGGTGCTCCACAATGACGTCAGAGCGCCCCATGAGCATGGATCACATGACCACATGGATCACGTGATCTATGAGCGTGGGGCGCTCTGACGTCATTGTGGAGCGCCCCGGGAGCCGCACGGACTGTAAGTATCTTCTCCCCTGGCTCCCCACTACTTACTATGGCAACCAGGATTTTAGTAGCGTCCTGGCTGCCATAGTAACACAGAAAGCATTTTGAAGACTGATCAGTCTTCAAATGCTTTCAGTTGTCTTGCGCTGTGACGGATCCGGCGGGCATTTCCGGCGACGAAAGTGCACGCCGGATCCACACAGCGCAAGTGTGAAAGAGGCCTTACACTGTGGAGGAACAGGAGAACTAGTACATTTACAGCTAGTAATATACAGTGGCCCATCACTTTAATTACTATTTTTTACATATCGTACATATAACTAAAACACATGGATTGATTAATATGAATGTTAGGAGCATGTTCACATTGCAGAACCAAATATCACAGTGCATCACAAAATACTGCCTCAACAGAAGCAAATAACACAGTGCCACCAGTCAGGTGCATAAACAACTAATGCTTCTAAATTAATTAATGCTGAGGATATCAGATCATTATGTACCCAGCCTGCAGCCATGAGAAGGGCTCAGGCGGCCCCCTGGGCATCGGCCCACTGGGAAATTTTCCTGTAGGGTCTATGGCCAGTCTGTCCCTGGTTACAGTGAATTAGTTAATTGATAGGAAAAGATGTTATTTTCAAATAACTGATAGAAAAAACTTTTCTGAAGAATGAATTAACATCAGATACTGCATCTACTTATTTCATACTGTAGATGGATTAATCAAATCCCAGTGCTCTATGACAATTCCCCAAGGGGTTTATTAATCCACATTCCAGCATGCCATTTCATTGATCTTATTGCGCACATTGGGATTAGGATAATTGATGACTCATAAAAGCGTCTTGAGTTCAGGCTACTTGGCAGCCTGAACTCTATCTGCACATTATAGGATGGTATTTTAATGGATGATCGCTAAAATTATATAGCAGCACACAATCTAATAACAGAGTACCACTTGGAAATCAAGTCATAGCTACTTAACAGGATTATTGTTTTCTGAGGTGAAAAGGAATTTCAACCTCCATACTTTGGAGGTTGAAATTGCAATGATATGATACACTTATAACAGGGACGGGCAAACTGCGGCTCTTCAGCTGTTGCAAAACTACAACTCCCAGTATGCCCAGTCTGGCTACAGGTATCAGCCTACGGCAGGGTATGGTGGCAGTTGTAGTTTTACAACAGCTGGAGAGACGCAGTTTGCCCATCCCTGCCCTATAACACTATGGTGATTGTAAATGTCACATACACTCCTTCCCAGAATGGCATGACTGTAAGGGGTCAATCTATCACCACTTACTCAGTCTTGCTCTCATCTTCCACTCAGGCTGAAAATTTAGCATAAATCATACCCCAACACAGTCCACGCTCCACAAATACACTCTGCCACAACCTGTTATTACCGCTAATTAGATGTCATTCCGTTAAGTACACACAGGCACACACCTCTCTCAAGTATTCTAAGTACTTGTTGAAAGGCTATGGATTCTTTTAGAGCATACAAGGACTAACATATTAAAGTTATAGGCTTTAATAGAAAAAAGTGTAGTACTTACCAAATTAAAAAGTGACAGAAACCAAACGACATACAAAACAAGCAGGATAACAAGAGACCTAACACATGTCTGCTTCCTTGAGGATAGAATATTCATCGAACAAAAGTCAATCTTGGCCTCAAAATGTGTGACCCTGCTTTAGTATACTGGTCATGTTTTCATAATATCAGCCTTTGGCTCAGATCTAGGGGCATTGCTAGGTGAAAATATTCGGGGCCTGGAACCTGGATGTTTTGTCCCATGCCCTGAATGTATTGCCTGCTAGATAGATACAACTGCGGTCTTCATGACGGTAATACAATTGAGGTGAGGTGAGGTGTGTGTCAGAGGTAAGTGAAGGGATAGATTCTCAGTGTGAGAGGCAGAGTAATGCTGGGAGTTGTGGTTATTCAACTGGGACTGTATGTTAGGGCTGAAGGAGGGATGTTTTTTACATGGGACTGAATGTTCAGGGGTGATGTTATTTAC
This sequence comes from Bufotes viridis, assembly GCA_033119425.1. Lineage (NCBI taxonomy): Eukaryota > Metazoa > Chordata > Amphibia > Anura > Bufonidae > Bufotes > Bufotes viridis. The sequence goes on along the minus strand of CM065597.1, from coordinate 15,906,955 downwards.
ATGGGACTGCATGATGGAGGTGACTGGGGCAGGGTGAAGTTATTTACATAGGACTGAATGTTAAAGGGGCTGGGATGGGCTTGTTTTTTTTACATGGGACTGTATGTTGAAGGCAGCTGTGGGAGGGAGTGATGTTATTTATATTGGATTGTATGTTGATGGTGGCTGTCGGACGGAATGATGTTATTTACATGGGACTGTATGTTGATGGTGGCTGTGGGAGGGAGTGATGTTATTTACATGGGATTGAATGTTGCGGGGGCGATATTATTTACATGAGACTCCATGTTGAAGGCGGATGGGGGAGAGAGTGATCTTATTTACAAGAGACAGAATGTTGAGAGGGTGATGTTACATGGGATTGTATGTTGGAGGCGGCTGGGGAGGGGGTGATATTATTTACATGGGACTGTATGTTGAAGGCTGCTGGGGAGGGGGTGATGTTATTTACATGGGACTGTATTTTAGAGGGGGCTGTAGATAGACAGGGATGTTATTTACATGGGACTGTGTATTGGAGGGGGCTGGATAAATGGTGTAATGTTTTTTACATGGGACTGTATGGTGGAGGGGCTGAGGAGCTACAATTTCTGAGGAGACTAAAGTGAGGACTATAGCTACAGGGGGCACTTCAGGGTGAGCATTATAACAGTAGGGGGCAATACAAATACTGGGGGCACTGTAGGGGCATTCTAGATACAGGGATCATTAGGCATTCCTATTAGTACTGGGGGCTCTATAGGAGTGGCAGCAGCAGGATGCTACTGTTGGGACTCGAGGTTGGGGGGTGATGATAGAAAAGTGAGGAAGCTAAGATGTCCGTACATCACACTCTGCAGAGACAAGGCAAGGCTGAAAGAAGTTGTCCAGACCAAATGGAGAAGATGATGACGGAGAAGATCTACATCAGAGGAGATGTCACGTGGGAGGCCCTGGATGTGAGAGGTATGTGCTGCTGTATATCAAATACAGTAAAATGCGGTGTGCAGGGGAGGGTCAACTTAGAGAATTTGGCCATATTTATTGCGGCTTTGATCTTTTGAGATCCTGGTAACACCCCTGCTTAGATCCATAAAAGTCCATAAAAGTCGAAAGGCCAACTAAGGCTACTTTCACACTAGCGTTTTTGGAGCATTCCATTCTGTTCAGTTACCTTTTGTCCCAATTGACAATGGTTGGGGAGTGTTTCTTTCCGGTATTGAGACCCTATGACGGATCTCAATACCGGAAAATATTAACGCTAGTGTGAAAGTAGCCTAAGGGAGAAAGTAATCAGCAAAAGCCACATAGATTAAAGTAGATAAATTAATTGGCAGAGCACCAGATATCTATTAGTCATGCAGTGTGTGTTCACTTCAGGTGATACATTACATCAAGGAAAATAACAGTATGATACAGACCAATGTGCAACGGGCCCACCGGCACACCTGGGGTATTCCTTGCCCTTTTTTTTTTTACTGTCTCCAAGCCAGGCAAGCAGCCTGTCACTCACTGCCCGCTCTGACTGCTGTCTGTGTTGTCTGCTGTGTATGATGTGAGGGAGCTGCACACAGCAACACAGAGAGTCCGTCATGAAAGGTCCTTTAGATTCTCCAGCAGTATAACTGGAGTCTGACTCCTCCCACACATGTGACTGATCACATGGTCATGACCTAATCAAAGGTCCTTTAGCCATTAGAAGTTCAAGAGTCCCGACTCCCCAGTTCAAGACTTACATCACCAACAGCCTCAAGAACCTGCTGCAGAGAAGTCACTGTATACAAGGGATGACTGGAGGTGACTGTATACAGGGGGTGATGAAGATAATAGAGGTGACTGTATACAGGGGGTGATGAAGATAATAGAGGTGACTGTATACATAGGATGATGGAGGTGACTGTATACAGGAGAGAAGGATGATGGAGCTGATTGTATACATAGGATGATGGAGGTGACTGTATGTCAGAGAGGTCAGGACCAGATCATCACGATAAAGCCCCATAACCAAACCATCTAATTCAAAGTGTCGAAATGACCACCCATTTACAGAAGGAAGGAACTTCTCTAATCCCCTATTAATCCTTTTACGGATCTTATCCAAAAAACAAAGATGGGAATTATTCCATAAAAAGCGGGGAATAATTTCAGAGAATACCAAAATAACTTCTGGCAACAACTGAATAATGTAAGCCAGATTCTTTTTTATGTCTGCTGTAAGAGAGTGCAAGGTGTTGTATTTGATAGCAGGTACGTGTCACCGAGGTTGCTGGCCTCGGTGAGGTGAGAGCCGGGTTTTTGTCTGCAGCAGCTAGTGCTGTTTTGACTCTTTTAAATAGCATGGCTGCAAAGCCGATCCGGGCCGGCTCTTACTGGGAGCAGCTAAAGAGTAGGGTGGGTGGCTGCTCCCCACGGTCCAGTCCGAGTTTTGGGCTGGGTTTAAAAGCTCAGCCAGCACCAGCTGCTGAGAGGGTGTGATTATCCTGGAGCCTGCAAACAGGGCTGAGGAATTCTCTGTGCTGGAGGAAGGAGCTCAGCAAGGTGGTGTTTCCCTGCGACCTGAAGGTGGAATCGCCTGCGGCTGAGCCGACTGCTAGGTGTGAACCCGCACCTAAACCACCCAAGGTGACTGGACCCTGTGTTGGCCTGTTTTCGTTTTGCCACAGTATTTCCGTTGTGTGTGAACTGTCACCAAGAGACTGCTTTTCTTTTATGGCGTGCAAGTGTGAATAAAACACTGTTTGATGCACCATCTGGACTCCTTGTTTTGCCTCTAAACTGCACCCGCACCGCTGTCTACCAGAGCGACTCCCCACATTTGGTGTCGGATGCGGGCATGCGCAGTGAGGCTGGCGTGAACGCCGAACTTTGTTTGTTTTGCTGAGCAAAAGTTAATGTCATATGTCAAGCCGGCAAAGTTTCAACCCGTGAACCCTGACAAAATGGAGGCAGTTGTAAAAGCTCTCGTGGAGGCCAATTTACAGCAGCGGGAGGCCAACAAGCAGCAGCAGGAGACAAACCAGCTGCTGTTGCAACATGTAATGGCGTTGCAAGCGACTGGAGCCTCTCACCGTGCCCATGATGCCCGGAAAGCGGTCCGTGCGGCGATTCCCAAGATGACCCCCGAGGACGATGCTGAGACCTACCTGGCAGTCTTCGAAAAAGTGGCCGTGAGGGAGAAGCTGCCCCGCGACCAGTGGGCTGAGGTGGTCGCTCCGTTCCTGGCTTCCGGACCCCAGCAGGTGTTTTTCGACTTGGCGGACGACCAAGCGGCCGATTATGACACCATGAAAGGAGAGATCCTGGCCAGACTGGGGGTGAACGTGTTAGTCCGGGCTCAGCGGGTCCACCAGTGGGACTTTAAAGCGGCTGAACCCGCCCGGCCGCAGTACTATGAGTTACTGCACAGGTTGCAAAAATGGCTGCAGCCTGATATTCTAAGCCCGGCTGCTATGCTGGACCGTCTGCTGGCTGACATGTTCTGGAGGGCCTTGCCGTACCCCCTTCAGCACTGGATCGGCCAAGTATCACCCACTAATGCCCTGGACATGGTCGACCTCGTGGAGCGCTATGAGGCCACAAAAACCTTGAAAGGGGGTGTTGTTGGGAGGGGGCCGGTCAAACCCCGGAGGTCTCCCATCCAGTCCCGACGACTGGTACCCGAGAAACATGCTCGGGGTGTACCCCTGTAGACCCGGCCCCGATAGTCTGCTGGCGGTGTCACGAGCCTGGCCATGTGAGGGCCGACTGTCCACAGTGGGGCGAACCCATGGAGACTAATTATGGGTACCGGGCTTCCATGTATGCCCGGAGACTGTGTGCGACCGGCACCCCGAGACAATAGACAATCGTCATCTGTGCCAGGTGCAAGTCGGTGATAATCTTGCAGTGGCGCTGCTGGACTCAGGGAGCCTAGTAACCCTGGTAAGTGCCGCCCTGGTACAGCCCTCCCAGTATACGGGCCGGAAAGTTGGTGTGGTGTGCATACACGGAGACTTAAAGGACTATCCCACGGCTGTAATGTCTCTGTCCACGGCGGCCGGCACATGGACTTGTGAAGTGGCGATCTCCTCAAAGCTACCCTATGAACTGATAATTGGGAGAGACTTCCCTGGTTTTCCGTCACTTTGGCCTGTGACTAATAGCCCTGAGACAGGGGTAACCCTAGATGAGTGGCCTGGTTCCAGTGGGAGGCCAGAGCCCTGGGAGCCCGAGTCCGAAGGGCCTGCGGTAGGGGTGACCACCACGGCTGCGGTAGAGGGGGAGACAACCCCACTGGAGGGTAATGGTGGGAGACACGGAGGACTTGCCACCGGGACCTGAGTTGGCAGACCTCAATGTCTCCGGGGAAAATTTTGGGACCGCACAACACCGGGACCAAACCCTAACCAGGGCCTGGGAAAGTGTCGTAATAATTGATGGTAAACCCCAGAAACCTGGGGCTGAATTAATGTTCCCACGATTTATTGTTCTTCAGGATATGTTGTATCGGGTGAACCAAATCCGAGGTGAGCCCGTTGAACAGTTGGTGGTGCCCACCGCATATCGCAAGCTGGTTATGGAGCTTGCCCACCAACATGTTCTTGGGGGTCACTTGGGGTGGCAGAAAACCCAGGACCGCATACTGCAGCGGTTTTATTGGCCCGGTGTGTTCAAGGAGGTAGAAAATTATTGTAAGTCCTGTCCGACCTGTCAGATAAATAGCCCCCAGCCACATTTCCGTAGTCCTCTGGTACCTCTTCCAATTATTGAGGTCCCGTTTGAGCGAATCGCTATGGATCTAATTGGGCCTGTACCAAAGTCTGCCAGGGGCCACCAACACATTCTGGTAGTTCTCGACTATGCCACTCGATATCCGGAGGCGGTGCCTCTGCGACATACCTCAGCTAAGCTCATTGCCAAAGAGTTAATGGAAATGTTTTCCCGTGTGGGCCTGCCAAAAGAGGTTCTGACAGACCAAGGGACCCCTTTATGTCCAAAGTTATGAGGGAACTGTGTAAGTTATTGCGTATAAAGCAATTGCGGACGTCCGTTTACCATCCGCAAACGGACGGTCTTGTCGAGAGGTTTAACCAAACTTTAAAAAATATGTTAAAAAGGGTGGTGTCTAGAGATGGGAAGGACTGGGACCTGCTTCTGCCCTATCTCATGTTCGCAGTGCGAGAGGTGCCCCAGGCCTCTACTGGGTTCTCGCCCTTCGAACTGCTTTACGGCAGACACCCTCGAGGCCTGTTGGATATTGCCAAGGAAGCGTGGGAACAGCAGCCTGTCCCCCACAAAAGTGTCATTGAGTATGTCACCCAGATGCAGGAACGGATGGAAAGGGTGTTGCCGCTGGTCCGGGAGCATATGGAGGCAGCCCAACAAGCCCAAAGTAGGGTGTATAATCGTCAGGCTCGGGTACGGGACTTCAATCCGGGAGATCGGGTTTTGGTTCTGGTACCCACCCTTGACAGCAAGTTCCTAGCTAGGTGGCAGGGCCCCTATGAGGTGATCGAAAGGTAGGGAAGTAAATTACAAGGTACACCAGCCAGGCGGCGCAAGCCGGAGCAGGTGTACCACGTGAATTTACTAAAGCCGTGGAAAGATAGGGACACGGCCGACGACCACAGCCCCCGGCCAGGGCTTCTAGGTGAAAAGGGTCCAGCCCCACAGTTCGAGGCCTGTGAAGCAGTAACCACGGTAAAATTGCAGACAGCCTGTCTTCTAAACAAGTTCAGGAAGTCAGGAGTTCATCAGTCGGAACACGGATGTGTTCTCGGACCTCCCTGGCCGCACGTCTCTCATCCAACATGACATCGTCACTGAGCCTCAGGCCAAGATCCGGTTAAAACCATACCGGGTACCCGAGGCTCGGCGACGGGCCATCGCGGAGGAAGTGCAAGTAATGTTGAAGCTCGATGTCATTGAGGAGTCGAAGAGTGAGTGGGCCAGTCCCATAGTCCTAATACCCAAGCCGGATGGGACGTTGCGGTTCTGCAACGATTTTCGCAAGTTAAATGAAGTGTCCAAGTTTGATGCGTATCCCATGCCCCGGGTAGACGAGCTTGTTGAGAGTTTAGGGCAAGCCCGTTATTTTTCTGTGCTAGACCTCACCAAAGGGTACTGGCAGGTACCCTTAACGGAGTCGGCTAAGGAAAAACCGCATTTGTTACCCGCAGGGCCTGTATCACTACAAGGTGTTACCCTTTGGCCTGCATGGCGCCCCGCCACTTTCCAAAGGTTAATGGACATAGTGCTGCGACCACATCGTCGGTACGCCTCGGCCTACTTAGATGATGTAGTCATCCACAGCACCGACTGGGAAAGCCATTTACCCAAGGTGCAGGCGGTAGTGGATGCCCTGAGGAAAGCCGGACTGACCGCTAACCCAAAGAAGTGCTCCATAGGGTTAGAGGAGACAAAATATCTGGGATATGTAATTGGGCGGGGAGTCATCAAACCTCAGGTAACCAAGGTAGAGGCCATTCGTAACTGGCCCCGACCGGTCACCACCAGGCAGGTAAAGTCGTTCCTGGGGATTGTAGGTTACTACATGAGGTTTGTGCCCCACTTTGCCACAATAGCAGCGCCGTTGACAGACCTGTTGAAGGGGCGAAAGTCTGGGAGGGTTAGCTGGAGTGAGAAGGCGGAGGAGGCTTTCGCCGCGTTGAAGTCGGCCCTGTGTGGGTCCCCGGTTTTGGTGACACCCGACTTCAACAAGGAGTTTGTCGTACAGACCGACGCCTCGGAGGTAGGCCTCGGTGCGGTACTGTCTCAGGAGGTCAACGGGGAAGAACATCCCGTTGTCTTCCTGAGCCGTAAGCTCAATCCCGCCGAGTCCAGATACAGTATAGTGGAGAGGGAGTGCCTGGCTATCAAGTGGGCACTCGAATCTCTCCGCTACTACTTGTTAGGGAGGAGGTTCCGTCTGGTGACCGACCATTCCCCCCTCAAATGGATGAGTCAGGCCAAGGAGAGGAATGCTCGGGTCACCAGGTGGTTCCTATCTCTTCAGAATTTCAAATTCTCTGTGGAACACAGGGCAGGCCGCTTGCAGGGCAACGCAGATGCCCTGTCCCGCGTCCACTGCCTCACGTGTGTTCACCCCCTCAGGGTTGAACAAAGGGGGGGGGTGTGTAAGAGAGTGCAAGGTGTTGTATTTGATAGCAGGTACGTGTCACCGAGGTTGCTGGCCTCGGTGAGGTGAGAGCCGGGTTTTTGTCTGCAGCAGCTAGTGCTGTTTTGACTCTTTTAAATAGCATGGCTGCAAAGCCGATCCGGGCCGGCTCTTACTGGGAGCAGCTAAAGAGTAGGGTGGGTGGCTGCTCCCCACGGTCCAGTCCGAGTTTTGGGCTGGGTTTAAAAGCTCAGCCAGCACCAGCTGCTGAGAGGGTGTGATTATTCTGGAGCCTGCAAACAGGGCTGAGGAATTCTCTGTGCTGGAGGAAGGAGCTCAGCAAGGTGGTGTTTCCCTGCGACCTGAAGGTGGAATCGCCTGCGGCTGAGCCGACTGCTAGGTGTGAACCCGCACCTAAACCACCCAAGGTGACTGGACCCTGTGTTGGCCTGTTTTCGTTTTGCCACAGTATTTCCGTTGTGTGTGAACTGTCACCAAGAGACTGCTTTTCTTTTATGGCGTGCAAGTGTGAATAAAACACTGTTTGATGCACCATCTGGACTCCTTGTTTTGCCTCTAAACTGCACCCGCACCGCTGTCTACCAGAGCGACTCCCCACACTGCCAATAAATCTAGAGTTTTCGTTTTCCCCAAATCATTACCCCCTACGTGAAATATAATCACCTGAGGAGGAAGACGAGCTTGTAATTCACCCTTAATAATAGGATCGACTTGGTTCCAACGAAACCTCCTAAACCCCAACCAATAAATGGATACAGAAGGAATATCAAAATTGCTGAGCGTAGTTACGAACTGAAGCTCTCTTCTCTGCCCAGAAAACAAAGGAATGACCACAAATCCAAACATTGATCTGCTCAGAATCTGAAAAGGAGTTAAATTATAGCAACACCAAATTAGGTCTAATATGCAGCTTATATCTATCAGATTCCCACCTCCCAATTTTTTAAATCAGAGACTTATCCAAACCCATTCTAGCCGCCTCCATGGCGGTACCAATACGAAAAGAATGAGATGACTAAGGCTCAGACTCGAAAAACCCAGAAAAGACAAACATCTTTTAAAAACCACATTGAACTGAAATTTAGAAAGTGAAGAGCCATTGACATGAATTAGAAAGGAACTAGCTCCAGGGGGCCTAACATCTAGGAATTCTCTTACCGCTAATACTGGACAAATCACTGAACCACCGAGCTGACCCAATGTAATGACCGAACCCTTCCCTGACTGATCCATCTTAGAGTTTCTAACCGTAATCAAAACGAAGAAAGACAATAACTGAATATCAGACATCAACAAAGAAGAAACTGCACGGACATTGGGAGCAACCAGCTTGCTAACCCTCAAAGCACCAAAGAATGCTAACACAAATGAGGGCCAAATGAAACTCATAAACCGAAGCTGAACAATGATGCAAAGCAGAAATTATTCCAAGATAACGCATACCCATTCCACATATTAGGCATCAAGGAATTCTGGATCTGCTCACACAACAATGCCAAATTAGGTAAGGTGGACACGGAATACCTTCCTTCTCCGCATTTGGAACCAAGGCGTAGAACTTCTCACACTGTGCGCGAGAAAAATAATCTCCTATTGAATTCTAGCGATGAACGAATCGAAGCTGACGAAGTGGAATTCGTTTAGAATTTTAGGAAAAATTTGTTTCGCAACGAATGCTAATTTCTTCGCATTTTGTGTTAACGAATCGCAATTTTTCCTAAAATGGCGGCTACACTGTGAGGACATGGGGCAAGGAACTCTGGGAAGGCGGGATAACCCATAATGCTATGCATGCAGCCAATCAGCAGCCAGCCCGGTGATGTCACAGCCCGATAAATATGGCGGCCATCTTAGATTCTGCCCTTCACAATCTTACTTTGTTCTGGGACAGACGTGTATGCAGGCGCTAGGGAGAGTGAAAGAAAAACTGATTGTTAAAAAAAAGAAAAAAAGGAGAGAAGCGATTTACTAGTGCAGGGAAAGGATAGTGAGAGGAATCATTTCACAGGCAGGGAGAGACGTGTGCAGATGCTAGGGAGAGACATAGGAAAATCCTCATGGTGAAAAAAGCGATTTACAAGTGCAGGGAAAGGATAGTGAGAGGAATCATTTCACAGGCAGGGAGAGACGTGTGCAGATGCTAGGGAGAGACATAGGAAAATCCTCATGGTGAAAAAAGCGATTTACAAGTGCAGGGAAACATTACTTGGGGATCCAGATAGTCTCATAATACAGCTCATTCCAACAATTAGTTATTGGGGTGCAAGTGCTATGTTGAAGAGTCTTTAGTGGCTTTTATCTGTGGAAAAAGATAAATATATACTCAGGTGACTTTTGTTTTTTACGCTAAAATCATTTGCAGTCATTTCTGGTGAAAGAGTTTAGGGCAGTATTTCAGTAATACACGAAAAATATAAACGCACTGCCCGTTTTTCAGTCATTTCTGGTGAAAGCGTATAGGGTCGTATTTCAGTACTACAAGAAAAATATATTCTCGGGTCACTTGTGCAGTTATTTCTGGTGAAAAGGTATAGGGACCTATTACAGTAAAAAAAGAAAAATATTTATACGCACTGCAGTATTGCAGTGATTTCTGTTGAAACCGTATATGGGCGTATTTAATTCAGAAAAGAAGAATATATACGCACTTCACTCTTTAATTGTTTTCTGGTTAAAGCATATAGTGGCCTTTTTCCGTCCAACAAGAAATATATATTCTCGGGTCACTTGTGCAGTTATTTCTGGTGAAAGGGTATAGGGGCCTATTACAGTAAAAACAGAAAAATATTTATACGCACTGCAGCGTTGCAGTGATTTCTGTTGAAGCCGTATAGGGCAGTATTTCATTCAAAAAAGAAAAATATATACGCACTTCACTCTTTAATTGTTTTCTGGTTAAAGAGTATAGTGCCATTTTTCTATCCAACAAGAAATATATATTCTTGGATCATTTGTGCAGTTATTTCTGGTGAAAGGGTATAGGGGTCTATTACAGTAACAAAAGAAAAATATATACGCACTGCACGTTTGCAGTAATTTCTGGTGAAAGCGTATAGTGGCCTATTTCAGTCCAACAAGAAATATATATTCTCAGGTCACTTCTGCAGTTATTTCTGGTGAAAGCGTATAGAGGTGTATTTCAGTAAAAAAATATATATATCCGCACAGCACTGTTGCTGTTATTTCTGGTGAAAGCGTATAGTGACCCTTTCAGTCCAACAAGAAATATATATTCTCAGGTCACTTCTGCAGTTATTTCTGGTGAAAGTGTATAGGGGCGTATTTCAGTACTACAAGAAAAATATATTCTCAGTTCACTGTTGCAGTTATATCTGGTAAAGCCTTTACTGGCGTATTGCAGTAGAAAAAGAAATATAGATTTGCCAATCGCTGGTGCACTTATATGTAGAAAAACCTTTAGGTAAATACGCAAATAGATTAAAATGCTCTGTTTGCTATGAACACTTGAGGCACTAATCGTTTTCTGATATTCACTAGATATTCTCTTTTCATTCGTGATTTCTTATTCTCCTGATATTAGGAATTTGTTTTGTATAAGATAATGTTATTTTTGATTAACATGCACGTCTATACAAATGTAATGGTGACCAATTTCACTTTATATTGTTATTACTTTGTAATGCATATATTATATTTGCTTCAATAAAAACAAAATTTACAAGAAAAACCTTTAGGGACTTAAATCAGTAGAAAAAAATATATACATTCGCCATTCGCTGCTGCACTTATATCTTGAAAAACCTTTATTGACGTATATCAGTAGAAAAATAAAAATATATTCAGCGTTCACTGTTTCATTTATAAGGGCATAAAATCTTTAGTGGCGTATTTCTGTACAAAAATCAAGATATATTCAGCGTTCAGCATTGCAGTTATATGTGGGAAAGTCCTTTTTACAGTATGGACTGAATTATGTTGTGTTGAAATTTTGTATTTACGTTTCACACAATGCACGATTACGTGATGACGTCCATAAGAGCGGCGCACTGGTACAGGTGAATACACTGTGCACTAACCCTGCACAAAAATGTCAACTAATTCACACCAGCCCGCATCTATCTGTGGTAGTGCTTACTGGACACTCTGGGGACATTTCTGCAGCACACAAACCGCATGAGGACAGCGTCTCGCTCTCAGCGTGGACCTACTTCCTCCGCTACGTCCCATTCACTTCAGATCACTCCTCCTCAGACGCCATTGTTTTTTTGAAACTGGCAGTCTATAACCCTCTGTTGAAAAGCCTTTAGTGGCTTATATATACGTGGAAAAAGAAAAATATATTGGGCGTTCACTGTTCCAGTTATATGTGGTAAAGCCTTTAGTGGCTTATATCAGTAGAAAAAGAAATAGATATTCGGTGTTCAACGCTGCAGCTATATGCGGTAAAATATTTTTGGAATTATTTCAGTGGAGAAAAAACTTGTATTCAGCATTAAGCGCTGCACTTATATGCGGTAAAATCTTGTTAGAATTATTTCAGTGGAGAAAAATCTTGTATTCAGCGTTAAGCGCAGTACTTATATGTTGCAAAATCTAGATTGAATTATTTCAGTGGAGAAAAAACTTGTATTCGGCATTAAGAGCCACACTTATGTGCGGTAAAATCTTGTTGCAAAATCTAGATTGAATTATTTCGGAGGAAAAAAAACTTGCATTCGGCATCATGCGCTGAACTTATATGCGGGAAAATCTTTTTTTAATTATTTCGGTGGAGAAAATACTTGTATTCAGCATTAAGTGCTGCACCTATATGCGGTAAAATCTTTTTTGAATTATTTCATTGGACAAAAATCTTGTATTGTGCGTTAAGCGCTGCACTTATATGCAGTAAAATCTTTTTTGAATCATTTCAGTGGAAATACAAATTTCCACCTCCTCCATTAACTTCCTCATCTCTTCATTATCATCGGACACAGTAACTTTACACCCCCCCCCCCCCAGCTATAAATGTAAGAGGTGCCAGTACCACCTAGGAGTAAATAAAGGTAAATAACACTGTCAGCCTGTTAAAGGGAATTACAGCATGATATCACAATACATTTCATAGGACATTTAGCAATGTCAGGCGTGGATCAGCCAGGATTTCCACACACCGATGCCTGATGCATCAGACTAGAACATCCATGATGCAAAACCAATAATTTGGCAAAAGAGACCGTTTTGTTCTGGCTACCTGCCTCAGCTACTATTCTGATGCTGTTACCCGCCTGATGCCACACATCTGATGCCAAGTGCTCCTTCCTTTAACCACCATCTTCAGTGGGTACTGTGGGTACTGGTATTGCCACCCACCTCTACAGTATGTCACCATGCCACTCTGTGGCCTCTTGATGCTGCCGCTATGTCATTGTGCCGCTCTGTGGTCTCCTCATGCTGCTGCCACCTGCAGACTCTGTCATTGTGCCGCTATGTGGTCTCCTCATGCTGCTGCCACCTCCACATTCTGTCATTGTGCCACTCTATGTCCTACTTATGCTGCTGCCACTGCCACACTCTGTCATTGTGCCACTCTATTGCATACTCATGCTGCTTCCACCTCCACACTCTGTCATTGTGCCACTCTGTGGCCTACTCGTGCTGCTTCCACTTCCAGACTCTGTCATTGTGCTACTGTGTGGCCTACTCATGCTGCTGCAACCTCCACACTCGCTAATTGTGCCACTCTCTGGCCAACTCATGCTGCTGCCACCTCCACACTCTGTCATTGTGCTACTCTGTGGCCTACTCATGCTGCTGCCTCCTCCAATCTCTGTCATTGTGCCGCGCTGTGGTATCCTCATGCTGCTGCCACCTCAAAACTCTGCCATTGTGCCGCTCTGTGGTCTCCTCGTGCTGCCGCCACCTTCAGACTCGGCCATTGTGCCACTCGGTGGCCTCCTCATACTGCCGCCACCTAAAGACTTTGTCATTGTGCCACTCAATGGCCTTCTCCTAATGCTGTTGCTGCCACCTCCAGACTCTGTCATTGTGCCACTCTCTGGCCTACTCATGCTGCTTCCACCTCCAGACTCTGTCATTTGCCACTTTGTGGACTACTCCTGATGCTGGTGCTGCCGACACCTTCGGTATCCTCATGTTGCTGCCACCTCAAGAATCTGTCATTGTGCATACTCATACTGTTGCATACTCATGCTGCTTCCATCTTCACACTCTGTCATTGTACCACTCTTTGACCTCCTCATACTGCCACCACCTACTGACTGTCATTGTGCCACTCTGTGGCCTTCTCATACTGCTTCCCTGTCATTGGGCCACTCTGTGGTCTCCCCATACTGCTTCCACCTCACCACTATGTCATAGGTCTACTCTGTGGACTTCTAATGCTGTTCCCACCCTCCCCACTTCATGACTGGTGCACTATTGTGGCTTTCGGCCTGGCTGACATCATGATTTATTTGACACTTCTTCTGATCTGTTAGAAGGAAGGAAAAACGAGGCGCTCAACGGATCCTGTCTGTGTAACAGCTTTACGGCCTGTATGGTCCCATCAGAAATTACTTATCCTTTGGTAGCCAAAAGCAGGAGTGGGTACAAAACACAGAAGACATGCAAATATTCCATTCACGTGTCATCTCTGTTTTTGTTCCTCTCCTTTTTTTTGCCTTTATCAATACTGATGGATTATTGAGCAAATGCTGACCGAGTGAAGGCGTATGCTCCACAGACAGGGTCAGTTTTTTGTGGGTTATTGTTCTGACGGTATAGAGAAAGGCCTAAATAATCGGTGACGTCAACACAAGCTTACTGCTGACACCCCCTCTACTCTGTCAGGGAGGCTCTACTTGTAAAAGCATTTAATAGAACGGGTTCTGTAGACATTTATGTGGAATCAGCTATAAAAACAGTGCTTCTCTTCTTGTCGGTAACATCTACCTGTAAGGCTGAGTTGATACTTGATTTATTTGGTCGGTTTTGACCTGTGACCGCCCAAATAAGTGAAGTGTACAGTGATTCTAAGAGCGACGCCTGTCATCTGCATGTCATACGGACTCACAGTATTATTTCACTACCAAAGCAGACTCCCTATGCGTGTTACTGCAAGGCACAGTGTTCTACACCACTATAAAGGCTCTTCCTGAAAAATTCGGCCAACCGCCGAATCAAATTTTTGAAAAATTTGCTCATCTCTATGGAATTCAATCTACTATTAATATAAGTAGCTTTAAGCCATATATTCTTTAACAGACAACAAATTAAAAAATGTAGCAACTTTACTACCATCTCATTATTGGACGACAAACAGTTCACCGCAAATAACACACCTTTGTTGTTCGTATAAACTAAAACTTAGCAAGTTCAGCAAGTATCAGAAAGCTCCTGCCCCCATATTACTAAGGACATGACTAATGGGAATAGCTCAAGTAACACTAAGGGCTCATGCACACGACTGTTGTTGTTTTGCGGTCCGTTTTTCACATATCCGTTGTTCCGCATCTGAGGGTTTTTTTTCTGGGATTTAAGTCCTCTTCCGTTCTGTTATTCCACAAAAGATATCTGTATGGTTTCCGTATTTAATCCGTTTTTTGCAGATCGGAAACGGAAACAGTAACTTATTAATCACCAAATACATGAGCAATATTGGCCGGGCATAGCATTTCTACAGTATGGATACGCAAAATACGGATGAAATACGGATGACATACGGATGTGTTCCGTGTGCATTCCGTATTTTTTGCGGACCCATTGACTTGAATGGAGCCAAGGATCGTGATTTGCAGACAATAATAGGAAATGCACTACTTTTTTGCAGAACGGCCATGTGGACAAACGGAAACGGAATGCACACGGATTACTTTCCGTTGTTTTTGTAGACCCATTGAAATGAATGGTTCGACATATACAAGAAAAAAAACGGAATGGAAGTGGAAAGAATTTTTTTTCATGTACATGATCCTTAAGTTCTTTAAAACACTATCCACTTTCCAAGACTCATGCCATGGTCCCGCAGACCTCTGGCCCTAAAAATATGCGCTTTAACCCCATGAACCTGATAAGTCAGTTACTAGGCCTAATGTCTCAGAATCAACAAATTCACGCTGCCAAATGCTAGCCCCATTAAAATGAATCAGAAATTCCTCCCAAACCCTTGAATCGTCTTTCAACGACTTAGATAATCTAATGTGAGCAAATGGAGGCTTAAGACCCTTAGTTGCCATGTAAAGTCTTCTAGAAAATACCCGCCAAATTGAAACTACTTTTGAAACAAAACCAAACAGACCCAATAAGATCTGCAATTCTCGCAATGTAGTTTTCTTAACCAATAACATTTTTCTAATGAGCTTCAACAACTTATTAACTTTCTCCATAGGAAGCCTGAACTCCATTGCTACAGTATCAATTGTTTTACCTAAAAATTCAATTTTACGAAAAGGAAAAAACTTTTTTTCCTCTGCTAAAGGTATACCAAAAAACTTACAGACTTCATAAAAACGATTCAACAACAATAAGCAAACATTAGAACTTGGGGAACCTACAAACAAAAAATAATCTAAATAATGGTACAAACCACCAACATTAACCGAATACATAGTAACCCAAATTTACTTCTTTACTACCCCATTTTAACCCAGGATGAACCGCTAACTTTTGCCGAAATGTTTCATCATACTAAAACCAAGACAAACCACCAAAATTACGGTAAGCCTCAAGAATGGTGTCAATATGTTGAAACAAACAAGAACATAAATGAGGATACTTAGACCCCAAAATAGATGCGTTAAATGATTTTGGGACTGTCCTTTTTCTTTCGTCCTCTGACCTTTCACCAACCTTTTTTCTGACTTAAACACCTCTTTGGACGAAGGGAGCAATTACAAAATGTCAACGTACTCCCTCCGCCGAAACCTTTCTTTTACAGAATTAGGCAGATGAAATCCCAGAGGAGAAACCTCACAAGACATTGCCTCTTTCAAAGAAGACTCAGTCATACCAACCGCATTAGCCAAGACTGGCCCACCCCCACCAGAAGCAGTTACGGCAACTGATAAGGGACGGTCAGTCCGAGCAGCAGCCGGTGACAGCTATTGCTCTGTACTAGAAGCAGCACCCTGAGCCAGATCAGAATAGACCTTGGCTAAACCATGTAAAAAAGAGACATTCTGGTTATCATTAACAGAAAAACAATCAGGCATAGGTAACTGCCTAGCCATATCCTCACCAAAGCTTTGCTCTGCCAAATTTTCAGTCGGCTTCCTAGCTATCTCCTCAGAACCAAGCTGCGAGACCGCTGGCCTGGGAGGAGACCACTGGCTCCCACCAAATCCAGAGTTCCTGGAAGGAGAATAGGTGAACCTTGGCCGCTTATTTCTTCCCGATGATCGGACCGGCGCCTCCTGATGACTCGATCCTCCTAGCTGCGATACTTCCGGTGCAGGGCAGGAAGAGTAATCACTGCTATTCTCAGTCCTGGAAAGTCTTATCCGTCACTTGTCCTCTTCCGTCACGTGACCCGCTCCTTCTTCCGCTGCCTGGTATGTGGGCCCAGCCCCCACGCTTAGCGGCACTGCCTCAGCCAGATACCTGCGCAGCCACTCCTCGCCGCCACAGGTAAAAGGTCTTTTGTGAATCTGGCTGAGGAGTGCCTCCATATGGCCCGCTTCCGTGCAGCACCTCCGCGATCTTGATTGCCGAGCTCCGCTTGATTCTTCTAACGCCGGCTTCATCCAGCTGTCACACCGCCCCTTCTGTTTCGCCGTCAGCTGTGTCTTTCTTCTTCAGAGCCCCGCTTCTCCTGCCTCTGATGCCGCTGCCGTCACCGCCGCTCGCTTGACACACAGAGGATGCTTGAATCCTCAAACACTGACAGGCTCCGTACGGTGAGTGACCTCTATAAATACCCCAAATTCCCACCACAGGTAGCTCATGACCAATCCATATTAAGAGATAAAAATTGAATAATGCCCAGCAACTGGACAGCAACCAATTTGGCCAATTATAATACTGTCCTTCCTTGCCCAGCAACTGGTCAGCAACCACTCTGGCCAATCCACAAGCTGTCATTGTCTCTGGCTAACATGAACCTGAAGAGAAAGGAGAAAAAGAAGGGGGGGTGAAATTATGCTCACCACAGTGTGCCTCACAGGAAGGGTTCCTGATATCTCCAGACAGCAGGTGATCCAAAGCTTGAAGCCCTGTTCACTTGAATAGTCACTGGGCCTGCAGTAAACAAAGAGAAGGCTGCTACTGGAGCACCTCTGCCTTCTCAAACAGATGATCAGCAGGGGTCCCAGGTGTCGAACCCCGCCGGTCAGATGCTGATGATCTATCCAAAAGACAGACCATCAGAAAGAAACTGCAGAACCCCTTTAAAGCAGCCCTAGAAAAAAACTAAAAGTGGCCCCATGTTGTAGGCAGATCCAAACTGACAGAAGGCAGACAAACACAAATGAGCAGCATCAACAGAGTAGGCACAGCCAGCAACACCATAGTGTACACCATAAAATACCGCCCTTGCAGAACCAAATATTATAATGCATCACAAAATACTGCCTCAGCAGAACCAAATAACACAGTGCCACCAGTCAGGCGCATAGACAACTGATGCTTCTAAATTAATTAATCCTGAGGACATCAGATCATTATGTACCCAGCCTGCAGCCATGAGAAGGGCTCAGGCGGCCCCCTGGGCATCGGCCCACTGGGAAATTTTCCTGTAGGGTCTTTGGCCAGTCTGTCCCTGGTTACAGTGAATTAGTTAACTGATAGGAAAAGATGTTATTTTCAAATAACTGATAGCATTTTTTTTTTCTGAAGAATGAATTAACATAAGATATTGCATCTACTGATTTCATATTGTAGATGCATTCATTAAATCCCATTGCTCTATGACAATTCCTCAAGAGGTTTATTAATCCACATTCCAAAATTCCATTTTATTGAGTTTATTGCACACATTGAGATTAGGATAATTGATGGCTAATAAGGGGTCTTGAGTATGCTACAAACTCATTCAGTTTAGATGTTCATTGACCTTGCAGCAAAATTATACATCAAAGGAAGTTTATATAGATGTTTACGGCAAACCAGATTTTTTCACACGCATGAAGGAACATTAGGACAGGGATTTAGTAGAGGTTTTCACTTCTCTCCAGATTCTCTTTGTGTTTGAAGGGTTTACCGAAAATAAGATGCTTGCATGGTGTCCTGCTTCTGGCATATCTACTGATCATCTGTAATCAGTGGAGGAACCTGGCAGCAAGTGTGCAATTTTGCTGCACTGCCACCACAGGAGAAGTTAAGCACTGCATGTTATCCTTTGAAACCCATGTTCTTTGTAGGCAATGTCCGCTGAGTCCTGAATGGGCCACTCGGAATGTCCTGAATTAATTTAAAATGGGTTTTCCAAACCTGATAACCACTTTAGGTTGATTGGGTGATGAAGTGATGTAGGGACTACCTGGTTTCTTCTCTTTTTCTATTGTACAGAGTTCTTATTCTTCTATTAGATGCAGATAAGATCATACAAAATGTTGTTTGTGATCCTTATTTTATATTTAAGTTTGTTAAAGATTGGTAGGGGTGCAGGGTTTCCGTCTCCTCATATTGATGGCCATCAATGGTAAAATCCTGCAACACCGCTTTAAAGGGGATACTTAAATATTATTTTATAATAAATATATTCACAAATACCTTTCATTACTTAGAATGGCTTGTTGTTTTGTCTAGGGAGCAATCATTAGGAGAAATAAAATGGCCGCTGTCCTATCAGTACACACAAAACCTGTCCTAATCACACAGGAGGACAAGTTACTTCACAGCACTGAGGTAAAGAGCTGCCTAATCCTCCTCTGTGCTCTGCTTGTCAGGAATCATGATCCTGAATACAGGTGAATCTCTGTGGGAATGGAAAAGGTGAGGAGACATGAGAGGAGGGTGAGGTGTGGCTAATGAGCAGCAGCACTTGTATACAGTCTCCATTACTACAGCAACACATTACCACACTCTGTCCTGTCCGTCCTCTCTGTATTTAATGTCTCCTCATGAACTAAATTCCCCAGAGATTCAGCTAAAGTTCTTATCATCTGTAGTCAGGATCATAATTTTTGACAAGTAGAGAGGAAGAAGACGAGGCAGCTCTTTACCTCAGTGTTGTAAAGTAACTTGTCCTCATGTGTGATTAGGACAGGTTTTGTGTGAATGGGACAGCAGCTATTTCGTTTCCCCTGATGATTGCTCCCCAGACAAAACGAGCCATTATAAAAAAAAGGAAAGGTATTGCAGAATATATTTATAATAAAGTAATATTTAAGTATTTTCATTTTCTTAATTCCCGGAGAACCCCTTTAAAGAGTAAAGGTATATTTACACTCGCAGATGAGCAGTAGACTGTCAGGAAGGAGGCGTTCTTTCCCGACAGTCAGGTGCTCATTAGGCGATGAAGAGCTGCATTTACAGCGATCACCTCCACTGTATGAGGATGAAGGGTCGCCATCACTATTTCTCATCCTCGTACTGCTGCATTGTTTCTGGGCAGCAGATCGCTGTTTAGACAGCACGATGATCATTTAGGTTCCTGCACTAACGATAGTTTCATCCGTTAAACAAGTGTTTCACTGCTCATATTATCTGCTGCACCTTTACATGGCCAGATAGTTGGAAACAAGCATTTCCAGGAATGTTTGTTCCCAAAATTCTGCAAATTGCGGTCCCCAATGCAACGGCCGTGTGCATGAGGCCTAAAGTATACAGATGCTATAAAAATTGGTGATAATATTGGAGATATATGGAATAAGAAATGAGTTGGCAGTGCTAGAGAAGGTGTCAAAACAGGTTATGCCCTGGGATCAGATGTCTTAAGGTGCATTTACACAAACAGATTATCTGACAGATTTTTTAACCAGTCATTGGTCAGGTGGCCGTTTACACACACAGATCTTTTGTTATACACACTGTCATTGGACAGAAGTTGGTCAGATAATCTGTTGATGCACCTTTACATCTAAGTATGTCATTAAAGGGCCCTTTACACGGGCTAAGAATTGAACATATCATCGTTAATGAGCGTTCATAGTAATGATCTGGCGGTATAAATACACCGGCGATTACCCGATGAATGAGCGAAACGTATCGATTATGCAGCAGAAAAAAATCCTTGTTTCCTGGTTGCATATCGTGCTGTGTAAACACTGTCTACTGCCGGGAAACAACAAGTCTGTATGCGGAAGAACGACAGTGTTAACGATCGCTTCTCCTCATACTCTGGAGGATGCTGGAGGAGATTGCTGCATGTAAATGTGAATGCTTCCTTCCCGACAATCTGCTTGTACTTCATCCCGTGTAAAGGAACCTTTACATAGATTCCTTACTTACAAGGTTACTTCTTCAGGTTTATGATTGACTGATGTAGGACTGTAATTTTAGAAGATGAACTATAGACTCTGCAGCCTGAACTCTATCTGCACATTATAGGATGGTATTTTAAGGGATGACCGAAAAAATTATATAGCAGCACACAATGTAATAACAGAGTACGACTTGGAAATCAGGTCATAGCTACGTAACAGGATCATTGTTTTCTGAGGTGAAAAGGACATACTTTGGAGGTAGAAATTGCAATGATATGATACACCTATAACACTATGGTGATTGTAAATGTCACATACACACCTTCCCAGAATGGCGTGACTGCAAGGGTCAATCTATCTCCACTTACTCAGTCTTGCTCTCATCTTCCACTCAGGCTGCAAATTTAGCATAAATCAGACCCCAACACAGTCCACGCTCCACAAATACAATCTGCCACAACCTGTTATTACAGCCAATTTGATGTCACTCTGTTAAGTACACACAGGCGCACACCTCTCTCAAGGCTATGGATTGAAAGGCTATGGATTCTTTTAGAGCATACAAGGACTAACATATTAAAGTTTCAGGCCTTAATAGAAAAGAGTATAGTACTTGCCAAATAAAAAGTGTGACAAAAACCAAACGAGATACAAAACAAGGAGGATAACAAGAGACCTAACACATGTCTGCTTCCTTGAGGATAGAATATTCATAGAACAAGAAGGAGGAGTTTTGGTCCAAGGAGGCATCCGTACCTGGTGTGACGTCACACAGAAGATTAGCCCCATTGGATTACCAGAGCGGCTTCCCTTGCGCACGCGTTGGCAGTGGAGGTTAAAGACACACACAAGAACTTGCAGCAGAACAGCGCCACCATCCCTGCATAGTGAGACACCGCTAGCAGCATTACAGGCAAGTAGTGTTTTCTCTGGATCACAGATCTAAATCTCTGTAACCCCTAGACTACTACACAGCATTACCAAGAAATGTAACACTGTTAAGCAGCCAGATCAGTCGAAGCGTATGTTCAAGTTAATGCTATCAAGTATCACTGGAGTGTGAAAATAAGTTGCTATATTCCTCCAGTTGGATACACAATTTGTTTTGGTGTGGAAGAGGTTGGCTGCACCAGATTTATACAGGATGTGAACCACACTTCCATACTTTAGCCTGATGTGTTTTTTGGCTGGTAGCCACTTATTTTAGATAAATTCAAATAAAGTTCATTTTAAGCGTTTTATTCAGGCAGTTAACCCTATTTTTGATATTTAACGCAACTGGTCCTTGTTAAAAAGTTGTAAACTGACCCTAGTAACACCCCTGCTCAGATCAATGAAAGTCCATAAAAGTCGAAGGCCAACTAAAGCTACTTTCACACTAGCGTTTTTACTGGATCCGGCAGGGTTCAGCAAAAACACTTCCATCCGTATGAACGGATCCGGTTGTATTATCTTTAACATAGCCAAGACAGATCCGTCATGAACTCCACTGAAAGTCAATGGGGAACATTTTCTATTGTGTCAGAGAAAACGGATCCGTCCCCATTGACTGGCATTGTACAGTATTAGAACAAAGTTTTTTGCGAATCGACTTCGGATGTTTCATCTGAAGTCGATTCGCTTATCCCTAGTTACTATGACACGATCACAGGCGACACATTTTCCACATTTAAACATCCCTTTTGTGACTGCCAGGTCGTAGGCTGCTGTGGAGGCTGAAAATGACTATTCACTAGTCTATCCCTAAGGCTACATCCTTTCTTATAGGTGATTTTCAGGTATGGACCAATGACTGCTTTCAACTCTGGATCATCACATAGAATATTCCAATATTTTCCAATATATTGTCTTACCTCAACGTGTGCATTGTCATAAAGACCAATGTTCCGAGTTCCAGGCGAATTCAAATGCCATCCTCAGAATTTTATCTGGATATCCCCTCTCAAGAATTCTGTGACGTAAATCCCTGGCCTGCTCCTTAAAGATGCTCATATTGGAGCAATTTCTCCGTAGCCTGAGATATTGGCCCTTCGGGATTCCATGCCGCAGAGGATATGGGTGGGCACTTTTCCATCTAAGGACACTGTTTTTTGAAATACTTCAGTGAAGATGATATTAATCTGTCCCCTTTGAATCATTACATCTAAAGATGACAAGTGCTGTGACTCACACGTTGAGGTAAAGTGGAGTCCAAGGTCGTTCTTACTAATGGCCTCTATAAAATTATAGAAGGACTCCTTGGTTCCTTTCCAAAGGACAAAAATGTCATCTATAAATCTCAGCCATAGGCAGATATGGTCATGTCAATGGCTGAGATCGTCCCAGATGACACTGGCCTCCCACCAGCCCAGGAGCAAATTAGCATAAGACGGTGCACAGGGACTACCACCCCTGAGCTGATGGTAGTAGTGGCCATTAAATGTGAAAAAACTTCTGGTCAGGTTGAACTTAAGGAGTTCCAGGACGAACCTATTATGTGTCGATAGGGTCACATATCTAGTGGCTAGGAAGCATTCCACAGCTTTGAGGCCCAGATGATGAGGGATAGAACTGTATAATGCTTCTACGTCGATTGACGCAAGTAGCATTTCGTTCTCTAATGAGATGCCCTCTAGACGTAAAAGCAGGTCTGATGTGTCAGGTATATATGAAGGTAAGGTCTCTACAAAAGGTCTGATGATTCTATCAATATAGATGCCCACATTTTGGCTCAGACTGCCCACTCCTGAGACAATGGGGCGTCCTTTGAGAGGAGAAATGCCCTTATGGATTTTTGCCATAAGTGGGCAATTGGGTATGAGAAAATCTGCCTTCTGTTGGCTAATAAGTTTGTGTCTGAGACCCCTACCTATCAGTTCCTTTAGTTCAGTTAGAAAATTGGGGCCTGGGTTTTTATCTAATTTATGATAAAAGTCAGTGTCATTGAGGATAGACAGGAACATCTTATTATATACGGGACTATCCAGGATTACCACATTGCCCCCTTTATCAGAGGGCTTGACAACCAAATTTTTATTCTGTTCTAGCTTCCTCGGGGAGAGATGTTCCTCCCTGTTAAGGTTGTCAAAACCTCTGACCGTGGGTGCAAGAGACTCAAGTTCATTCGTAACCAATTTCTAAAAAATAGAGATATGTGACTCCGCCAATGGTGGGGGCTCTTTGGTCTAAGACCAGTGAAAGGACCTGTTGATTTGTCTTTCTCTGCTTCAGTTGGCAGGTCTGACAGGGCCCTTGTCGCCTCTAGATCCTGTAATTCAATATTATATTTCCTGCATGCCTCAATGTCTTGCTGGTGAAAGTGTTTATACCACTGGAGTTTGCATGTAAAAAGTGCTATATCCTTGCACTATTCAAACGCATCATATCTCACTGTGCATTATTTAATATGTATGACGATAAATTCACTATCTGGGTTTGTTTGAGTGAGGTCCCGTTAGGTGTCCTGTGCTCTCTATGACTTGTTTTTTAGGTGATTTGTATTGATGGTTGTGTCACTACTTGCCCCAGGGCAGTTATTTAGAATGGTTAGCTCACCTTCTCCCTGGCTGTAACACTCTACGCTGCGATTTGACCGCGATACATCCAGGAAGAAGGAGACGCCCATTGAGAAACAGGGCCATCTCTTCCTCCCTGTACCGATGATATTCTGTTACATACCACACGGGAAAAGTAAAAGATAAAGCTGCACAGATAAACTAGTAAGTGATCTTACATCCCTGCACTATGCCCTACACAACCCCCTACTTATTTGATAATGTCTGGACCCATAAAAGGTCTTCTTTAAACTCTTGGCTGAAAACTAACTCTTGGGGGAAAAAAAAACATTTGTCCCTGTTTTCCTCTTATTAGGTGCATCTTGAAAGGATTTTTTATTTAACGGACATAGATCTCTATCTAGCATGCATTTTTATATCCTCTCTTCATAAATCTCTGATTCATTTTAGATGCAAGTGTCTTGAATATCTGATTATTTAGGCATGTTCTTTTAATTCTAGTAAATTCACCTAAAGGGATGGCAGTAATAGTATGATGGGTATGGCATGACGTGGCCTTCAAAATGCCATTTTCTGCCAATGTTTTCCTATGCATTGATGTAAAAACGCAAAAACCTCCAAAAATTTAACCTCATCCACATGAGTGATACCGGTAAATATCCAATTGCAGTCATTAATATTAACATAAATTAAAGAAAACCTGTGTGAGCCATGATGATAAATTGGCATAAATCAGAATTGTAACTGCTGTATTTCATCAAGTGATGTTGATGTGCTTATATGGCAAGAGTATGGGGGCACATAAAAAGAGACGCACCACATCCATACACACCCAGGAATAGTTATCTTGCCATTGTAAAGTATAAAAGGTTTTTCCTCCAGGCACCGCATCTGAGGTAAAACCGCTCCTAGCCGGGTAACACGTGGGACGCCACAGCCGTCCGGAGACCAGGATCACTCAGCAACCAGCTAATTGTAAGTGAATGGGGTAAACCCACGTGCATGAAAAGGGGGAATATTGCCGTTATATATTAATTGTGACAGCTTTGATAATATCAGCAGCGGTAGAGGCTATGTTTTAAATAAGTGATCATTCAAAGAAACGAACTTTGGAATAATGACCGTGACCACTAACTCTATTTGATATCTTTTTCACAGTATATATTGACTTTATGCTAAGGAAACCAAGTCACGTGAAAGGACATTGTCACTACAGGTTACTGCAGTCCTATATCTGTTAAACTATCTTTATTATATAATGGACTTTCTTATGGTATCTAAGTAACTGCACTACAATCCTCACCTCACCAGTTTTATCTGATTATTTTTACATTATTTTTATCTTGTTTTATTCATTTACTTTGTTTAAGGATTTTTATTATTATGTACTCAGCTTGTTATATATGTATTCAGCTGTTTTAGGGTAGATATTACTAGAATAAAATCTGTGTATTTTTACCTTGGGGTTCCAGTGTGATTCTAGTAAGAGAGTGACGATTTTTAAAACCTGTTTGCTATCAGGTAGATTACCCGGGGTTCTGTATGTTAAGGGCCGAAGATGGGATCAACCCTCTCACTTAACCTCTCACATAGAGAACCAATACCTGCAATAATTGGATGTAAAGAGGAGGGAAACACTCTTCATGTACCTTAGGAACGCCTTGGAAGATTGGGGTAACAGGATATTTTATACAGATATAATCTGAATCTGTTTTAAGACTTGAAAATTGCTGTTCACAGACGCTCTCCATCCAATCTGACTGAGCCTGAGCTATTTTACAAAAATGAATGGGCAAAGATTTCATCTTCTAGGTGTGCAAAGCTGATAGAGACATACCACAAAAGACGTGCAGCTGTTATTGCAGCAAAAGGTGGTCCTACAAAGTATTGACTCATGGGGGCCGAATACAAATTCACGCCACACTTTTCAGATTTTTATTTATTAAAAATTTTAAAAAACAATGTATCATTTTCTTTTTACTTCACACATACTTGCTACTTTGTGTTGGTCTATCACATAAAATCCCAATAAAAGACATTTAAGTTATTGGGTGTAACATTAATAAATATGCAACCATTCAAGGGGTATGAATACTTCTTCAAGGCACTGTATAGTGTTTTGGACAGGATTGTTTTTGAGAATCGATTTGGGTGATTTATGTAGATCTCGCACAAGAAACTCCAGTGTGTCCTTGAATTTTTCCAAATACTCTTGCTTTACTTGAGTTACCTGTTTAAACCCCGTAATCAATTTCATAAGTTCCAAAGAGTGTTGTGACATAATAGCATTCCTAGATGACACTAATTGTGGACAATACACAACCATAAAGGGAACTCCCTAATCCGAATTCCAGATCAATCACATGGTAGTCAATATAGATACGTAGAATATTATAGTCCCACCAGACTTTCTGTTCATTAGTCAGCTTGTATCTGCAGACTGTTTTGGAGTAATGTCCTCGAGTAATTTAGATGCACTGCTCATATTTTTATCTATTACACAATTATGAGATGGGCTGTGAAACATGTACATGTGCTTACCAACAATGAGAACTATTGCCATATACAGACCAATGTATATATTAATTCATGCTCACCGGAGTATGCTTCGCAGGAACATTCCTGATATCTCCCCATAGCAGAAGATCCAATTGTCACGTTTAGGTGTGGGAAGGAAACACCACACCGAACATAGGAGCGTAAGGGGTAAGGGAATTAGGCCTGGAAACTAGGGAAAGGAGATGGACACCTCCTAGTAAAACCATAATCAAAGTCCTGACTAACTACAAGTATGACCAAACCCCAGAGGTAGGTAAGTTCATACACCGGGATACCTAGTGTCCAAACTCACCCTATAGGACCCTCGTACTATGTCAGGAATGAGATAACCTGTTCCTCCAAAAGGAAGGATGAACAGGAGTCTCCCTCAGGCCTTAATAAAAATGACAGGGAAATGCAGCACACAAAATAACCCAAACAAAATACAAAAGGGAAAGAAAACACTTAACTTCAATTGCCTATGGCAGCACCAGGAACTAAGCCAAGATCCACACACCAGCTATCCACAATTCCAAAAAAAGCTATAAACTGCATAGCCTAGTGGGAGAAACAACAATAAATAGAGAAGTTTAAATGACCATAATAGCCACACCTGAGGAAAGAAGGTGTGGCAAGCACCAGAAACAACACAGACGTCATTTGATCCAAATGGAAAACATGTCAGATCAAACCACATGTTGCCAGTATCACCGATTCTCCTTTCACCTGTCGCGGGAAAGTCAGTGACACCAATGCTAGGCTGCCAATCGCCCGCCTGTGAGTAACAATATATGGCTATGCAAGAAATAAAAAATAACACACGGACAAGGGGGTGCGGTAGTTTCCTGCAGCTTTACATTTTTCAATGGTTTTCTCATTATCGAATAACGATACTACATACTGCAGGCTTCATTCAGAAGCTACCAAGAATTTCAGTTTAGCACTCTCTTTAGGCTACTTTCACACCAGTGGATCCGTCATGGATCTGCAAAAACACTTCCGATACTGATGATCCAACCATATGTATCCTTTATAAATGGATCCAGTTGTATTATCTTTAACATAGCCAAGACGGATCCGTCATGAACAGATCTGGTTGTATTATGTCTTCTATAGCTATGACGGAACCATCATGAACACTATTGACAATTGGCATTTCCCCCGCTATTGAGATTCTATGACGGATCTCAATAGCGGAAAAGGAAAACGCTGGTGTGAAAGTAGCCTTATTTGAACAGGAAAGTCAGAGTTTGGCTGAATTTTCAAAAAAAGTAAGTGATTATATCTGTATAAAATATCCTGTTACCCCCAATCTTCCATGGCCTTCTTAAGGTACATAAAGAATGTGGGGCCCCCCCCCCCCCCCTTTACATCCAATTATTGCAGGTATTCGTTTTGTATGAGAGAGGTTAAGTGAGTGGGTTGATTACTATCTTCATCCCTTGATATACAGAACCCCGGGTCATTTACCTAGGCACTTCAACCTCACTGGATAAAATACAGTAGTTACAATTCTGGTTTATGACTATTTATCATCATGGCAACCGAATTTCTTCTGTCACATAACTTCTTTGTGTTTAATTGGGTCCTCACGGGATCCACATTTTCACCCTTTCCAGCTAATCTTTTTATGTCATTGTGGGAGGGATTTTTCATCTTTTCTACATCAAATCCCTTTAGGGAGGCTGTTGTTTGGTGTGTACGCTACATTGACGATGTGCTTTTATTTGGCACCGAGATGCAGTGCTCATACAGGGCTTTTGGATTATGTTAATAATAATGACTACAATTTGAAATGTACTGGTATCACCCACGTGAATGAGGTTCACTTTTTGGACTTCACTTTAAATTGGGATCCTGTGTATAAATGCATTGTTATATGAATGCATAGGAAACCATTGGCAAGGGATGCCATTTTGGAGACTATATGATGCCATCCTTGTCATACTATTACTTGCAGCCCTTTGGGCGCATATACTAGAATTAAAAAAACATGCTGAAATAATCACATATTCAAGACATAGGCCTCTGAAATGAATGGGAGATATTTTAAAAGAGCATATAAAAATAGATGCTAGATAAAGCTCTGTGTGGAAAATCAAAAACACAGACACTCTCTGTTGTTTCACGATGCACCTATAAAGAGGAAAACTTTTCCAGTTCTCTCAAGACAATATTCTGTGATTAAAGGAATTCTTCGGGAATTTAGAATATAAAAATACTTAAATATTTGTTTATTATAAATATATTCCTAATACCTTTCATTAGTTATAATGGCTCGTTTTGTCTAGGGAGCAATCATTAGGAGAAATAAAATGGTTGCCGTCCTATTAGTGCACACAAGACCTGTCCTAATCACACAGCAGGGCAAGTTACTTCACAACACTGAGGTAAAGAGCTGCCTTATCCTCCTCTCTTACTTGTCAGGGATTATGATCCTGAATACAGATAATAAGATCTTCAGCTGAATCTCTGTAGGAATAGAGTTCATGAGGAGACATATTAATGCCAGAAATATGCCATATGTCAACTCATAATGACTTAATTACGCACTGAAAAATATGCAACTATTCATAATAACGGTATGAATACATTATAGGCGTATAAATCTAGATTATACATCTTTATAGATCTATGCAATCATTTCAGAATATCATTATTATAGTGTTATTAGCACAATGTGCACTGGTGATCTGTATAAGACAAGCCTGAAACTCGTGACCGCCAATGTTAAGCCTGTATGGGGCACCTAAACCATCACATATGGCACTGCTGTGCTCCCATATGGTCGAAGGGCCTTGGGCTTACTCAGGACCTAAATCACTCCTGGCCTATGGAGTTACCCACAGTACTTTTACCTCAGCAATTTCACAGGGGTTTGCAAATAAGGCTTTATCATTGTATAATTACAGTTTCTGCAACATTGTAATACAGTTTGTGTTTCAATGTGTCTCAGCATTTAAAAGATCTCTGCTTGCTTTCAGCAAATGGGATATTGACCTACTTATCACAGGCGGCAATTACAGTAGTTACATTTTTTGTCTAGACAATTATTTCAAGTTCAGACTTATAAATTTTACAAGCGCCGATATACTGTAGCAAAGCCTCAGGCCAGGAGAGAACTTTGTGTTGCTGTTAAACTAGACTTGTCTAGGCTGGATGCAATTGTAACAACCACTCAGATGTGATAAGTATTTGCTGTGTGCAGGTTTTCAGTCCCTGGGGGTAAAAAAATGAATGTTCCTATGCGAATTTTAATGGGAGGAACTGAAACGTAAAGTATATTTGAAAGCTGTTGAACTTTACATTCTAATTTGATTATATGAAACTGGAAAACCCCTTGGAAGGGAAACTTTTCTACTGAGTTGGACAATATTCAACAGTTTACATGAAGGCTCAGTAACCTTTTTAACATCTTTGTTTTTCTTATCTTATGGCGCTGACGCAGTGTTTTATTGACCGCTCAGACAGCTCCCGACTCTGCTGGTTTCCTGTTACATACGGCCGTGTATTGTCGGAGATTCTATGACAGGGCGTGTTCGCAAAGCATATATATTTTATTTGCACAGATTTCGGAGTGCTTGCCACATGGAAATCTCCATAAACACCTGCGTAGGTTCGGCTCACATGGATTATTCTGCAGAAAAAATTTGCTGCTGCATCCGTTAAAAAAATCGGAGGTGGACCTTCAATGCTGCTGGCCATTCAATTGAATGCAGCCTAAACTCTATCTGCACATTATAGGATGGTATTTTAAGGGATGACCGAAAAAATTATATAGCAGCACACAATGTAATAACAGAGTACGACTTGGAAATCAGGTCATAGCTACGTAAGAGGATCATTGTTTTCTGAGGTGAAAAGGACATACTTTGGAGGTTGAAATTGCAATGATATGATACACCTATAACACTATGGTGATTGTAAATGTCACATACACACCTTCCCAGAATGGCGTGACTGCAAGGGGTCAATCTATCTCCACTTACTCAGTTTTGCTCTCATCTTCCACTCAGGCTGCAAATTTAGCATAAATCATACCCCAACACAGTCCACGCTCCACAAATACAATCTGCCACAACCTGTTATTACAGCCAATTTGATGTCACTCTGTTAAGTACACACAGGCACACACCTCTCTCAAGGCTATGGATTGAAAGGCTATGGATTCTTTTAGAGCATACAAGGACTAACATATTAAAGTTTCAGGTTTTAATAGAAAAGAGTATAGCACTTGCCAAATAAAAAATGTGACAAAAACCAAACGACATACAAAACAAGCAGGATAACAAGAGACCTAACACATGTCTGCTTCCTTGAGGATAGAATATTCATAGAACAAGGAGGAGGAGTTTTGGTCCAAGGAGGCATCCGTACCTGGTGTGACGTCACACAGAAGATTAGCCCCATTGGATTACCAGAGCGGCTTCCCTTGCGCACGCGTTGGCAGTGGAGGCTGAAGACACACACAAAAACCTGCAGCAGACACCGCTAGCAGCATTACAGGCAAGTAGTGTTTTCTCTGGATCACAGATCTAAATCTCTGTAACCCCTAGACTACTACACAGCATTACCAAGAAATGTAACACTGTTAAGCAGCCAGATCAGTCGAATCATATGTTCAAGTTAGGGTACTTTCACACTTGCGGCATGATGGATCCGGCAGGCTATTCAGCCTGCCGGATCCGTCCTGCCGCAAGTGCCCGTGCACTGCCGTGCTGCCACTCCGTCCCCATTGACTATAATGGGGCAGGGGGCGGAGCTACAGCACGGCACTGCGCGGCCGGAGATCGCCGGACTAAAAGTCCTGCATGTCCAACTTTTCAGTCCGGCGATCTTTGCCGTGCGCTGCCGTGCTGCGCCGTAGCTCCGCCCCTGTCCCATTATAGTCAATGGGGACGGAGCGGCAGCACGGCAGTGCACGGGCACTTGCGGCCGGACGGATCCGGCAGGCTGAATAGCATGCCGGATCCGTCCTGCCGCAAGTGTGAAAGTACCCTTAATGCTATTAAGTATCACAAAGCATTATCAATAAGTGCAGTACTGCTGAGCAGCTGGTTTAGGGGACTATATATCTAAGAGGGAACCATCAACGTCAAAATACCCTTACACTACCACATTGCACTTAATATTCAGCACGGGTCTAGTCCCTTATCTTCTTCTATTCAGAGAACAAACAAACAGTCTTGGCTCGTCTCAAAATGTGTGACCCTGCTTTATTATACTAATCATGTTTTCATAATATCAGCATTTGGCCCAGATCTAGGGGAGTTCCTAGGTTAAAAGATTCGGGGCCTGGAGTCGGATCCTGGATGTTTTCTCCCATGCCCTGAATGTACTGCCTGCTAGATAGATACAACTGTAGTGCGGTTTTCAGGATGGCAATACAATTGAATCTAATGCACTGGAAGAGCTGAAGGACCTGTGATGACATCACAGTCCATGTGATCAGCGCTGAAAGCAGTGGTTGAGAAAGACCTGTGATGATGTGACCATCATGTGACCAGTGCAGGAGAGGTAAGTGAAGGGATAGAATCTCAGTGTGAGTCAGAGTAATGCTGGGAGTTGTGGTTATTTAACTGAGATTGTATGTTAGGGCTGAAGGAGGAATGTTATTTACATAGGACTGTATGTTGGAGGGAAGCGGCAGCGGTGGGAGGGAGTGATCTTATTTACATTGGACTGTATATGTTGATGGCTGCTGTGGGACGGAATTATGTTATTTACATGGGACTGTATGTTGGAGGCAGCTGTGGGAGGGAGTGATGTTATTTACATTGGATTGTATGTTGATGGTGGCTGTGGGAAGGAGTGATGTTATTTACATGGGACTGAATGTTGATGGTGGCTTTCTAGGAGGGAGTGATGTTATTTACATGGGACTGATTGTTGAGGGGGCGATGTTATTTACATGAGACTCTATGTTGAAGGTGGCTGGAGAAGAGAGTGATGTTATTTACACAGGACTGTATGTTAATGGTGGCTGTGGGAGGGACTGAATGTTGAGGGGGCGATGTTATTTACATGGGACTCCATGTTGAAGGTGGCTGGGCTAGAGAGTGATCTTACTTACATGAGACTGAATGTTGAGAGAGTGATGTTACATGGGATTGTATGTTGGAGGCGGCTGGGGAGGGGGTGATATTTTTTACATGGGACTGTATGTTGGAGGGGGCTGTAGATAGAGAGGGATGTTATTTATATGGGACTGTATGTTGAAGGCGGCTGGGGAGGGGGTGATGTTATTTACATGGGACTGTATTTTGGAGGGGGCTGTAGCTAGAGAGGGATGTTATTTACATGGGACTGTATATTGCAGGGGGCTGGAGAAATGGTGCAATGTTATTAACCTGGGACTGTATGGTGGAGGGGCTAAGGAATTATAATATCTGTGGAGACTAAAGGGAGGAATATAGCTACAGGGGGTACTGCAGGGTGAGCATTATAACAGTAGGGGGCAATACAAATACTGGGGGCACTGTACGGGCATTCTAGATACAGGGATCATTAGGCATTCTTATTAGTACTGGGGGCTCTATAGGAGTGACAGCAGCAGGATGCTACTGTTGGGACTCGAGGTTGGGGGGTGATGATAGAAAAGTGAGGAAGCTAAGATGTCCGTACATCACATTCTGCAGAGACAAGGCAGGAGATGTCACCTGGAGGCACTGGATGTGAGAGGTATGTGCTGCTGTATAGCAAATACAGTAAAATGCGGTGTGCACAGGAGAGAATTTGGCCATATTCATTGGGGCAACACTGTGATGCCGGGACACGCTGATACAAATAAACAGTGTGCCTTTGAGCTGTTGTCTAAAACAATATAGAGCAGCGTGTATCTATTTTTTTTGGCAGTGCGCTTTATAGTGTTTCAAGTTCACTGGAGTGTGAAAATATATTCCTCCAGTTGGATACACAATTTGTTTTGGTGTGGAAGAGGTTGGCTGCACCAGATTTATACAGGATGCGAACCACACTTCCATACTTTAGCCTGATGTGTTTTTTTGGCGGCTACCCATATTTTAGATAAATTCAAATAAAGTCCATTTTAAGCGTTTTATTCAGGCAGTTAACCCTATCCTTGATATTTAACGCAACTGGTCCTTGTTAAAAAGTTGTAAACTGACCCTAGCAACACCCCTGCTCAGATCAATGAAAGTCCATAAAAGTCGAAGGCCAACTAAAGCTACTTTCACACTAGCGTTTTTACTGGATCCGGCAGAAACACTTCCATTACTAATAATAAACCATCTGCATCCTTTTAATTTCAGCAGAATGGATCCCAGCACTCGCTCTTTATACTGGAGAGATGGCTGCACGTCAGTAAAAGCTTTGTTCAATGCTCCACCACATGAACTTTTCATCATATAGATACAATTCAGACAGCACTCCAGAGGATGATGATGCAAAGGTGTATTTATTAGGCTTTCAGCCGGACATATTGGCACACATAATCAGGCAACGTTTCGGGCTATATATGAAGCCCTTCATCAGGCCATATGTAGATGCGATAGCTGGCGCGTCCGGCGCCGTTATGAACGGATCCGGTTGTATTATCTTTAACATAGCCAAAACAGATCCGTCATGAACTCCACTGAAAGTCAATGGGGGACATTTTTTGTTGTGTCAGAGAAAACGGATCCGTCCCCATTGACTGGCATTGTACAGTATTAGAACAAAGTTTTTTGCGAATCGACTTTTGATGTTTCATCTGAAGTCGATTCGCTTATCCCTAGTTACTATGACCTGATCACAGGAGACACATTTTCCACATTTAAACATCCCTTTTGGACTCTGTGACTGCCAGGTCGTAGGCTGCTGTGGAGGCTGAAAATGACTATTCACTAGTCTATCCCTAAGGCTACGTCCTTTCTTATAGGTGATTTTCGGGTATGGACCAATGACTGCTTTCAACTCTGGGTCATCACATAGAATATTCCAATATTTTCCAATATATTGTCTTACCTCAACGTGTGCATTGTCATAAAGACCAATGTTCCGAGTTCCAGGCGAATTCAAATGCCATCCTCAGAATTTTATCTGGATATCCCCTCAAGAAATCTGTGACGTAAATCCCTGGCCTGCTCCTTAAAGATGCTCATATTGGAGCAATTTCTCCGCAGCCTGAGATATTGGCCCTTCGGGATTCCATGCCGCAGAGGATATGGGTGGGCACTTTCCCATCTAAGGACACTGTTTTTCGAAGTACTTCATTGAAGATCGTATTAATCTGTCCCCTTTGAATCATTACATCTAAAGATGACAAGTGCTGTGAATCACACGTTGAGGTAAAGTGGAGTCCAAGGTCATTCTTACTAATGGCCTCTATAAAATTATAGAAGGACTCCTTGGTGCCTTTCCAGAGGACAAAAATGTCATCTATAAATCTTAGCCATAGGAAGATATGGTCATGTCAATGGCTGAGATCATCCCAGATGACACTGGCCTCCCACCAGCCCAGGAGCAAATTAGCATAAGACGGTGCACAGGGACTACCACCCCTGAGCTGATGGTAGTAGTGGCCATTAAATGTGAAAAAACTTCTGGTCAGGTTGAACTCAAGGAGTTCAAGGACGAACTTAATATGTGTCGATAGGGCCACGTTTTGGGGCCTGGGTTTTTATCTAATTTATGAAAAAATTCAGTGTTATTGAGGATAGTCAGGAACATCTTTTTATATACGGGACTATCCAGGATTACCACATTGCCCCCTTTATCAGAGGGCTTCACAACCAAATTTTTATTCTGTTCTAGCTTCCTCGGGGAGAGATGTTGCTCCCTGTTAAGGTTGTCAAAACCTCTGACCGTGGGTGCAAGAGACTCAAGTTCGTTCGTAACCAATTTCTGAAAAATAGAGATATGTGACTCCGCCAATGGTGGGGGCTCTTTGGTCTAAGACCAGTGAAAGGACCTGTTGATTTGTCTTTCTCTGCTTCAGTTAGCAGGTCTGACAGGGCCCTTGTCGCCTCTAGATCCTGTAATTCAATATTATATTCCCTGCATGCCTCAATGTCTTGCTGGTTAAAGTGTTTATACCACTGGAGTTTGCATGTAAAAAGTGCTATATCCTTGAATTATTCAAACGCATCATATCTCACTGTGCATTAGTTAATATGCATGACGATAAATTCACTGGGTTTGTTAATGTTCAATACATTTTTTTATTGAGATTTTTAAGTCACAATAACAGGACATTACTGTACTAAAATCGCATGTAAGATACAGTAGCATCCAGATAAAGGAAAAATTAACATAAGATAACAGAAACAAAGTAAAAATAGAGGGAACACATAGCAGTGTATAAAAATCGGTAGGAGAAAAGTCCATGTCCATTCTAGAACTAATAGGCTCATAGGGCGTCCAGCGACCCGTTGCACCCTCAACACCCAGCAAACCCTGCCATAGTGCACGGACGAGATGGGGAAGGGGTGGGGAGGATTGGTAGAGAGGAGAAGGACAGGGGGGCGGGGGGGGGGGAGAAGAAAGTTACAACACGCTCTCCAGCAGAGGGGTAGCAAAGGAGCTAGACAGCCAGGGCATCCATTGATTCAAAGAGCGAATCCGAGCTGAAGATGTGGAAGCATATACTAATTCGCAATGCATATGTTGATTGACAGAAATGATCACCTCCGTCACCTTAGGAGTTTGCGGCAACGTCCACCGGCGAGCAACAACATTCCTAGCAGCACTCAGAATGTGGGTAGTCACCCATCATATACTGGAAGGTATGTCCTCCAGACCCAGGCCCAGAATAGCAAGCGCGGGGGTAAGAGCGAGTGAGGAATCAGTAACCTGTTGAATCAGCTTTTCAATACTGGACCAGAAGTCCCGAGTGTATATGCAGGAACACCACATATGCAAGGGAGTCCCAATAGCCCCGCACTGCCTCCAGCAAAGAGGTGAGTAACCGGACGAACAGTGTGCCAACCTATTGGGAGTTAAATACCATCTGAGCTGAACTCTCCTGGCCTGTTCTATATGGTTCACAGATTTAGAGCTGTAAAAGGACCAGCGCATCGCCTCCTTCCATTGTGTAGCTGAAAACGAGGCACCAAGTTCCCCTTCCCATCTGTTCATGAACAAGTGCTTAACAGCATCCAGACCGCCCACCAGGTTGAGGTAGATATCGGATATTTTAACCTTACGGCGCGGATTGGAGGAAAAAAATATTTGTAATGTAGGATTGGAGGAGGCAGGGGTAGATTTTGGGAAACTGTTCAAAAAATGACGAATCCTAAGGAATTGGTAAAATTGGTCTTTGGGTACAGAATACTTAGTATGCAAGGACTGAAAGTCCATAAGAGTAGCCCCCGAATACAGACAATCTAGAGTGGTAATCCCCTTGTCCGCCCACAGGCGCAGAGACATATCAGAAATGAGATAATCCAGGGAAAGGATAGGAGTGGAATGTCTCGGAACCACAAACATACGCAAGGAGCGTCCCAGCTGAGTCCAGATGAAGAGAGAGGTCTTCATCGTGGAGAGCGGAACATTAAAGTTAATTTGTCCCAAGTCACAAGCCGCCAAAATGCCTTCCAGTCACAGATCGGAAGGCATCTGAACAGATAAAGTATCTTTGGTAATGACATCATTTTTGCGGCACTTATCCTCGCAACCCACAAGAGCTGAACCTGCGACATTCGGGAGTAGTCACCTTGCAACTCCTTTCTCAGGCGTGAAAAATTGATATCAACGGAATCAGCTACAGTACGCACCAGTTCCACTCCCAAATACGGGGCTGACCTATCCGCCCACTTAAAGGAATATTGTCGTTTCAACTTGGATAGCACATCATCAGAGATATGAAAGTCCAGCACCTTGGTCTTATTTTCATTCAGTTTGTAATAGGAGCTGTCCGAAAATTGCTTCAGAACGTGCGACATCGCATCCAGGGAATCCTCAGGGTCAGTCAGTGTCAGAATGACGTCATCGGCATAAAGCCCAAGCACATGCGCAGTATCCCCAACTCGGATTCCCTGAATACGAGGGCAGGCCCAGATTTTAGCAGCCAGCAGCTCCATTACCAGAGCAAATATCAGCAGTGACAACGGACACCCCTGCCTGGTCCCGTTGGTGATCCTAAAGGGTCGAGACATATAACCAGAGGCTAGGCCAGTGGCCAACGGTTTTGTATACAAACCCATAACCGCTGCTTTGATGTGACCCAAAAACCCAAAAGACTCCAGGACTTAACCCAGTGCACCCTATCAAATGCTTTTTCAGCATCAAGAGAGATGAACAATGTGGGGTTCCTGGATCTGCTGGACAACTGTATCAAATTAAATATGCGCCTGGTGCCATCCCTGCACTGTCTCCCCGCACAAATCCCACCTGGTCAGGATCCACCAATTCAGGTAAAAATTGGTTAATCCTAGCCGCCAGAATCTTTGCGTACAGCTTAAGATCCACGTTAAGCAATGAGATAGGGCGAAAATTAGCTGGAGTGTCCGGAGTCTTGCCCGGCTTCGGCAGAGTGACTATTGTGGCCGAGAGCATCTCAGCGGGGATATTATCTGTCGCAAAGAAGGAGTTGTACAAAGAGCACAGGGCAGGGAGCAAGAGGGGCAGGAACGCCTTGTAATAATCGGTTATATAGCCGTCCGGCCCGGGCGCCTTCCCACTAGGGGTGGATCTCAGTGCTTCCCGTATTTCCTCCTCATCTATGGGCATGTTAAGTTTAGCGACCTGATCTTCCGCAAGGTAGGGGAGCTGTAGGCCAGCAAGGAAGGAAGAAATGGTCGCATCGCTTGGTTGGGGGGTCGCCGCATCTTCCCTAAGATTAAAAAGTTTGGCGTAATACGAGGCGATAGCATTAGATATTTCTTGCGGGTGCGTAATCGTGGTGCCATTATAGTGTAGCTTCTCAATCCTAGAATTAGCTGCCCTTTTCCTCAACCTATTAGCCAGCAAAGAACCTGCACGATCTCCCATATGGTAATGCTGTACCCGCAACCTGTTAAGCACTCGTTCATGATTGTACAGAAGAAGGGACCTAAGGTGAGATCGGACATTCTGCAGCGTTGTGAGGAAAGCGTGTAAGGGAGAGGACTTATATAATGACTCATTATATATATATAACTCATTACGACTTAATGACGCACTGAAAAATATGCAACTATTCTTAATAACGGTATGAATACATTATAGGTGTATATATCTAGATTATACATTTTCATAGATCTATGCAATCATTTCAGAATATCATTATTATAGTGTTATTAGCACAATGTGCACTGGTGACCTGTATAAGACAAGCCTGAAACTCGTGACCGCCAATGTTAAGCCTGTATCGGGCACCTAAACCATCACATATGGCACTGCTGTGCTCCCATATGGTCGAAGGGCCTTGGGCTTTCTCAGGACCTAAATCACTCCTGGTGTCACGAGGGTGTCAGGAGCCACGTCTGACTCCGTTATACCCGGGGTCAGGAAGTCGCAGCGGGTGGCTGCGCGCTCTATGTCTAAAGATCATGCTGTTACTTAATGGTAGCTTTATGTGTTTTCCTTGCAATCCTTTTTGTCTCTCTCAGGGATCCGTAGCTTCTTCTCCTTAGCTATTTCTTGTCCGTCACTCCCAACCTCCTTGTATTCCCCCTTCCCACTTCTCTGGTTGCCAGATATAGAGCTTCCTGCCTGGACTTCTATACTGACCCACTGGAGCGGTGTAGCTGTTGTTCCTGGTTGTCGTACCAGAGCGTTACCCTCCAGGTCCCTGTTGGGCTTTTGTTGTCCGCTGTTGTCGCCCACCTGGGCTTATATTTTTTGTCTGTATTGTCTGTCCTCTCCCTGGTGTTTTCCTTTAGTGTTAGTGGTGAGGACTCGTGCTCCCACCACCCTATTCACTACTTAGGGCTCAGCTTAAGAAAAGCCAGGGTTTAGGCACGTGATCGGCGTACGGGTCAAGAACCCGTCTAGGGACGTCAGGGCAGTCAGGTGCCAGCTTCTAGGTGAGTAAGGGTTCACCACCTTTCCCTCTCCCTGGGACAGGGCTTTCCCTTTTCCCTCCCTTTGCGTCACACGTCTGTGATCGGTATGCCGGTCGTGATACCTGGCCTATGGAGTTACCCGCACTACTTCTACCTCATTAATTTCACAGGGGTTTGCAAATAAGGCTTTATCATTGTATAATTACAGTTTCTGCAACATTGTAATACAGTTTGTGTTTCAATGTGTCTCAGCATTTAAAAGATCTCTGCTTGCTTTCAGCAAATGGGATATTGACCTACTTATCACAGGCGGCAATTACAGTAGTTAAATTTTTTGTCTAGACAATCATTTCAAGTTCAGACTTATAAATTTTACAAGCGCCGATATACTGTAGCAAAGCCTCAGGCCAGGAGAGAGCTTTGTGCTGCTGTTAAACTAGACTTGTCTAGGCTGGATGCAATTGTAACAACCGCTCAGATGTGATAAGTATTTGCTGTGTGCAGGTTTTCAGTCCCTGGGAGTAAAAAAATGAATGTTCCTATGCGAATTTTAATGGGGGAGAACTAAAATGTAAAGTATATTTGAAAGTTGTTGAACTTTACATTCTAAAGCGATTGACGTTTGATTATATGAAATTGGAAAACCCCTTGGAAGGGAAACTTTTCTACTGAGTTGGACAATATTCCACAGTTTACATGAAGGCTCAGTAACCTTTTTAACATCTTTGTTTTTCTTATCTTTTGGCGCTGACGCAGTGTTTTATTGACCGCTCAGACAGCTCCCGACTCTGCTGGTTTCCTGTTACATACGGCCGAGTATTAAAGGAGATTCTATGACAGGGCGTGTTTGCAAAGCACATATTTTTTTTTGCATAGATTTCAGAGTGCTTGCCCCATGGAAATCTACATAAACACCTGCGTAGGTTCGGCTCACATGGATTATTCTCCAGAGTGACGTCAAGGCGCCCTACACACATGGATCACGCATGGGGCGCTCTGACGTCATTCTGGAGCGCCCCGGGAACCGCACGGACTGTAAGTATACTGCTCCCCCGCTCCTACTATGGCAACCAGGGCTTTAATAGCGTCCTGGCTGCCACAGTAACCTGAAAGCATTTCGAAGACTGATCAGGATCCTGATCGGTCTTCTAATGCTTCAGGCGACTTGCGTTCTGATGGATCTGGCGGGACGGAAGTGCCTGCCAGATCCTCAGAACGCAAGTGTGAAAGGACCCGAATAGACATAAGTATTATACCTGGGTAAGCAGTAGTCAGTATTTCGGACCTCCGGGTGGCACCGAGCTCCCTCGAAGTACGTTTTGCGCCTGCTTGCCCCTTAAAAAAGCATGCACGAAACGTATGTCGGGGGAGCTCGGCGACACCCGGCGCTCCTGCTGCTCTAATTTTGCCTGGGGCGGAGACTTCTTCTTTCTGCCCTGGGCGTCTCCTCTCCCAGGGCTGGAGCGCTGCTAGTCGCAGCGCTCAGCTCATATCCTGAATATGAGCTGAGCGCTGCGATTGGCCAGTGCACCAGCCCTAGGAGAAGGAGACGCCCAGGGCAGAAGAAGAAGTCTCCTCCCCAGGCAAAATTAGAGCAGCAGGAGCACGGGTACCGGGGGCTACAGAGGACGAACGGAGCGGCACCCAGGGATGCAAGTAAGTGCAGGGACATCCCTGGGTGCCGCTCTCCATGTACATAGCTTTAACTCATAAACTGTGGACCAGTGAAAGGTCCTCTTTAAGACGTATGCGTTGACTAGCGTGTAAGTGAATTGGTTCATATTACATGTAAGAATGATGTATCTACCTGCTGGACTACGAGACTGTTCAATGAGTTGGAAGGTTACTGAATCTTTGATTAATATAGCTACGCCTGCTTTTTTTACATTTGTGTTTGAGTAATAAATTTTAGAGTAGCCTAATACCCTGATTTGGGGATGGGTTTCCCCTTAAAATGTGTTTTCTGAAGGAAGACAATGTCAGGTTTGTATTTTTGTATATCGTGTTTTAAGAAGGAGCGTTTATGTGGACTATTTAAGCCTCTTACGTTGTAGCTGAGAAATTGTAGTGTCATCTTGATCTCTCACTTTCCTTAATCAGGCAACTGAGAGATCCAGCTGTGTGATAAGTATGCAATGTCTGGTCTTACCTTGTTGAAGTCGGAGAACCACACGTCCCTCGAGTTGTTTATAGTTGTTAGTTTCTAGTTCGAGTCCTAGGTCGTCAATTCATTAAGTGTTAATAGTTCTTTATTGTTTACACCTGTAGAAGTCAGGTCAATAACTAGGTATACATGCAAAGACAAGAGAAAGAAAATATATAGTGAATAGAAGTCAGTGTCAAGGACTGGTCAAAATGTGCTCGAGGATTAAAACAATAACAATTACAACAAAACAGAAAATTGATTATATAATATTATCACCGGATCTTTACCGATGTTTCAGACTTTGTGTAAACAGTGATACTATTAGAAAGGAATAGTATAGAGCAGGGGTGCACAACCTTTTCTGGTGGTTGGGGGCCACATTGTCAGCCGTAACTAATTCCAAGGGCCAAAAATAAAACTTAACCTAATTTCTTAAAGACCTAACCTGGATAAGGTTGTGAATACTTAATAAACAAACAGATGCCTAAAC
This sequence comes from Bufotes viridis, assembly GCA_033119425.1. NCBI lineage: Eukaryota > Metazoa > Chordata > Amphibia > Anura > Bufonidae > Bufotes > Bufotes viridis. The sequence goes on along the minus strand of CM065597.1, from coordinate 15,864,961 downwards.
TAGGCTGTGCAACCTATCTTGACCCAGGTATGAAATAAAATAAAACTTCACTTTTATTATAACAAATATAAAATATTTCATGCATGTCTTATTTAGAAACAAGCAAAAAGGGGTGATTAAAAATACAGTCACCACTCCGCCAGTTATTGCCAATGTCTGCAGTGATAGGTGAAGGAGGTGTGCACACTCTCCTGCCTATTCACTTTTATCTCATGGCTCAGTTGGGGCAGCTTTTGTATAAGCCGTGAGGCTAACTTTTGATCTATAGCCAACTACAGCATGTGCTGTTTACTAGAGCTGTAGCCAGGGAGGCGCTATTGTTAGTGCGCTCTCCCAGACTACCACTTGTGTAAGGAGTAGTCCTTTTATTGATGCTGGGGTATGGCAGTGACTAAGTCCTGCATGCCACTTCAAACGCCAGCACCTCTGAGCTCTGACGATAATGTGATCGCTATCTAGTTTGAGCTATTATATGAGGAATTGACGGAGTGGCGTTCTGAACTAAAATCTAAATCTGCCCCCCCAACATGTTTCACCAACATTATGGCTTCTTCAGGGGGATGGGCAGCATTGAGTGTCACCGCTCCATTGGAGGTATAAATGATGAGCGTTAGATTGACAGGTACAATATCCTGTCTCTTCCTCGCTAAGTGTCATGACAGCCTATCAGATAGATTACCCAAAATGCTGTATGCTTCTCTAGTATCCAATCCTGAGTGCTTGGCAGCGCGTCATCATGACGCTCTGCGCAGTGAGAGGATGCGCGTACTCATAGGCAAATTGACAGATAAGTTCGTCCGCGCATGCACTGCGCACTGGGAAGGTGCGCGTGGTGATAGTCTTCTGGGGTTTATCTGCTGTGAGTAGGAGGAAAGGGGAGAAGGAAGGGCTATGGTTAAGACATATATAACACATCATCGTCGTGTTATGTAAAGTGAGTGAATATGTATGCCCTTAAAGAGAACCTGTCACCAGGAAATTCACTGATAAAGCAGGCATGCTGCCTTGTAGGGCTCACCCTGCTGAATATAATGATACCTTTTACTTGGTGATCTGTTGCTTTATTGTGGAGAAATATTACTTTTAATCCATATGCTAATGAGCTGATATGAGTCCAGTAGTTGATATGAGTCCAGCATTTTTTCTATTCAGAGCTGTAGCCCCTCCCCTTTTTACTTCTTCAGTTGTAAAAGGGGCGTGGTTTAAAAAACTGACCTGCATTATAGCCAATACAAGCCTTGCTGCCTTTCACTTTAAAGCCTAACTGCCATACCCACGGCGACATGTCCCTTATCAGCCATCATGTGTTTATCACCCCATGAACAAACTAGCCCTTATCATAATTACTAACTTCAATAATATATTCCTCCCCCTTTTTTTACCTAAGCATTCCCTGTTATTCATTTTCCCTCCAGTTATTAAAATGAATGAATGATGTAATAAACCACGCCCCTTTTACATCTGAAGAAGTAAATAGGGGAGGGGCTATAGCTCTAAATAGAAAAAACGCTGGACTCATATCAACTACTGGACTCAAATCAGCTCATTAGCATATGGATTAAAAGTACTATTTCTCCACAATAAAGCACCAGATCACCAAGTAAAAGGTATCATTATATTCAGCAGAGTGAGCTCTACAAGGCCGCATGCCTGGTTTATCAGTGAATTTCCTGGTGACAGGTTCCCTTTAAATATGTTGTTAACTGGATGTGTCGGCGTGAACATTACACAAAAAAGGAAAATAAAAATTTGTGTTTGTTATCTAACATAAGTTGCATTCTCTAGGTGACCACCCACATATGAAACATGTATAAAAAATGTAACCCAATGCAGAGTACACTTAAAATCTACACTGGGAATATCACATTAGTGTATAATGACCTGTGTGAATAATAGACGTGTGTGTGTAAAGATATAGAGGATGTGCAGATTATAATAATAATACCTTCAACACCTGTATTATTATAATCTGCACATCCTCTATATCTTTACACACACACGTCTATTATTCACACAGGTCATTATACACTAATGTGATATTCCCAGTGTAGATTTTAAGTGTACTCTGCATTGGGTTACATTTTTTATACATGTTTCATATGTGGGTGGTCACCTAGAGAACGCAACTTATGTTAGATAACAAACACAAATTTTTATTTTCCTTTATTGTGTAATGTTCACGTCGACACATCCAGTTAACAACATATTTAAGGGCATACATATTCACTCACTTTACATAACACGACGATGATGTGTTATATATGTCTTAACCATAGCCCTTCCTTCTCCCCTTTCCTCCTACTCACAGCAGATAAACCCCAGAAGACTATCACCACGCGCACCTTCCCAGTGCGCAGTGCATGCGCGGACGAACTTATCTGTCAATTTGCCTATGAGTACGCGCATCCTCTCACTGCGCAGAGCGTCATGATGACGCGCTGCCAAGCACTCAGGATTGGATACTAGAGAAGCATACAGCATTTTGGGTAATCTATCTGATAGGCTGTCATGACACTTAGCGAGGAAGAGACAGGATATTGTACCTGTCAATCTAACGCTCATCATTTATACCTCCAATGGAGCGGTGACACTCAATGCTGCCCATCCCCTGAAGAAGCCATAATGTTGGTGAAACATGTTGGGGGCAGATTTAGATTTTAGTTCAGAACGCCACTCCGTCAATTCCTCATATAATAGCTCAAACTAGATAGCGATCACATTATCGTCAGAGCTCAGAGGTGCTGGCGTTTGAAGTGGCATGCAGGACTTAGTCACTGCCATACCCCAGCATCAATAAAAGGACTACTCCTTACACAAGTGGTAGTCTGGGAGAGCGCACTAACAATAGCGCCTCCCTGGCTACAGCTCTAGTAAACAGCACATGCTGTAGTTGGCTATAGATCAAAAGTTAGCCTCACGGCTTATACAAAAGCTGCCCCAACTGAGCCATGAGATAAAAGTGAATAGGCAGGAGAGTGTGCACATCTCCTTCACCTATCACTGCAGACATTGGCAATAACTGGCGGAGTGGTGACTGTATTTTTAATCACCCCTTTTTGCTTGGTTCTAAATAAGACACGCATGAAATATTTTATATTTGTTATAATAAAAGTGAAGTTTTATTTTATTTCATACCTGGGTCAAGATAGGTTGCACAGCCTAGTTTAGGCATCTGTTTGTTTATTAAAACTTAAAGGGGTATTACCCTCTGAAATACTGTATCTTTGGCATATTGAACATACAGTATACACTATAAATGTCTAGTTAGAGTTCTAGGCTAGGTTCTAGTACTCCCATCTAATAGGAGAATACGTGAAAGATACATGTAAGAAGCCATAAGACATAGACCTACTTGTCTTTCACCAGATGTTTGGGGGCCGCACAGAATGGTATCGAGGGCTGCATGTGGCCCCCGGGCCGCAGGTTGTGCACCCCTGGTATAGAGACTTAGAGTAGCTATTAGCTACACAATTTGGGGATAATTGTGTAACACAAAAACTTTTTCAACAAAATAGGCTTGGTAAATAGATGCTCTTTGGCTGTCCTGCCCTCGTTGGCGTTTAGAGTTCTATCCAAATGATTCTGTCCAACCGATTTAAATGGGAGCACGTGCCATGAAGAAAAGAGAATTGACTGATCAGTTCTTGAAGGGCTTTTCCATGTGGAAACTGCGGTGAGTAGCAATACGTGGATTAGCCAAAACTGAATGGGGCTAATCTGAGTGCAACTTCCGTGAAGTGTGAACTGCAAAATGCAAAACTGCAAAAAGCAGCAGGAATCTGAGGTTCAACCCACAGCAAATACACGTCGGCTTTTACGACTTGTGCTTTCCCCTGTCTAAACATGCCTTACACACAAGTATTAAAATGCGCTGTTTATAGGAATGTGGAGAACAACAAGAAATTGATAAAAACAGATAAAATAATGCTAAATAGTTACAGTTACTCAACTTTTCATGTAAATAAACCGTTAAATTTTACGTAAGAGTGGAATTTCCCTTGAAATTAAAGCCTGTGTCCGCCTCTGCACCCTTTTAAAACCGTCGAAGCTTGTAAAATAAAAAAAATAATTTTAAATAAAAATCTCCTACCATGTTGTGTCTACAGCTGCTATGCAGACCTACCGCATGGTTCCACATGGTTACAAACTACAGAGTAGAGACAGAAAGGCCTAGACTTTGAGGGCAGGGCCACTCTCTGCGGATATGCTGTGCATTTGCCAGCTGGACTTTTCAGACGGAAAGCATTATTCACACATCAGTGTTTTGGTCAGTGATTTCCATCAGTGATGGTGAGCAAAACCAGGTGTGGCTGCAAACACAGAACAGGTGGAGATCTTTCCCGTATACCTTATGTCTGTGGAGGCTCCTCCCCTGGTTTTTGGTTCACAATCACTGACGGAAATCACTGACCCTGTTTATAGAGATCAGGAAGCCACAACGTTGCTTCCTGCCCCGATCCTAATAATCATGTGATCACCGAGGGCCAGGAGTCTGCGCAAGCTTCTCGGTCTTAGCCCAGATCAGTTCTGCAGTGAGGTTGTACAACCTCTCTGGGGGCTTTATGTCCCCTGTAACTGAGGCTAATATGTCAGCCCCAATTACAGTAAGAAAAAAATGTAGAGTTCAGTGTCCCACAAGGGTATTGTATAGGGATAAGGGAGCTTCAAGTTTAGAAGTTCGGGTTCGGGTATATGCTGAATTGCGTTATGGATTCTGTTACCACAAAATATAGAGGCATTCTATCATAATAGAAGTCAATGGCCAGCATAACAGATCCGTCCAGTTCCCAAACGGATCCGTTATGCTGGCCATAGACTTCTATTATGATGGAATGCCTCTAAAGGCATTCCGTTATGCATTGCGTCATGGAATTGCGTTATGGTCCGTGGTAGCAGAATCCATAACGCAATTCAGCATATACCCGAACCCAAACTCGAACTTCAAAACTTGTATGAACTTAAGGGGGCACAAATTGTAAAATTAAAAAATAAAAGAAATAAATACACACAATAAAAAACACCACCACATGCCACACCGCAGCTTCCAGCCCCGCCCCAGCGACCAAAACCCATACATCCCATATATCATAATGACCATAATAATATATGGTCATTTAGTTGCACGGTGTGATATTACCAAAAAAATAAGAATGTGAGATACAGAGTATTTTACCTTTTTTTTTTTTTAAATGTTCCTCATTATAAAAAAAAAATGCTAAGATAAAAATGACCTAAAAATAAAGCTACACGTTACACCGCAAAAAGGCACAAAAATTATTTCTATAACTGAACGGAAAAAAAAGTTATGGCTTTCAAAGACGCACATCCAAAAAAAGATAAGGGGGAATGCACCTGGTCAGAAAGAGGAGGTAGATGGACCACTCCTGAACTGGTTAAATAAAGTTCTGGAGAGAACTCTCCTAAATCCGTTTTATTAACTAATTAAATGCATGTTCACATGACGCTATCTTCACCTAGAAATCTCCATTAATTCCACACCCTATTGTTTTTTATTGTGTGTATTTATTTCTTTTATTTTTAAATTTTACAATTTGTTGTAGTGCTATTCAGACGCGGGAGGCGGATAAATCGGAGGTAGATGTTAGAACAATAATTAGGTCCCGCGGTCATAGATATTCCTGTTGTCGCTTGTATTACTTGGTGTATACAGCAGTAGCAAGCAATACAGGCGATAGCTTCTAATCAACAGGAATATCTGTTCCCCTTCTATGACCGCGGTGATATACGGGACCTAACTATCACTCTAACGTCTACCTCTGATTGATCCACCTCCAGCGTCTGAATAGCGCTACAACTACAAACCACGTGGGACGCCACGTGGTAAGCTAATGTGCAGAGAGGCTGACACGGAGTAATTTTGGCAATATATCTGCTATCCGGGGAAACAACCCGTCCTCCACAGGAGCGATAACGTATTGTCAAGTGTGTTACAATCATAATGAACAAGAGATACTCATTTGCAGTAAGATTATGACAATGAAAGGAAGTGACTAACGAATGAGATATACCAAGAGGAATCTTAATGTGGCACATTAAATCAACTTGCAATTGATACTGTTGCCTCACATTACTACTCGATGGGTTGTGAGTCTTTGGTTATAAAACAAACTGAATATAGTAATTGCCAAACATCGGAATTTTTCATTTGCTAATGGACTTTTGAAACATCAGAGTACTGCAGTAAGTGGAACATTTTATAGGGATTTTTGTGTTTTTTCTTATTTTAATTTTTATTCTTATTTTTATTTATTTTTATTCAAGTTGGCAAACTATATATTTTTTATATATATTTTATAATACTTTATATGAATATATAATATATTATGTACGGTCTTGGCGCTTTAATGTGTGCTAAATGTTCAACATGAATTGACTTTATATAAGTCTGGAAGTGGGACAATCACCATTTACATTTTAGTGCAATATTTCATGTTGTATTGATGTTTACAATAAATTAGAGTTTTTATATTAACAACTGTAATAGGGTATTTCATACAGTACTGAATAGTAGAGTTCCCCCCAAATACTATACTTACCTCACGGCATTTAGGATTTTGTAATGTAAGGGTTTTGTGCAATACGGTTATTGCTGCCGATGTGATCATGAACTGTGTTTTTGGGGGGGCATCTGTAGGTTTTGGGGCGGGTGAGATGTCATAACACCATCAGACTCTGACCCTGCTCCTAGAGTGGACATTAGGGTTCCTATATGCAAGACTGAAGCAGGACAGGTCACTGCCTGATCAGCACATTCTTCTTCTGAAATACTCTGCCCTGCTGTGGGAACCCTACTCCTTCTACTATATATCTCTCAGTCTCTAACCTCCCACAAGATAAGCAGACCGCTCTCTCGAATTGCTCTGTGCTGCTGGGTGAACCCTGATCCTAACACTATGTGACCAATATTCACACTAATTTCTGCCGCCTTCCTCACTTTAAAGAGCTGCCCCTGCGGGCAGATCACTGTCCCTACAAGCTTAGCACACCATCTGGAGAAATACTCTGTGGTACTGTGGAGATTACGCCTTCCATTACATGTCTTAAATTGTGACCTCCCACTTACTGTAAGTCCATCCCCTCCTCCCTTCATGGCACTGCTCCTGTCCTCAAGATTGCAGCCCCCACAAGATTTGCCCATCACTATGCCGAAATACGCTGTGCTGCTGTGGACGTCACATTCTACAACCATGAATATTCATTTAGAGTATTAAAGGCCGGCCCAGCCTGAAATGACTGGAATGTGCCTCAGTAGAAAGGGGCACTCCACAGGTAATTGTTCTGTCATATCAAAATATTAGCATGTTTGTAAATTAAATATTAATCCAGTTGGATGTGTTATGTGAAGACGCCTTAACCTCAAGGTATCACAGTCATAGCTAACTGGCCCAAACATCCCCAACAGATATGGAGGAAAGTGTTTATGAAAGGTCTCTGGACATACGTGGCAGATGTCACCAATCCTGCTGAAGTCAGACTCCTCTCAGCCTACAATGTTGGTAGTAGTGGATAACAGAGTTATATTCTTGTACATAGTAGCAGTATTATAGTAGTTATATTCTTGTACATAGGAGCAGTATTATAGTAGTTATATTCTTGTACATAGGAGCAGTATTATAGTAGTTATATTCTTATACATAGGAGGCAGTATTATAGTAGTTATATTCTTGTACATAGGAGGCAGTATTATAGTAGTTATATTCTTGTACATAGGGGCAGTATTATAGTAGTTATATTCTTGTACATAGGAGCAGTATTATAGTAGTTATATTCTTGTACATAGGAGCAGTATTATAGTAGTTATATTCTTGTACATAGGAGCAGTATTATAGTAGTTATATTCTTGTACATAGGAGCAGTATTATAGTAGTTATATTCTTGTACATAGGAGCAGTATTATAGTAGTTATATCCTTGTACATAGGAGCAGTATTATAGTAGTTATATTCTTGTACATAGGAGCAGTATTATTGTAGTTATATTCTTGTACATAGGAGGCAGTATTATAGTAGTTATATGCTTGTACATAGGAGCAGTATTATAGTAGTTATATTCTTGTACATACGAGCAGTATTATAGTAGTTATATTCTTATACATAGGAGCAGTATTATTGTAGTTATATTCTTGTACATAGGAGGCAGTATTAAAGTAGTTATATTCTTGTACATAGGAGGCAGTATTATAGTAGTTATATTCTTGTACATACGAGCATTATTATGGTAGTTATATTCTTAAACATACGAGCAGTATTATAGCAGTTATATTCTTGTACATAGGAGCAGTATTATAGTAGTTATATTCTTGTACATGGGAGGCAGTATTATAGTAGTTATATTCTTGTACATAGGAGCAGTATTATAGTAGTTATATTCTTGTACCTAGGAGGCAGTATTATGGTAGTTATATTATTGTACATAGGAGCAGTATTATTGTAGTTATATTCTTGTACATAGGAGGCAGTATTATAATAGTTATATTCTTGTACATAGGAGCAGTATTATGGTAGTAATATTCTTGAACATACGAGCAGTATTATAGTAGTTATATTCTTGTACATAGAGGGCAGTATTATAGCAGTTATATTCTTGTACATAGGAGCAGTATTATAGTAGTTATATTCTTGTACATAGAAGGTAGTATTATATCAGTTATATTCTTGTACATAGGAGCAGTATTATAGTAGTTATATTCTTGTACATAGGAGCAGTATTATAGTAGTTATATTCTTGTACCTAGGAGGCAGTATTATGGTAGTTATATTCTTGTACATAGGAGCAGTATTATTGTAGTTATATTCTTGTACATAGGAGGCAGTATTATAAAAGTTATATTCTTGTACATAGGAGCAGTATTATGGTAGTTATATTCTTGAACATACGAGCAGTATTATAGTAGTTATATTCTTGTACATAGAGGGCAGTATTATAGTAGTTATATTCTTGTACATAGGAGCAGTATTATAGTAGTTAAATTCTTGTACATAGGAGGCTGTATTATAGCAGTTATATTCTTGTACATAGGAGCAGTATTATAGTAGTTCTATTCTTGTACATAGAAGAAGTATTATAGTAGTTATATTCTTGTACATAGGAGCAGTATTATAGTAGTTATATTTTTGTACATAGGAGCAGTATTATAGTAGTTATATTCTTGTACATAGGAGCAGTATTATAGTAGTTATATTCTTGTACATAGGAGGCAGTATTATAGTAGTTATATTCTTGTACATAGGAGGCAGTATTATAGTAGTTATATTCTTGTACATAGGAGCAGTATTATAGTAGTTATATTCTTGTACATAGGAGCAGTATTATAGTAGTTATAGTCTTGTACATAGGAGCAGTATTATAGTAGATATATGTATGTATTCTTGTACATTGGTGCATAATGTATTTCACTGGAAACTGGGAAAAGTTTCTGTTCTTCCTTGTTGTTTTATCTGACACTGTGAACAGTTAATAAAGGCTATGAATCATTCTTCTGTGAAATACCTGGATCTTTCCACAACCCTGACAGCTATTGTTATGATCTCACTCACTAATGTGTCAAATACATTCCATACCAGCAAGTTCACATCCATTGGGAAAAAACAGGGACAGTTCTCATTGATATTTATTATGGTTTTGCAAATGTAACATTATTTCATTCTGTTAAAAGTGTAGTTTCATAAAGACACTCCTTTTCCATACTTCATAGTACTGCACATGAAATATGTAGCAAAACTCACAACAGCTGGATTTTGATGTGAATTTTGACTTCTGCATTGAACACAGTATAAAAATCTGCAACAAATTTGCGACTTGCCCAAAACATAAATTGATATTGTGTGGATTTAAAGATCACTCTGCAGATCAATTTCTCCATGGAAAATTTCCACAATGTGTGGTTGAGATTAGTTGAAAGCATTGTTAGGTTATAAAGTTTACAGGAAAAAATGTAATAAACTATGAAACGAGACTTTATACTTTGCACCCCTGACATGACATGGTAATAATCTTATATATTACATACATAAATATATTTTATAGTCTGTTTGTATAATATTTCTTAGGTTCGTCCGCTAAATTTTTTGCTTATTTTTACCAGTGTCCTTGCTGGGTTATCCCTCAGTCTGAGACCAGTTTGTCATTATTACCTCTACAGCCTTATTTTGCTGATCCTTCCTGGATCTTACCGGAAAATAACCAAACTCTCTCATAGCTCCCTTGCACATAAGTTGAATTTGGTGAACAAAATTGAAATGGGCAGCGGTTCTCCATTTGTCGATAACTTTTAAGGACACCCTTGAGAAGGTCAAGAAATCCTCCTTCTCCCGAACCTCTACATGGGTGATGTTATAAATCCATTGTTTCATGTGTTCCGTTAGTTCAAGCTCAGCAAAATCAAACATTTTTCTTACACTTTTAACCGGGTATTTTGCCAGATCTTCATGACGGATGACCATATAGCGACCATTCAAGGATTTAGATCTTCTGGCCAGTCTAGTAATGTCAATCTGAGCTTTACAAGTCTTGGCCATGACTTTGCTTACTGTATCATTTTTGTCCTTGGAAATACCTTCGTTCTTAAGCAAAATACGGTCGTCGGTGATAAGTGGAAATCCCTTCCTTGATAAGGCAACTGCTCTGGGGTCCCTCACCAGATGGATAATTCGTAAATTGAGATTAGGGTCCTCTAAAAGAGGAAGAATGGTGGAAAGATCAAGTATTCTTACTGTTTTAATCACCACGTGAGAATACATCTGACAGGCTTCTGCTGCTCTATCCATAGAATTGTTTACACAGCGGTGAAGACATTTTCGTCTATCATAGCCCTCAGATGGTATATAAGATGAGCAAGCTGGAGGAATACAAAGAGCTTGACTTTCCGCAAAAAACCTCATATCATGAATGTACTTTCCTTCCTTTGGAAGGTAATGGCGGAAGGGTGTCACATCACAGGTGAAGAGAGAATGCAGGACATCCCTCAGTGGATAGTGTAGAAGTTCGGAACTCTCTCCCTGCAACTTCATCCATACAGCATGACCAGGCTCATAAATGTAGAAGACATCCTTGTGGTGATTGAAGATCTGTCCAAGGAATGAAGAGCCAGATCTCCAAGAAGAGAGAAGGAGGACATGGACACGTCTTGCTTTAATAGTGGAAGTGTAACAAGAGGGGGATTTGCTGGACAGAAAATGAAAAACATACAACAGGAAAAAAGACATAAAGAGTAATAAGTAGATGAACTGCAATCGTAAAGACATTGTCTAGAAGTTTCTAGGGTTGTGGAAAGCAAAGAAAAGACGAAGAGAAAAACAAGGCACGAGAAGTTGTTAAATCAAGAACATGTTGAGTAAACCATGAACATAATAAAATATTAAAGAAGAAAAAATCACTAAAGAAATAGATAAGAAGACAAAGGAGGTGAAAATTCCGGGTGGGAAAAAAAACACAAAAACAAAGATTTATTAAACTGAACCAGAACATCAACCAAAATTTGCACACACAAAAACAGCAATGAGTAACTTTCTATGTAATGCATGGCCATCTCCACCACAACAGCTGCAGCTCTGTGTGTTATAAAGACCATAAATGTGGACTCCAGTTTTTCATTAACAATTGAAGGCAATAAAAATACCTGGTCAGATATTGCTCTGGTATGTAACAGAATGAACTTGCTAATCCTGTGTTCTATGGACAGCCTTTTATATATTTATAGTTGTTGGTGAGAGCAATAGGATTTCTAGATGGGTTATGTTTATCACAGGGTAAAGTTACACATGCAACTACGACTTGCCTACCATCCGCAGCTGCACTACAAGATGACAGTAGCCACTTGACTATAGGTGGATTGGCCTGATTATCGAGGATGAACATTCATATGAACACACGTTCACGATAATCTACCCCTGGAAAGATGCTGCAGATCACCTGATGAATGAGCGAAACAAATCTTTCTTGTGGGCACCTAAATCATCATTTCTGGGCAGCAGATTGTACTGTCCAAACAGAAACAATGAATCTGTATGGGAATGAGCGATGATAGTAGTCATCACTGGTGATGAGCTGCAGGGGCAATATTCGAATTCACGATATTTCGAGAATATGTGGTAGAATATTCATCATATATTTGCAAATATTCGTATTCGAGATTATTCTCTTGATTGCGAAAAATCAGCAATGTAAAAATCACATAATGCGCATTCGTAAAGCGAAATACAGGCGTGGGTCACTTTGGCTACATTTTTCAAGCTGCTAGAAGTTTCCTGAGACTACAGAAAATGGTTGGCACAGCAGAACATTACAATAGCGTTATATGCGGAGAGAGTGCTCCAATATATTCGCGGCTGCGCAAATTAGAATATTTTTTGCGCACTACGTGCAACTTCACATTTTAGCAGGTCTGACTACATATTACTGATTGGTGCACTAAGTATTGTTGTGAACTTGACATTGCTGCCTTCTCATTGGCCCACAAGCTAGAAGCAGGGAGGAGTCATGTGTTCAGATGGAAAAAAATTACGAATATTTCAAATCACGAATGTATAGCACAATAATCTAAATATTCTCAAAGTTGCGATATTCGCAACTAAAATTTGCTATTTGAATCAGCACATACAATAGAGGGGGTCGCTGCATGTAAATTCGGTGCTTCATCTTCACAGATAAGTAGGCAGTTGTGAGGAAGAAATGCTTCCTTCCCGATAATCGCCTGCTCTATCAGGCCGTGTAAACCCACCTTTAGTCCTGCAATGTGTTGTAAGGATTTAGGCACATGAACACATAAGCCCTAGAATGGCAGCATGAGGCAGTTTAAGCATACCTCCCAACCCTCGCAGATCCAGCATGACAGTCCCGGATTTCAGTGGCTGTCCCGCAGTCCCGATATGGGGGAGGTATGTCCCTCCCTCTGGCAGCTGTCTCTACTTCCTGTAAGGATAAAGCAAGAGCTCTAAACTGCAGGTCTGGGCATGGGGAGGGGCCAGCCGGGAGCAAAACTGGGCATGTTACTGTGCGGGGGCACTTTACGGGGCATATTACTGTGAGGGGGCAAAACTGGGCATATTACTGTAAGGGGGCACTTTACTGGGCATATTACTGTGAGTGAGCAAAACTGGGCATATTACTTTAAGGAGGCACTTTACTGGGCATATTACTGTCAGGGGCACAGCTGGGCATATTACTGTCAGGGGCACAGCTGGGCATATTACTGTATCCCTCTTCCTTCTTTTCTAAAGTGTGGAGGTATGGATTAGGTCCGCCAGGTAAGGAGAGCGGTAACACCACATGGTTCCTCCCCTTTATTGTCGACACACTGGCTGTTTTATACAAGCATACAAAATGGCACTTTACAGAATAGTCACAATTTTAAAACGATTCAATCTATTGCTTAAAGTCTATGTTTACAATTTTTTTTATATTGCATCGTACTTATTTTGAGCTAAAAATAATCTTTTCATTAGTTTTTTATTAACAATATGGAATTCTTTTTATGTACAGAGCTGACATGCTCTAGCTGCTTGTGAATTTTTTGTCTTTTCCATCACCTGAGGAGCAGATGGGCTCCTTATCTCTTATAAAAGTATATTTTGTGTATTGGATTACATGCTGGTGTCAGCTGCAGTCCCTTTGTGGAAGTAGGTCCCAACTTCCTTCAGTCCGAAATGTATAAAGAGGGGGGTTAGGGTCCGCACTACAATAAAAGAAAAACTTAGGGTAACACAGAAATCACTAGTTATTTTTATGCTGCTTCCTCCAATCTCCTCCTTATCCTTCCTCATTCACAGCTTCTTTGTCTCTGAACCAACGAGCAGTAGTGGATATGTTTTCTCAAACCTTCAAAAAGAGTATCGACACGGCACAGAGCCGCATGTAAAATGGTTCATACTACTTTATTATACTTACAAGATCGTAATCTTGAGCATCACTTAAAACATATGGGCGGTATTTATTACCACGTCATATCAGTTTCAGTTTCCCTTTCGGGTATGGGCGGTATTTATCACCACGTCATATCCGTTTCAGTTTCCCTTTCGGGTATTCCCGAAAGGGAAACTGAAACACCCTAGGCGAAGCAGGAGCGAAACCCGGGCATTATCATATGTTTTAAGTGATGCTCAAGATTACGATCTTGTAAGTATAATAAAGTAGTATGAACCATTTTACATGCGGCTCTGTGCCGTGTCGATACTCTTATTGAAGGTGTGAAAAAACATATCCACTACTGCTCGCTGTTCAGAGACAAAGAAGTGCGAAGGAGGAAGGATAAGGAGGAGATTGGAGGAAGCAGCATAGAAAGAACTAGTGTTCTCTAGTGTTACCCCTAAGTTTTCCATTTATTGTAGCGCGGACCCTAACCCCCCTTGTTATACGTTCCGATCTTGTTATACGTTTTGGACTCCTTATCTCTGCTCTCTGACATTATAAACACTTATTATTGCTCAGTTCTTACCTTACATAAGAATGTGGCTTAAATAAGTGTTTATGATGACCTCTCAGTAACATAGAAACATAGAAACATAGAATGTGTCGGCAGATAAGAACCATTTGGCCCATCTAGTCTGCCCAATATACTGAATACTATGAATAGCCCCAGGCCCTATCTTATATGAAGGATGGCCTTATGCCTATCCCATGCATGCTTAAACTCCTTCACTGTATTTGCAGCTACCACTTCTGCAGGAAGGCTAATTTAGAGATAAGGTTTATTAGATGACGACACAAAGTGAAAGTACCAGTCACACAGCTAGAAATACTGTTAACCCTTTGTGACTGAACAACTCAATATTTTTAATAAAGGTCAATTGAAAGTATGATTTTTACCCCCAAAAAAGTTAAATGCAATTATAAAAATTTTTTACTCCAAAGGTGTACATAGCCTTTAAATAAAAAGATAGATAGATAGACAGATATTACATAGATAGATAGATAGATAGATAGACAGATATTACATAAATAGATAGATAGATAGATAGATAGATAGACAGATATTACATAAATAGATATAGTGAGATAGTTATATAAAGGATAAATACTCTAAATACTCTAGATAGATATTCTCCCGAGGAAGGAGGAAGGAGACTATGGGGTTCCCAAAACACATCTAGAGAATTACAGCAAATACAAGCCCCCTACTAATGTACTGTAATTCTCCATATTGCCTCCTTTGCTGGTTCCATTCATTTTCCCATCCCATTATACACTGCTCTTTTCCACGGTTGGGACAGCACATTTTTATGAAAAAGTGCCGATCTCTTGAGTGGCGGGGATCGTGGGAGCATAGTCACGCATGCGCTGCAGAGGTGGCTGAAATCCTTGCAATCCATCAGTGGTGGCCCATGTGCACTTCAACTGTCCCGGCCACCAGTGAGGCTGGCACTTTTCCAATAGTGTGCAAGCACGGCCACCGCTGATGAATTGCAGGGTCGTCTTAATCATGGAAACGAGCAGGGTGTAATGGGATGGAAAAATGAATCCAGGCAGCCAAGGAGGCAATATGGAGAATCACAATACATTAGTAAGTGGCTTGTATTCACTTTCTCTACATAATAAGTGCTATATATGAAGTGAGACAGCCCTTTTAAGTTTATTTTACTCTGTGCTACAAGACATATTATATATGATTCAGTAAACTGGAGCATATTCATATGAATTCTGGATTATGAGTGTGGATATTACTAAATACAGTTATGTATCATCACAAGTTTTCATCGGATACAGGGTGTCTACTGATAACGTAGCTGTTATTCGGAAGCATACATAAGAAGTGGTACCAATATATAGGCTGTTATAGCTACTGCGGAGGCCCAGCGCTCAGCTAAATATCCGTGCTCCTGGCATAACATTGATTTTATGGTTTATTGTAACATGGTTTCTATTGTATTTTTTTAATTCATGGTTTTGGTTTATATTTTATATTTTTATTGCATTTATATTATACTGCATATGGATTAAATATTTACCACAGGGCATAGAGAATCAATCTCTCAGTGTTATCGATAAATATTAGATAGACATGCAGATAGATAGATAGATAGATAGATAGATAGATAGATAGATAGATACTGTGCCAACAGTGCGACCAGGAGGCCGTGGAGGATGAGGCTCATTTCCTGCTGCGGTGCCCCAAATACTCAGCAGTGAGGGACTCTCACTTCAGGAGACTGACTGATCTCCGCCCAGACTTCACCTCCATGGAGGAGGAAGAGAGACTCTCCATACTGCTGGGGGAAGAGGAGAACACGGCGGCCATAGCGGCACAATATATTACTGCCTGCCATAGACTGAGAGGAGCCTGATATACCATGGACTCCTATATCCCCACCCTGGATGTGTCCCCATCCCTCAACCCTACCCGATTATTTCCCACCTGCTTTGGCAATGCTAAATTGTAATTAGTCCTGACAATAAAGCTGATTTGATTTGATTGATAGATAGATAGATAGATAGATAGATAGGAGATAGATACATAGATAGATATGAGATAGATAAGATACATAGATAGATACATAGAAAACAGGAAAGCAGGCAGCACTCCGGACTTTGTGGAAAAATCGTGGGATTTATTAACACCCAAACAACTAGATAGATACATAGATAGATATGAGTTAGATAGATACATAGATAGATAGATACATAGATAGATATGAGTTAGATAGATACATAGATAGATAGATACATAGATAGATAGATACATAAATAGATATGAGTTAGATAGATAGATAGATAGATAGATATGAGATAGATAGATAGATAGATAGATAGATAGATAGATAGATAGATATGAGATAGATAGATAGATAGATAGATAGATAGATAGATAGATATGAGATAGATAGATAGATAGATAGATAGATAGATAGATATGAGATAGATAGATAGATATTAGATAGATAGATAGATAGATAGATAGATAGATAGATAGATAGATAGAAAAAAATGCACTAGATCGCACAGCAGGTTCCACAACGCAAATAAATGGAGTGCCAGTGGCTGAGCGGACAATCCCCTATGTCCACAAAAATATAACACGAAAAATTCCACAGCACTTCCTTGTTAGTGAAAAAAGGTTCTTACTTTATTTTCCGGGTAAAAAGCGACGTTTCCGTGCACCCAATGGCACCTTTTTCAAGCAGTGATACAAACTGGTGTGACATTCAGTATATTTATACACATGTGTTCAATAATATATAAGTTCAATGACATCATTAGTGGTATATCAACAAAAGAGAAAATGTGTTATATATATCTATATATGAGTGGGCGTGTGCTGTACCTGATCGGCGGCTTGTTGCTGTGACAACATGTAACATCAGGGCGAATCGGAAGTGGCGGTGACGTGGTACGTCATGACGCCATGACGCTCAGACACTCTGGATTCAATTCAGATAGGCGCAATATGCAAACTAATAGTGACATGCGCAGTCCAAGTTTGTGGACGAGCGGGTCCCGAACATGAAGCCGACTACAGCTGACATCTCCAGGCTCCGGTAATGTTTTTAATGGTTTTAACAGTTACACCTGTCACCCATCAAATTGCAATTTACTATTTTTGTTTGAATCTAGGCAGAAGCATATTATGGATTATGGATTTTGTATGTATGAATATGTTTCACTCATACACACAGCTTCTGTGAAGTATGAATTTTCATCAATTGAAGTTTTGATCACTAAATATAACACATTTTCTCTTTTGTTGATATACCACTAATGATGTAATTGAACTTATATATTAATTGAACACATGTGTGAAAAAGGTGCCATTGGGTGCACTGAAACGTCGCTTTTTACCCGGAAAATAATGTAACAACCTTTTTTCACTAACAAGGAAGTGCTGTGGAATTTTTTCGTGTTAGATAGATAGATAGATAGATAGATAGATATGAGATAGATAGATAAAGGGATAGATAGATAGATAGATAGATAGATAGATAGATAGATAGATAGATAGATAGATAGATATGGGATAGATAGATAGATAGATAGATAGATATGGGATAGATAGATAGATAGATATGAGTTATATAGATATAGGGATAGAAAGATAGATAGATAGGAGAGAGATAGATAGATAGATAGATAGATAGATATGAGATAGATAGATAGATAGATAGATATGAGAAGAGAGATAGATAGATATAAGATAGATAGATAGATAGATAGATAGATAGATAGATATGAGATAGATAGATAGATAGATATGAGATAGATAGATAGATAGATAGATATAAGATAGATAGATAGATATTAGATAGATAGATAGATAGATAGATAGATAGATAGAGTAAAACATACATAAATAAACATATAGATTTACCTTGTGTTATGGGGGGTCTATGAGGGGCTCATTAGATGCAGCAGTCGGTTGCAGCTCTTGCAGTGATATCAGGTCGGTAACGCGGTCCAGCTAAAAGACGGAGCGGTTTTACAGCGTTGCTGCGTACTATTGACTGCACCTCCTCTTCATGGCCATCTTATCAATCATTTACCTGCTGTTATCTGGCACTGAACAACTGCCATCAATCACTCACAGAAAATCTCATAAATATCAGATGTACGTTTCTCTCCTTTTCTGTTGTTTCTGGGAAAGTTGGTTGGTAAGGGCAGAGTCACGTAACTCCGTCTGCTGCCGTATGGAGATATTCTGCACCAGAAGAAAGGCTTTCCAGGGCAGTGGCTATTGAGGGGGCCAAAGAATCCCTGCCTCCTAACATTGTAATATAGTAACATAGTCATTTCACTGCAGGGGCCCGATCGGGATCCCTCTGCCTTAACTCACAGATGCCGCAATCAGCTTTGAAGCGGCATCTAAGGGGTTAAGTAACAAGGTATGGCTTGATCGTCATTCCCTATCATTGTGGCCAGGGGCCTGCTATATTATACAACCGGGACCCACCGAGGATGGAGAAGGCTCACCACAGCAGCCCGTCCCATTTTTACGGACGCATAATGCCGTATATGTACAGCATTATGCGTAAAGGGTTTAAAAAAAATATTCAAGTCCACTATTTGGGGGGTTTAGTGTCTTGCCATTCACTCTGCAGTGAAAATGACATGTTACCTTTATTCTGTGGATCTATACATTTATCGAGATACCAAATTTGTATAGTTTTTTTTATATTTTACTATGTTTAAAAAGTCAAAGATTTTTAAAAATACTTTCTGGCTCTATATATCTCCTGCTTTTTTTTACTGGGTGAGATGTAGATTTCAGTGGTACCATTCAGATTAGAGATGAGCGAACCAGTCGAGGCTTGTTTCGGGTCTGGTTCACCAAACTTTTTAAAAAGTTCCCACCAGCCCAGGAGCCAATTTGCATATGATGGGGCACAGGAACTCCCCATCGCAGTGCCCGTGAGCTGGTGGTAAAAGCTATTATTGAACAGAGAGTAAATGTGAAAAATGTGAAAAATCACATTTAATGTTACTAGGCGAGGGAGATTTGAATGGAAGTTTAGATGTACATATAGTGGATAAAGGAGGTAGTTTTAAATATTTAGGGATAAATATTGCAAAAAATCTGGAGGACTATGTAAAACTAACTGTGGCCCCACTTCTAAGGGTATTGAGAAAGAGAATCCACATTTGGAGAAGATTACCATTATCATTAATGGGTCGAATCAATTTGATAAAGATGTTTTTTCTCCCCAAGATTTAGTGTGGTTGTCGAATAATGTCTGTAGGACGATGGATAAGTTAATGAGGGAATTTATTTGGAAGGGGGAAACCTAGGATAAAAAAATAATGTTAACCACTTGCCGCCACGCTACGCCGATGGGCGTCAGCGCGGCGGCTCTCTCAGGTCTCACTGCCGCCTATCGGCGTCATCTCGTGAGACCCGAGATTTCACATGAGCGCGCGCGTCGTGCGTGCGCGTTCATGTGATCGGAGCCGGGACAACTGAAACTACAGCCTGCCAGCGCTGATCATGCGCTGGCAGGCTGTAGATGCGAGAAAAACCGCATTTAAATCGCATATCAGACGCTGTTTTTAAACAGCGTCTGATATGCCTGCTATCTGCTCGTCTGGTGGTCCCTTTGTTTGGGACCACCAGAGAAAGCTATAGGAAAAGTGCACCAATCACTACACACACCCCCACCCCCATCACTGATTAACCCCTGATCACCCATGTCACCCCCTGATCACCCCCTGTCACCCCCCTGTCACTAATCACCCCCTACAGGCTCATTCAGACGTCCGTATGTGTTTTGCGGATCCATGGATCTGCGGATCCATGGATCTGCGGATCCATGGATCTGCGATCCAAAAATACGGACACCGGCAATGCGCTTTCCGCATTTTGCAGATCCGCACAGAACTATATAGAAAATGCTTTTCTTGTCCGCAATTGCGGACAAGAATAGGACATGTTCTATATTTTTGCGGAACGGAAGTGCAGACCCGGAAGCGCGGATCCGTAATTCCGGATCCGAGCGGGACAAAGTCTGTCCCCATAGAAATGAATGGGTCCGCAATTCCGTTCCGCAAACAGAATTTCGGACGTGTGAATGGGGCATAAGGGTCCCGTTATCACCGCCAGTTAGTTAGCTACTTGTTAGTTAGCTAGCGCCCACCGCACCGCAATCACTGATTTTGGCAGAGATTTTTCATCCACATTGACCGATGCGAATGAAAAATCTGTGCCGTTCATTTTTTTTTTTTTCAGCGCAGCGGCTGAACGGAAAAAAATCTCATTACCCGTATGCTCAATATAAGGAGAATCGCAGAAACTCCTAATGCTGGCCATACGTGTAATGATCATGGAGACCCTCAAATGCCAGGGCAGTACAAAAACCCCACATGTGACCCCATTTTAGAAAGAAGACACCCCAAGGTATTCCGTGAGGGGTATGGTGAGTTCACCACAGCAGCCCGTCCCATTTTTACGGACGCCTAATGCCGTATATGTACAGCATTATGCGTAAAGGGTTTAAAAAAAATATTCAAGTCCACTATTTGGGGGGTTTAGTGTCTTGCCATTCACTCTGCAGTGAAAATGACATGTTACCTTTATTCTGTGGATCTATACATTTATCGAGATACCAAATTTGTATAGTTTTTTTTATATTTTACTATGTTTAAAAAGTCAAAGATTTTTAAAAATACTTTCTGGCTCTATATATCTCCTGCTTTTTTTTACTGGGTGAGATGTAGATTTCAGTGGTACCATTCAGATTAGAGATGAGCGAACCAGTCGAGGCTTGTTTCGGGTCTGGTTCACCAAACTTTTTAAAAAGTTCCCACCAGCCCAGGAGCCAATTTGCATATGATGGGGCACAGGAACTCCCCATCGCAGTGCCCGTGAGCTGGTGGTAAAAGCTATTATTGAACAGAGAGTAAATGTGAAAAATGTGAAAAATGTGAAAAATCACATTTAATGTTACTAGGCGAGGGAGATTTGAATGGAAGTTTAGATGTACATATAGTGGATAAAGGAGGTAGTTTTAAATATTTAGGGATAAATATTGCAAAAAATCTGGAGGACTATGTAAAACTAACTGTGGCCCCACTTCTAAGGGTATTGAGAAAGAGAATCCACATTTGGAGAAGATTACCATTATCATTAATGGGTCGAATCAATTTGATAAAGATGTTTTTTCTCCCCAAGATTTAGTGTGGTTGTCGAATAATGTCTGTAGGACGATGGATAAGTTAATGAGGGAATTTATTTGGAAGGGGGAAAACCTAGGATAAAAAAAATAATGTTAACCACTTGCCGCCACGCTAACGCCGATGGGCGTCAGCGCGGCGGCTCTCTCAGGTCTCACTGCCGCCTATCGGCGTCATCTCGTGAGACCCGAGATTTCACATGAACGCGCGCGCGTCGTGCGTGCGCGTTCATGTGATCGGAGCCGGGACAACTGAAACTACAGCCTGCCAGCGCTGATCATGCGCTGGCAGGCTGTAGATGCGAAAAAACCGCATTTAAATCGCATATCAGACGCTGTTTTTAAACAGCGTCTGATATGCCTGCTATCTGCTCGTCTGGTGGTCCCTTTGTTTGGGACCACCAGAGGAAACTATAGGAAAAGTGCACCAATCACTACACACCCCCCCACCCCCATCACTGATTAACCCCTGATCACCCATGTCACCCCCTGATCACCCCCTGTCACCCCCCTGTCACTAATCACCCCCTACAGGCTCATTCAGACGTCCGTATGTGTTTTGCGGATCCATGGATCTGCGGATCCATGGATCTGCGGATCCATGGATCTGCGGATCCGCAAAATACGGACACCGGCAATGCGCTTTCCGCATTTTGCAGATCCGCACAGAACTATATAGAAAATGCTTTTTCTTGTCCGCAATTGCGGACAAGAATAGGACATGTTCTATATTTTTGCGGAACGGAAGTGCAGACCCGGAAGCGCGGATCCGTAATTCCGGATCCGAGCGGGACAAAGTCTGTCCCCATAGAAATGAATGGGTCCGCAATTCCGCTCCGCAAACAGAATTTCGGACGTGTGAATGGGGCATAAGGGTCCCGTTATCACCGCCAGTTAGTTAGCTACTTGTTAGTTAGCTAGCGCCCACCGCACCGCAATCACTGATTTGGCAGAGATTTTTCATCCACATTGACCGATGCGAATGAAAAATCTGTGCCGTTCATTTTTTTTTTTTCAGCGCAGCGGCTGAACGGAAAAAATCTCATTACCCGTATGCTCAATATAAGGAGAATCGCAGAAACTCCTAATGCTGGCCATACGTGTAATGATTGCGGAGACCCTCAAATGCCAGGGCAGTACAAAAACCCACATGTGACCCCATTTTAGAAAGAAGACACCCCAAGGTATTCCGTGAGGGGTATGGTGAGTTCATGTAAAATTTTATTTTTGTCACAAGTTAGTGGAATATGAGACTTTGTAAAAAATATATATATATATCAATTTCCGCTAACTTGTGTCAAAATTTTTTTTTCTGTGAACTCGCCATACCCCTCACAGAATACCTTGGGGTGTCTTCTTTCCACAATGGGGTCACATGTGGGGTATTTATACTGCCCTGGCATTTTAGGGGTGCTAAAGCGTGAGAATCCAAATGCGTAAAAATGGCCTGTGAAATCCTAAAGGTACTCATTGGTTTTAGGGCCTTTGCGCATCTTGGCTGCAAAAGTGTCACTCATGTGGTATCGCCGTACTCAGGAGAAGTAGGGCAATGTGTTTTGGGGTGTATTTTTACATATACCCATGCTGGGTGTGAGAAATATCGCTGTAAATCGACAACTTTTTAAATTTTTTATACAAAGTTGTCAGTTTACAGAGATATTCTCTCACCCAGCATGGGTATATGTAAAAATACACCCTAAACACATTGCCCTACTTCTCCTGAGTACGGCGATACCACATGAGTGACACTTTTTGCAGCCAAGATGCAAAGGCCCAAATTCCATGAGTACCTTTTAGGAGGGCATTTTACGCATTTTCTTCTCACGCTTTAGGGCCCCTAAAATGCCAGGGCAGTATAAATACCCCACATGTGACCCCATTTTGGAAAGAAGACACCCCAAGGTATTCGCTGAGGGGCATAGTGAGTCCATGAAAAATTAAACTTTTTGTCAAAAGTTAGCGGAAAGGAGACTTTGTGAGAAAAACAATAAAAATCAATTTCCACTAACTTGTGCCAAAAATTTTTTTCTATGAACTCGCCATGCCCCTCATGGAATATCTTGGGGTGTCTTCTTTCCAAAATGGGGTCACATGTGGGGTATTTATACTGCCCTGGCATTTTAGGGGCCCTAAAGCATGAGAAGAAAAATGCGTAAAAATGCCCTCCTAAAAGGTACTCATGGAATTTGGGCCTTTGCGCATCTTGGCTGCAAAAAGTGTCACTCATGTGGTATCGCCGTACTCAGGAGAAGTAGGGCAATGTGTTTTGGGGTGTATTTTTACATATACCCATGCTGGGTGAGAGAATATCTCTGTAAACTGACAACTTTGTATAAAAAATTTAAAAAGTTGTCGTTTACAGCGATATTCTCACACCCAGCATGGGTATATGTAAAAATACACCCTAAAACACATTGCCCTACTTCTCCTGAGTACGGCGATACCACATGAGTGACACTTCTTTGCAGCCAAGATGCGCAAAGGGGCCCTAAAACCAATGAGTACCTTTAGGATTTCACAGGGCATTTTTACGCATTTGGATTCTCACGCTTTAGGTTCCCTAAAATGCCAGGTGAGTATAAATACCCCACATGTGACCCCATTTTGGAAAGAAGACACCCCAAGGTATTCCGTGAGGGGCATGGCGAGTTCACAGAATTTTTTTGGCACAAGTTAGCGGAAATTGATATATTTTTATTTTTTTATTTTGTTTTTTACAAAGTCTCATATTCCACTAACTTGTGACAAAAATAAAATTTTACATGAACTCACCATACCCCTCACGGAATACCTTGGGGTGTCTTCTTTCTAAAATGGGGTCACATGTGAGGTATTTATACTGTCCTGGCATTTTAGGGGCCCCTAAAGCGTGAGAAGAAGTCTGGAATCCAAATGCGTAAAAATGCCCTGTGAAATCTTAAAGGTACTCATTGGAATTAGGCCTTTGCACCCAGGCTGCAAAAAGTGTCACATATGTGGTATCGCCGTACTCAGGAGAAGTGGGGCAATGTGTTTTGGGGTGTATTTTTATATATACCCCTGCTGGGTGTGAGAAATATCTCTGTAAATGACAATTTTTACATTTTTTTATACAAAGTTGTCAGTTTACAGAGATATTTCTCTCACCCAACATAGGTATATGTAAAAATACACCCCAAAACACATTGCCCTACTTCTCCTGAGTACGGCGATACCACATGAGTGACACTTTTTGCAGCCTGGGTGCGCAAAGGGCCCTAAACCAATGAGTACCTTTAGCTTTTACATGGCGGCTCACAATTTAGCCCCGCCCAAAATGCCAGAACAGTACAAACACCCCACAAATGACCCCATTTCGGAAAGTAGACACCCCAAGGTATTCACTGAGGGGCATAATGAGCCCGTATGAGATTTTTTTTTTTTGCCAGAAGTTAGCAGAAATGGAAACTTTATTATTATTTTTTTCCTCAGAAAGTGTCATTTTCCGCTAACTTGTGAAAAAAATGAAATGATACATGAACTCACCAAGCCCCTCCGCGAATACTTTGGGGTGTCTTCTTTCTAAAATGGTGTGATTTGGGGGTATTTATACTTTCCTGGCATTCTAGCACCTGAAGAAACACGACAGGCGCTCAGAAAGTCAGAGCTGCTTCAAAATGCCGAAATTCACTTTTTTGCACCATAGTTTGTAAACGCTATAACTTTTACCCAAACCAATAAATATACACTTATTGGACTTTTTTTTATCAAAGACATGTAGAACAATACATTTAGAGAAAAATTTATATAGAAATTTAGTTTTTTTAAAAAATTTTACAACAGAAAGTGAAAAATGTCATTTTTTGCAAAAATGTCGTTAAATTTTTATTAATAGCAAAAAAGTAAAAATGTCAGCAACAATGAAATACCACCAAATGAAAGCTCTATTAGTGAGAAGAAAAGGAGGTAAAATTCATTTGGGTGGTAAGTTGCATGACGGAGCAATAAACGGTGAAAGTAGTGTAGTGCGGAATTGTAAAAAAGGGCCTGGTCACTAGGGGGGTATAAACCTGTGGTCTTCAAGTGGTTAAAGAGGGGGGTTTGTCACTTCCGAAATGGTATTTATATTTTTTGGTGGCACAATTTGGGTATTTAAATGAAATGGAGGTAAATCCAGATGGAATTTAATGAAAATGGGGGATAAGGCTAATCAGGATAAATTGGTGGAGGTTTTAGAATCAGGTATATTGGGGAACACAAGTACTGATAGCCAAATATTAAATTTAATGAATTATACTTGGAGAAAAATTAAAAAAATAATGGGTATAAAAGGTTAATTGGAATAAACTCCAATATTAATTTGAGTGAAATTCAGAAAATCAAGCTCTACGTAAATTTGGAAAATAAAGGAGTATGTTTGCTGTGTCACATTTTTGAGGGGGATATACTGAAGGATTTTGAAACTTTGATTAAGGAGTTTGGGATCCCCAAAAAAAGACTTTTTTAAGTATCTGAAAATAAGGGAAGCAATTAATTCATCAGTTGATTGAGATAAATATAATAAAGCCCCTACAGACAATATTAATCAGTTTCTCGGGAATAGAAAGGTTCTAGGTATTATTTCGAGGAGATATTGAATATTAATGAAGGTAATAGAAACAAAGATTAAAATAGTAGCTAAAGAGAAATGGCAAAAAGATATTGACGGTTTATCGGATGAGAAGTGGGAAGAAGTATTGAGTAATAGGCTATTGGTCTCATTAAGGGCCTCACACGGGGTTTCTTAAGTTTTTCTCATTCATAGGCTACATCGCTTACCGCTACTATTGAAAGAAATGGGTTTAAGAGCTACAGATGAGTGTCCAAGATGTGGTGAAAAACAGGCAGGTCTGGTTCATTTCATTTGGAGGTGTCCCAAGTTTAGATATTGGTCTGAAAAAGCAGCTGTTATGAACAAAGCTTTAGGAGTACAATTATATGGTGATCCTGTAGCTGTATATTTGGGGGTTCAATACACTTGGGGTTGCGGAAGGTTGTGAAGCAAATGTTCTGTAAGCTGCTGTTTCAGGCAAGATTGCTTATTTTGAGAAAATGGACTGAAAAACATCAGCTTTCTATGAATGAATGGAAGAAATCTGTGAATAATATGATAAAAATGGAAAGGATAATATATGAAAATAGGGAGATGAAAGACCGCTTTAGTCAAATGTGGAACCTTTGGCTTTATAACATATACGGTAAGTCTGATTATAAATGGGCTTAATAGCAAAGATGTTAAATTTGTATATAATTTTAAAAAATGTTTTGTCTTTCCCCTCTCAATAGAGGATGGGCTTTGGGTTGGGTTTGGGATACAATAGGTTTATATTGTCGAGATCTTTTTTGTTTTTATGATGTATTTGAAAATTTCACCTTAATACACTATGGTAGATTTCTGCCACAACAGGGGTATTGATACAGTAATCACATATATATGCAGCTTAATTAAATTGCCCCCCCCCCCCCCCAAAAAAAAAGAATATATATTTGAAACTGGTAGATTGCTAAGATATATATATATATATACTGGTTTAATCCCATTTAACAATCCCCCCAAATTTTTTAATTTAAACCATATGGAACCATATGGAAACTGAATATATGTAAACTGACTAGGGATGAGCCCGGGCCGTGATGTTGGGGTTCGTACCGAACATTATGGTGTCCGGGTACCTGAACACAGACTTTGTCGCGAAAGTCCAATTACGGGTTCGGAGTTCGGGTGAATAATAAAGCTTGGTGAAAGACTTAGTATTGGCATGTAACGCTGCATGCATAAATGTCTGGCATTGTGGGTGATGCTACGTAGTGTCGTTCCCGTCATTGCCTGCTACTGACACTCCCCCCTCTCCCCCCCCAAAACAGGATGTTTTGATCCACGCGACAGGGAGATGCAGCGGCAGCTATTTTTTAGGGTGCAAAACATCTCCTTTGCATCCGTCACACTGTAATAGTATAGTTAATCAGTTAATTTTGTGGGTGACAAACCCATTTTTGGGTTGCAAAACACCACCTTTGCATCAGTGACACAGAAAAACAATACTTAATCTGGCTGTTAATTCTATCAGTGACCTATAGCCATTTTTTTGGTGCAAAAAATAACAGGTGAAATCTAGTAGCAGCACTGGGCCTATCCGGTTTAACGCACATTCCTTGCCTGGCGCATGTGCTGCATTTAGTGGTGCAGAGGTTCCTGAAAAATTCCCCCGAGTTGTCAGAGCTGCTGCAGAAAGTGTAGCCCGTCTGTTGCCCGCTTTCGGCATTCTCACCCTGGTCCTGCTCATCTGTCTGCGCTACATCGAAACTTCCGCCTTCCCGCTCATCACCACCTATGCGACGTACCCACAAGGTGGCACTCTACCCTGCATATGCTGGAGAGACTGTGTAAACAGCAGCAGGTGATAGTGGAGTTTCAGCTGCAGCACGCACGGGTGAGTAGCTCTGTGGAACAGCACCGCTTCACCACCACCGAGTGGGCCTCCATACGGGACGTGTGTCCCGTGTTGCGATGTTTCGAGTCCTCCACCAACTTGGCCAGCGTCGATGATACCATCATCAGCGTTACAATACCACTTCTCATGAATTTTTCATGAAAAATTTGATTCTCACTGAAGCCGAATTTCCTCGCGCTTCAGGGTAATGAATCAAATTTTTTCCTAAAATGGCTGCTACACGTATGAGGACATGGAGAAAGGAACTCTGGGAAGGTGGGATCACTCATACTGACATGCATGCAGCCAATCAGCAGCCAGCCCTGTGATGTCACAGCCCTATAAATAGCGGCAGCCATCTTAGATTCTGCCATTCACCAACTTACTTAGTGCAGGGAGAGAGACGCGTCTACAGGTGCTGGGGACAGTGATAGGAAAGATTTGATTGTGGTGAAAAAAAAACACATTTGTCCCACTTTGTCCCAAGTGATATTAGACACCCCCAGCCAAGAGTCGGTGGGTTCCTCTGACACGACGCTTAGTTGGCATGGACAGGGAGCAGGCCCTGTGCCTTCGCCTGTCCTCAACCTGCCTCTGTCCTTTTCTGTTCCATTACCATGGGAAGTAGTATATGCTGTAGGCTCAGCAGCTACTGCTCAGCTAAGGTCTGGAGGAGACATATGCCGCTTCCTCCTCTAGGCGGGCAAGTAGTGATGAGGAGAGTGGCGTGGGTGGTAGTGTTGCGAGCGGTCAGGCTTCTGACCCAGAGGCCGCTAAGGAGGATATCAGTGACGTGCAGACACTACTCGATGATGATGAAGCCGACTGCACTTGGGGGCCAGGTGCATAAGGGGCTTCATCATCATCAGGAGAAGAGGCTGGCAGCTTGCCTGTGAGGCAGTGGCAGAGCCAGCAAGGTGGTAGCAAACATGCCCAGGGTAGACCACCTGCTTCGCAGCAGCCTACCTGCCAGGAAAGTAGCGATGCACAGGTTCACGGGGGTAGCGGCGGTGGCAGTCAGTCAGTGCATAGTGTTGGGGGTAAAATCACCTACTCGGGGTGTGGCAGTTTTTTGTTAAGCCGTCTGAGGAGGTGAACATGGCCATATGTAGAATATGTGGACAGAAGGTGAAGCATGGCCAGGGTGCCAGGATGAACCACGTCACCATAAAGTGGCCTGGGACAACCGTTGGCTCCGATGTGGTGGTCCAGCCTTCCGCAGCAACCGCTGCATCACTCAGTGGCACGCACCCGGTTTCAGACAGTCAAGGCTCCACCACCTCAGCCGAAGGGAGCTGTTTGTCCTTCCCATCATCTGTTGGTCCTGATGCTCCTGCTCCTCCTCAGTCATTCCGTCAGCAATCGATCACCGAAGTGATAGCCAAGAGACAACAGTATGCGTGCACGCATACAACGGCGCAGAAGCTGAATGTGCTTCTGTCCAAGTTGCTGATGCTGCAGTCCCTCCATTTCCATGTGGTGTACTCTGCACCTTTCTGAGAACTGATGGCTTGTGCCGAGCCGAGGTGGAGAGTCCCAAGCCGCCATTTCTTTGCCAAAAAGGCAGTACCATCCCTGCACACTTTTGTAGAACAGAAGGTGGGCCAGTACTTGAGCCTGTCGGTATCTGCCAAACTGCACGGCAGCGCCGACGTGTGGAGCTGTGACTACGGTCAGGGACAATACATGTCCTTTACGACCCACTGGGTGAATGTGGTCCCTGCACAGCCACACCAGCAACTTGGACAGGTGACGCCACTTCCGCCTCCACCGTAGGTCCTGCGACAATATCCGCATCTGCCTCCTCATCCTCCACCGTGTCCTCAGCCTCCACTGCAGGGACAGTTCACAGGGGCCCTCCAGCATACCACATGTGCAGGGCATGGCAGTGTCACACTGTTCTGCACCTCGTTTCCCTGGGAAAACGGAGTCACACAGGGGAGGAACTGCTCCGTGTCCTTCGTCAAGAAATTGAATCCTGGCTT
Organism: Bufotes viridis; assembly: GCA_033119425.1. Taxonomy (NCBI): domain Eukaryota; kingdom Metazoa; phylum Chordata; class Amphibia; order Anura; family Bufonidae; genus Bufotes; species Bufotes viridis. The sequence goes on along the minus strand of CM065597.1, from coordinate 15,834,941 downwards.
TCTCCGTGACAACTCAAAATCGGAACCATGGGGGGCGACAACAGGAAGAACATTGTGCCAGCGCTGCGTCAAGGAGGGCTGAGCCATGCGCCCTGCATGGCACACGTGTTCAATCTGGTTGTCAAGAGGTTCCTGAAGTCCTCCACCCATCTGCAAAACATCCTAAAAATGGCCAGGAAACTTTCCATGCACCTTAGCCACTCGTACATCACAAAACACACCCTCCATGAGCTGCAGCAGCAGAACGGCATTCCCCAACATAAGCTGATATGCAACGTTTCCACCCGTTGGAATTCCACCCTCCATATGTTGGACCGACTATACGAACAGAGAAAGGCCATAAACGATTTCTTAATGATCCAAGCGGACAGGAGTCCTCCCCTGTGTAACTTTGATGTCAGCCAGTGGCAGCTCATGTGTGACACCTGCCATTTGATCAGGCCCTTTGAGGATGCCACATTATGTTTCAGTCACCAGGACTACAGGCTAAACAACGTCATTCCACTGCTTCATGTCTTGGAACAGATGCCTATCTGTGTCATCGTCTATCCTCTCGGAGGTCCAACCGGGGGGGCCCTCTGCGCTCACGTTCCACTGCTATGACTGCTGGGGAGGTGTGGAGTGGCAGGAGCAGTACCAGCTCTATCAGCAGCAGCCTGAGTCTAGAGTTGCTGATGAGCAGCTTTCTTCACCTGCATACTGAAGAAACTATTCACCAGCAGCAGCTAGACCTGGAGCAGGACCTGAACCAGCAGGTGGTGGCATACTTGGACAGCACCCTGCCACCCCACATTGAAGATCCGCTGGACTACTGGACAGCCATACTGGATTTGTGGCCGCAACTAGCAGAGTTTGCCCTGGAAAAGCTGTCCTGCCCGACCAGTAGTGTGGCATCAGAGCGGGTGTTTAGTGCGGCTAGGGCCATAGTTTCCCCAAGAAGAACTCGCCTGTCCACTCAGTCGTGGATCAGCCAGGATTTCCACCCATCAATATCTGATGCATCAGATTAGATCATCCATGCTGCCTCACCCAAACCTTGACAAAAGAGACCGTTTTTTTCTGGCTACCTGCCTCAGCTACTATTCTGATGCTGCCAACCGCCTGATGCCACACATCTGATGTCAAGTGCTCCTTATTACACCCACCATCATCAGGGGGTGCTGTTATTGCCACCCACCTCCACACTCTGTCGTCGTGCCACTCTGTGGCCTCCTAATGATGCTGCTGCCACCTCCACACTCTGTCGTCGTGCCACTCTGTGGCCTCCTGATGCTGCTGCCACCTTTACACTGTCATTGTGCCACTCTGTGGCCTCCTCCTGATGCTGCTGCTGCCACTTCCACAATCTGCATTTGTGCCACCCTGTGGCCTCCTCCTGATGCTGCTGTTACCACCATTTCCACACTCTGTCATTGTGCCACTCTGAGGCCTCCTGATGCTGCTGCCACCTCCACACTGTCATTGTGCCAGCCTGTGGCCTTCTCCTGATGCTGCTGCCTCCACCTCCACACTCTGTCATTGTGCCACTCTGTGGACTTCTGATGCTGCTGCTGCCACCTCCACACTCTGTCATTGTGCCACTCTGTGGCCTCCTCCTGATGCTGCTGCCGTCACTTCCACAATCTGTATTTGTGCCACCCTGTGGCCTCCTCCTGATGCTGCTGCTACCACCATTTCCACACTCTGTCATTGTGCCACTCTGTGGCCTCCTGATGCTGCTGCCACCTCCACCCTGTCATTGTGCCACCCTGTGGCCTCCTCCTGATGCTGCTGCCACCACCTCTAGACTCTGTCATTGTGCCACTCTGTGGCCTCCTGTTGATGCTACTGCCACCTCCGCAATCTCTCATCGTTGTGCCACTCTGTGGCCTCCTGATGCTGCTGCCACCTACGCAATCTCTCGTCGTCGTGCCACTCTGTGGCCTCCTCATGCTGCTGCTACCTTTGCAATTTCTTTTTGCCGTGCCACTCTGTGGCCTCCTAATGCTGCTGCCACCTCCAGACTCTGTCATTGTGCCACTCGGTGGCCCCCTGATGCTGCTGCCACCTCCACAATCTCTTGACGTCGTGCTACTCTGTGGACTCCTGATGCTGCGGACACCTCCGCAATCTCTCGTCGTCGTGCCACTCTGTGGCCTCCTCATGCTTCTGCCACCTCCACACTCTGTCATTGTCCTACTCTGTGGCCTCCTGATGCTGATGCCACCTCCACAATCTCTCGTCTTTGTGCCACTCTGTGGCCTCCTCATGCTGCTGCCACCTTCACAATCTCTCGTCTTCATGCCACTCTGTTGCCTCCTCATGCTGCTGCCACCTCCAGACTCTGTCATTGTGCCCCTATGTGGCCTCCTGATGTTGCTGCCACCTCCACAATCTCTCGTCTTCGAGCCACTCTGTGGCTTCCTCATGCTGCTGCCACCTCCAGACCCTGTCATTATGCCACTCTGTGCCCCCTGATGCTGCTGCCACCTCCACAATCTCTCGTCGTCGTGCCACTCTGTGGCCTTCTCATGCTGCTGCCATCTCCAGACTCTGTCATTGTGCCACTCTGTGCCCCCCTGATGCTGCTGCCACCTCCACAATCTCTCATTGTCGTGCCACTCTGTGGCCTCCTCATGCTGCCGCCACCTCCAGACTCTGTCATTGGATCACTCTGTGGTCTCCTCATGCTGCTTCCACCTCACCACTATGTCATAGGCCCACTCTATGGACTTCGCATGCTGTTCCCACCCTCCCTACTTCATAACTGGGCCACTATTTTGCCTTTTTGGCTTGGCTGATATCATCTTTTATTTGACCCTTTTTCTGATATCTCAGAAGGAAGCAAATATAAGATGCACAATGGATCCTCTCTGTGTAACAGCTGTAAGGCCTGTATGGTCCCATCAGAATTGGCCTGTGATTTGGTAGCCAAATGCAGGAGTGGGTACAAAACACAGAAGACATGCAAATACTCAGTTCACATGTCATCTCTGTTTTGGATCCACTCCTGTTTTTTTTTTGGCATTAGCAATACTTATGGATTACTGACCAAATGCTGACCGAGTAAAGGCAAATGCTCAACAGACAGGATCCTTTTTTGGGGGGGTTATTGTTCGGACAGATCAGAGGAAGGGCAAAATAATCAGCGATGTCAACACAAACTTACTGCTGACACCCTCTCCACTTTGTCAGGGAGGGCTCTACTTTTATAAGCGTTTAATAGAACAGGTTCTGTAGCCATCTATGTGGAATCAGCTGATGATGGTGTGAAAGGAGTGCTCTTTTTCTGGACACTAACATCAACCTGTAAGGCTGAGTTCATAGTTGAGTTATTTGGTCAGTTTTGGCCCCTTGACTGCCCATATAAGTGAAGTGTGACGTTATTCTAAGAGCGACTCCTGTCATCTGCGTGTCATACTCCCTATGCATGTTACTGCAAGGCACAGCTTTCTACACCACTATAAAGGCTCTTAGAAGCCAGGAAATAGCTGTTTTTAACTAAATTTGCCTCAAAAATATACAGATCAAACCAAATTTTTCCGAAAAATTTGGCGAACCAGCGAATCGCATTTTTGAAAAATTCGCTCCTCTCTAGTTATCAGGCTAGTCATCCACAGGTGGCTCAGAGGGTGGGTTCCTGCACAACAGCAGCCAGGTACACAACTGTCCAGCCAGGGCATCGTTTTGGAGAATGACGTCATAAGTGGAGCATGACTGGGGGGATACACAGGGCACAGACAATACACCTCCCACTGAGGACAGCTTGTCCTTGCCTCTGGGCAGCCTGGCACATATGAGCAACTACATGCTGCAGTGCCTGCGCAACAACCACCAAGTTGCCCACATTGTAACCACTGCTGATTGCCGGGTGCTGGATGCCCGCTACAAAGACAATGTGCCATCCTTACTTCCGTAACTTGAGCGTGATTAAAGATGTGTGAATGCAAGCGCACGCTGGTAGACACGCTACTGACGGCGTTTCAGCAACATGGTGGAACAGTATGTGTCCACACGTCTGCACGTACTGACTGATGGGTCTGCGCCATTTAAATTCTGAGTCTCCAAATTGGACACATGGCCTGAGCTTGCCCTTTACGCCTTGAAGGTGCTGGTCAGTGTATTGCTTGCAAGTGTATTGTCAGAACGTGTGTTTAGCATGGCAGGGGGTGTAATCACGGACAGGCGCATCTGCCTATTCACAGCCAATGTACACAAGCTCATGTTCATTAAAATGAGCCAGGCATGGATCCCACAGGACTTTTCCATACCTTGGGCAGAGTAGAGAAGTATACCAGCCGCATCCAGCTATTGTTATACTCCAGTGCAATTTGTTCTGTTTACCATTTCCCAATGTTTTGGGGCCTCCCCAAATAAATAAAAAACAAAATTACAAAAAAAAAAAAAAGAAAAACAGTGTTGCCTACCTCCTGCACCTCTTCCACCTATACCACCATGTCCACCTCCTCCTCCACATGGACCTCCACCTCCTGGTTTGAGATTATTATGTCTGATATTGGCAGAGTAGAGAAGTATACAGACTGCACCCCAAAAAATGGCTATAGGTGACACACAGAATAAACAGTAATCTACACTGCCACATCCACAGCCTCCTCAACTTCCTACTTCACTTGGGCCTCCACCTACTGATTCAAGATTATTATTTTTTATTTTCTATGTATTTTATGTTATTTCCCTATCCACACTTGTTTGTACGGCAATTATCCTGCTCTTACCCCCATTTTGCATCCTTTTGCAGCCCTCTAGCCCTTTCTATGACTATTTTACAGGTATTTTCAGCCCCAAAGTTCGGGTCCCCATTGACTTCAATGGGGTCTGGGGGTCAAGTTCGGGCCCCCAAAAACCAAAGTTTGGCCCAAACTATCAAACTCGAACATGCACGGGTCCGCTCATCCCTGAAACTGACGATTGAGGCTTGATGCTCAATTTCTTGTTAACACACACAGGTAGATTGCTGCTATACCTTGTGTCTTATAGTAATCACATAGATATGCTAGTTTAATTGCATTTAACAATCCCCCAAAAAATTGATTGCTGCCACACCAGGGGTATTGCTGCAGTAATCACTTATATATGCAGCTTAATTAAATTTATCCCCACACAAAAAAGGATTTCTGTGTAAATGGGGGGAAAATTAAGGTATTGTCTTGCAGATAGCTGCTTTTGAGGGGCACATGCACTTCTGATAGCATACATAGCCACATGTCCTGTATCCTCTCTCCCTGGCTTCCCTGCTTCTTTCTATTGTATACAACACACACAATTCTTCTTCTGGAATCCTAGCCTTTCCCTTTACTCTCCCTGGCAATAAGCTTGATTGATTTGTGACAGTCCCTGATTGTTTTTTTTCACTCTCCCTGAATTAGTTGACGAACATAGAGAAGTAAGGGGCCCCATAGCAAGGATCATACCAGGCCTCCCATACAAGACAGTAGGGTCTCTGCCTAAGCCCATTTCAATGACCCTGCCTCTTTTGCTACAAAATATTTTATCAGAGGGTAGAGTCCTGACCAAGTTTTCACCTCCAGTAGAAAAGGAGATAATCCCAACTAAGACTGGGCCCAATAGCAGTCGCACGGTCTACCACTATGGTAGTTATGCCCCTGTCCTGACTCCCTAAGATAATTTTCCTGGCAGATACTGTAAGACCCAAACACATTCAAAGCCCAACACAGAATGGCGTTCTGCTAGTTCCACTAGGACACCTCGCTGCCTGCTGCAGCACCGATTGGCTCATCCAGGCTGTATGCCAGCCTGGAAGCCAAAAAGGGTAAGCCCCTACCCCCACTTCCTCTCAGGGTCATGTGATAAACCTTTTTCTTCCTTCCTAGGCTATGCGCCGTTCTAGTGGATTTGGCCGAAACAAACCTGAAAAGATTCGGGTTTGTCTGCTGCCCGATAAATAGCAAAGTCTGGACAAAACCTGGTTTGATCCGAACTGGGTCATTCATCCTTAATTTAGACCATTTTTCATTCCACCTTTACTTTTCTGTTCACTTAGTTTTTTGCAGGAGCAGTTGAATTTTTTAATGGCATTTACTGCGCTATAAAATGACATGAAGACCTTATTCTGTGTGTTGGTACGGCGATACCAAAGTTATATAGTTTTTATTATGTGTTACTACTTCTAAAAATTAAAAACCTTTGAAAACGTAAACGATCTAAAAATGTCTTTGCATTGTGCTTATTTTGACACCCATAGCCTTTTTATATTTCTATTTACAGAGCTCTGTGAGGGCTTATTTTGTGCAGAGCGAGCTGTAGTTTTTATTGCTACTGTTTTGGTCACTTTTCATTCACTTTCTTTCGAGATGTGGTGAGATGACCAAAAAAGTCATTCTGGCCATTTAGTTTTTTTTTATTTTTTTTCCCTTTAAGGTGTTTACCATACAGGATAAATACTTCATCTTTTGTCTATTTCAATAGTTCCCACATTTTCGAACACAGCAATATTAAAGGGATTATCCTCACTAGCGTCACCTGCTCTTCCCCATCCCCGCCTCCAATTGGCTGCTCCCCCGACACCGGATGTTTTCACCCGTGTACAGGGGGAAGCAGCAACGGCGGTGCATGTACCAGGAGGGCCGGGGTAAGTATATTCCCTCTGAGGGGACCGGCAAATGGGGGACCTGTTTGTGATATTGGATAACCCCTTTAATTATTTTATTGTCTATTTTTGTATGTAAAATTTTGAAAATAATGTTTAATTATTTTTTTGATAAATTTAACTACTTTTTTTAGCCCCCCTAGGGGTTTTGAACATGTGATACTCCTGACCATGCCATCGCAGATCCCGATCACTGTGGGTATGTGGAGGAGGCTCAGCTCATGTCCAATCGTACACCTCAGACTTATAGTGGCATCCGGATGTGCAAAAGGTTTTTGATTGTTTTTTTGGACTCAACATTGAACGTTTCCACAGCTGAGGGTTTGCTACGATTGTATTCAGTCTAGACAATCCTCTGCAAGCTCTCTCATCATCATTTTTAAAGACAAATGTGAACTCTCCCCAAGTTTACTGGCACCTTATCTTTCCGGTGTAATCAGAAGCGTTAACGAGCAGAACAATATTGCTCGTTATCAGCAGTCTTTACGCAGGACTTTACAGCGAGAAAGCTCAGAATAAACAAATTCCATAGCGTGGTGACTTTTCCAGCTGTTTATGACCCGGTATCCTGTGTGTAAAACACGTCATTTCTTTTTTATTTTATGTTTTTTTATTTATTTACATTCACTGGCTGAAGAAGGAGAATATTATTTACACCTTCCAGCACAAAGAAAATCCATATTCCCTTGCTGGAGCAGATTTCTGTTTTGATGCACAGACCTGCGCAGATGCAGCACCATTATTGAGGCACCTGTTTTTTACACGGGCCAATGATTGGGGCAATTATCAGGGAGAAGCAAAAGCTTGTTCATGGGTTGAAAGCATCGGTGATGCAGTCATCTAAATCGCCGTTTCTGGGCAGAAGGTTGTGCTGTGTAAACAGGAATAGGCTGCACAGAAACAATGGTTCTTTATGGGGACGAGTGATGACAGAAGCAAACACTGTCCCTGTACAGAATACATGACGGTTGCACTCAATTCCTCTGATGAGCAGGCATTTAACAGTAACAAGTGGTTAGTTCCTGATAATCGCCTGCTGTTTCTGCCCGTGTAAAGGACCCTTTTGGGGGGGAGCCATACACATTCAACAGCTGTTGCTTGACCAACAGCTATCTCTCCCAATTCCGCCTTATACACACACAAATATTCGGTTCACCCAAATATGCATGTGTTGTCAATAGGGAGGGGGAGAAAGCCGAAGGGAAGGGCTTGTGATCAGTCTGAATGCTCATGGAGTTGCAATGTTTGAATCCTTCACCCCCTAATTACGTAAGGCCTCCTGCACACATGTTTTTTTTTTTCGTTTACGTTCCGTTTTTTGCGTATCATATACAGACTGTATACGGAACCATTCATTTCAATGGATCCGCAAAAAAACGGAAGGTACTCCATATGCCTTCCGTTTCCGTATTTCAGTTCCGTTCAAAGATAGAACATGTCCTATTATTGCCCGAAAATCACATCCCGTGGCTACATTCAAGTCAATGGGTCCGCAAGAAAAACAGAATGCATACGGAACACATCCGTGGGTCTTCCGTATCTGTTTTTGCGGAACCATCTATTGAAAATGTTATGCCCAGCCTAATTTTTTCATGTACTTACTGTTTAAACATTATTGTATGCTTCCGTTTCAGTTTTCAATCTGCAGAAAACAGATCACAAACAGAAACCAAACGGAAAAATGGAACTGGAAAACGGAACGGAAACACTGAAACTAAAAAAAATGGAGAAACGTATCCGCAAAACCATACAGTCGTGTGCAGGAGGCCTAAAAGTGAGACTGAAAGATATGTTTGTTGACCCTTGTCCAGCTTTACTTCCTATTTTCTTCTTTATCAGTCATTATCACATCATAAACTCCGTGGCATGATAGCACTTTTATAGTGGCTTTGTGGGTGGTACGGTTATGGGAAACTTTATATGGTCGAACTGACTGATTTTTATTGAGAGACTGCCTCTGTTATAGTCAATAGTGACTAATAACTATAACCTTAACACCCATTTTCACTGTCAGGTAATTACTCTTCCATCTGATCATTACTATCGCATATATTACGTCTGCCAATACAAATGATTATAGAGAAAGTAGACAGTAATAACTGGAGATGAGCGAATCGAAGCTGACGAAGTGGAATTTGATCTGAATTTCAGGAAAAATCTGATTCACACCGAATCCGAATTCCCTCACTCTTCGTGGTAACGAATCACATTTTTTACTAAAATGGCTGCTGCACATGTGAGGACATGGAGAAAAGAACTCTGGGAACGAGGGATCACCCACAATGCCATGCATGCAGCCAATCAGAAGCCAGCCAGCCCTGTGATGTCACAGCCCTATAAATATCCTCAGCCATCTTGGATTCAGCCATTTTCCAGTGTACTTAGTGCAGGGAGAGACGTCAGCAGGCGCTAGGGACAGTGCTAGGAAAGAGTTTAAAACTTTTATTTAGCTGTAAAGAAGTTCAGGGAAAGGATAGGGAGGAATCATTCCACAGTATTGAAGCAGAACAGGGTTCAGTAGGGGAGGTTACAGCCTGGGTAATAGGAACAATCCTATTACACCTTTCTGCACTGACTGGGAATCCAAATTGCCATTATACAGCTCTGTAATTCCAGCAAACAGTTCTTGTTATTGGGCTGCAAGTGCTGTGTGATACAGCCATTACCAGGGTTTATTACAAGGAAATGTTTCTACAGTACATCTTATTTGCCCTTGTGCAGTGCAGTTATATGTTCTAAAGCATTTTTTGGCTTCTATTAGTGGGGGAAAAAAGGGCTTATTAGCCACTGTGTGGTGAAGTGAGAAAATGACAGACTTTTTTGGGGTGTTTTAATATCCTTTTTATTTATTTATTTGATCTAACATTATGTCAGACAGAGAAGTGCCAGACCCTGCACAGAGGAGTGACAGAGGCATAAATGTTTCTGGCGCAGGCCCAGGTCGCAGCAGAGTAAGGGGTATGGTAGCAGGAGTCGCAGCGAGAGGCCATGAGCTCCAGGTGTCTTCTAACAGTCGTGTCGTGACCAGCAACCTACCAGTTCTTGAATGGTTGGCTCTGTCATCTACTTAGTCCCAAGTGACATCAGACACTCCCAGCCAAGAGGCGGTGGGTTCGTCACACACATCCCTTGGTTGTAATGGCCCGGGAGCAGGCCTTGTACCCTCACCTGTCCTCAACCTGCCTCTGTCCTTTTCCGTTCCCTCAGGCAGAGAAGTATTATACACTGTGGGCTCAGCTCCACTGTACAGCGAGGACTAGAGGACAGTCAGCACCTACTAGCCAGCCAAGATGTGGAGGAGACATCCGCTGCTTCCTCCGGTAGGCGAGCAAGTAGTGATGAGGAGAGTGGTGTGGGAGCTGGTGTTACGACTGGTCAGACTCCTGACCCAGAGATCGTTAAGGAGGACATCAGTGACGTGCAGACACTACACGATGATGATGATGTAGCTGATCGTACTTGGAAGCCGGGTGAATTAAGGGCTTCATCATCATCTGGAGAAGAGGGTGGCAGCTTGCCCGTGAGGCAGTGGCAGAGCCAGCAAATAGCTAGCGTGGCCAGGAGTCAGCAGGGTGGCAGCAGTGGGAGGTCGGGAGCCAAACGTGCCCGGGGTAGACTACCCGCTTCACAGGAGCCTACCTGCCTGGAAAGTAGCGGTGCAGGGGTTCATGGAAGCAGCGGCAGTAGCAGTCAGTCAGTGTGGAGTGTTTGGGGTAAAATCACCAACTCGCCGGTGTGGCAGTTCTTTGTTAAGCCACCGGAGGAGGTGAACATGGCCATTTGTAGAATCTGTGGGCAGAAGGTGAAGTGTGAAGTGTGGTTGTCCAGCCTGCTGCAGTAACCACTGCATCACCCAGTGGCACGCAGCCGATTTCAGGCAGTCAAGGCTCCACCACCTCAGCCGAAGGTAGCTGTCTGTCCTTCCCATCATCTGCTGGTGTTGATGCTCCTGCTCCTTCTACTCCTCGTCAGTCATTCCATCACTGATCATTGAAGCTATTAACAAGAGACAACAGTATGCGTGCACTCATCCAACGGTGCAGAAGCTGAATGTGCTCCTGGCCAAGTCGCTGGTGCTGCAGTTCCTCCTTTTCCAAGTGGTGGACTCTGCACCTTTCAGAGAACTGATGGCTTGTGTCGAGCCGAGGTGGAGAGTCCCAAGCTGTCATTTCTTTGCCCAAAACGCAGTACCAGCCCTGCACACTTATGTAGAACAGAAGGTTGGCCAGTCCTTGAGCCTGTCGGTGTCTGCCAAAGTACAAGGCAGCGCCGACGTGTGGAGCTGTAACTACGGTCAGGGACAATACATGTCCTTTACAGTACACTGGGTGAATGTGGTCCCTGCACAGCCAAACCAGCAACTTGGACAGGTAACGCCACTTCTGTCTCCACATTCTCACGCTGTTGGTTCTGCGACAATATCCGGCTCTGCCTCCTCATCCTCCACTGTGGTAAATCTGGCTGGTCAGGGGACTGGAGACGTGGTGCCTAGATCTCACGGCCACATGAGCCCTGTGAGGGCTGAACTGGAGACGGAGGAGGACATTGGAGCACAAGCAATGTGTAGCGAAATGGGTGGTTTTTCTACACAGGTGACAGGAGAAGAGGAGCAGCCAGAGAGCTACAGGACAATGAGGAAGACGTGGCAGAAGACCCAGACACACCATGGCAGTGTGCAGTGGAGATGGAGGCAGGGAGTCCCTTTGAGTCACCTGCACAAATAGCACGATGCATGCTCACTTGCTTGCTTAGTGACAGCTGAAATGTCACCTTGCTACCGGTCCAAAATGTTTTTTTTTTTTACACCCACTGAGAGGGAAGACAAGCTGAACTACTATAGAGACATCCTATGTAGTCAGTTGACCGCTGCCTATCTGCGCCATCGTCCATCCTTTTGCAGGTCTGACCGGGGGGCCCTCTGCGCTCACATTCCTCTGCCATGGCTGCTGTGGCAGGGTGGGGGGGGCAGTTCCAGCTCCATCAGCAGCAGCCTGAGTCTAGAGTCGCTGATGAGCAGCTTTCTTCACCCGCCTAGTGAAGAAACTACTCACCAGCAGCAGCAGCAGCTAGACCTGGAGCAGGACCTGAACCAGCAGGTGGTGGCATACTTGGACAGCACCCTGCCACCCCACATTGAAGATCCACTGGACTACTGGAAAGCCAAACTGGATTTGTGGCCACAACAGGCAGAGTTTGCCCTGGAAAAGCTGTCCTGCCTGACCAGTAGTGTACCGTCAGAGGTGGTGTTTAGTGTGGCAGGGGCCATAGTTACCCCAAGAAGAACTCGCCTGTCCGCCCAAAATGTGGAAAGACTGACCTTTGTCAAGATGAATCAGGCGTGGATCAGCCAGGATTTCCACACACCAATGCCTGATGCATCAGACTAGATCATCCATGGTGCCACACCAACAATTTGACAAAATAGACCGGTTTCTTCTGGCTACCTGACTCAGCTACTATTTTGATGCTGCCAACTGCCTGATGCCACACATCTGATGCCAAGTGCTCCTTCTTCAGCTGGTACTGGTATTGCCACCCATCTCCCCACTCTATCAACGGGTCACTCTGTGGTCTCCTGATGCTGCTGTCACTTCACCACTCAGGTCTCAGTTATTTGGTCAGTTTAGGCTCTGTAACTTCCCAAATAAGTGAAGTGTGCATTGATTCTAAGAGCGATGCCTGTCATCTGCATGTCATACTAACTCACAGTATTGTTTCACTACCACACTCCATATGCATGTTACTGCAAGGCACAGTATTCTACACCACTATAAAGGCTCTCTGCAGCCAGGAAATAGCCGTTTTTTTACGCGATTCTCCACAAATAAATTCGGATCGAACCAAATTTTTTCAGAAAAATCCGCGGACTGGCCGAAACGAAATTTTGAGAAATTCGCTCATTTCTAGTAATAACTGATAACCTATATAGTATAATTTTATATAAGCAGTGACAAATGTGATAAATATCACATTATGAAAAAAAATCCTGATATTAAAAGAGGAGATGCCTTCATTGTTTACAGTGAGTCAGTAAAACAGCACTATCTAAACCTACATCATTTGTGGGGGGAGACAGGGAGGCAGTACTATCTGTACCTACATCATTTACTGGGAGAGACAGGGATGCTGTACTATCTGTACCTACATCATTTACAGAGAGAGACAGGGAGGCAGCACTATCTGTACCTACATCATTTACTGGGAGAGACATGGAGGTAGTACTATCTGTACCTACATCATTTATAGGGAAAGAGAGGGAGGCTGTACTATCTGTACCTACATCATTTACAGGAACAGACAGGGAGGCTGTACTATCTGTACCTACATCATTTACTGGGAGAGACAGGGATGCTGTACTATCTGTACCTACATCATTTACTGGGAGAGACAGGGAGGCTGTACTATCTGTGCCTACATCATTTACTGGGAGAGACAGGGACGCTGTACTATCTGTACCTACATCATTTACTGGGACAGACAGGGAGGCAGTACTATCTGTGCCTACATCATTTACTGGGACAGACAGGGAGGCAGTACTATCAGTACCTACATCATTTACTGGGAGAGACAGGGAGGAAGCACTATCTGTTCCTACATCATTTACTGGGAGAGACAGGGAGGAAGCACTATCTGTACCTACATCATTTACAAGGAGAGACCGGGAGGCAGTACTATGTGTACCTACATCATTTACAGGAACAGACAGGGAGGCTGTACTATCTGTACCTACATCATTTACTGGGAGAGACAGGGAGACAGTACTTTCTCTGCCTACATAATATACTGAGAGAGACAGGGAGGCAGTACTATCTGTACCTAAATAATTTACAGGGACAGACAGGGAGGCAGTACTATCAGTACCTACACCATTTACAAGGAGAGACAGGGAGACAGTACTTTCTCTGCCTACATAATTTACTTGGAGAGACAGGAAAGCAGTACTATCTATACCTACATCATTTACAGGAGAGACAGGGAGACAGTACTATCTGTACCTACATCATTTACAGGAACAGACAGGGAGGCAGTACTATCTGTACCTACATCATTTATAGGGAGAGACAGGGAGGCAGTACTATCTGTACCTATATCATTTACAGGAAGAGACAGGGAGGCAGTACTATCAGTACCTACACCATTTACAAGGAGAGACAGGGAGACAGTACTTTCTCTGCCTACATAATTTACTTGGAGAGACAGGAAAGCAGTACTATCTATACCTACATCATTTACTGGGGGAGACAGAGAGGTAGTACTATCTGTTCCTACATAATTTACCGGGAGAGACAGTGAGACAGTACTATCTGTACCTACATCCTTTATAGGGAGAGACATGGAGGCAGTACTATCTGCACCTATATCATTTACAAGGGAGACAGGAAGGCAGTAATACTGTATCTGTACCTACATCATTTACAGGAGAGACAGGGAGACAGTACTATCTGTACCTACATCGTTTATAGGGAGAGGCAGGGAGACAGTACTATCTGTACCTACATCGTTTATAGGGAGAGACAGGGAGGCTGTACTATCTGCACCTATATCATTTACAGGAGAGACAGGGAGGCAGTACTATATGTATCTACATTATTTACAGGAACAGACAAGGAGGCAGCACTATCTGTAACTACATCATTTACAGGAGAGACAGGGAGACAGTACTATCTGTACCTGCATCATTTACAGGAACAGACAGGGAGGCTGTACTATCTGTACCTACATCATTTATAGGGAGAGACAGGGAGGCAGTACTATCTGTACCTATATCATTTACAGGAGAGACAGGGAGGCAGTACTATCTGTACCTACATCGTTTATAGGGAGAGGCAGGGAGACAGTACTATCTGTACCTACATCGTTTATAGGGAGAGACAGGGAGGCTGTACTATCTGTACCTACATCATTTACAGGAGAGACAGGGAGACAGTACTATCTGTACCTACATCGTTTATAGGGAGAGACAGGGAGGCTGTACTATCTGTACCTACATCATTTACAGGAGAGACAGGGAGGCAGTACTATATGTATCTACATTATTTACAGGAACAGACAAGGAGGCAGCACTATCTGTACCTACATCATTTACAGGAGAGACAGGGAGACAGTACTATCTGTACCTGCATCGTTTATAGGGAGAGACAGGGAGGCTGTACTATCTGTACCTACATCATTTATAGGGAGAGACAGGGAGGCAGTACTATCTGCACCTATATCATTTACAGGAGAGACAGGGAGGCAGTACTATATGTATCTACATTATTTACAGGAACAGACAAGGAGGCAGTAGTATCTCTTCCTGTGTCAGGGAGAGACAGGGTGGCAGTACTATGTGTACATGCGTCATGTACTGGGAGAGACAGAGACCAGCATAGGGAGAGAGAGCTCAGCAGTGCAGAGCAGTGGTGAAGGACCATGAGATATGAGGAGGTGGAGCTCCTGTACTGTGTGCGATGGAGAAGTAAGTGGTTTCCCTTCCATTATAAATTGTCAAATACTAGGAGTTGTAGTTCTTTCCTTATACTCACTTGTTATAATACCCTTTGACAGTCCATAATAGCATCCTAGAAATGCTGGGAGTTGTAGTTCTCTTCTATTATGTCTCTCTCCATGTCATGTCTACTGATGCCCCATAGTAACAGTTTGGGCATGCTGGAAGTTATAGTTCTCTTCTTTTATACCCCTCTCCCTTTAATGTCCATTAATGCCCCATAATAAAAGCCCTGACATGCTTTTAGTTGTAGTTCTCTCCAGATTCGCCCTCTCCCTGTATTGACCCCCCCCCCCCCCCACCCCCCACACCACCACCACCACCTAATTTCCAATAATAACAATCTGGTAATGATGAGACTTATAGTTCTCTTGTTAGTATTATGATTTTCTGCATTGGCTGGGATGTGTATTATGAGGGTGTACAGCAGCTGAGTTGTGTATTATGAGGTTAGGGAGCAGCTGCGGTGTCTATTATGAGGTTGTACAGCAGCTTAAGTGTGTATTGTGATGTTCTGCAGCAGCTGAGGTGTGTAATATGATGTTCTGCAGCAGCTAATTTTGCCCCCAAGGTACTATTATAATACTGGTCTTGTTATATGGCAGAGGAGTCGTTGAGCCCACAGGCCCAGATACGACTGATGCGTCCTAACCTTCTATACTGTAGCTGAACCACTGGCCAAAAAGGAGTCCCCCTTAGGAAAACTTTTCATGACTGTCGGGGGCGAATAGGGAAGAAAAAACACGTGACATACTCCTTTTAGAGAAACATCAGTTGTGGTAGGTTAAGTACTTTATTATTCTGTGTCTGCACTTTGGAAAATGTTTTAAGTAAACAAGTAAGGTAGTTTTTCATAGCTTCAACAAAGGGGGCGCCATTTGCCTAATCTGCCTAGGGCACTAAACTACCTTGTCCCGGCCCTGAGTATGTCCCGATTTCAGCTGTATCTGGGTCCTGATGATGCAGATCCAATTGAATGCTATAGTGAAGCAGGGAGCCACCTGCTCCCTGCTCCACCATCCACCTGCCGCTGCTCTCCCCAGTAGCAGGCATGATGCTGTATGTCCAAAGTAATTTGTGGAGGACATTTGGTGAAGATAAGGTAAGATCCTGTTACGGACATGCTTATAGACAATGGTTGTGGAATCGCTGTGCCAAATAACCGGTTTGATGTTGGGCCAAGCCTTAAGGGAGTTATTCTGGTACCTCCCTGGTATTCACCCTTTAATCCCTGCACAGAGAGGTGGACTTGGCAGGTGACCTACTGAGATCAGAGACACTGGTGAAAACACCAGAGACACAGGCATGGCACAAAACACAGAGCACTGGCAGACAAACAAATCAGGAACCCATGCATATAAATACAGCAATCCGTTGAGAACCCGGTAAGAACTGCAGGAACCCATTCACACTCGGTAGGTACTACAGGAACACCATTCACACTTGGAAAGAGCTGTAAACTGGTGATGAGCAGACACAGAATGCACATACAGACTTCAGGAATTTAGACACATGGACTACAGGAATAGACTTCTGGAATCCAGACATACAGAGCGGACACTGTCAGATACAATACAGACACAGTGCAAGGACCAGGCCGACAGGGGGATAACTTGTGAGGTGACGGTGTACCGAGGAATAATGACAGTTAGTTCTTTACTCACAGTTTTGACGCTCCCTGGGCCGGGCTGCAGTGGCGGGGAGAACAGCACCAGATTCTCCGGGGCACACTCTATTACGGGGGACAGCGGCCAGGTGGTGACTGAGGTGCCCTTGATGGTGATTGGATTATCTGAGTGCTTTGGCGGCTGGACCCCTGAATTAGGTAGTATCGTGATGCCAGCACCTTGGTGGTACAAAATTATGAGAGTAGTTGGTATGACAATGAAGAAGGAGACAAGAGTTGAATCCAACTGTGAACTTTACTGTGTTGACAGCAATTTACATCCAGATATAAGCAGTCTCTCGTGTGCACTTAGCTTGAATGCTGCAAATCCCTTATAACAGGCTTTATGTGTGGTCCTGTATCAGGCTCAAGTCTTGCTAGAGTATGAAAGGTATCTTCTCACTCAGGGCTGACATCAGAAATTTTGGGGCCCCTTACACAGCTCAGGGTCTGGGCCCCCCACCCCCGCCCCAGTGGCGGATCCAGAGCCTAGTCTCAGGAAGGGCAATAGGAGATCATGGGCCCCCTGTGTCCTGAGGCGCGTGATCCCGCGATACCCACCAGAGGTCACAGGTCTCGCGGGATAGCGCGCCAAAGTGACTGAACTCATGCACGCTCAGCCTGCGAGTACAGGATCAGATCAGCGACACAAGTCAGGGGCAGACTGAGAACCCTCAGGGCCCCCGGGCAAAATAAATCAAGGGCCCCCATCCAGGCCCCACCCATATCCCACCTCCATCCCCCCGATCACACCGCAATCGTTACATCCCTGATCCCATCTCTACAGTAATACAGCCCGACATACCTCTTACATCCAGTGACGTCTCCTTTGATGTAGATGTTCTCTGTCCTCGCCTTCTCCTTTCAGACCTTCAAACCAGACAACCATTTTGTCGTCATTTTCCGTCTCTGCAGTTTGACAATAAAAAAAAAATCTTAGTTTACTCATCCTCCCATCTTCTGGACAAATCATCCTACTACCCCCAATACTGTGCCCCTGTGGTCCCCAATACTATACTGCAGATAATATTCCTGATAATACTAGTAACACACAGAGCCACCCCATAGAAAATACCCCTTCTTTGTGGCCTCAGTAGAAGGCCCCATAGTGCCCCATAATAATGTGCCAGTAACAAACGCCCCCCAAAGATGCCCCCAATCATGTGCCAGTAACAAGTGCCAACCCCCCATGTGCCAGTAACAAGTGCCTCTCTTTCCCCCATGTGCCAGTATCAAGTGCCAGTAAACCCCCCATGTTCCCCCCAAATTGTAATTTAAACCAGGAGCAAAATAGCCTTTAGCTATGCCATTGGATCAAGACTAGAACATGGACACAGGAGCAGGACTGGATCATGGACATAGGAGCAGGACTGGATCATGGACATAGGAGCAGTATAAAGTGCCTCCTACTCCCCCCAATCCCACATGTGCGACTGTATTTAAAAAAAAAAAACAACCAACACTCATACTTACCTCCACTCCAAAATGCAATGCGATGCAGGCCTCTTCCGGCTTGTGCCCCGCACTGTACGGCTCAGGTGGCGCGATGACTTAATCACGCCGCCTGCACCGGCCTCTGATAGGCTGCCAGCACATGGCCCGCAGATTATCAGAGGAAGAGGGAAGGGAGACGCCTCTCCCTCCTTTGCCTTGCCGCAGCACAGCCATCTATATCGCTGTCCTCAGGACTTCCACAATGGAAGTGTTCATCTACCTGTGATCTGCTGCCTCTGCCGCGGGCCCCCTCCCAGCAGAGCCAGTGTAAGGCCACAAAAAAAAAAAAGGCTCTGGACCGGCCGGGCCCCCACAGGGTCCGGGCCCCTTACTGGGGTACTGACTGTACCCCACTGATGGCAGCCCTTAATCTCACTGGTACTTAGCTCTTTGCCTTGTTCTTATCTCAGTAACGGTGGTTCAGATCCTTATCTTCTACATACAAGTGCTACAACAGATGGCCTGTCTGTCATTGATGTATGGTGAGGCTGCATTAAGCCAATAAACCTTCACCTTGGTACAAAGGCGCCTAAAGCCTAGTATAATGGCTATTGTCCTTCCTTTGTCTTTTACATAAAAATGATAACGTCCACTTGGCACTCCAGAAGAGTAGACGGTAGAAGAAGGTCTCACCTCTGCCTGTTTCTTGGCTTGACAACTGAGACAACGAATTGGCTCCTCTGGGAAGTGGAGCGCAAGAGAGAGAGCTGAGAGGAAGGGTCCTCTGTTCCCCCTGCTCCTCACTCCAGCTCCTTCCACTCCTACAGCTAACCTAACTAACTAGGCCTGAACTGTGATATATATAGACTATGTGCTATCCCCATCTAGTGGTGGATGTATGTACTGCACCTAACAGCCTGTTAACAAGTATTTTACTGCTAAGTCAGAGAAATATGCAAATATCATAACATGAGATGAAGTATGACAACTTTACAGTGCCCATGTACACGAGTGGGACGCTGCAACAGCGTTTAGGAATATGGACTGAAGGAGGCACACATACAGACAGATAAGCTCCGTATTGACAGTAGCAGAGCACATACAATCCATGATCAAGCAAACAAAGTACATAGAAAGATAGACATGATTGCACAACCAGGGCAGGTCAAAGCACTCAGAGTCATTCTCCACACTGACACAAAACTCAGGACTATAGTGGACATAATGAACTTATTAGACAAGCAGATGTACACACACCGCAAGGGAAAGAGTAAGTCTTGCAACACAAGACTGAGAAGGCAAACAAGAACAATGGCACAATTCACACCACAAGTAACCGGGACCAGGATACATGGAGCAGTGGCAACATGCACCGTCATTGAACACAACAGCACACATCCAATTCCACAAGCAACAAAGATTGGTGCAGATGTTGTACAATGGTACAAGTGAAAGGCCATTACAACGGTTTCCTATTTTGGCCTTGGTGTTGTGACAGGAAATTATTCAATGATCCTTCATTACCTGGAAAGCAGTAGAATTTAGGGTACTTTCACACTTCGTTGTGAGGATCCGGCAGGCAGTTCTGTATGCAAACGGACGACATTTGTAGACGGATCTGCATGCGGATCCGTTTCACAAATGCATTGCAATAATAGATCCGTCTCTCCGGTTGTCATCCGGAAAAACGGATCCGTTATGTATTTCTTTACATTTTTAGAGGTCTGCGAATGCGCAGACCGGAAGAACGGGTCCATCAATGCGGTATTTTTAATGCCTAATACGGCACTAATACATTTCAATGTAAATTAATGCCGGATCCAGCATTCCGGCAAATGTTCCAGAAATGTTCCAGCATGCTGCGGTTTTTTCTCCACCCAAAAAACGTGCAGTGACTGAACTGAAGACATCCTGATGCATCCTGAACGGATTTCTCTCCATTCAGAATTCATTAGGATAAAACTGATCAGTTCTTTTTACGGTATTGAGCCCTTAGCACGGAACTCAATGCCGGAAGAGAATAACGCTAGTGTAAAAGTACCCTTAGTCTTTGTAGGCTTGGGTTGTCTGCGAGCTAATCTCATTATTCCCTGGAAAAATGAGAGGACATCTGTCCAGGGTTGTTTGATATGGGCCTTAAGGGGGCCATACACATTAGATAGAAGTTGGTTGATGGTTGAACAGCAGTTGAACCAAACTCCGGTGAACAGCCTTTTCATAGACACGGCCATACACATTTTAGTCCATGTTGGCTGTTACAGTTGTTCAAACTGGCCATACACAGTCAATGAAACTGGGCAATGGACAAAAGATAGATCTGGGAATGTTCTTTCAAAGAGAGATTTTTCATACAGGAACGATTTTTCTTTGCGTGAAATATCTTTCGTCTGACTATCGGATGAAAATATTACACTTCTTTTCAAATGATAATGGTCTGTTAGCGGCCACGTAAAGTGTTCTGTTGTTGTTAAAGTTCAACTGATGGACATAAATCATACTAGGCACCATCTTGCCCCACCCATAGACTAAAGTCCCCTATACATAGGCCCAGGGGCGTAGCTAAAGGCTCATTGGCCCCAGTGCAAGAGTTCAGCTTGGGCCCCCCTTCCCTCAGTGCTTTGTGTGTCTTCTTATGCGGCACAAGTGTCTTTGGGCCCCTTCAGGCTCCTGGGCCCGGTAGCGACTGCTACCTCTGTACCCCCTATAGCTATGCCCCTGCATAGGCCACTGCACAGGCAGTTATCGGGAAGGAACTGATCATTCCTGATAATTGCCTGATCGTGAGTGGAGGTGAGAGCTGCATTTACAGGCAGCTGTCATCTCCTCTGTATAGGGACGAGCAATAGCTACTGAGATTGCACATCCCCATATAGATTTATTGTTTCCGGGCAGCAGAACACTTTTTACGCAGGACAATCTGCTGCTCAGAAATGACGATTTTGGTGTGCGACCTTAGTGATCCTTCCACTGGGGGAACAAGCACTTGCTCATTCATCGGGTGATTAGTGGCACATTTACATGGGACAGTTACTCAAAAAGAGAGTCCATACAAATCATAACCATCCTATTTGTATCCTAGTTGAATTTATTTAAGGAAATGAAATTTTACAAGAAGGATATGTAAATAATCTCCCTGGTCACCTGTTGATATCAGGCATGGTTCCAGTTATATTAATTAAGGAGATGTCGTTCTTGGGTGTGTCTGCCATTGTCAGTGTAACTCCACGGATGTTATCTGACCCAGTCATTCATCAGATTCCTCGGGCATATACTTATTGTTTATATGGTTGGCAACAGTTTACGAAACTTAATTTTATTTCAGCGGCTCACCTCTTTTCCTGCTCTGAATAAAGGTGCACTGACTGTATGACTCAGCCTGTCAGCGTAAATGTATATATATTATTATGGCACTCTTCATTTTGAACCATCTAGGGACATCCAGGAACATTTACGAAACGCACTTATTACCAGGACATGCTTTTGTTACCTGGGTAGATTATTATTTTCCTGTACTTTTTAGAAACTTTCTGGAAGTTTTTTAAAACAAAAATGGAGGACATAGTTCAATGCAAATAGTTACTGATCTTTCCTTCTAAATATAACTAGTTTGGGTTATAGAGAAGAGGGGGCAATCAGTGTGGGCCCCAAATGATGATGCCAGGTTTTTACTGGCCAAGTCAGAAGGGACTGAGGAATGCTTCCTCTCTATGACCTTTTGGCCAATAATCCAATCCTTTTTTGCTAATGGTGCAGTTCGTCTGTAGAGGAGAACCGGGAGAACTGCACAGGTAGTTGACACCAAATTGCAGTGGGGATGGGACCAATAAGAGCCTGCCCCCCTCTCTCTAAGGGCCCCATAGCAGCCATATGGTGTGCCTCTATGTTATAGAGCAGTGCCTTTTCTAATATAATTCAGGCCAGGTCAGGCCCTCCAGATACAGTCACATTGGGGGCCCGTGCCTGTCATAGGTGTACATACCAGTGTATGTAGGCTAAAGGACCTTGGATGATGTGATGTCACATGATTGCAGGCTCTTTAAGGCTGTATTATACTGTCCTATATTTTGGCCAATAATCGCTAACGAGCATTCCCATGAATGCTCGTTAGCGATCATCTTGCAGTGTAATACTTCCGGCGATTGCCTCGGTCATCCGTCAATTTAGGTTTTTAAGCATGCATAAAAATCAGAGTTTGCTGGCAGCAGATCGTGCTGTCTAATAGCG
The DNA here is from genome assembly GCA_033119425.1 of Bufotes viridis. Lineage (NCBI taxonomy): Eukaryota > Metazoa > Chordata > Amphibia > Anura > Bufonidae > Bufotes > Bufotes viridis. The sequence continues at coordinate 15,812,522 of CM065597.1, read as the reverse complement.
ATATCTGCCGGGAAACCACTAGACAGTATGGGGGCGAGCGTTGGTATAGCGATCAAAGAAATCGCTGTCCTGAGGATAGGTCAACAGTAAAAAGCGGACAACCCCTTTAAAGGCGCTGTGCAGGTTGTATATATTGATGACCTATTTTCAGCTGCCACCCCCGATGATCAGCTGTTTGAAGAGGAGACGGCATGTAAAAAATTTTCCTCTGGGGCCCAGTCAGTTCTAGACAGGTCCTAGTAGAATGTCGGAATAAGTGGCTCCATGTAAGTTCTGGTATTGCTTATGCATGAAGGGGAAACAAAAATGTGACATAAAGAGTCCATTCCCTCAAATCCTTGTTTTCCCTGATAGCAGTTCGTGACAGAGGGTCTTCAGCCGCCCTAATATTTGTGGTCTTTGCATGTCAGTAAAAATGCCTGTAACTGCATGAGGACAAAAGAATCAAGACAAGATTTGAGATTTATTACCAGAGATTAGAACAAAAAATATTCCAGATGTATAGGTTCCAATACACATTAGATGTACACAAATGTTGGACAAACTCACCGATTTTGGCGCACCCAGTTGACCATCTAAAAAGTATGAGGGCCTATTGACTCTTCCCTGATGGCAGATGTAGGCAAAGATAAGGATTTGGCAAGTTAAAGGGGTATTCCGGAAGCAAAAGTTATCCCCTATCCTACCACTGGGACCCCACCGATCACAAGAACAGGGACCCTTTACCCCCTGCAGACCCGCTGCTGCTCCCCCGAAATGACCGGAGCAGCTGGTAACACATGCGCTCAGCCGCTCCATTAATTTCTATGGGAGTTCCGAAGATAGCCGAGCGCTGTGTGAGATGAGGAAACAGCTCTCATTGGATGAACATTGTATTTGTGTAAATGAAGTTAAATAATCTGAACTGACATTCTGCTGTTTGGCCACAAGGGGCCGCTGTTTCCTAAGCACAGCTAACAGACTGCATTTCTAGGGGTGGAGTTACAAGCCTGGAAGAAAGTGAAGCTGCCTCCATCTTAGAGTGAGCCTGGGAGACGTACACAGGAGCTGTGTGTGAGGAGAATCCCTCGACATCCAAGTGCGAGAGCATCCTTCAGGGACCAGAGCTGCAGCCAAGTGGAGCTGATCGTGTTGGTGACCCTGATCTTGTCCAGAGGAACGGGAACTGCTGCCAGGAACTCAGATGAGAGCTGAGGAGTAAAGACACAGACACTGTGGTACCGCACGCTGATTGGAGAAACCCTTGCTCCGTCCACAATCACCAGCTTATACGAAGCAGACCCGGGTCAGTAAGAATAATCGTGCACGTACTTCATTACAGTTTTGGCGCCTAGAATCCTAGAGACTGAGATCAGGCCTGTAGTCCGTTAGTTAGGTTTTGTGTTTGTGTCACACCACAAGTATTATTAGTAACAGCGTTTAGGACCCTCAGGTTCTCCTCTGTCATCTAACTACTCATGAGTTCACATTTAAAGTGCCAGTTCACACAGGAGAGCTGATGATCTCACAATGAATTGAAGCCAGGTGGTGTTTATGCGGGAGAAACACTATAGGCACGCGATCAGTTATGGGGGAATACTTAAGCATGTGATAAAATTGTAAGCTGTTGTGCTGTACCAGGGCCGGGCGAGGGGTACCACCGCTCGGGGCGCATCACTTCAACAAGCAGAAGGGGGCGCTGGTCACTGGTGTTTACAGCTGATCAGCAGCAGGGCCATTGTGGAAGCGGTCATTAGTGAGGGAGGCTGAAGGAACAGTGAGTACAGCGCTCCCAGCACTAGTTGTACTCACCGCTGGCCCTCTTCTCTAGGGCTGCAGTATTTCCTGGCATGGAGCAGCCTGTGCAGAGTGTGTGAGGGATGAGGCAAGGAGGCGAGGCCAGTGTGAGAAGAGGACAAGGCACTGAGGGCTGTGTGGCGCTGCATGAGGGAGGAGGAGGAGCTTATCTGGGGAGGAGTCAGGCAGCTGACCTGTGAGGAACTTTCTTCACAGTGAGTACAAACCATGATGTAAATGTGCTGGATAGAGATGAGCGAATTTAAAAAAAATTCGATTTGCCTGTTCGTCGAATTTTTCGGCCAAATTTCGGTTCGATACGAATATACTCACGACAAATTACGTAAAAAAATTACTATTTCCTGGCTGCTGAGAGTCTTCATAGTGATGTGCAGTAACATGCATAGGGAGTCTGCTTTGGTAGTGAAATAATACTGTGAGTCCATATGACATGTAGATGACAGGCGTCTCTCTTAGAATCACTGCACACTTCACTTGGGCAGTCACGAGCCAAAACTGACCAAATAACTCAAGTATGAACTCAGCCTTACAGGTCAATGTTAGTGTCAAGAAGAAACGCACTCCTTTTACACCGTCGTCAGCTGATTTCACATAGATGTCTACAGAACCTGTTCTATTAAAAGCTTATACAAGTAGAGCCCCCCCCCCCCCCCGACAGATTGGAGAGGGTGTCAGCAGTAAGTTTGTGTTGACGTCACTAATTATTTTTCCCTTCCTCTGATCCGTCAGGACAAAATCGGGTCCTGTCTGTTAAGCATTTGCCTTTGCAACGTGCCCACTAGGCTGCGCCTGAGGTATCCCTTGCCCCTTAGGAGGTTTCTATGAAATACTTCCCTCTTGTAGAGCAAGTAATTGTGACGCCAGCTGCCTTGAAGCAGCGAGGACTTGGAGTCCCCTTTGTAGATGGTAATGTTGGTACCCAGGGGTAGGATTTCCAGAGCTGTGCAGAGAGGCCTACAGTCTCTGTAGATGTTATATACACGAGTCACGGTGTTCCTACCTGGATACGGTTGGATCCCAGACGTGATGTGGTCGGAAGCAGTGCAAAAAGGGTGGTTGAACTTGGATGATGGATAGGTAGAATAAATGGAGTCCAGACTTGGTAGTAACGTTGCACACAGCTTTACTTGGCATAAACGGTAATCCAAACAGTTTCCAAACTTTTCTTGGTCATCAGCAGGTATTGGCATAATCTGTGCAGAAAAACACTTCTCTGCAACACTCTGAGCTCTGCTAAGCGGTTGCTCTCTCTCAGCTCAGCTATGCTTGGCTGGGTAAATAGGAAACTCTTCCTCTTCTGCTGGAACTTAGTTTAGCTGTCTGTAGTCTGTCTCTTACTTTAGTCCTTAATCCTAGGAACTTCTTGTCCTGGCATCAAGCTCTGTTAGCTTGGGAGGCAATGCAAGCCCAGGAGGGGACAAGCAACCATAAAGGACTTCAGTGGCAGTGCTCTGCTAGCCAACACGCAACCTTTCCCCAGGAGGGGGTAAGCTAGACTGACTTACTGGCTAACTAAACTCTTCCTTCTCTAAAGAGGGCTTGGAAGGAACTAGAAGGCTCCTCTCCAGAGAAACTATCACTGCTCAGATTTGTTGCCACCCGCTGGTGAAACCAGGCACATTACATGTTAACAGTTACATGAAGGAATATGCACATTATTAGGAGATGACATGAAGTACATTAGATTATATACATTAGCACATAGGAGACGGTAGCAAGGTGCCAAAAAGAAGTGGTAATGGCACTCCGGGACATATATTCCCCCTTACTCAAAAGGCAAGCCGCCCTTGGCTTGCGCTCGGGGTATTAGCAGAATAAATACCAACATGTATATATATATACATATATAGCTCAAAGGGTACCAAAATTGTAGATAAAGTGCTGCATTACAGACACACATTTGAGGTCTGACATAGATCACCATCCAATATAATGACGGCAATTGCTACCACAGGGTCTCTGCCCGAATGAGTAGGGTGTCCGAGAACAGTTTCCCTCTCAGGTATAACCAGAGAACCACAACAGTGTGCATTAAGCGTTCATTACAGACTAAACTTTGTATACTGGATCTGTAGCATAAAAGTAAGCGTAGGGGTGACTTGACTCCATCAACCCACCACTATGTAATGAACACCTGCAGATAGAAGGGTGGCGTTATCCTGTATTCCCTTACGGCAACAAGGTCTAATTATGCTTTACGCTATGTCACCTTGATGATTGAAACAGGTAGCAAATATTATTTTTTCTAAGCCTGGTGCACAAGGCCTTAGGACTAGAAGGATGAGGCAACGCACTCTAATCTCTCCTATGAAGACTTCTTTTAGGAGGAGGAACATTTTCTCCTAAAACTCCAGATAAATACATCAGCAGAAGGTTACCCTTAATGGTGTTTAGTTTGCTTGGAACATAACCACTTGGCTTAAGACCATTAGTTCTACATGTACTTTCTTAGCTTAGCACAATACCACTTGGTTTAAGGCCATTGGTTCAAATTGTACTCAGAGGCAAACAAATGAGCAATCAGATATAGGACATGCTTGGAACGTACCAGCCGCACTCAGAGGCAGTCCATTATGGCTGACGATATAAATGCATGAGTTATTCCATAATTGCATAATAAACATATTGTAGCACCTGTAAAAGAAATACACACAATAGGCACATTTTACTTAAACGTTGCTGAAAGGTAAAACGTTAGTGCAAAATAGATAAATGGCACATTTTCAATAATGCAATAAGGCAATAAAGAGTTAATTCAGAGTCTCTTCTTGAAGATTGGAAGGCAAAGTGCATTACTCTGTCACTTTAAGTGCACAAAAAGTTTCTTGTAATCCAAGGGAACAAAGTCATTTGTAATCCACATGGGTAAAAGAGTTATTTGTAATCCACATGGGTATTAAAGTAGCAGAACAGGCCATGAGAACCATAAGCAAAGGCTCCCAAATAACCTGAAAAGGGGAAAATAAATAAATAAAGGTAGGTGGTGCTGTTGAGCGCAACTTTGGTAGTTTGGTAGCTGGGGGGAGTCCTTACTCACATGCCAATCCAGGTGAGGACATAAAAGGGGCAACCTGAGAAATAAAAACATGTTAAATAATGCCAACAGGTCCTCATCCTTCAGGAGTAGTCCACGCTGTGGCTGCCAAAGTCAATGTGGTGTTAGAAGGATTTTTTTTTTTCTTTGATGAGTTAGTCCAGCTCTTAGTTATAGGGATCGGGCGATGATGGTACATCCGTATCCAGGGGGCTTCCCGACTCCCACTCATCGGAAGACACCGACAAGCCAGCTGGTCTTCCCACCACCATGGCCGGTTTCTGGGTGCTGGGTTCCTCTTTGCCGGCAGAGATCTTCAGTTTCTCAAGCTGTTGTTGGACAGCCTCACGGCACTGCACCTCCATTTCAGCCTCCCAGGCATTGAATCCCGCATTGGGGTCAGCCACTTCATCCACAGGCACGCCCCGCTAGTGACTGTAGTGGGCTGCCAGACAACCACAGGTCCCTGGAAATGGGTGGTGGACTGGTGTCCTACCTGCGAACAGGGGCCAATGGCCTGCGGTTGTCTCTTCTCCCAGCTGGAGGTCTGGTAGGGGTGGTTCTTCCAGTCTTAAACTTCGGGACCTTCTTCCGGCTCTCCGAAGGCAGTGTCACATGCACAACATTGATTCAGTAAGGGCCGCGGGTTCCCTCAGCAGGGGTGAACTCCACCACCTCCCCTCAAGTCAGGCAGCTCTGGGCCTCGGGCAAGCTGGGTCCAGCTGGAACCGGCGATAAACAAAGTAGTCTCGTTGCGTCCTCTGGCCCCGGAGGAAACCGAAGCCCAGCTCCGAATGACAAAACCTGCCCCTGGATACGCTCATGTGGTGGAGCAGGACATCCAGCTTTATTGACATTCTGCTGCGCCATCTTGTCTTCACCGGTGTAGACAGGAAGTGAAGGAGAGGCAGTAAGGGCAGAGTTGTTGCCTCCTCCCTCCATGATGCAAAGCAGTTCCCTGTGGGCAGGGTTAAATCTTCACTCTACAGCAAGGGGCGTTCCTTCAGTTTCATGCCTCTGGGCATAAAGAAGATGCTGCGCCATAGCAAACAAAAATGGCGAATTAACTCTTTGGGTGCCGGCGCGCAGCGTTCTGTGCCGGTCGCTCCGCAATAAAGTCACTAAAGTCACTTTCAACGCAGTTTTTGTAAATCCAATAGGCAAATAAAGTTGGTGTCATCGCGCCGCCTGAGCCGTACTGCTCGGAAAACAGGCCAGAAGAGGCCTGCATCACATCGCTGAGATGGAGGTAAGTATGTGGTTTTTTATTGTTTTGTTTTTCTGTGAGGCGCTGGGCTGGGCTGCGCTGGGGGGGTCATTGCTGGCATAAAGGGGACACTATGGAGCAATGGCTGGCATATGGGGGACACTATGGAGGCATTGCTGGCACATGGGGGACACTATGGGGGCATTGCTGGCACATAGGGGACACTATGGGGGGCATGGCTGGCACATGGGGGACACTATGGGGGCATTGCTGGCACATGGGGGACACTATGGGGGCATGGCTGGCACATAGGGGACACTATGGGGGGCATGGCTGGCACATGGGGGACACTATGGTGGAATCTACTGGGGGCATTGCTGGCACATGGGGGACACTATGGTGTTGGAGGGGAGAAGAATACTATGGGGGTATATTATATAGGCACATTATGGGGGCACTAAGAAGGGGCATTTAAGACTGGCACATTCTGGGGGACACTATAGTGGAATCTTATACTGGCACATTATGGGGGCACTATGGGGAAGAGGAGAGTGGGCATTTACTAGGGGCATTATATAGGAGTATTTTATAGTTTCACACATTATGGGGACATTAGGTTACCTGGCGGCTCTGAGGGAGTGTTTTTGCACTGGCACACAGAACGGGAGCACTTTAGAATTAGTGCACATTATTATTTTTATTATTGAAGGTGGCAGGTGAGTTGTTAAGAAGGTAGGAGGAGGATGGAAAAGTAGGAACCTAAGATGTCTTTTGTCAAACTACAGAGACGAGAGATGGGTGAAAAATCATCATGGAGGTCTGGTCTGAAAGGAGAAGATAAGGAAAGAGAAGGTCTGCATCAGAGAAGTTACTGGATGTAAGGTATGTGGTGCTGTATTCTGGATAGCACAGAATATAATATGTATGCAAATATGTGGGGGGCGCTAAGCAGACAGAAGACAGATCGCCGGGGGTTGGAGTGGGGGGGACCTGTTGGGGGTGCTATAATTTGAACCCAAGCGATAACATGGATGGGGGTTTGGATAGTAACCAGACAGCTGACGTAGGGGGGCTAAGCAGACAGATCACCGATGGGGGGGGGGGGGGTTGTGCTGGGGGGGGTGACACCATTTTCTACTGCATCGGGTGACACCAGCCCTAGCAACGCCACTGCTCCAATGTCCTCCTCCTCTGTGTCCTGGCGCCAATGCTGCACTATGTCCTGTCATAGTGTGCTCCCATGTGCAGTTCGTCCTGGAGCTGTGCACTGCCAAGACATAGTGCAGCACTAGTTCCGCCACAGCGCCAACAACGGGAAGAACATTGTGTCGGCGCTGCATTAAGGAGGGCTGAGCCATGCATCACGGAGCTTGCTAACAACAGAAGGTACTGACAATGGAAAACGTGAATGACATATAATAAATAAAATATACAATGTAATAAAACAGGATGCACTATAATTATACAACAAAATAATAAAATGCAACAATAGGGTGTGGGTCATATAACAATATAACATAATAGTATAATGTTATATAATAATATAATGTGATAGTAAAATGTAATATAGTAGCTTGATATAACATGAGATTAAAAAATCTGAAGTACTGTAATTATGCTACGTGGTATAATGATATACGAGTATACTATGTAAATATAGTGCATTATGATACAATGTATTATTATTATCTGAAAAAAGTATAACAGGATATAACCTGTCAATTTCTCTGTTAGTCCTAGAATTACAGGAGGCACTGAGAGATTTGGGTGTTACCAGCCTAGTGCGGTTCATTTTCTGGTATAACCTGATCAGTTTTGGCAGCTGAGGGCTGTGTGTTTAGCACTGTTATGGTAAGATGATGACACTGTTATAGGGACGCTATATCTCCGTTATGTAGCTGTTACTTTTATAGGACTCTGTAGCTATCACTATTAGGGTCCCGATTAGTGTTGATCGAGGACCAAAGTGCTCGGGTGCTCTGGTGCTCGAGTAGAACACATCGTGATGCCCTACAGAGCACCTAAGTATAATGGAAGTCAATGGGAGAACCCGAGCATTAAACCAGGCGCCCCCTACTCTGATTTTAGAAGAAAAATTGATAGGAAAAATTATTTACTGTATATTTACTTGTATATAAAGTGCAAGTGCTGCCAAAAATTACAAGGAAGAGGCACTCCGATACAACCTGTATATCACATAAAGGAGGGCCTCATTCACATTGTGGTACAATTGTTCAGGTAGTGGGACTCCTACACTTATAAAGCCTATGCACTAAGTGAAAGGGCTGCCAAAAATTACAAGGAATCGGCACTACAATACATCCTTTATTACACATAAAGTAGGGCATCACACACACCCTTGAAAAATTATGATTGATGGCCTGCTGGTTACCCTTAAAAACATTAGGAGCAAGGGCCTGCTGCTGACCATCTAAAACATTAGGGGTGAGGGCCTGCTGCTGAGCTTACCATCTAAAACATTATGGACGAGGGCCTGCTGCTAAGCTGACCATCTAAAACATTAGGGGCGAAGGCCTACTGCTGACCTGACTATCTAAAACATTATGTGCGAGGGTCCTCTGCTGATCTGACCATCTAAAACATTCTGGGCAAGGGCCTGCTGCTGAGCTGACTATCTAAAACTTTATGGGCGAGGGCCTGCTGCCGAGCTGAACATCCAAACCATTATGGGCGAGGGCCTGCTGCTGAGCTGACCATCTAAAACATTATGGGCGAGGGCCTGCTGCTGAGCTGACCATCTAAAGCATTATGGGCGAGGGCCTGCTGCTGAGCTGACCACCTAAAACATTAGAGGTGAGGGCCTGCTGCTGATCTGACCATCTAACACATTATGGGTGAGGGCCTGCTGTTGAGCTGACCATCTAAAGCATTATGGGTGAGAGCCTGCTGCTGATCTGACCATCTAAAACTTTATGAGCGAGGGCCTGCTGCTGAGCTGACCATCTAAAACAGGGGTGAGGGCCTGCTGCTGAGCTGACCATCTAAAACATTATGGGCGAGGGCCTGCTGCTGATCTGACCACCTAAAACATTACGGGCGAGTGCCTGCTGCTAAGTTGACCATCTAAAACATTATGGTCGAGGGCCTGCTGCTGATCTGACCCTCTAAAACATTAGGAGCGAGGGCAGGCGAATAAGCATGTTGATATGATGGAGGAGGAGGACGAGAAAAGAAAGACTGAACCATTTACCCTTTTTTGTGGTGGAAGGGGTGCATGGGAATACAGTGTATTCAATACACCATAAGAGGCACATTTAAAGTTCCTTTATGTTCAACTGCTTTCCTCTGGTGGAGTAGAGAAGTCAGGAGCAATCCAGGCCATGTTCATTTTTATAAGAGTCAACCTGTCAGCATTGTCAGTTGACAGGCGGATGCGCTTATCAGTTATTATGCCCCCATCAGCACTAAATACATGCTCAGACAATACGCTGGCGGCGGGGCAGGCCAGCACCTCCAAGGCGTAGAGCGCCAGCTCGTGCCACGTGTCCAGCTTGGAAAACCAATAGTTATAAGGCACAGAGGGATCACTGAGGATGCTGACACGGTCTGCTATGTACTCCTTCTCCATCTTCCAAAATTTTTCCCTCCTTGTGACACTAGGTCGCGCATCAGCGTGAGGGTGCTGGCAGGGTGTCATGAAACTATCCCAGGCCTTAGAGAGTGTTGCCCTGCCTCTGTTGGAACTGCTGTATGCTCTCCTCGTCTCCCCTCCTCGGTTGCCCAAGGAACTACGTACTCTGCCGCCAGCGTTGTCAGATGGAAACTTTTGGAGCAATTTTACCACAAAGGACCTTCTGGTATTGCACCATTTTGCTAGTCCTCTCCACCACAGGAATGAGAGATGAGAAGTTCTCTTTGTAGCGAGGGTCGAGAAGGGTGAACAACCAGTAATCGGTGTTGGCCAAAATGCGTACAACGCGAGGGTCACGGGAAAGGAAGCATAACATAAAGTCCGCCATGTGTGCCAGAGTCCCAACAGACAAGACTTCGCTGTCCTCATCAGGAGGATGACTCTCAATCTCCTCATCCTCTTCCTCCTCTTCTGCCCATCCACACTGAACAGATGGAATAAACCTGCTATGGGTACTACCCTCTGTAGCAGAGGCAACCGTCTCCTGCTCCTCCTCCTCCTCATCATCATCATACCATTCGCGCTCAGAAGATGAACTGAGAGTGGTCTGGTTATCACCCTGTGTACTGTCTACCCCCATTTCCACCTCTTCCACATGCAAAGCGCCCGTCTTCATTGTGAGCAGCGAGTGTTTCAGTAGACACAGAAGTGGAATGGTTATGCTGATAATAGCGGCATCAACGCTCACTATCTGTGTTGATTCCTCAAAGTTGCGTAAAACCTCACAGGGGTCAAACATCCATGCCCACTCGTCGTATGTGAAGAGTGGAAGCTGACTGGAAAGCCGACGACCATTTTGCAGCTGGTATTCCACTACTGCCCTCTGCTGCTCACAAAGCCTGCCCAACATGTGGAACGTGGAGTTCCAGCGTGTGTTCATGTCACGCAACAGTCGGTGAGCTGGCAATTGCAAGAGCTGCTGCAGCATTGCCAGACCGGCGGCAGCTGTAGTTGTCCTTAGGAAATGGGCACACATGTGGCGCACCTTCCCTAGTAGCTCAGGCAAATTAAACTGAATGTCACTGATATTTATGATGCGCAAACGTTATACAAGAGATGTAGTGCAGGTAAGGTCGCTGTCGCCAGCGGCGAAAAATTTCAACTGAATGTCATTGATATTTATGATGTGCAAATGTTATATAAGAGATGTAGCGCAGGTAATGTCGCTGTCACCAACGGCAAAAAAATTATACTGAATATCACTGATATTTATGATGTGCAAATGTTATACAAGAGATGTAGCACAGGTAATGTAACTGTCACCAGCGGCTAATAAAAAATTACAGGGAATGTCACAGCTTTTTGGGATGCGTAAGCGTTATACAGGAGATGTAGTGTAGGTAATGTCGCTGCTGTCACCAGCGGATAACATTATACAGGAGAGGTATCACCAGCGACTAAAGTTATACAGAAGATGTAGCGCAGGTAATGTCGCTGCTGTCACCAGCGGCTAACGTTATACAGGAGATGTAACATAGGTAATATCGCTGCTGTCGCCAGCGGCTAACGTTATACAGGAGATGTAGGGCAGGTAATATCGCTGCTCTCACCAGCAGCCAAACAATTGCATGCAATTTAGCGCACGTTGCGCATATATTTTTCACAGCCAGATAAAACAATAGCCCTTAAAAGGAGTGTTGGTTTTCTAACAAAGTTTCAACACTCAAAACTCCCTAAAAAACAACACAATTCCTCTCCTATGCTATATTACACCCGATGACGCGTTTAGGCCAGCCAATCACTGTAATGCCAGTAACCTACATGGCTACGGCATTACAGTGAGTGGCAGTACATCCCCACATGTTTATTGGCTGCGTAGCAGCCAACAAATGTGCCGGCAGGAGACTCGAGCACACACAGTATTCGGCCAAACATGCTCGCTCAACACTAGTCCCGATGTTTGGTTGTCACTTTTTGGGGGCAGTGATGGGACAGCGAGAGTGACCGTTCCCTATAAAATGTTCACCTCTCTTCAGCACCTGGCAGAACTTTCCATTACAGTAAATCCCCCCCACAGTGTCCTCAGTTCATGCGTTCACAGCTTCTGTCACGGTTTTAGTCACAGTGGTTGGCTGTATAAAGTAGCACGCAGTGCCATTCTTACTGTCAAAATGAAGGCAAAATCAACAAAAGCCCAAGGCCCCCATTATAGGTCACTAGGGAACTCAGTCACTGTGCAGTGTGAACACTGAAAGAGCACAAAAAGATAGGCATTCTGATAGGTAACATATAATAATGTCTGTACGGCACTGCAGAATATGTCAGCGCTATATAAGTGAGGGAAATAAATATTATCAGGTACAACCTCCATGATGTGGTTATATAATGGATGAGTACAGCAGGACTAGATCTAAGAATATTTCTTTGGTGTCTGAGCTTAGATCGGAGTCTCAGATTTATGAGACTGATAGATACAAGCAGTAAATATGATGTATCAGTAGCTGCTGATAAAACCTCCAGATGTAGTACTTCTAGCTGTCCAGTAGTTGGCGCTAGAGGGGTGTGAATCAGAGACAGAAGAGTGCAGGGGAGGGTCTGATGCCAGTCTTGATACCACCATAAGAGTTTTCCCAGCGGCCCTATGCCAACACTCCTGAATTTAGAACGACTGCCCCTAATTTAAGTTACAGTCATGGGAAATTCAGGCTGTGCTGGGTCACAAATGGGTGGGGCCTATGTAAGACCTGCCCATAAGTGGGAGTTTGTGGAGGGTTTGGAGCATTTCAGGGTGAGGCTTCCTCTGTCCTTTGCTCAGACCCATGCTGTGAAATAGCTGGCTTCCAATCGGTTGCTATAAAAGTCTACCTGCCTGTAAGGACCTGCCTGTAAGGACCCGCCAGTAAAAATCCAATAGACTGCAACAGTATACTATGACAGTCTATGGTATAAAGTGTATTTGCGCACAGTCTTTTTATTATTTTGTATTTATAATATTATAAACAGCATTGTATTCTGTCTTATTGGTTGGATGCAATTGTGTTTCATTGGCTCTTTACTCGTACTATGCACAGTGATAATAAAGTTGAATTTAATCTAAGGACGAAAAATGAAAACGAAAAAAATGGGTAAATGTTTTTTTTGTTAAATATAAAAAACATAATAATATAAAAATTTTAAGGCTCCCCTTTTTCCCAATTTTACATTTAAAAATAAATAAAAAAGAAACATCATTGGTATCACAAAAATGTCCGAACCAATAAAATAATTATAATATCTTATATCTAAAATTATTATAATAATTATCATGTGCTGTGATTGCCATAACGTTTCATTTTTGTTTTGAGCACCTCATCCATGTGAAAAATTGATTCATCAAAAAGATGTATGTGCCCCAAAATATTACCAATAAAAACTACAGCTCACCTGACAGAAAAGGGTTTTTATTTTTTTAATAAGTAGTATATCGGTCCCGATACCGATACTGGTATCGGTATCAGGACATCCCTAGCGGTAGTGAAAACTGTTCTGTAATTTTATTCCCTAATATTACTGGAATGACAAGTGGCGTCCCATTCCTTTTCTTCCAAGCACAGAAGAATGAGCCTGTGTGTAGTGCCGTACAGTGTGAAGCTGTGTGTGGTGCCAATACAATGCCACATGGTGTAGATATTACCGCTAGGGATGTCCCGATACCGATACCAGTATCGGTATCGGGACCGATACCGGACATTTGTATGAGTACTTGTACTCGTGCACATGTCGCCGATACCATTGCCGATACCTCCTGGCCTGCAAGCGGCAGCGCTCTCAGCAGATCGTCGTGGGGGCGGGACTTCTGTACAGGAGCTGTGCCCTTTGTGACTCACATTCCCGGCACCCGATCTCTGACAGGACGCTGTGATCCATGCAATTAACCGCTCAGGTGTGGCACCTGAGGGGTTAATTGCGCGGATCGCAGCCCTGTCAGAGGTCAGGTGTCGGGAATGTTCTTCAATGTTTGCATTGGTGGCGTAGTGCGCCCTCAATCTCCTCTCCCTCCCCAGTATTAATCATTGGTGGCAGTGGCCACAGGGTCCCCCTCCTCCCCCCCCCCCCATCATTGGTGGCAGAGGCAGGTAATACTGGGGCTCCGATCGGTTACCATGGCAGCCAGGACACTACTGAAGTCCTGGCTGCCATGGTCAGTTGGTCAGTTAGTGAGCAGCATTATACTCACGTGCGCCATGGCCGCCGGGCTCTCCTTCTTCTAGTAACTCATAACTCTGTGCGGCACAGTGCTAATGCTATAATCATTATAGAAGGAGAGCCCGGCGGCAACGGCTTACCTGAGTATAATGCTGCTCACTAACTGACCATGGCAGCCAGGTCTTCAGTAGTGCCTGGCTGCCATGGTAACCGATCTGAGCCCCAGCATTACACTGCTGGGACTCTGATCGGACCTGCCGCTGCCACCAATGATGGGAGGCGGGGGGGACCCTGTGGCCATTGCCATCAATGATTAATACTGGGGAGGGAGGGGGGTTAAGTTACCAGAGGGGGCTGATAAGAGGGAGAGGCTATGGGGCACATGCACATGAGAGGCTGGGGGACACATGAGAGGCTGAGGGACACATGAGAGGCTGGGGGACACATCAGAGACTGGGGGACACATGAGAGGCTGGGGGACACATGAGAGGCTGAGGGGCACGTGAGAGGCTGGGGGACACATGAGAGGCTGAGGGGCACGTGAGAGGCTGGGGGACACATCAGAGACTGGGGGACACATGAGAGGCTGAGGGGCACATGAGAGGCTGAGGGGCACATGAGAGGCTGGGGGGCACATGAGAGGCTGGGGGGCACATGAGAGGCTGAGGGGCACATGAGAGGCTGAGGGGCACATGAGAGGCTGGGGGGCACATGAGAGGCTGAGGGGCACATGAGAGGCTGGGGGGCTCATGAGAGGCTGGGGCTTATAAGAGGCTGGGGGCTATAAGAGGCTGGGGGCACATGAGAGCTCATGAGAGGCTGGGGAGAGACTGGGGGGCACATAAGAAGCTGAGGGGCACATGAGAGACTGGGGGCACATTAGAGGCTGGAGGGCACATGAGAGACTGTGGGGCTGATGAGAGGCTGTGGGGCTGTTCTGTTTTTTGGACTTTTGGTTGGTCGGTGGTCACGAAATGAGCCCCCCAGTCTCTCATGAGCCCCCAGCCTCTCATGTGCCCCCAGCCTCTCATGTGCCCCCAGCCTCTCATGAGCCCCCAGCCTCTCATGTGCCCCCCAGCCTCTCATGAGCCCCCCAGCCTCTCATGTGCCCCCCAGCCTCTCATGAGCCCCCCAGCCTCTGATGTGTCCCCCAGCCTCTCATGTGCCCCTCAGCCTCTCATGTGTCCCCCAGTCTCGGATGTGTCCCTCAGCCTCTCATGTGCCCCCCAGCCTCTCATGTGCCCCTTAGCCTCTCATGTGCCCCCCAGCCCCTCAGCCTCTCATGAGCCCCCCAGCCTCTCATGTGTCCCCCAGCCTCTCATGTGTCCCCCAGCCTCTCATGTGCCCCTCAGCCTCGGATGTGTCCCTCAGCCTCTCATGTGCCCCCCAGCCTCTCATGTGCCCCTTAGCCTCTCATGTGCCCCCCAGCCTCTCATGTGTCCCCCAGCCTCTCATGTGTCCTCCAGCCTCTCATGTGCCCCTCAGCCTCTCATGTGCCCCCAGCCTCTCATGTGTCCCAGCCTCTCATGTGTCCCCAGCCTCTCATGTGTCCCCCAGTCTCTGATGTGTCCCCCAGCCTCTCATGTGTCCCTCAGCCTCTCATGTGCATGTGCCCCCCAGCCTCTCATGTGCATGTGCCCCATAGCCTCTCCCTCTTCTCAGCCCCCTCTGGTAACTTAACCCCCCTCCCTCCCCAGTATTAGTCATTGATGGCAATGGCCACAGGGTCCCCCCCCCCCCCCCATCATTGGTGGCAGCGGCAGGTCCGATCAGAGTCCCTGCAGTGTAATCTGTCCCAGCTGTCCATATGTCCTCACCCCAAGAGGAATGAGCAGCAGCCCGAAACCACCATTGCAGTCCCTTTATTCACATCAGTTAGGACTGAGGCATTGATGTGGATGCTTGGCTACAGTATTTTGTAATGAGCACTATATGGCGGTAATTAGGGATGTCCCAATACCATTTCTTTAAGACCGAGTACGAGTACCGATACTTTTATTTAAGTACTCGACGATACCAATTATAACAATGAAATAAATAACACATTTATTTCGTGACCACCGACCAACCAAAAGTCCAAAAAACAGAACAGCCCCAGCCTCTCATCAGCCCCACAGTCTCTCATGTGCCCCCCAGGCTCTCATGTGCCCCCCAGCCTCTCATGTGCCCCTCAGCCTCTCATGTGCCCCCCAGCCTCTCATGTGCCCCCCAGCCTCTCATGAGCTCTCATGTGCCCCCCAGCCTCTCATGAGCTCTCATGTGCCCCCCAGCCTTTCATGAGCTCTCATGTGCCCCCCAGCCTCTCAGGAGCCCCCCAGCGTCTCATGTGCCCCTCAGCCTCTCATGTGCCCCCCAGTCTTTCATGAGCCCCCCAGCCTCTCATGTGCCCCCAGCCTCTTATGTGCCCCCCAGCCTCTCATGTGTCTCCCAGCCTTGAATGCGCCCCAGCCTCGAATGTGCCCCCCAGCCTCTCATGTGCCCCTCAGCCTCTCATGTGCCCCTCAGCCTCTCATGTGCCCCTCAGCCTCTCATGTGTCCCCCAGCCTCTCATGTGCCCCTCAGCCTCTCATGTGTCCCCAGCCTCTCATGTGCCCCTCAGCCTCTCATGTGCACCCAGGCCTCTCATGTGCCCCTCAGCCTCTCATGTGTCCCCCCAGCCTCTCATGTGCCCCTCAGCCTCTCATGTGCCCCTCAGCCTCTCATGTGCTCCCCAGCCTCTCATGTGCCCCTCAGCCTCTCATGTGCCCCCCAGCCTCTCATGTGCCCCTCAGCCTCTCATGTGCCCTCAGCCTCTCATGTGCCCCTCAGCCTCTCATGTGCCCCTCAGCCTCTCATGTGTCCCCCAGCCTCTCATGTGCCCCCCAGCCTCTCATGTGCCCCTCAGCCTCTCATGTGCACCCAGGCCTCTCATGTGCCCCTCAGCCTCTCATGTGTCCCCCAGCCTCTCATGAGCCCCCCAGCCTCTCATGTGCACCCAGGCCTCTCATGTGCCCCTCAGCCTCTCATGTGTCCCCCAGCCCCTCAGCCTCTCATGTGCCCCCAGCCTCTCATGTGTCCCCCAGCCTCTCATGTGCCCCTCAGCCTCTCATGTGTGTCCCAGCCTCTCATGTGCCCCTCAGCCTCTCATGTGTCCCCCAGTCTCGGATGTGTCCCTCAGCCTCTCATGTGTCCCCCAGTCTCGGATGTGTCCCTCAGCCTCTCATGTGCCCCCCAGCCTCTCATGTCTCATGTGTCCCCCAGTCTCTGATGTGTCTGATATGCCTGCTGCTTGTTCCTCTGGTGATCCCTTTTGCTTGGGACCACCAAAGGAAACATATGTAAGTGCACCAATCACCACACAGGCCCCCCCCCCCATCCAACCCCCCCCCCCGTCACTGATTAACCCCCGATTAACCCCTGATCACCCCATGTCACCCCCCTGATCACCCCCCCTGTCGCTAATCACCCCCCTGTAAGGCTCATTCAGACGTCCGTATGTGTTTTGCGGATCCATGGATCCGCGGATCCACAAAACACGGACACCGGCAATGTGCTTTCCGCATTTTGAGGATCCGCACATTGCCAGAACTATATAGAAAATGCCTTTTCTTGTCCGCAATTGCGGACAAGAATAGGACATGCTCTATCTTTTGCCACAGCTCCGCAAATTCCAATGAGTACCTTTAGTATTTCACAGGGCATTTTTACGCATTTGGATTCTCACGCTTTAGGGCCCCTAAAATGCCAGGGCAGTATAAATACCCCACAAGTGACCCCATTGTGGAAAGAAGACACCCCAAGGTATTCTGTGAGGGGCATGGCGAGTTCATAGAAGATTTATTTTTTGGCACAAGTTAGCGTAAATTGTTTTTTTTTTTTTCCACTTATTCCACTAATTTGTGACAAAAAATAAAATTTTACATGAACTCACCATGCCCCTCACGGAATACCTTAGGGTGTCTTCTTTTTAAAATGGGTCACATGTGGGTATTTATACTGTCCTGGCATTTTAGGGCCCTAAAGCGTGAGAAGAATCTGGAATCCAAATGCGTAAAAATGCCCTCTAAAGTACTCATTGAATTAGGCACTTACGCATCTTGGCTGCAAAAAGTGCCACACATGTGGTATCGCCGTACTCAGAAGAAGTAGGGCAATGTGTTTTGGGGTGTATTTTTATATATACCCATACTTTGTGTGAGAAATATCTCTGTAAATGACGACTTTTTAATTTTTTTTTACAAAGTTGTCAGTTTACAGAGATGTTTCTCTCACCCAGCATGGGTATATGTAAAAATACACCCCAAAACACATTGCCCTACTTCTCCTGAGTACGGCGATACCACATGAGTGACACTTTTTTGCAGCCTGGGTGCGCAAAGGTGCCCAAATTCCAACGAGTACCTTTAGCTTTTACATGACTGCTCACAATTTAGCCCTGCCCAAAATGCCAGAACAGTACAAACACCCCACAAATGACCCCATTTCGGAAAGTAGACACCCCAAGGTATTCACTGAGGGGCATAGTGAGTCCGTGGGAGATTTTTTTTTTTTTTGCCAGAAGTTAGCAGAAATGGAAACTTTATTATTATTTTTTTTCCTCAGAAAGTGTCATTTTCTGCTAACTTGTGAAAAAAAATGAAATGATACATGAACTCACCATGCCCCTCCATGAATACTTTGGGGTGTCTTCTTTCTAAAATGGTGTGATTTGGGGGGTATTTATACTATCCTGACATTCTAGCGCCTGAAGAAACATGACAGGTGCTCAGAAAGTAAAGCCGTGAAGCGAGAAGGCGCTCATAGGGTGATACGTTCAGGAATTGTGATGTCGTGTTAATAAAATAATAGGTTTATGCTCACCTTTTATGTTTCTTTATTAACGCTCTTAACTGTTATTCTGTTCAGGGATGATGGGTGGATGCTGCCAGGTGCGTCCTAAATTCCCGATGGTGGCTGGCTGGGCCGCCGTTCGGAATACCGTCTACAAAAATAATTTCGCCTCTCACATATACCAGTGAGTGTTTGGCTTTTTGGACAACAATCGGCGCAAAACACCTGTCCCAAGCGGAAGTGTATGATGAAAGCTTTATTAGACAACGCGTTTCGAGGTCTCGGCGACCCCTTTATCAAGTCTATAAAAAATATATAGTATTGGTACAGAAATTATACAAATTAATGACCCGTGTACACCAGAACATAAGGTGTATAAATATATATAAAAACAGAGATTCATAAACATATGTATATATAAAAGTATATAAATAAAAATGTAAATATGTAAATAGATAAGGATGTATCCTAATAAATATTGTTGCATGTAGGTTTTACGAATAAAATATATATGGTGCGTATGGGCATTGCTAGCTTCAGTATTTGGTAATATTGAGTGTGAGTGTATGGGCTGAGTTAATAGTTTGTAGTATAAATTACAATAAGATAAAACAATGTAAAATAGCATATCGGCAGGATCAAAATGGAAACAGATAAAAATGGATAAATATATGTAAATAGAGACTCATAACACAAAATATAAACAAATTGGTAAAACAAAGAGATGTGTACTTAGTAATACATACAAGATCCGGAGAGTTGATGGCTATACCTGTTTGATCACCAGCGTGGTGATGGTACAAAGTGCTTTTCACCACGTTTTCCTATACCTATAAATAGGATGTGTATATGGTTTAAATTAGATTTTAATGTGGTGGGAGGAAACCAGTATTCATATAATCAATTATATATTTTTATATATTTGCATATTTGCTAATAGCAGGAGCCTGTAGAAATAGAAGCTCATATTCATATACTAGAAAGATTACTTATAGTAAGGTGAGTGTTAGTGGGGTTAGTGTTTGTGTGCTCCGTTATTTTGCTGCAGGTTACCTGGTTTGAGGAGCCGACTAGTGCGGCCGAACGTCCCGCTCCACGTGGTTGGAAGGCGCGCTGGGAGAAGCGCGCCTCTCCTCCGGGCTAGATAAAGGAACAAGGGGCGGAGAGAGGCGGGGTGAGGGCGGGATAGAACTTGCGTGTGTAATCCGGCTGAGAATGTGATTGCGGGACCTCTGTGGGCATAATAGAGCGTTGCTTTATGCAGCGCTGTGGGCATGATTGTGCTTTACACAGTGCAGCTGTTGTAGCTGAGGCGCTGGACGTGATGGGGCATTGAATAATAGGATGAATAAAATTGAGAAAGATTATGGCGTAGATATGAATGAATTTGGATAGTAACAGATTATGGAATGTATTAGGAATGTACCCTATTTTGAGGTGACTGTATTGTTTTACCAATTTGTTTATATTTTGTGTTATGAGTCTCTATTTACATATATTTATCCATTTTTATCTGTTTCCATTTTGATCCTGCCGATATGCTATTTTACATTGTTTTATCTTATTGTAATTTATACTACAAACTATTAACTCAGCCCATACACTCACACTCAATATTACCAAATACTGAAGCTAGCAATGCCCATACGCACCATATATATTTTATTCGTAAAACCTATATGCAACAATATTTATTAGGATACATCCTTATCTATTTACATATTTACATTTTTATTTATATACTTTTATATATACATATGTTTATGAATCTCTGTTTTTATATATATTTATACACCTTATGTTCTGGTGTACACGGGTCATTAATTTGTATAATTTCTGTACCAATACTATATATTTTTTTATAGACTTGATAAAGGGGTCGCCGAGACCCCGAAGCGCGTTGTCTAGGTGCTCAGAAAGTCAGAGCTGCTTCAAAATGCCGAAATTCACTTTTTTGCACCATAGTTTGTAAACGCTATAACTTTTACCCAAACCAATAAATATACACTTATTGGATTTTTTTTTATCAAAGACATGTAGAACAATAAATTTAGAGAAAGATTTATATAGAAATGTAGTTTTTTTTTTAACAAAATTTACAACAGAAAGTGAAAAATGTAATTTTTTTGCAAAAATTTCGGTCATTTTTGATTAATAGCAAAAAAAAGTAAAAATGTCAGCAGCAATGAAATAGCACCAAATGAAAGCTCTATTAGTGAGAAGAAAAGGAGGTAAAATTCATTTGGGTGGTAAGTTGTATGACGGAGCAATAAACGGTGAAAGTAGTGTAGTGCAGAATTGTAAAAAGTGGCCTGGTCATTAAGGGTGTTTAAGCTAGGGGGGCTGAGGGGGTTAAAGCTCGTTTTCTCGCCCGGGGTATCCACATTGGATGGTGGCCAGAGCACTCAGAATCGCGACAAACAAAAACGAGAAGATCTGTTATTTAGGAGTAGGAGGAGCTCTTCTAACACATCAGTGCCCACCCTTATACTCATATAGCAATTACAAATGACAGAACAGGTGCACTCTGCGGTCTTACTAAGCCCTCAAACTGATGTTAAAATTGAGAGGTTAGTCAACATGTCCTACAGAGGAGTCTGCTGCGAGTTGGCCTAATACATTCCTGTAATTTTGCCCACTGGCCCCTGGTATTGCCCATATGGCACAGGTAGGTGAGTGTTAGGTCCCGAGCTACTTGAGAAACCTTGGCGTGGTGCTCGGGCTTAGACATGTCCTCCACTATAGGACATGTTGACTAACCTCTCAATTTTAACATCAGTTTGAGGGCTTAGTAAGACCGCAGTGTGCACCTGTCTTGTCATTTGTTATTGCTATATTGTTATATTATTTATCACATCCACACTATTGCCATCTTGTGTAGGATGTCTATTGTGGTACTTGTGGTCCGCTGTGGGCATCCTCCGTTGTATGCATTTTTGCTGGGGATCGCCATTAGCAACGGACCACAAGTGCAGGATCTGCTCCCCTGTATATATATGCACAACTGCATCTTTGGGTTGAGCACATCCTGCTTTATGCCACCTTTCAGTTGGTTTGTGTACCCACCCTTAGGCTCCATTCACACGTCCGCAATTCTGTTCCGCATTTGCGGAACGGAATTGCGGACCCATTAATTTCAATGGGGACAGACGATGTCCCGGCCGGGTCCGCAATTGCATTCCCGATAAAACATAGAACATGTCCTATTCTTGTCCACAATCGCGGACAAGAAAAGGCATTTTCTATGAGAGTGCCGGCGATGTGCGGTCCGCAAATTGCGGAACGCACATTGCCGATGTCCGTGTTTTGCGGATCTGCGGATCTGTTGATCCGCAAAACACACACGGATGTGTAAATGGACCCTTATACTCACCTATAGCAGGCAGTTTGATGCAATCAAACAAATCGCCTCACATTGTTTGCCGATACTTCTTAGGCCCTTGCACACGAGCGTTTTTGCGGACCGTATACTGGCAGTTTTTCCGTTCAGTATACTGACAGTATACTGAACCATTCACTTCAATGGGTCTTCAAAAAATACTGAAGTGTCTCCGTATGCCTTCCGTTTCCGTTTTCCGTTTTTCTGTTCCGTTTAGGGTCCATTCACACGTCCGTGTGTGTTTTGCGGATCCACGGATCCGCGAATCCGCAAAACACGGACATCGGCGATGTGCGTTCCGCAATTTGCGGACCGCACATCGCCGGCACTCATAGAAAATGCCTTTTCTTGTCCGCAGTTGCGGACAAGAATTCACAATTTAGCCCCGCCCAAAATGCCAGAACACCCCACATGTGACCCCATTTCGGAAAGTAGACACCCCAAGGTATTCACTGAGGGGCATAGTGAGTCCGTGGGAGATTTTTATTTTTTTTTGCCAGAAGTTAGCAGAAATGGAAACTTTATTATTATTTTTTTTCCTCAGAAAGTGTCATTTTCTGCTAACTTGTGAAAAAAAATGAAATGATACATGAACTCACCATGCCCCTCCGCGAATACTTTGGGGTGTCTTCTTTCTAAAATGGTGTGATTTGGGGGGTATTTATACTATCCTGACATTCTAGCGCCTGAAGAAACATGACAGGTGCTCAGAAAGTCAGAGCTGCTTCAAAATGCCGAAATTCACTTTTTTGCACCATAGTTTGTAAACGCTATAACTTTTACCCAAACCAATAAATATACACTTATTGGATTTTTTTTTATCAAAGACATGTAGAACAATAAATTTAGAGAAAAATTTATATAGAAATGTAGTTTTTTTTTTAACAAAATTTACAACAGAAAGTGAAAAATGTAATTTTTTTGCAAAAATTTCGGTCATTTTTGATTAATAGCAAAAAAAAGTAAAAATGTCAGCAGCAATGAAATACCACCAAATGAAAGCTCTATTAGTGAGAAGAAAAGGAGGTAAAATTCATTTGGGTGGTAAGTTGTATGACGGAGCAATAAACGGTGAAAGTAGTGTAGTGCAGAATTGTAAAAAGTGGCCTGGTCATTAAGGGTGTTTAAGCTAGGGGGGCTGAGGGGGTTAAAGCTCGTTTTCTCGCCCGGGGTATCCACATTGGATGGTGGCCAGAGCACTCAGAATCGCGACAAACAAAAACGAGAAGATCTGTTATTTAGGAGTAGGAGGAGCTCTTCTAACACATCAGTGCCCACCCTTATACTCATATAGCAATTACAAATGACAGAACAGGTGCACTCTGCGGTCTTACTAAGCCCTCAAACTGATGTTAAAATTGAGAGGTTAGTCAACATGTCCTACAGAGGAGTCTGCTGCGAGTTGGCCTAATACATTCCTGTAATTTTGCTCACTGGCCCCTGGTATTGCCCATATGGCACAGGTAGGTGAGTGTTAGGTCCCGAGCTACTTGAGAGACCTTGGCGTGGTGCTCGGGCTTAGACATGTCCTCCACTATAGAACATGTTGACTAACCTCTCAATTTTAACATCAGTTTGAGGGCTTAGTAAGACCGCAGTGTGCACCTGTCTTGTCATTTGTTATTGCTATATTGTTATATTATTTATCACATCCACACTATTGCCATCTTGTGTAGGATGTCTATTGTGGTACTTGTGGTCCGCTGCGGGCATCTTCCACCGTATGCATTTTTGCTGGGGATCGCCATTAGCAACGGACCACAAGTGCAGGATCTGCTCCCCTGTATATATATGCACAACTGCATCTTTGGGTTGAGCACATCCTGCTTTATGCCACCTTTCAGTTGGTTTGTGTACCCACCCTTAGGCTCCATTCACACGTCCGCAATTCTGTTCCGCATTTGCGGAACGGAATTGCGGACCCATTAATTTCAATGGGGACAGACGATGTCCCGGCCGGGTCCGCAATTGCATTCCTGAAAAAACATAGAACATGTCCTATTCTTGTCCACAATCGCGGACAAGAAAAGGCATTTTCTATGAGAGTGCCGGCGATGTGCGGTCCGCAAATTGCGGAACGCACATCGCGGATGTCCGTGTTTTGCGGATCTGCAAAACACACACGGACGTGTGAATGGACCCTTATACTCACCTATAGCAGGCAGTTTGATGCAATCAAACAAATCGTCTCACATTGTTTGCCGATACTTTCTTAGGCCCCTTGCACACGAACGTTTTTTGCGGACCGTATACTGGCAGTTTTTTCCGTTCAGTATACTGACAGTATACTGAACCATTCACTTCAATGGGTCTTCAAAAAATACTGAAGTGTCTCCGTATGCCTTCCGTTTCCGTTTTTCCGTTTTTTCTGTTCCGTTTAGGGTCCATTCACACGTCCGTGTGTGTTTTGCGGATCCACGGATCCGCGAATCCGCAAAACACGGACATCGGCGATGTGCGTTCCGCAATTTGCGGACCGCACATCGCCGGCACTCTCATAGAAAATGCCTTTTCTTGTCCGCAATTGCGGACAAGAATAGGACATGTTCTATTTTTTTCGGGAACGCAATTGCGGACCCGGAAGTGCGGATCCGCAATTGCGGACCCGGCCGGGACATAGTCTGTCCCCATTGAAATTAATGGGTCCGCAATTCCGTTCCGCAAATGCGGAACAGAATTGCGGACGTGTGAATGGACCCTTAAATATAGATCATGTCCTATACTTGTCCGCAAATCACGTTCAGTGGCTCCATTCAAGTCAATGGGTCTGCAAAAAAAACGGAAAGCATACTGAAGTGCATCCGTATGTCTTCCGTATCCGTTCCGTTTTTTGCGGAACCACCTATTGAAAATGTTAAGAAGACCAGCCCAATTTTTTCAATGTTATTACTGTATACTGTATATGCCAAACGGAAAAACGGAACGGAACAACGGAACCAAAACGGAAGAAAAAAACGGAAAAACGGATCCGTTAAAAACGGACAGTAAAACACTGATAAAAAAAAACATTCGTGTGCAAGAGGCCTTAGGATGAGAAGACACATGCTATTCTGGAACAAGGTTACAGAATAGTATCTGGACGCTCTCCTACTCTGGCTTCAGCACTTTCACCGTCTATGTTTTCATCTATTGCACAAAAAAGTAATCGCACTTGGTTACATCATAGAGGGTTTTTTCGCTGTGGCAGCCATCCTTGCAAAACTGGCAGCTATGTTACCCCAGCGAAGAAATCCCATGACTCAGAGAATAATATGGAATTCCATATTAGTTCGTATATGAACTGCAACAGCTCCTATGTGACGTATGTCATTTCATGTACCCATTGCAACCTATTATATGTAGGCAGCACTTCCAGGAAATTCAAACAACGGATATTGGAACACCTGAATTACATCACAAATCCCTCTTATGCTAACATATCAGGGGCTGCCAAGCATTTCATAGACGAACATCATAGAAATACCAGTTTTTTCAAAACATATGGAATTTAAAAAAATTCTCCCTTTGCCCAGAGGTGGCGATTTAAAACACAAACTGCCTTCTGGATATTTAAATTGAAAACACATTTTCCCAAAGGAATGAATTATAGAAAAGAAAGGCTTCATTTTTATTAGTGTTTCAGTGTTGCCTCTCCATTGTTTTTCCTTTTCTCTTTTCTGACTAGCACCTTGAATATGCAACTATATGTCACTGTTCACATTGATGAGCAGGGTCGGTTGCGTTTTCAGTCTGAGTTTCTGCTCTGACATAGCACTGGTTGATCACAATTCACATTGATAGATGTGAGTCAGTGCGGTTTTAGTATTTACGTGGCTCCCAAGCAGCAATTTGTTTCTGCTTCTTGACGGGCAATATGTCCATCGTTAGGACAGTCCAGAGGTGCGTCTAGCTTTTGTGTGAACTTGCTATTAAATTTTCTGTGGTGTTTTTTGGCATTCCCTCTGCAATATAATTACAACACCTGCCCTTGCTCTCCACCCTGGTGGGAGGGAGGTTGTAATTCCAATAGGATATAAATTCATTCATTGCTGAGGAGACCCTTATGGAGTCATGAATAAGAACTGTAAAGTTTGAAACACGTCGACTGACCCAAGACCGCGTGTTTTTACCGCTGGTGATGTGAACAGTTGTAATATTTGTATCCACTGGAAAAAAGAAGTTACAGCTTAAAACTAACATTGAAAGTGCTGGATTCTTCTTTCCTTTTGGTATCTGGTCAGGTCAGTATATTGGCAGAGGTCAGGGCAGGCAGAGTCTGGTCAGGTTACTATATTGGCAGAGGTCAGGGTGGGCAGAGTCTGGTCAGGTCAATATATTGGCAGAGGTCAGGGTGGGCAGAGTCTGATCAGGTCAGTATATTGGCAGAGGTCAGGGTGGACAGAGTCTCTTCAGGTCAGTATATTGGCAGAGGTCAGGGTGGGCAGAGTCTGGTCAGGTCAGTATATTGGCAGAGGTCAGGGTGGGCAGAGTCTGGTCAGGTCAGTATATTGGCAGAGGTCAGGGTGGACAGAGTCTCTTCAGGTCAGTATATTGGCAGAGGTCAGGGTGGGCAGAGTCTGGTCAGGTCAATTTATTGACAGGTCAGGGTGGGCAGAGTCTGATCAGGTCAGTATATTGGCAGAGGTCAGGGTGGGCAGAGCATGGTCAGGTCAGTATATTGGCAGAGGTCAGGGTGGGCAGAGTCTGGTCAGGTTACTATATTGACAGGTCAGGGCAGACTGAGTCTGGTCAGGTCAGTATATTGACAGGTCAGGGCAGGCAGAGTCTGGTCAGGTCAGTATATTGACAGGTCAGGGTGGGCAGAGTCTGATCAGGTCAGTATATTGGCAGAGGTCAGGGTGGGCAGAGCATGGTCCGGTCAGTATATTGGCAGAGGCCAGGGTGGGTAGATTCTGGTCAGGTTAGTATATTGACAGGTCAGGGCAGGCAGAGTCTGATCAGGTCAGTATATTGGCAGAGGTCAGGGTGGGCAGAGCATGGTCAGGTTAGTATATTGGCAGAGGCCAGGGTGGGTAGATTCTGGTCAGGTTAGTATATTGGCAGGTCAGGGCAGGCAGAGTCTGGTCAGGTTAGTATATTGACAGGTCAGGGCAGGCAGAGTCTGATCAGGTTAGTATATTGGCAGAGGTCAGGGCAGGCAGAGTCTGGTCAGGTTAATATATTGACAGGTCAGGGCAGGCAGAGTCTGATCAGGTTAGTATATTGACAGGTCAGGGCAGGCAGAGTCTGGTCAGGTCAGTATATTGGCAGAGGTCAGGGCAGGCAGAGTCTGATCAGGTCAGTATATTGGCAGAGGTCAGGGTGGAAAGACTTTGTTGGAATCAGGGAAATGTCTGACAGCTGAGTTACTGCAGAAAAGAGAACAGGAGAGGCGGATATATCAGCAGAGGGAATAGGAACCTGATTCCTGGCATCGTGACTGGCACCAGATGTTATCACTTACGGGTATTGTACGTCCCTGTACCTGCGGAGTAATGTACATTCCTGTACCTGAGGAGGATTTTCTCCTTACAAGGTGCGGTCAGAATTTAACCCCTTTCTTGTCTCTTACTTTTAGCAGTTGTGACTTAACACACCCGGAAAACCTGTAGATGACGGCAGTGAAGATGTGAATATTACAAGTACAATATAGGAGTCCGGCCGTCTTTCTAATTCATTAAAATATGTTCCAAATATGTTCTGCTCCATTATTACATGAGACAAGACGCGTTTCAAACTGATAAGGTTCTTGTTCACAACATAACTATGAATATTACCAAAGAGCAATTTATGTGTAGAAGCGTATCCACACCCGGTCTAAATCTACGCCAGATTCCTTGTTGTCGTAGACTTAAAACATTTTCTACGCCTAAAACAGAGACGGGGCTGCAGGCCTGCCCCTTCCCCACCATGCCCCCACTTTTGGACCTGGAGTGAGCGGAGAAAAGTCGAGAGTCGGCCCTTTGTGACCGAACCTGCGACGGATATACACCTGCGTATATCAGTTAGTAAATGACCCCCAGTATCTTCATGTCAGCCTCCTGGTTTCTGCACCCTTTCAGTGCCATGAGTAAATAAAGCATCTAATGAGCCTTTGTGTTCTTCTACAAAGTGTCCAGCCGCCCCACACTGGACATGGCTTCTCTTCGACCATGTGCTCAGCCAGTGTACTGAATTGACAAACTGTGCCTGCCCCGACCTCCACCAATATACTGACCTGCAGGGGCCGACTGGCCATAGACCATACAGGGAAATTTCCTGGTGGGCCAATGCCCAGGGGGCCACCTTGGCCCTCCCCATGGCCGGACAGTGAAAGTTTTTGGGGATGTAGTTTGTGCTGCTGGCAGTATTTTATGATGGACTGTGGTCTTTGGCTCTGTTGGGGTGGTATAATGTGCCACAAAATAGTATTGCTGGCTCTGCCTTCCATCAATTTGGACCCGACTACAAAACGGGGCCACTTTTAGTTCCTAGTCCGCCCCTGCTGACCTGACCAGACTCTGCCCAATACTAGCTGAAGTGATTGGATAGGATAAGACTGCTGCACAACATTCAACTGTGATACCCCCCAACTAGTAACACTCTTTTGGACCTTCTTTGCAGAGTGCTAGTAATTCATAATTTCTAGTCTTAATAATAGAGGAACGACACAACATAGAGTCATAAGAATCGATGCTCCTGAATTGTTACTACATGGGTAGTGCAAGTAGTCACTAAAACCGTCATGTCAGGAATGGTGACCGGTTCTCTTTAAAGTCTAGTTTTTGGTCAGTGATTGTGAGCCAAAACCAGGAGCGGAGCCTCCAAAGAGATAAGTATGATGGAAAGGTCTCATCTGTTTTCTGGCAGACAAACTCGTCTCTGCTATATCTGTTGCTCCCTGGCTCTGTTGTACTGACATGCTTGCTGTATAACTTAGCTTCTTCTTTATGCTGCAACTTCTCTTTTTATAGTCTGACTCTAGGTTATGCCAGGGAGCTCTCCTCCTGGCTTGTGAGGCTTTACGCTGAGGCCTCCATGACCAGCAAAGCTGAGGGTCCTCTGGCTGGTTTTGGTTTAGCTTGGCTTGGGCACGTCCAGCAGAGACGTGCCCAGCATACCCTCCCTTGACAGGAGGTAAGCTGGAACTCTCTAACTCTGGTCCCCTGCAGGAAGTGTGACACGCCCAATCCTCCACAGAGGGGGGCTGGAATGGAAAGCTACACTCTATGTACCTGTAGCTCTGCTGTGGTTGCTGCCACCTGCTGGTATGCCAGGCACATTACACGTGAACATAAACAGTTACAAAATAAGAAATGCACATTGTTTGTACCTGAAATAAATACACATGATGCAATGAGGTTACCCAGTACAGACAGTAGCGGGGTGCAGAAGTGGTAATGCCACTCTGGGGCGTTACATATAAAACATGTCCTATAGAATAGGACAGTGTTATAGAGGACTGGGAGTACCTTTCTGCAAAATGTGGATCGCACGGGGCTGGTATCCATGTTTTGGGGTCGTATAAACGGTGATGGCCATGTGCATGAGCCCTAAGACTGAGCTGATAGAGGTCTTAAATGATGGCTTCAGTTTAGGAGTTATTACCCTCTGTTGGTATTGAAGCGCTTTTCCACGACTTTGCGACACACAGTAGATATTGATGGCTTATCCTCAATATCAGATGGGTGGGGGTCCGACACTCAGGGCCCCTACTGACCAGGCAGCCTTCAGTGGGAATTCTCCATCCACTGTGTAGTATCCAGCCCTGGTGTACTGCG